>JAPCYP010000102.1:0-600000 GCA_035048595.1 Echinosophora koreensis
GAAGCTGAGATTCTCTCTGAAGATAGCAACATTCCCTTGCTTCCATCCATTGATATGCCTTCTGAAAATTAGGAATTAGCACCTTCTGCTAGTCGTCCACCTGAAGGAATTGCTCGAACTAGAGCTAACTCACCTAAAAAGGTTTATCAACGGAAAAAACAACCTGAAACTAATCCAACCTCAACTCCCAAGAGTCTGAACCAGTGGTAAGTAATGGTAATACTGATTTCCTTTATTCTGAACCTGATTCTTTACATATTCCATTAAATACCTTTGAACCTGACCCTGGAAATAATGACTTGCCCATTGCATTGAGAAAAGGGAAAAGGTCTTGTGCTAAGTACCCTATTTCTCAATTTGTCTCCTCTAAAAATCTTTCCTTGCAGCACCAGGGTTTTATTGCAGCCATTGACTCTATCAGAATCCCTAAGACAGTACAAGAAGCATTAAAGGATAAGAATTGGGTTCAAGCTATGGATGAAGAGATGAAAGCACTTGAAAAGAATGGAAACTTGGGAGATTGTTGAGAGGCCAGAGGTCAAGAAAACCCGTTGGTTGCAGGTGGATCTATACGGTCAAGCACAAAACAGATGGTACTCTTGATAGATACAAGGCAAGACTAGTAGCAAAAGGATACACTCAGACCTATGGCATCGATTATGAGAAGACATTTGCTCCAGTGGCAAGATGAACACTATTCGTATTTTACTCTCTCTGACTGCCAACTCTGGGTGGGACCTACACCAGTTTAACGTCAAAAATGCTTTCTTGCATGGAACAAACAAAGTGTGCAGATTGAGGAAGGCTTTATATGGGCTAAAACAGTCTCCCCGAGCATGGTTTTGGAAGATTTACAAAAGCAATGGTCTGCCTGGACTACAAGCAAAGCCAAGGAGATCATACACTTTTTTTTTCAAACATTCACAGGGAGGAAAACTGACTGTACTTGTTTATGTTGATGATATTATTATTACAGGAGATGATCCAATTAAGAAACAATTGCTCAAGAAAAAATTATCTGCAAGAGTTTAAGATAAGGACATTGGGAATCTGAAGTATTTCTTAGGGATTGAAGTGGCCTACTCAAAATAAGGCATTTTCATTTCTCAAAGGAAGTATGTACTTGATCTTTTGAAAGAAACAGGCAAACTTGGATGTAAACCTGCTAGAGCTCCCATCGACCAAAATCACAAAATGAGCACTGAAGAGGAGAGTGCCAAGGTTGACAAGGTCCAATATCAGAGACTAGTGGGGAAGTTGATTTACTTGGCACACACTAGACCAGATTTAGCATATGCGGTCAGTGTTGTGAGTCAGTTCATGCATGATCCGAGGGAGAGACACTTACAGGCTGTAGAACGTATTCTGCAGTATCTAAAAGCCACTCCAGGGAGAGGGACTCTTGTTCAAAAGAGGTGGAAGCTTGACAATGGAGGCTTATACTGATGCAGATTATGCAGGTTCATTGAGTGATAGAAGGTCCACATCAGGCTATTGCACATTCTTGTGTGGGAACCTTGTTACTTGGAGAAGTAAGAAGCAAAGTGTAGTGGCTCGATAAAGCGCAGAGGCAGAATTTAGAGCTATGGCACAAGGAATCTGTGAACTGTTGTGAATGAAAATTGTGCTCAATGACTTGAAGATAAAGTGTGAAGGTCCTATGAAGCTGTTTTGTGATAATAAATAGGCTATCAGCATTGCTCATAATCCTGTTCAGCATGACAGGACAAAACACATTGAGATAGATCGACAATTCATCAAGGAAAAGTTGGATAGTGAACAACAACCTACATTCCCTCTGGGCAGCAGCTAGCAGATGTGTTAACAAAGGGTTTGCCAACGGATCAATTCAACCAACTTACTTGCAAGCTGGGAATGATTGATATCCATTCCCCCAGCTTGAGGGGGAGTGTTGGAATCCACCGTCCAAAGGTTCATGGACTGCCATTAAGAGTTTAGGAAATAGCTATTGTAATTAATTAGATTCATGTATTCTCTAGTTCATGAACTTAGGAAATGTTTATACATTAGGGAATATGTGCCTCATTTATTTGTCTTTATAATTATAAGTTGTATTTAATTCTTCTAGTGTATAAATACAATACATCTATGATGTGTGAGATTAACACAAGCAATTTAGAAAATCTGTGTTCCTTCTTTCAATTCCAGATCTCAAAAAAAAACCCACCATCTCGCCTTCTTTTCCTTCTTCTCCCCCTCTTTCCATGCTCCATTTCAGCTTCTGTTTCACTTATCATTATTAAATATGATGAGTTTTGTTTGCAATTTTGGATAATTTGTTATTTTTCAACATTTACGTGTATTTTAAAAGTTTTAGCTTGTATCTGTAGACTTTCCAATAGCGACTATAGCAGTTTGGGGTTCAGCCGCTATGCACCGACACACTACTATCCGAGATTGATAACTATGATCCAACCTTAATTAGGCCTCAAAACCTTGAAACTCTTCCCTTACCAGTCAGTGACAGATCCGACTTTGAAAACATTGCTGCTATATGATGTAATAAAGGGGAACATATGTGCAAAGTAACACCATAATACCAATTAAAAAAATACTTCAGGATTTAATTAATATATCAAATACATCATCATAACCTCACGCTAAATCTTGAATAAGTAGTCAATTGTCCCAAAACGTAAGTTTAAAGTCAGCTATTTGTCAAACAATAGAAGACTTGGCACAAACAGCAAGCATAAATCCTCTTAATGGGATAGTGACCAAGTAAAAACATGGTAGATTACCTGTTCCGTCATTGGCAATATTGACCCCATCAAAGCTAAGAATTACATCGGATGGCTTCAGAACATTAGATTCTGGAGCTGTGGGTTCAATTCTTCTGATACGCACACCTTTCTGATCAGGTCCCATGCCCATTAACATACGAAGATCAGGGTTTTCCATCTTCTGCCACTCAACTCCAAGAATTGGAAATCCTGACAAGCATGAAATTGTGGACACTTAATTAAGATCTGAGATCATGCTATAAAACACAAAGTAAACAAGTACCAAATTGCAAATGTAAGTGGAGTGAATGAAGGTACACTATGAAAATGTAACAAACAAATAATAACAGACTAGCACAAATAGTAAATAGAACTCTCCACTTCATCCTTTTTATTTTAATGTTTTGCAGCTAAGTATCTCTATTTCATCTTCTTTTTCACTTCTTTAAAAAAGGAGGGGGTGATGTGGACAAATGAGTGAAACACTCCTTTAAATACCTGTATATGCCCCATTCTTTTCATAATCTTTGATAAAATGTTGGATGACAGGAGTGGGTATTACATATCCTATATTCTCCACATCTTCATGTTTAAGAGACTGGAATGCAATTCCCACGCATTTTCCCTTATCATTGAAAGCAGGTCCACCAGAATTCCCTGAATTTATTGCAGCATCTATCTGCAGAGGTATTTGAAGACACACCGGAAAAAGTCAATTTATCATATAAAAATGGATAACTCAGGACATAGGGCGTAAGTGAAGAAGGACAACTTAGAATTTCTGTTTACCTGCAGTCCCAGAAGTTCAGTTGAACCGTGAACATAAGAGAGTATCTCCATGCGTGAAACAACGCCACTAGTCACAGAGATTGTGTCGCCACCAATTGGGTACCCCACGACAGTTACAGCATCTTGCAGTGCAGGCAAATCCCCAAACTCCACAGGTGAAACTCCCTCCCAGAATTCGTCATCACTCACCGTCAACAAAGCTGAAGCATTATCAAAAGGACAACAATCATGACATAATTATAATTAATTACTCACATGTAAGTGTAAACTAACATCATCTATCATCTATAAACATAATGGGAAAAAACAAAATCAGAAATATTTAGGTAACGCTTTATGCTTAGAGTTGGAGCATGTTTGGAAAAGATTATTTCCTCAAAAACAGCTTCTATTATGAAAACAAAATGCCTTGGGTTTTCAATATGATATGTTTGCCAAATTTGATTAAATTACAAAAAAGTTTTTTATGAGAAAAAACTAGTTTTAGAGAAGGCTAGAAGTTTGAAATTTATTTAAAAAAGGTTTAATTACTCTGTAGGTCCCTGAACTTTTTAGGAATTTTCAAATAGGTCCCTATACTTTTAAAATTTGTAATCAGGTCCCTGAACTTTTATTTTATTTGTAATTAGGTCCCTATACTAAAATCGTTTTTAATTGGGTCCTCGAACTTTTATAAAGTTTTCAATTGGATCCTCGAATTTTTATAAAGTTTTCAATTGGATCCTCGAACTTTTATAAAGTTTTCAATTGGGTCCTGAACTAAAAAAGTTTTAATTGGGCCCCCTATATAAGTTCAGGGACCCAATTGAAAACTTTATAAAAGTTCGAGGATCCAATTGAAAACTTTATAAAAGTTCGAGGACTCAATTAAAAACGGTTTTAGTATAGGGACCTAATTACAAATAAAATTAAAGTTCAGGGACCTGATTACAAATTTTAAAAGTATAGGGACCTATTTGAAAATTCCCAAAAAGTTCAGGGACCTACAGAGTAATTAAACCTTTAAAAAATTGTTAGGCTATTTTGAAACCAATAACATCCTTCCCATTTCACCCCTGCAAAACTAAATAACAAACAAATATTATAATTATAATTGTATAAAAAATTCCATACAATTTTTTGTAATTTATTGTATAAAAGTGACTTTTTTTTACACAATCCAAAAGAAATGGATTATCGTAAAATCGCTTTTCAGCAAATATATCTAAACATAAAACTGATTCTATTTTATAATCGATTATATCTATAATCAATTATTGAAATAATCTATTTTTCGCAGCTAATCCAAACATAGACTTACTTGGATAGTTGGATTAATATAACATAATAGAATGGAGCAGAAATAAAATAAGAAACCATCCAAATCCCTGACTGGGTATATCACAAATTCAAAATTAAAGAAAAAAGAAAGCTAAGAGTGGGCAGTCTACCCTAGGAACATATTTTTTATTAACTTCTTGTTCCTTCCAAAAGTATAAATACAGTAAACAGAATGGGAAGGTATTAAATGAAACTTTATAAACTTGTTCCAATTTTAGTCACTGAATATTGAAGGTGTGTTTGGATTAATTTGTTTTGTGTTAAAAACAGTTTATAATCAAAAGATTTCTGAGAGAGCTCCTGAAAATAAGTGATTATCTCTCAAAACTTAAGCTGAACCAAACATGCACTAAAAGGAAAGTTTAAATTCAATTCCACTGTGTCCACAAAAATCAAATTCAAATTCAATTCCTCCAGCAACATTCCAACACAATCTAAATTCTTACATGATCTTAAAGGAATCTGATAAGAATTAACACCTTGCAGCTGCAAGATGGCGGCCACATCCCCACCTTACAGGTTCAAAACCCTAAAGAAGCAAGATGAACATCCTTCCATATTTTTTGCAACAAACACAAGCAATGAACTAAGTAACATATGGCTTATTTGAATTATTTCAACATGTCATACAAGTTCCATCATCGAGAACACAATCAATAATTCACACATATCCAACAGTAATAGGGTTATACCAGGTGCAAATTCTTCTCAAAGAGCACCAAAATTTTAAATTGCGGTTGCGGTCTAGTTAACTTACATGGACAATTGCATGAAAATGCAGCTCAGCGGCCGCAATTCCATTACTGCAATATGACCAAAACCACCATAATATTGCAGCCACAGTGCAAGTAATGGACAGTAATTCAAAAACCACCAAGACGACTAAAAATAAACATTATACCAAGGTTTTAAATCTAGGTCTGCAACCACAACAGAGGTCACCTTTATGGTTTTAATAGTTTCCGAAATCATATCACGACTGCAATTACGGTCATTTGACTGCATGTCCCCGCAATTGTCCGCAATAATAGAAAACGCAGCGACTGTAACCACAATCATGACCCCAAATTTAAGCCTTGCATAATACATTAAACAAGACAAAAAAAAATTCAATACCTATATCACACTCGGTTCCAATGGCCAACACAGTTGCCAAGTATTTGGTATCAGAACCACGCTTCTTGAGCTTGACCTGAGTATGATGCTCCACGGAATGCGCATTCGTCAAAACCCTCCGTCCTGCCACAATAAACCCACTACTGCTGGAGCTATACTGCCTCTTCCTCTGCCACGGCAGCGAGAAATTCGGCTCCGTGTGCACGCAGAAGACCTTAACCACCGCGTCCATCGACGGCACCACCTTCACCACGTTCTCCCACTGCGGCAGCGGCTGCATCAACGGGGACGGAGGCTCCACGACGACCGAGCCGGTCATAGCGCAATTGCCGTTCTGCTCGGCCAGCAGACGAGAGCTTCGGCGCTCCGGCAATCTCTCTTTGCGGTCGGTCTTCCTGGGCCGGCCCGGGCGACGCCGCTGGGAATCAGGTTCGCTAGTATTGGCGGCTTCTCTGGGGGTGTTGGAAACTGAAGCGGCGCCGTTTTGGGAGCCTTGGGGAATGGTTTCTTCTTCTTCATCATCAGTTGCGGGTTTGGGTTTTCGTCCACGCTTTCTCTTGTTTTCAGTTTCACCCATTTTGGGGGTTTGAGAGTATGTGGATTCGGTTAGGAAGAAGAATCTAGGGTTTTGTGGAGGGCAGGGAGCATGAACATGTGTCCATTTTCTTCTTTGCCGATCACTCACTAAACGCAGAGGGAGGGCGAGGAGGTGGCGTTGTGGTTGGGTAACAATATCGGGCCTGCTCCTTGGAATTGGGTCCCATTGTTACCTGCCCCATGGACCTAGAACCCAAAATCATTTTTGAGGATCTTATTAATAATTAATGATCAATGATTTGAAAAAAAAAGTTTAATTTTAGAGTAAAGGCCCACGATGGTCCTAAAAAAAAAAAAAATCACAATAACATTAAAATATCAATTTGGTTCTTAAGAATGTAAAATACGAGTTAAAATAGTCATTTTTAGGACAATTTTTAGGGACATTTTAGTCCCTATCAGCGAACTATTTTGACCCATATTTTACATTCTTAAGTATCAAATTGTTATTTTCCATTTCTCAGGGACTAAAATGTCACTAGGGATGGCAATGAGTAGGGTCTGGGTAGGGTACTATAGTACTCATCCCCATACCCGCGTTTGCAAAATTACCTGTGCTCGGACCCGTACCCTCGTGGGGCAACTTTAGTACCCTTACTCGTACCATCTGGGTACGTAAGTACCCGTACCTGCATTTTAATTGTGAAAACTCAATAAATAACAAAAGAAACGTTAGAACAATTAAAAACGATCCAAATGCCTTTTAAATCTACTCATAAAGTATTACAAATCAAAATATTTAACTAAATAAAAACATCCAAAATGAAGTATAGATGCTGCTAGGTTTAGAAAGATAAGAATCTTTAGATTAATTTTGGTTTTAAATTTGTATTATAATTAAAATTATATATATTAGTAATATAAATAAATAAATTAATAATATATATATATAGTGTGTGTGAAGATGCGGGGCGGGTGGGTACCATATTACCCGTACCTGCACCCATACCGACTCAATTTTGAGGGTAACTACCCGTACCCGAACCCTTACCCATTATGCGGGTAATTATCCTACTCATCGTGGGTAATTTTTACGGGTACCCAATGGGTAGGGTACAAATTGATATCCCTATATGTTATCGTGTTTTTTAGTCAAGGACCAGTTTTGGTCTTTATTCTTAATTTTAATATATTGTAGTTGTAAAGTTTTTATATTGGTAATCAATTACAAATTATTCTATGTGTAACTTTTAAGCAATTATGATAACAGTCAAACATTTTTTTATAATATACAGTTTATGATTGGTTGACGGTGTAAAAAAAAATTTACACTAACAATACATATCAATTATATCCTTCACAAAAATAATTATATTCTTTTACTTAATTATACTAAAAAATTATTCATATTGTAGAAATTGCACTAGTTTTCTTAAAAAAAAATGGGATCTTTTTATTTATTTTTTTCTTTATAATTTTATTAAAAATTTAAAAAATATTTTTGGAATGCATGAATTAGTTGTTAATTATTAGGGAAAAAATGTTTATACATTGCGAGCTGAATTTGTTCATAGCTCATTTATTTAATTTTAAAGGAGAAATTATCTGGTGATCTTCCTTGAGGTTTCGGGATATTACACCGGATACCCCTAAAATTAGGAGCGATAATATAATGTTCACAGTTAGTTAACGTCAAATAGGTAAGTGCAACAACATCATAAACCTTGATGAATAATTATGTAATTTCTAAAATAATAAGAGTATTATGTTTAATTAAGTCAAGACTAAGGAGATGTCAATATAATTTCCCATAGTGATTTTAATTTGCATCATACTACTCTACTGACTTCTTAAATACATTTAATCAAACACGGAGGATCTTTCATCTTCACCAGTTAAAGTAGTGATCAACTCAGAAGGCTGAACTCTGATACTCAATGAAAGCGAGAAAACAACACACAGTTGAATTGTGTTTTAAAACATACATTCATTTTCGTGGAAATATGAGATGATATTGTCTTAGACAAATTAAGTGATTTTTAAGTTTTCACTTGAAATATATCAAATACGTATGCAAGTGACATTTTGATCAAAGCCTATGGAGGATGAAGTAAATCTTGAGAAGATTGTTGCTGCCAACACAGCCAAAGGAGCATGGGACATTTTGAACAAAGCCTACGGAGGTGCTGAAAGAATGAGCGACAAAGACAGCAAGGCAGAGAAGTTTGTTACAACGAGAGATAGGGAGCGATAAAGAGGCGAAGAAGTCTGTGCTGAAGGATAAGGAGAAGATGCTTGCGTTGGCCCCAATTGCAAAACCCCTTACTGGGAAGAAGCTTTGCAAGTGAAATTCTAAGTTTGTTTGTAGAGCTGTTAAAAGTGCAGTTCTTGATGAGGTGAAGAACAATGAAGGTGGGATTCCTTCAATTGCGAGTAAAGATGAATTTAGAGACTTCTTTAAACATTATGTAGAAGTCAGAGATCACCAAATAATGCGGGACGACTCCACCAATCGTTCTCGTAGCTTTGGGTTTATTACCTTTGACTCTGAGGAAGTTGTTGATGATCTTCTGTCTATGGGAAACAAGATTGAGTTTGCTGGAACTCAATTGGAAATCAAGAAGGCTGAACCAAAGAAGCCAAACCCGCCACCTCCATCATCCAAGAGTTATAATGACTCCAGATCTTCATATAATGATGGATACGGAGATGCTTATGGTGGATTTAGTGGAAGCTTTGGTGTTGGGGGTTACAAATCAGGTGGTGTCTATGCATGTAGGGCTCCATATGGTGGCTATGGAAGTGAATTTGATGGGTATGGAGGATATGTTGGTGCAATAGGGTATGTAGGAGATCCTTCCCTTGGGTATGTTTGTAAAACGGTGCTCTGCACTTTCTGTTTACTGAATAACCTTTATTGTGTTTTGTATATTGATGAAGGAGTCAATTGAATTACAATATGCACAGCTGCTAGCTATGTATACTGCTATGACTCAGCTGTTTGATAAAAGAACTCAACTAACTAATATGCATAATAGAGTAAAACTGTTTCTGTTATGCTAACTAAAGTAACAGCTCTAACATCATTAAAATACATCAGTAGATATACTAACTCTATACTAACCTGCTTCCTAATATACTTCCTACACTCCCCCTCAAGTTGGCGCATGTAGATTCTTAATAGCCAACTTGTCGAGTAGTGTCTCAAACCTTTCCTTTCTAAGCGGCTTCGTAAAAATATCTGCCAATTGATCCTTTGTTCCAATCTTTATGGGCTCAATCTCACCTGATTGAACTCTTTCTCGCACAAAATAGCAGTCCATTTCGACATGCTTGGTTCTCTCGTGGAAAACCGGATTTGCAGCTATGTGAAGTGCTGCCTGGTTATCACAAAACATAGCTGTAGCTGATTGTTGCTTCTCATTTAGCTCTTCCAGTAGCCATCGTAGCCAAATAAGCTCACTGATAGTTGTTGCCGTGGCTCTATATTCAGCCTCAGCTGAAGATTTGGCCACAACAGTTTGTCTCTTCGTCCTCCAAGATACAAGAGCATCTCCCAAAGTAATCAAGTAACCTGTACACGATCTTCTAGTGAGTGGACATCCTGCCCAGTCTGCATCGCAGTAAGCTTTGAGTGTCAAGTTGCTGTTACTTGGCAGAAAAATCCCTTGCCCCGGTGTAGTCTTCAAATATCTTAGAATACGGTCTGCAGCATCTGCATGTACTTGTTTAGGAGCTGTCATGTATTGACACAAGGTATTAACTGCATATGTGATGTCCGGTCTTGTGATTGTGAGGTATAAGAGTCTTCCCAGCAACCTTCTATACCTACTAACATCAACATTTGGCTCATTCTCATTTACCCTCAAATTACAATTTTGTTCCATTGGAAACTTACTAGGCCTACAATTTTCCATCTTAGTCTCATGTAGGATGTCCAAAGTGTATTTCCGTTAACTGAGAACAATTCCTTGAGGAGATCTAGCCACCTCATTGCCTAGGAAATATTTCAATGGACCCAAATCTTTGATGCTAAACTCCCTGTCAAGGTATCCTTTGACCCATTGTATGGCCTTTGCATTGTTCCCAACTAACAACACATCATCTACATATATCAAGGCAGAAAGGAAAACTTCTCCCTTTTTGTAGATAAACAAAGAGTGATTTGCTCGTGACTGATCAAAGCCAATCTTTGTGAGTGCATTAGTGAACTTGTAGTACCAATTTCTGGATGCTTGCCTTAACCCGTATAAGGACTTCTTTAACTTGCAGACACGAGTGTCTCCTCTCTTTGCAAAACCTTGAGGGATCTTCATATAAATTTCTTCATTCAAATCTTCGTGTAAGAAAGCGTTGTTGACATCAAGTTGATGTATCAACCACCCTTTTGCTGCTGCTATGGATAGGAGGCATCTGATGGTCACAAGTTTAGCTACCGGGGCGAATGTTTCATGAAAGTCTTCACCTTCAATTTGTGTGAATCCTCTTGCCACAAGTCGAGCTTTGTAATGCTCCACATCACCATTTGGCTTGAACTTAACTTTATAGATCCATTTTGAACCTACAATGTTCTTTCCTGGTGGTAGGTGGGTAAGAGTCCAAGTATCATTGCTTTCAAGGGCTGCTATCTCCCTTTTCATAGCTTCCCTCCAATGTTCATGTTTAACTGCCTGCATAAAGTTTCTTGGCTCATCTTGGGCAGAGATGGCCGACAAGAAAGCTAGATGTGATTTAGAAAAGTTATTATAAGACATGTATTCGAACAGAGGATGTACCACAATATTGCTTGAAGAAGGAGTGGTCGCAGCTGGTGTAATGGAGAGGGGCAGGCCAACTTCATAGTCTTGCAAATGTTTTGGAAGCTGCCTTGATCTAACTCCACACCTTTCTTCTTCAATGATCTGGCTTTGTACAGTTTCTTCTACAAGAATTTCTGATTCGGATGTCCTCTCTAGATGCTGTTCTGAGTGTTCTGTTTCATGGTTTTGATGATCCTTAGGCTGAGTGTTGTATGCAGGTTCTGTGGTGTCATCCATGCTCATTAGCTCAGGCATCTTTTCCTGCTCAATGTTCTGTTTGTCCCCATTGTCTTTTAATGGAAACTGTTTTTCAAAAAATACAACATCTCGAGATACATATATGTCTTTGGTTAGCAAATCATACACTTTGTATCCCTTTTGTCCTAAAGGATATCCCAAGAAGATGCAAGCTCTCCCCCTTTCATCAAGTTTACTTTCCTTTCTTGTTTTAAGAACATAAGCTAGACACCCGAAAACCCTCAAATGATTATAGTTAGGTTTCTTTCCAAACATAATCTCATAAGGGGTTTGATTATTGATAATTCTTGATGGTAACCTATTAATAATATGCACAGCCGTAAGCACACACTCCCCCCAAAACTTAATTGGCAATCCTGAGTGAAATCTTAAAGCTCTAGCCACTTCAAGAATATGTCAGTGCTTACGTTCTACCACCCCATTTTGTTGAGGTGTGTAAGTACATGATAGTTCCATCATTATCCCTCTATTTTCATAGAAATTCTGCATATAGTTTGATGTAAATTCCACGTCATTATCTGTCCTAACATGTTTAATGCGTTTTCCAAATTGTGTTTCAATCATGCAAATGAACATGGGCAAATAACGTTCAACCTCTGACTTGTGTTTCAAAAGGTATACCCAAACACTCCTACTGTAATCATCAACAATAGAAAGAAAATAATGAGCCCCAGAGGTTGATGGGGTGTTATAACGACGCCATATGTCACAATGAATTAAATCAAAGCAGGAAACAGTTTTTATTGTACTTATGGGAAAGGGAAATCTTGTTTGTTTTGCCCTAATACAAGAATCACAAGGCAATCTATCCTGATCCTTAACTACATAAAAACCTATAGTTTTTATTTTGTCTTCCGAGGTATGTCCTAAACGTGAATGCCACAAAATATCTTCATTTGTCTTACCCACTTTCAAGGCTATCCTTTTGTCTTGAGTTGGCTCAAGGATGTACAATCCATCTTGATGCTTACCCAATCCAATCAGGTTCCTCGAATGTAAGTCCTGCATTACACAAAAGTCAGCAACGAAGATAATTGCACAATTGTAGTCTCTTGTTAGCTTACTGATAGACAGAAGGTTGCATTGGAAATCAAGTATATGCAGAATATTGTTCAGTTTCATTCCATTACTAAGAACTACATTTCCTGAACCTTTTACTGGAACATTCATACCATTAGGAATTTTAACAGGATTCAAGTTAGAACTAAATTTTTCTTTAAGCAAGTTTTCATTGCAAGTAATATGTTCTGTGGCACCCGAGTCAATGACCCAATGGCCTTTGAACATAGAGTTACCTGCCATATTCACTACCGGTTTAGACTGACGATTCACAGGTTCTGCATCTGATTTTAACTGTTGAATGAGTTTCTCATACTGCAGCCTTGATAGGCCAGGAATTGGGCTGTCTTCCATGTGGACTTGAGCTGCTTTGGAACCAGTTTTCTTGCCATTCCATGTTCCTGGTTTGCTGTCACGAACTGGTTTCTTCCAATCAGGGTAGCCTACAATTTCCCAACATTCCTCTTGCACATGTCCTATTTTCCGACAATGGTCACACCTAGGTCTTTCCTTCTTGTAGCCTTTTCGGTCTTCACCATTCTTGATGCGAGTGTTGGTGGCTTGGAAGGCTGCTGTTTCTGTAGCAGACTTGTGTTGGGCAGATATTAGTTTCTGCTGCTCATATTCTACCACAAGGTGGTAGGCATGCCCCAAAGAAAGAATTGGTGTCATACTCAAGATCTGAGTTTTAACAGTGGCAAAGATATCATCTAACCCCATCAAGAAATCGTACAATTGCTCCCTTTCTCTCATCTGGACAAGGCGCTTTTGTATATCACACACACATGCCCCACACGTGCATTTTGGCCAAGGAGCAATGGAAGATGCTTCATCCCACAAACCCTTCAGTTTCGTGTAGTATGAAGGGACTGATAATTATTCTTGCCTGAGGAGAGATATGGCCCTTCGCAACTCGTACATTCTTGGAGCACTTTCTTTGCCAAATCTTTCTTCAATTTCAACCCAGATGTCGCGGGCTGTAGTTGCATATCTCACACTGGTTTTCACTTCTTTATCCATGCCACTCTTGAGCCACCCTTTGACCATTGCATTGCACCTCATCCAATAAGCAAGATATGGCGAATCGATTTGTGGCATAGGGATTGATCCATCCACAAATCCAATCTTGTTTTTGGCGTACAATGCATTACTCATGTCAGTGACCCATTCCCCATAATTTCCATCATGGAGGAGTTCACTAACAAAAACTTGTCCCGGGTGATCAGATGCATGAATGTAGTATGGAGACATTATGTCAATGCAGATTTCGTTACCTGTATCTTTCTTGGTTGGCGATTTTGATTCATCATCTTTCTTGCTCGATGAAGATGGAGAATCCCCTTCTTTTGGAATCTTGACTCCTTGATCACCTGATGCCATGATGATTTGATCAGAGTTTGGACGGAAACTAACTCCAGGGTCTTTTGCTCTATGATACCATGTAAAACGGTGCTCTGCACTTTCTGTTTACTGAATAACCTCTATTGTGTTTTGTATATTGATGAATGAGTCAATTGAATTACAATATGCACAGCTGCTAGCTATTTATACTGCTATGACTCAGTTGTTTGATAAAAGAACTCAACTAACTATTATGCATAACAGAGTAAAACTGTTTCTGTTATGCTAACTAAAGTCACAGCTCTAACATCATTAAAATACATCAATAGATATACTAACTCTATACTAACTTGCTTCCTAATATACATTCTACAATGTTGATTGTGTGGAAGCTATTGGGTGGAGAAGACACGAAAGGTTCTGGTCATGTTTTTCGTTGGCAAAAAATAATGAAACTAGTCTCGAAAAGGATTTCGAACATGTTAAATACATTTTGCGGTTGATGATTTGTATTGATAGTGGCTGTAGGCTCAAATGCAAAAGTTGTGTCCACCAAGCTAGTGCATCTTTTTCCCCCTTAAACTAGTTAAGGTGTTTTAAGCATCACAATAATAGATTGACATCCCAACTATGTTGACACCCCAATCCCTATCTATCATCTACAGCACCTCAACACCTTTATTAAAAGGAAAAAATAATAACAAATACAAAAAACATGGGGGGACCAAACCAAAACCCATGTGAAAAGTCAACCATCCCTAATGGAATCTATAGGAAATACAACCAAACCTATTTTGGTTAAAATCATTCAAAATAAATCTAGGAGGAAAATCCCACCAAGAGTTACAACGACTAGAAACACTATAACATGCTAATTTATCAGCTCATGTGTTGCCCTCTGTAAAGACATGTGAGACAACAAGCTTCATTTTCTTACTCAAATGCACATAATTGATCCATCTGTTCTTAATCTTCCAAGGCACCAAGCTTGAATTTTCAAATACAGCAACTACCAATTGTGAGTCACATTCTAACCAAGGACTTGACCATCCATTTTTGTCAGCAATCTCTGTAGCTATTATAGCAGCAGATATTTCAACAAACAATGAAGATGCAATCCCTAGATACATAGAGAAACACCCCATGAATTCTCCTCTACTTCATCTAAAAATTACAGCACAAGAAGCATGTCCAAGATTTCTCCTGGAGGCTCCATCAGTGTTGCATTTCACTCAGCCGCAATTTGGAGGAAACCAAGATACCTGTGTAATTTTTGGTGCTTTGGAGACATGGCCTGAAATACTGAAAGATTTTAGTATGTTGAAGTCTTCAATTGAGTTTGACATAATTCTTGCAGAAAGGTTACCAGACAAAACCATAGCAGCATAAACCAAATGTCTAACAGATCAGGTAGTATGCAAATAATTGTCAAACCTAACTTTATTTCTACTAACCCAAATATACCAACAAACATGAATCACAGCAGATAGTATAATATCAGAAACTTGTGATGAACATTTTCTATTACAAATTGAAATAATAGATGCAAATGAAGAGAGATCAATATTAATGTTTAAAAAATAAGCCAGCAAAGACCAAAGTTTAGAAGCAAACTTACACCTTAAAAATAAGTGAACAGCAGATTCATCACATTGATAGCATAAGCTACACACTGATACATATATTACACCTCTCTTTTTAAGATTTTCATCTGTAGCAACCTTATCATGCAACAATCTCCATATAAGAAAGGGCCTAGATAAAGGAATACAAGATTTCAAAATCTTTCTACCCCAAGAAACTACATGAACAAAAATGTTGAGAAAGGAATAAGAATCTTTAAAAGTAAGCAAACCATTTTCTAAGTTCTTCCAAACTAAACAATCCTCTATATCCAAAGTTGGGATTACCACCGATTTGATTTGATCAGATATACAAGGGAATTTACAAGATAACTGATATGGAATCGACCATCTCTTGTCCAAAATGAAGTCTGCAACCTAGCATTAAGTTTCTTCCTAACAGGATAAGGAATCTGCATTAAATCAGATAAAGATTTCTCCAACCAATTATCATTCTAGAATAGAATTCTGTCACCCTTACCAATCAGCTAGCACCTCTCATTTCTCATAATCGGTTCGGATCGGGTTTGGGGGTTTCATCATCCGAACCGATCAAATTCGATTGGTTTGGATCGGTTCGGATTTGATCACTTTTTAACTACTGATCCGAACCGAACCGACCACAATCGGATCGGTTCGGTTTGGATCATCGGATTACCTATTGTTTTTTATTTTTTATTTAAACTTCAAAAAATAATAAAAAAATAGAAAAAACATATTTAATTATTAATTATATAATAATATATTAACATTATATATATGTATATAAAATAATTAAAAAATAAATATTTATAGGGTTCTGTTCGGATTAGATCAGATTAGATTTGTAGGATCCGAGACCCGAACTGACCTTGTTCGGATTAGTGGTTTTTAAATCTGATCTGATCCGATGATCTGAACCAATCCGCCAAAATCGATTCGAATCGGTTAAGATCTATCGGATTCACGGATCGGATTGGGTCCACTTACACCCCTACTAATACCTGGCCAAATTGATGACTTTACATAATGTCCAGTTGGAACATTATGCCTCATAAATATAGATCTTAACAGTCCTGCCTAGTCTTGTTTAGAGGAAAGCCTTTCCCAAGCTAATTTCAATAAAGCAGAATCATTAATAGATTTTAAAGATCTTAATCCTAAACCACTTGCATCAATAAGAGAACATACCCTTTTCCATGCCACAGTGACAATCCTTTTAGAGTATATGTCACCTGACCATATAAAATTCTTGATACATCTATCCAAATTCTCAATCATAGAACTAGGACATGCATATATATGAAAGCTGTAAGCAATCATGCCATGAATGATGGATTTCACTAATTGTACTCTACCTATAATTGAAAGAAGATTACCTTTCCATGCAGCCAATTTTGATTTAATCCTATCAACAATATTCTGTAAATGGATTGATCTAGGTTTTCCTTGAAATAAAGGAACACCAAAGTAGTTAAAAGGTAGACTACCTGCTATAAAACCTAGAACATTACTAATTTCAAGCCTTCTCTTATTAGAAACAGCACCAACATAGTACCTACACTTGCCAATACTTAGTTGCTGGCCTGATATTTCAGCATAATTCCTGAAGAAGTCATCAAAGCTACTAAATTTTTCCTAGGTCCTTTACAAAAAACTAAGATATCATCAGCATATAAAGCATGGGAAGGAACAACATAACCTGTTGGACCAATCATTTGTTTTAAAATACTAGACATAACCAAATGAGTTATGCCTCTACTTAACACATCCTTTGCTAAACAAAACAAAATAGGAGATAGGGGGTTGTCTTACCCGTCTCCTACATCTAAAGAAACTTGCTGGTCTTCTATTTACAGAAACATAAATTCTAGTTGACTGAAGTATCTTAGCAATCCAGTTACAAAACTTTGAATGAAAACCAAAAGCTCTCAAAACCTTTAAAAGGAATTTCTAATCCAAAGTATCAAATGCTTTCTTGATGTCAAATTTAAGAATAATATTGCCACCAAAAGACTTATAGTCTAGCATGTTCACAACCTCCGAGGCTATGCAAATACAGTCATGAATATGCCTACCCTATATAAAACCTCTCTACTGAGAAGAGATAATCTTAGGTGCAATAGATGCTAGCCTATCAACAATCACTTCAGTTATTAATTTGAACTGAAAATTTGCGAAAGCTATTGGCCTAAAATCCACAGTTCTATCTGCACCTGGGAATTTAGGAATAAGAACTAATAAATTCGAATTTAGATTTGGCAAAATCCATGAATCAGTGAAAATTGCAGAACTGATCTATGCACATCCTCCTTAATGATATCCCAATATTGTTGATAAAAAAACACCTCCAAATCCATCTGGACCAGGAGCACCTGTTGAATTCATAGAAAAGACAGCAAGTCTAACCTCCTCCAAAGTAGGAATGTTGGTCAATGCAACATTATCCTCATCAGAGACCATACTAGGAATGATTTTTTCCACTAGGCCATTATCTATACAATCATTATCAATAGAATATAAAGAGCTATAGAAATCTAAGACATGCCTTTCTATATCTTCCTGATTATCTAGAATCCTATCATCTTGCCTTAAAAGAGATAAATGTTTAGAAGAATGTTTTACCCTGGCTATCTTATGAAAATAAGATGTATTCCTATCACCATAAGAAAACCAATTTAAGCTTGCCTTTTCTCTCCAAAACTGCTCCTGGAAGTGAAGTGCTTGATTTAGATCAACTTGTGCCTTCAACTCTAGATCATGCAAACTATCCGAATAGCCTACTTCTGAAATCTGTTCCTGAATATTGACTACTGATTCATGAGCCATAATAACTTTATGATGCACATATCCAAATATGTTCTTGTTCCAAATCCTCAATTTAACCTTTAAATTTCTCAGCTTTTGAGCTAGCACAAACATATGACAGCCTACTACAGGCTTAGCCCAAACCTCTTCCATCAACCTCCTACAATCAACATGATCTATCCACATGCTTTGAAATCTAAAAGAGGAATGAATTAAGGAAGTACCATTCTTGAAATCCAAGAGAAGAGGAAAATGATCAAATTGATTCCTTGTTAGAGTACAGCATGAAGAAGATGACCAAAAATCCAACCAGTCACCATTACAAATCCCTAGATCAAGTCTTTTCTCAGTGTGATCTAAGGATTTCCTTTTATTCGACCATGTAAACTGAGCACCACGAGTATCCAAGTGAGTAAGCTTATAAGTATCAGGCCAAGCAACAAATTCTTCACAGGATATTCTAGAAGGAAGACCACTTCTTCTCATTTCATGCGCACCAATGATAGCATTAAAATCTCCAACAAATAACCATGGACCAGGGTAACTTTGCAGCAAGTTAGACAGCTCCAACCACAACTGCCTTCTCAAAATGTATGTAGTACAGGCATACACAGCAGAGATATAGATCATATGATTATCAATTATAACTGAAAAAGCTAGTTGCTGGTTCAAAACAGAAAGCAACACAGGATCCCAGCTAGAGTTACAAACACCCCACAAATTAGGAGATAAAGAGTTCCTATTATTGACCACAAATAATTTTAACCCCAATGAATTCCAAAGCTGATCAGAAAATTGATTGGATTCAATAAAAGGCTCAGGAAGAAACAAAAAACCAGGCTTATAATCTTTACAAAATTTTCTAACCATCCTTTTAGAGTTTGGATTTCCTAAACCTCTAACATTCCAGTAGATAATCCTCATAATGAGCTAGGGGTTTTATACCTACCCTAGAACAGGTTTTAATACCAGAAGCAGGTTGAACCTTCTTTCCTTTTTTCCATCTTTTTTCTCTGAGATTTTGACAAGATTACTTGAAAACCAGGCTCATATTCAGCATGAGGACCATCCTTATCAGACTTCTGATTTAACTTACAATCTTCTTCTCTGTCATCATCCTATAGTCTACCAACTATCCTCATGTCATGAACAACTACATCATTAATTTGTTGAGGACCAGACAAATGAGTCTTACTTATATTTTCTGATTGGAATTGAGGAGCAGATTTAGAAGTTTTAGATTTCTCCAATTCAGAGATCAATTTTACCTTATCATAGTACTAAGGAGCAGACTTTGGGGAATTTGAACAATGGTTAATATCTTCTGAAGCCTTACCATCATTATCAAATTGAAATGAATTAGGAACCCTTAAACTGCTTCCTTGGATATAATCAAAAATTCGAGAAGGGGAAGAACTTTCTAAATACTGAGGCAGCATACCAAATTGGTAAGGCAACTTACCAAGCTAGTGCATAAGTGTGATAGTTTTTGTTTTTTGTAAATCCTTAAGGGCCCTGAAATTCTGGGAAGAAAGAACAACAAAAGGAACATTGTGTAGCAATGATCAATTCTTGTTGAATTTTCCATGGGATCCTGGTGGATATATGTGTGTGTTTGTAATAACATGTGCGTTATAAAAATGCAATTTGGGTGTCATAAAAAAAATAGAGACATTGGATATTTGAATTATGGGGGAGTGTTGGAATAATCTAAATACTAATTGATATTAGTTAGTGTTAGTTGTCATAGTTGGTTTGTTAGTTGGGTAATTAGTGTAACAACTAAGAGTTAACTGGAGCTTGTTATGTGAGTAGTTGCTATTGTGCAATGCCCGCAAGTGTGCAAGTGTAATTGTAGTGCAAGTGTTCAATAAAATTTCTATTGAGTTAATTCTCTCTTTCTCCTTCCTCTCAATCTTTCTATTCTTTCTATGTGTGTCCACTATGAGTGAATGTGAGTGTTTGTGTTTCAACACTTTTCAGATTGACTAATGTATTAAATTTTTGAATTACTAGAATTTATTTTATCATTCATATTCTATTATTTGATTACATCATATTTTTTATATATTTTATTTAATATTTATATTATTTTACTTTAATTGTAGTTTTTAAAATATATAAATAAATAAATAAGCACAATTTATTTTAAAATAAATAAAAAATACTTTAGCAACCAAATTCGCTAAATTAGTAATAGTGTAATATAACGAACTAATATATTTTGTCGCTGATTGGCAATGTGATTAGCAACCAAATATATTGAGTCGTTAACGTTATATAAATGGTTGCCAGATTGGTTATCACCAAAACATGTGGCTGGGTCGACTAAGTTTGCGATCCTATATTTTCTACATAGGAATGTCTTCCATCGACGTCACCATTAGCGGATTAGCAGCCGCTAATAAATTCAGTTGCTAAATCAGTTAGATACCACTATTTTGGTAACCATCTTTGGTCGGTGGCTAATTCATTTGCTAGCTCGTTTAGCGATTGAATTTAGACATTTAATTCAGTCGCTAAAGACATGTTGTAGTGTGAGAGTACGACAGAGGTGGCAGCGGTTGAGAAAGAGGGGAAGAGCGAGAATAGAGGTTGGGAGGAAGGGGGAAATGATGGGAAAAAAGTATAAATATACTATATGTCAAATGTCGTTCCATCTCAGTTGTTAAAATAACGAGTCTCTTATCATTTATGTATCAATCTTAAATCGTATATTTGAAACCTAAGTTTGCATTCCTTCTGAGAACAGCCAGCAATAACTCACTCCACAAATCAACAGGACCTGGCAAACACCAATGAGTACAATCATTATATCCTCTCATCCATTTGTTTCCCCAGTGCTCACCAGGGTGCCCATCTGGTCTCATCAGCATTGCCCTAGTTACATCCACCACTTCAAATGTATGCCCTTTCTCCATGCCCTCTTTTCTTGCTTTCTCAAACTCTTCCATCTGTGCATTCCTCAGTTGCCATTCAAAGATCCTAAAATCAACCTCCCCCTCACTCACAGGACCTGTCCGATTGCAATACCCTCCAGTGTTCCAAACCCCATTCTCAAAATGTGCTGGTGAAAACGTCCTCAACACTGTCACCAATCTTCTGCATTCCTTGCACCCATTGTTAATGTAACTAAATGCAGTTCGAAATGCCATTCTGAAAGGGAAGTCACTGTTGTAGCTTGTGATGTTGGGTTGATTGCAATACACACATCCTACTAGTTTGTCACCGTCATGGAGGTACATCACTCGGAAAAACCAATGCCCATCTGAGATTATTGCATAGTCCAAGTTGGGAAGTTCTCTAACCCAATCATCATCTACCTTGTCTAGTTGCATGTCAAAAATGCTTGACCCTGAACCGTTTACCATTCTTTCCTCGCCTACTATAAGGAACCTGCTCCACAACATCATAAGAGTGAAATCATGATTAAGGAAATACCATTTGCGAAATCGATCTTCAGAGTCACTATAAATATCCTTTGGAGTCTCCTCCTGCAAAATTACAAACAAAATCATAAAACCCCTATGAAACCATATAGCTACACAACAAAAAATACTATAAATGGCAGAATTTATTTTTATTTTTGTAATTCTATTAAGACTCTGTTTGGTTTGCCAAATCCGCTAGCGTATAGCAGATAGATTATAGTGGATAAAAAAGTAGTCCCGTTTGGTAACCATTTTTAAAATTAGCGTATAGTGTTTTTTCACTAGCGTATAACGTTTTTTCCATACGCTACTTGCAGTAGCGTTTGAGTATATAGCGTATAGCTTATCATTTTTCTTCCATTTTTATCCCTACTATCTTAATTAAAATCCTCACTTATCCTTAACTAATAAAATAGAACACTAATAATTTAACATAGTATATAAATAAGAATTAATTTGACTATTTAGATTTATATTTAAGATAAAAAATAGAAAATATATCTTTATCTTTAAAAAATAAAATTTATATAAAAATCATATCAGTATATAATTTTATTTTTATTATTGATTAAAACTAAATTAAAAATGATAAAAATGATTGATATTTTAATTTTTAAATGATAAATAATTTAAAATAAATTAAAGAGTTAAAAGTGATAATTATTTTAAAACAAATAATATATATATTTATATAGTTTATATAAAAAAAATGCAAACATACCATTTATGTCATTTTATATTTATCAGCTAGTTTGTGCGGATAAATTAGCTTTATTTGGTTTGTCCAGCCGAGCTTACTCATGGTGGGATCTTGTTCCTGATTTCGTTAGAAAGGATTTTTTTTGAAATAGATTAGGTTTTCCTGATTATAGATTTCGTTGATTTTTCAAATGGGTTTTGGCTATAGCCCACCCCCCTCCCCCCCTCTCCTTCCCTTTATTTTTTGTAGTCTTTAATTTCAATTTAATAATATTTGGTGGTGTTCTGCAAATGATTGATAGGATTTGAGGTGCCAACCTAGTTGGGATGTCTCTTCCTATAGTGATGCTGTTGCATGCCCCTAACCTTTTATCAAAATAAGTTTTACCAAACACTTCAAATTCAATCCGCTAGTTTTTACCTATTGAATTGAAGAACAGAGAAGAAAGAAAGCATAGAGAGAGAGAGAGAGAGAGAGAATTGATTCTTGTGTATTGAATCTCAAATGAATATATTCTATACATTGAATGTGGACAACTGTTATTTATATCAGTTGTCAATTGCTAGCTGTCTAACTGAGACGGTTACAGGTGTAACCAATCTCTAGCTAAGTTACATTAGTTTTGATACTATGCGCTTATGTCTATATTAAGTACAGTACACCCCCCCCCCCCCCCCCCCCCCCAAAAAAAGAAAAAGAAAAAAAGATCAAGGTGGGTGGGGGTCTTGGAGAAGACATGGCAGCCACCTTGAGCTTGTCACGCAGTTAGAGGAAACGAGTAGGAGACAAAGGTTTGGTAAGAGCATCGCCCTACTGGTCATGGAAGGGAACATGCAGAACCTGCAGTTGCTTCTAGAGAACCTTTTCTCTTACAAAAAATAAGTCAATCTCCATGTGCTTAGTTCGGGCATGGAGGACTGGATTATGAGCCAAAGAGAGCGCATTTTGGTTATCACAGTAGATAATAAGGGCCGAGAAGAAACTGATACAAGGCTCATTTAGAAGGGCCTGTATCCAAAGAACATCAGCTGTCACCTGTGCTAGGCTGCGGTATTCAGCTTCTGTGCTGGACCGAGCCACAACTTGTTACTTGCGGGACCACCAACACACCAAATTTGGACCAAGATAGATGGCAGCCCCTGAAGTGGACCCGCGATCATCAGGATCAGCAGCCCAATCAGCATCACAAAATGCCCTTAAGGCAAGGGGCTGATGTGGAGAGGCTGGAAAAAATTGAAGCCCATGATGTAGGGTACCTTTTAGATACTGTAGGATCCATTTTATAGCACTCCAATGGGACTCTAGAGAGTGAGCCATAAATTGGCAGGCCTTGTTTACTGTATAACGGAGTTCTGGGCTTGTGATAGTCAAATATTTTAGTGCACCTACCACAGACCGATATAGAGAGGGATCAGAATGAGTGTCAGAACCAGTTTTGGAGAACTTACAAGAGGATGTCATTGGAGAAGAAATTGGCCTAGCTTCTGCCATGCTTGTTTTGACCAGTAAATCACTGATATACTTGCTTTGAGTCAAAACAAGAGTACCATTTTGCCGTTTGTGAACCTCTATACCAAGAAAATAGCCAAGAGCTCCCAACTGTTTTAGTGCAAATACAGAGTGCAGCTGCTGAATTAACTTGTGAATTAGAGAAGAGTCACTGCCTGTGATGATTACATCATCAGCATAGACTAGGAGATAGACAACAACCCCATTAAGATTGTAAACAAATAAAGAGGGGTCACATTTACTGTCCTTGAAGCCGAAATTAAACAAGTTGTGCTTGAGGCGTTCATACCACTGTCGAGGGGCTTGTTTCAAGCCATAAAAAGCTTTGTGAAGCTTGCAAACAAGAGTAGAATCAATAGCTTCAAAGCCTAGGGGCTGCTGCATATACACCTCTTCCTCTAAGAGACCATTAAGAAACACATTGTTCACATCCAGCTGCTGTAATGGCCAGTTGCGAGTGAGAGCAAGAGTTAATATCAGTCTAATAGTGATTGGTTTCACCATCGGAAAGAAAGTTTCATTATAATCAAACCCATGGAGTTGATGAAACCCTTTGGCCACTATACGGGTCTTGTACCGATTAATAGTGCCATCCAGATTTTCCTTGATGCGAAACACCCATTTGCAGCCAATGGGTGTCCGATTAGAAGGCAGGGGAACTAAGGACTTGCTCTTATTATTCTGCAGGGTAGCAAATGCTTCTTGCATAGCAGCATGCCGTTTTGGATCACTAAGTGCTTGTTTTGCATTATTGGGCTCCAAATGAGTAAGAAGGAGACTAGGATGGACACGAGGACAAACAATTCCTGACTTAGAGCGGGTTTGCATAGGGTGATAGTTGGCTGGTTGAGTTTGTGATAGAGGAGAAAAAGAGGGTTGATGGAAAGTTGGAGAAGGAGAAGGGGGAATTGAGGAAGAGGAGCTTGACTCATGAGAGGTGGCAGATGGAGAAGAATGAGGTGCAAGAGAAGGAGGGACAGTAGGAGAAAGAGGAGGTGGAATAAGGTGAAGGAGATGATGATACTAAGGGAACATAGGCCATAGGGGGAAGGGATGAGGTAGGAACAGTTGGAGTAGTAGATTCTAGAAAAAGATCAGAGTAAGGAAACCTACTTTTATTGAAAACACAAATCTTTAGAGATGTAGAGACGCCCACTTGATGAGAGACACTTGTATCCCTTATGAGAAGTAGAGTAGCCTAGAAAGAGACATTCCTGAGACCAAAAATCTAGTTTGTGAGAATTATAGGGTCTTAATAAAGGGAAGCATGCACATTCGAAAACTTTTAGAAAATTAAAATCAGGTTGTTGTTTGAACAAAACATTGTATGGGATTGCAAATTGAAGAGATGTTGTAGGAAGGCGATTGATGAGAAAAACAGCAGTTTGAAATAATCCCAAAATTTTAGAGGTAGGGATGCATGGCTTAAAAGAGTAAGGCCAATCTCCACAATATGCCTATGTTTTCTTTCAACTGCACCATTTTGATGGTGTGTGTGAGGGCAAATGAGTCTGTGAATGACTCCAAGTTCGGTTAGATATTTTCTGAAGGGGCAGAATTCTCCCCCCAATCTGTTTGTAGGCATTTCAATTTAGTGCCAAACTGCAATTCAGCCATAGATTTAATTTGTTTGAATACTGATAATGCATCAGACTTGGTTCTGAGAAGATAAATCCAAGTGAACCGAGAAAAGGCATCCACAAAAGTAATATAATAGTGAAAGTTTTGAGTGGATGGCATGGGGGAGAGTCCCCACAAGTCACTATAAACAAGTTCTAAAGGAGTAGTATATTGAGTAATAGAAGAAGGGGAATGAAGCCTGTGGGCCTTTCCAATACAACATGTAGCACAATAATTTTCTTCATTTGTATTAGAAACTGAAATGTTACAATGTTTGAATACAAGCCTCATAGTATGAGGGTTGGGATGTCCTAGGCATAAATGCCAAGTAGATTGGGAACTAGGGGATACAATTTTGGGTGTCTGTGACCCATTATTACAAGTGATACTATTTACAATGGGAATGGGAGAATTAGATGACAGAGGTGACATAGCTTTGGAGCTTGAAGGCAGGAACCACAGGCTTGGAAATTGATACAAGCCATCAGAGCCCACTTTGCAGTGAACAAGGCCTTCATTACTGGCCTGAGATTTGACAAGACAGTGATTAGCATGAAATTCAAAGTAAACATGATTATCTCTAACAAATTTGCTAACACTAATAAGGTTTTTGGTTATTTGAGGAACATGTAGTAAATTGTGAAGGACAAGAGGAATAGAAGTGTTTAAAGGAGACTTAAAACAGGTGGAACCAGAGGAATGAATGCGCAAACCTTGACCATTTCCAATGAAGATCTTATCATGACCTTCAAATGGAGTTTCTTGGTCTATGTTATTGGCATCTGCAGTCACATGAAATGAGGCACCAGAGTCAGGATGCCACTGTTGAGTGACTTGAGGTGCTGAATTCATAACCATGGCACTTGGCTGAGCCATGTGATTGGAGAACTGTTTCTGTGGTGGACGAAATTGAGATGAGGATGGATTCCAATTAGAGGAGGAACCAGAAAATCCTTGTTGATTAGACTGAAAAATAGGTGGACCTTGTGAATACTGAGAGAATGATGGCTGAAAACCTTGGAAGTAGTGCTGATATTGTTGAGGATTAGGTTGATTGCCATGATACTGAAGGTGAGCAGGTGGTTGATAACTTTGATTGAACCTATTGTAACATATATCAGCGGTGTGGCCATATTTGTAACAAACTTGGCACTGGATATTCGATCGGCCGTCACCAATGCCACTACCACGGTAGAACGACCACCACGTCCACGATTAGAGCCTCGAAAACCAGAATATTAACTTGAATCTTGACCTTGAGTAGTGAGGTGAACCTGACTTTGATTGGAGTCATGTGACTGAGACGAAGAAGAAGGAATTGAACTCTGAGTGAGATTAATGGAATTGGATGCACTAATTTCTTTTTGACGAAATTTGTTTTGCCTAAGTTCATGAGCCAGAAGAAGTGCCTCAACTTCATCAACAGGTGAGGGTTCAAACTTACTTTCAATTACAGAGATAGCAGGGCCAAATTCTTGATCCTTCAAGAATCACATCAATGTGTTCTTGAGAGGAGACTGGATCATCAATAGATGCTAGAGAGTCCACCATGGCCTTGATTCTTAAAAGATACTCAAAGACGTTCGATCAGCAAGAGTTGTAGAGCACAATTCAGATCGCAACTGGCGCGCCTTCGTGCGTGTTTGTTTTTAGAAGAAGTTGTGAATTTTCTCCCATAGCTCGAAAGAGTGAGCGCAACCAAGAAACCTAGACAAAATAGCACTCGATAGTGTTGATTGAAGCCATGATAAGAGAACTTGGTCCTGTTGCTCCCAATCGGCAAACGCTGGATTTGCGATCAACTTCAGTCAAGTATTGAGGATTTGCGGAGAAACGACGAACCGGTGAAGGCAATGTGCCTTAATCACCGGCTCGATCTGTTGGCGCCACAGCACAAAGTTCTTGTCGTCGAGCTTATCATTGATCGGATGAGAGAAAGTATACGGAGAAGACGAGACAGTTCACAAGGGAGGAACGAGATGTGGCGGCGATGGCGGCAGAGGAGAAGGATCGGAGTCGGCCATCAGAATCGATAGCTCATGATACCATATTGAATTGAAGAACAGAGAAGAAAGAAAGCATAGAGAGATAGAGAGAGAAAGAATTGATTCTTGTGTATTGAATCTCAAAATGAATATATTCAATACATTGAATGTGGACAACTGTTATTTATATCAGTTGTCAATTTCTAGCTGTCTAACTGAGACGGTTACAGGTGTAACCAAATATCTAGCTAAGTTACATTAGTTTTGATAATATGCGCTCATGCCTATATTAAGTACAGTACACTCACGGTAGAGCCTAAATATTTCTCGCTGTATCTAGTCAAAATTATTGGGCATCGTCTCCGTAACAATTCATGGTAATGCCTTGATTTTGAGCAGTTTATTAATCAAGGTAATGATCCATGATTGCAAACAATCAGCGAGACAAGAGATTTAAGTGGGAATAAGTGGGATTATCAATTGTATATCAACTCGACTATCCAATTAATGATTTTTTTTTTTTTGAAGAGAATTAATGATCTTAATGTTAAATGAAACATTAATTATCAAGAAGTACAATGAAAATAATTCATGAAATAAGTAGAATTTATTAAAATTTATGAAATTTATTTTATAATCTTTATGTAATCTCATTCCTCCACCTGATTTGCCGGGAGTAAAAAGCAAACAAAAAGAATCCAAATTAACAAATTATATTCTATTCTTACTTTGGCCTTTTTCCCTTGTTCATTTCCACTTCTACCGTAATTTAAAAAAAAAAATGGAAAATGCATTCAATTTCAATCAATATTAATGTCGTGACATTAATAGCATAAAGGTTGACATGAAATGTGCTAAGCTAACAAGCATTATTAATAGAAAATTGCTAAATGCTAGTACCAACTTGAGTTTGTACGAAAACAAACAAACACCTTGTGTCTGAAATTTAGCATTCTCTCCACCCATTATTGTTATCTCCGTCTGATTGTTTAATTTTCCTTCATATCAACTTTTATGAAAAGTAGTTTGGACCACATAGCACTGCTGCTATTAATATACGTTACTCATGTCCGCTGCACAACGTTTATAGGTAATATATCACATTATATTTTAGAAATAATGATTTGAGTCTCAAATCAACAATATTTTGATTCTTTTTTTTTTTTTTAACCAAAGATAATATTTATTTATTTTTATTTTTATTTTTTGGTTCGGAACCTACTCCAATTAGCCATTTGGGCCGAGTGGGTCCACCAGAGTATCCCACGGCTTACGCCTTTCGGGCCCACTATGAGACTAATATCTGGTTTGACTGATTGAACATGATTTTACTCGTTGGTTCTCAGCCTCCCAATGGGGTGAGTTCTCCACCTTATGGGGGCTAAAGTGGAGATAATATTTTAATGGTTTTTCTAACCTGTGCAACTTTGCACATATTAAGAAACCAAAAGTAGAAATATTATATTGGAAGTTGTGATTTCAATTCATTGAAAATTAAAAAGCCACTCTTTCCAATACAACATTTCTATTTTATACTTCATTAACATGTGCAAAGTTGAACATATTAGAAAAATCCATATTTTAAATCCCACTATCTCGTAAATGTTAAATAATAATTTAAATGATTTTCATACGCTATTTTTAACTAAAAATTACTTGAAAAATTACATTCTACCCATTTTCTCGGCAAAATACTTATTTTTTGGGTACATATTTTCTTGCAATGATTCTTTTTTTTTTTGATAGAAATGACAATGGTTCTA
Source organism: Echinosophora koreensis (assembly GCA_035048595.1). Lineage (NCBI taxonomy): Eukaryota > Viridiplantae > Streptophyta > Magnoliopsida > Fabales > Fabaceae > Echinosophora > Echinosophora koreensis. The sequence goes on from JAPCYP010000102.1 coordinate 29,381, forward strand.
AGCCAACGGAGAAGTTGCAGCACTAACAGCATGTTGTCACACATATATTCTCTCGATCTCTCCTAATAAATATTTAACGGAAGAATCTCTCCCTTAGCTACATGCTACACCATATGCTCTCCGAACCTCAAGGTCAACGATAAGAGGTTTCCCAAATTAAATTGGTCGACTACTCTGTATTTTCACCCTTTTTTATATCTTTTTTAATTTTTTGTTGTTGGAAAAAGTGGCTTGTTTTACTTTGTGCTCCTGAGATTTAGTCTCATAATCACATTACTATTTCTGCACCAACATTATTGCATGTTAATTCTCACCTAATTGATCGAGGAGTGATTTGAATGCTTTTTCCTTTTCCACCCCCTCCAATTTTAGTTATGAGAATCACACTCCCCTTGGGATTCAAGCAAAGAATTTTGAACCCCACTAAAGCTAAAAATCAGTGTGAAGTGCAAAGTGTAAAACTAACAATTAATGCACTTCAAATGAAGTTGTGTTAAGATCAAGTTAAAAACAAGAAGAATGCTAATGAGTGTCCTTAGAACACTGGTTAAGGAACCAAGAAAAGAAAGATCTTATTAGAAACTGGAAAGTGATGTATTTAATGTTTTGAGAAGATAAACACTTAATTTTCCAATAAAATCTTGCTATTTTTGGGTTCTGTCCTACGGACACTCGTTAGCAAGACCCTAAAAACAAAGGAAATTCTTGAGCCTATACTATTTGACACTGACCTGTGACAGGAGGCATAGGAGGGATTCCATGTGGTTCCTGGCCACAGAGTCACCAATGAATGCCATTTTCTTCCCTCTCACCATGTGGAGGAACATTCTTGGGTCAAATCCTGGGAGCTCACATTGATCAGGCTTCCATTTCCAATTAAGAAAATGGTTATCTTTTCTTCCTTGCTTGAAACAGTTCTTGCTATCAGGGATTGTGGTGCAGCTTGAGTTAGTGTAATAGGATGATCCTCTTATTGTTGGAACCCAACGACCCTTAAATAAGTCACATGTTTTCAGCTCTGCAAAAAACAATACAAAAATTAATTGTCACATAACCCCAAATGAAAAAGGAGTAATATATGATAATCAACGAGGTTATAATGGAAATAGATTCTCTCTTGTACCATGATGATCATGACACAGAGATATAGACACAACTATTAACATGTAATAAGGATCCACCATTTTAAAACTTTGTTTTTTTCTTTTCCAATTGGATTGTATCATGTTTTATATAAACAAGGAAGGGTCTGAATCTAGGTTGTAATTGAAATTATTGTGTATGTGAAGTTGTTGCTCCAAGTTGATTCTCCTATAATATTACCTTTTCCCACTCCTACTCATGTGATCGTGATTTCTATATAATAAAAATAAATATAAAAAACATATAAAATGGTTAGGAATTACATAGGATCATTTTGGAACTAGAAATGATTTTTGAATAGACACGACTATTAACATGTTATAAGGATCCACCATGATTGAGTGTATGGTCCATTAGTTACATTTTAAAAACTTTGTTGTTTTCCTTTCCAACTGGTTTTGTATCCTGTTTTATATAAACAGGGGAGGGTCTGAATCTAGGTTGTAACTGAAATTATTATGTCTGTGAAGTTGTTGTTCCAAGTTGATTCTCCTATATTATTACTCCTTCCCACTCCTATTCAAGTGATCGTAATTTCTATATAATATAAAGAAAAATAAAAGCATATATAAAATGGATAGGAATTACAGAGGATCATTTTGGAACTAGAAATAATTTTTGAACATCCAGATCTGGATACTGTATACATACACCATATGTTTGAATGGTGTTTCGAATCATGAATATAGGGATGAAAGAAAATAAAACAATAAACAAATGTTGAAAAGTAAAAATATACGGTGTTCAACAACAATGTTATTGTCAAAATAACAGAATGAAACATACCCTTTTGTGGTTTTGATAGAACCTTTTTTGGCTGGGAATGCACTTTTTGATTTTGGGAGAGATTTTTAATGGCATCAGATGCTTGATTGGGCACAACAGTCAAAGGGTTTGGAGAATAGAGAAAGAAGAAACTAAGAAGAGAGGCCACAAACAGAGTGGGCAAAACAAAAGGCACCACTCTCCCTACATCCATGCATATCTCCCTTTTGCCATAGCTATGAAACCTGTCTTGAAAAAGCGTATTAGAAGACTTCATCATGGTTTTCTCCAAAATACACAGACACAATAAAGTGAGCCAAATGAAGAGGTGGGGTTCAAAGTGAGAGAACCATTAGAATCCAAATGATTGGAAATCAAAAAAAAGGAAAAATGGAGATCACAAAATTCTATATCTGTTACTTCCATCTTAATTTTATGGAAATTCACATCTTTCTAGCGATTCACATGGCATTATCAAATGATTATTAGTATGTTTGTGAGTTTTTTTAAAAAATAAAAATTAATCTGACACTTGTCACCCATTTTTTCTAAGCTGTTGTCACCTTATTCATTATCTAGTGTGTAATTTTTTTTAAAAAAAATATATGCATATATTGCCGCTCTATACGTGCTACTCACAGTAAATATATACTAAAAACTTTATCCAATCTTCCATCTACTATTAATTAGTATGATACTTGTGCATTCCTACGATCGTGTTGGTTTTTACTCATATTCTAAAATCACTTGTGCATTCTTTTAAATATGTCTTGTAGTATGTCTTGAGGAAATTAATACCAAATAAATTCTGAATTGAGATAATAACTTTAGGACAAATTGATAAATGTCTAGGATATGACATTGAATGTTTTACCGTCCCACAAGTTAAATAAGTTATATAGACATTTGTTTATACGTAGGGTAGTTTTTAAATAAATCAGGATTATTATATTTGCAGAAAGCTCACAAAGGAATTATATGAAGTTATTGAAGATTTTGGTCGTTTTCAACCTTAGATATTCATATTTTTTCTATCTGTTAATGTCAAATGTTTAGTATCCTTAGTTGGATTTCCTTTTCAGGGCAAAGAGAGTGTAGGTAATTTAGTGAAGCTGGTAAACAAAAGCAATATGGTTACATATTTACCAGCCACTACTGAAAAAAATTGAAATCAGCGACGGACAAAATTCGTAGCTAAAGAGAAAAAATTCGTTGCTAAAATAGTTAACGACGAAATTAGTGACAAAACGAAATCCGTAAAAAAAAGTGGCGTCGCTAAAATTTAACGACGAAATTTATGTTTCGTCACAGACAACGACGGACAAAATTGCGTCGTTAAAAATAAAAAACCCCTCGCTAAAATAATTTAAAGACATAAGTAGAAAATTTAAGAATTCCGTCGCTGTTTACGACGAATTAGTATCTGTCGCTGTTTACGACGAATTAAGATACGTAGCTGTTTACGACAGATTTAGATTCGTCGCTGTTTACGACGGGTTCAGATGCTGTTTTAGACGGGTTCAGATCTGTCGCTACGACGAGTTCAGATCCGTCGCTAGCAACAAAATTAGCGACGATTTTTCATTTTTAGCGACGTATAATTAACCAACAGATATAAATATTAAATATGCAATGAACTTTTTTTATAAACAAAAATTATATTGATTGAGTACAAGGGGTACTTAAACCCGTATACTTTGTATACATAGGAAAAAATCAAAAGCATGAGAACTTAAGGTAGGATTTAAACCAAAAGCACAAATATTGAAACTAAGCTAGAAGGTTGAAAGATAAACTAAGGTACATCCCACAACAAAGGAATAAAACAGTCGAACCCCCAATGCATCCTTGTAGCTTGACCAAGAATCTTTGAAACAAAGCAACCACCAGCACTAATTATTTACACGGCACTAAGAAGCTGTACACGGGACTAAGTAGCATGTGGTAGAGTTTCCAACTCCCGACAAAGCTCCATGACTCGATCATAACACAAAATCATATATTGTGTGTTCGTCACAGCAGCTGCCACAGCCCTCAGATGCCGAACTATTAAAAAAAATGAAAATTACTTGAGAGTTAAAGTAAAGTAGTAGCCCAAACAAATTAGTAGGAAGTGAGAGTTTGTTGTTGTTTACTTACTGAAAGGAGCTAGATTTGAGCAGGTCCCACACTATAGCACGGACTTTATCAATATCGATAGCTTTATTTCTCTAGTCAAGGATGTGCTATCAGCTTCCTGGTTTTCCACAGCAGGTGGCCTTGCTTTAAAAAAGAAAAGAAAGGCAAAAGATAGCAGTAGCAAGGAACTTCCTGTAACATCCGTTATTTTTATGTGTGGTTTACATATGATGTTTAGGTTTAAGGTTTGGATTGTATAACTGAGAGGTGATTTGAGGTGTAGAGACCAGCTAGGGTTTCCGGTTAGTGTTTTCTAGATAATTGAAGGCGGAACAAAATTTTGGAGTTAAAGAGGAGATTAGGCATTTTTGATGGTTAGAGATTGTTTATTAGGTCCTAAGGAGCCTATATCTCAAATTTGGGGTCAATCAGACATCGAACGGACCCTGAACGTAGAGAGTTGACTTTCTGGTCAAAAGTCAACGCTCGAGCGTGGCAAACATCACGCTCGAGCGTCCATAATACGCTCAAGCATGGGTGTATCCACGCTCTAGCGCCCAAGTCAACCAGACAAGGGCCATGCTTTGACTTGCTACGTGTCAACGGGGGCTGACGTGGCAGCCTCTGAGTGGTTGCATGGCTGCGGTGGTTTTCACGTTCAAGCGTGAATTGTTCCACGCTCAAGCGTGAAAAAATTCCACGCTCGAGCGTGGCAGCGTGAATCAGAAAAATAAAAAGGGCTTAAGTGACATAAGTCACTTAAGCCATATGAAGGAAAGAAACGAAGGCAGAGAGCAGAACTCTGAGAAAAACAGAGAGGAGCATATAGAGAGAGAAAGAGAGAGAGTTTAGTGAGAGAAAAGAGTTCCTGAGTGAGTGTGGCTTGCTCGATCGTCCTTTCGCAAAACGGGGTACGTGGTTGGGATCGTAGTGACGATATCTTCATTCTCCTCTTCCCCGTTTCTTCAATAATCGAAGGTAAATTATTCCCGTTTATATCGAAAGTCGTTTCGTTACGTTTATATTTGTATCTTTCGTTTCGGTTATCGGAATTCGATTCCGTCTTCGAGGATGAACTCGTGGTAACGTGTGCTTCGTAATGTGATGCTTAGGTGAAATTTTGGGAGCTTCGAGGCACTAGAATCGCACGGGGCAGATTCGAAGAGGTTGGAGAACGTCGCGTTTTGTCTCGTTTCGATCATCGTACGACTTCCCAGGTGGGGGAAAGAAACCATTTAACGTCGGAAACGGCGCAGTTACATTTAGTTCGATAATGGCGTTAGGGCGACCTAAACCCTACTCGAGAGCGAGTAACGGACAATGTCCATGTCACATTGGGGACTACTTAGTGGTACCAATGATGATATTGAAATTGTGCGTTTATCGTCGTTACGATAAAAATGTATTATTTTATTATTTTATGACTGGCTGTTGTGACTGCTTGAATTAGTTGCGTTAATATGATGATTGATGTCTGATACTGAGTGTTGATATATCTTATGAAAATTATTATTGTTATTATTATTATATTGGAACTGATGCCATGATTGATATGATGACATGATGCCATGATTAATATGATGATTTGATGGAATAATGTTATGATGCCATGAGTGTAATGATTACGAGTAGAGTTTGAGTAAGTGATGAGATATGACGAGCATTGATGATGTATTGGGGAAATCATACTTTATGTGTTAGTAGTGCCTAACCGAGATGATTGATGTTATATGATGATGAGGTTTTATTGAGGTTATTTATGAGGTGATGATGAGCGGTTAGGGCACTAGGGGATGACCTGAAACATGGTCTGTGATATGTGGACCTGAAACATGGTCGTTTGTGGACCTGAAACATGGTCGTTGGGGTCTATTCCTCGGAGGGAGAATTCCCGGGGTCTAGGCTAACGGCGGACCGTCCCAGACATGATTTCATTTTAGTTGCAGCTATAGTTCATGCGTTGCATGAGCACCCTGGCCGGGGTCCAGAGGTGTGCACCGGTTGTGTAGCTATAGTGCCATTGCTTTGCATGGGCACCCTCCAGCCGCGGACGAGGGTGTGCGCCGGGGCCTCTGGGACGTGTCGATTGTTGTGATATCCGGATATGGCCGACTACCTGAGAAGATTCATACAGCATTTGCATTGCATCATGATGGGGGTAGAGGAAAGACCCTAGATGTGGATTGAGGATGTTTGTGTTATATATATATCAACTATATTTTGGGAGATGGATGTTTATCGTGCTGTTATAGAATTAAATGTCGCTAAAACCCTTTCCACGTTTGATGTTATATGGATTCTTATCCCCTTTTTATTTTGTTGTATGTTTGTACATATATGTTTTGTATATCAGATCCAGATCGTGTTGATGACGCACTGGGATCACCCGTGGATGACTCAGGATCCGGGGTTCCCCCTCTCGGGGACCTTTGAGGTTGAGTGCTTAGATCCGAACGGGTGGCTCGTGGACCCAGTCATTCGCTTCGTTGTGTATACGGGTCCTACGTCCATTACCTCCGGGTTCGGACAGGGAGTGCCGATAGGATTCGTCGGCACGTTCCGCGTTGGCACTACCCTTCCTTTCCAGGTAGGACAGCCAGATGGACACATACCGCCGATGCCAGGCATGGCCCCAGATCCCTTCATGGTACCCTTTGAGGTACTAGTTCCAGGACTTGCACCGGCACCAGGGCCAGAGTTGGCATCTATCCAGGAGGAGGACCCGGTTGCCCCCGCCCAGGACCTGGCACCCCTTCCAGAGGTACCAGTGCCTCCAGAGGTCCGGGCTACGGTTTCAGAGTCTTCTCGAGTATCTACCAGACAGTTTCATCCCGGTGATAGTAGACTTTACCGACAGAGGTTTCAGAGGCAGTCGGACAGGAGCTCGTCCAGTGAGAGCGGAGGAGTGTCCGGACCTGCCGGACCGCGGGATGCAGACGAGGGTGGTTGTATTTGATGGCTCGGGCCAGTGCCATCTGTATAGGTGTGAGTGAGGTTTTGTTGTATTTTGAGAGGGGACGGGGTGTGGAGAGAGTCGGCGAGGCATCTTCCCTTTTATCTTTTGATGTAATTTCTTTATGTTATGTACCACCGTTTTGTATATATTTCGGGATCCTACTGATAGGAATCCCTTGACAGTTGTGTATTAGGAGATGATGTATATATTTATCTATATATATATGTGTGATGTATCTGCATGTTAACTATTTACATCTTAAGTTTTAATTTTCCGCTGTTTAAGTATAACCGCCTATCGCTAATAACACGATTAAGCTTTAATATTTTGGGTTTTTCTTTAATGGGACGTCGGGGCGTCTCATTTGGTGGTATCAGAGCAGTTCGGTTCTGAAACGGACTGTGAGGACTGTGATTAGGGTGAACTGGCCATTTAGTTGGATCCACATTGGATACCGGCTATGCTTAGGAGTTGGGTAGTGAGTCCGATGCGACATCTTTATGGCATATAGTATTTATATTCCAGTTTTATATAGTATTATATGTCATATTGATGTGGGCTAATGATTTCTTTTGACAGGATCATGGCTCGAGGCAGAGGTAGAGGACGAGGTAGACGTGGTGGTAGAGCTATCGAGGGTGTCGAGGATGAGCATTAGCCAGCAGCAGGAGTTAGTGGTGGAGGGGAGTCATCCGAGACTCTCCAAACTATCCGTGAGTTAGCATCCGTTCTGTTGCAGCAGGCGCAGCAGAACGCTCAGAGGATGCAGAGAGAGGCAGAGTTACAGGACCAGCAGGATAGGAGGAGAGCTGCTAAGGCTGAGGATGCGGGGTTGGCTACCTTTCTGAAAGGTAAGCCACCACAGTTTGGAGGAGAGTATGACCCAGAGCGGGCTGAGTGGTGGATACAGGAGTTGGAGAAGATCTTCGACACTATGAGATGTAGAGATAACAGGAAGGTGACTTATGCCGCCTTCATGCTGACTGGAGGAGCCGAGTCATGGTGGAGAGGCAAGAGGAGGTTACTTGAGACTGAGGGCAGGATGATTAGTTGGGATCTGTTCAGGGAATGTTTCTTCGAGAAGTACTTTCCGCGGTTAGTCAGACGCGAGAAGGAGAGAGAGTTCATGAGTCTTCAGCAGGGAGACAGGTCTGTTGGTGACTATGCGGCCAGATTTGAGGCCCTGATTCAGTTTTCTGAGTTCTACCAGAGATTTCCAGATGAGGATTGGATGTGCCGGAGATTTGAGGAGGGTTTACGGCATGAGCTGAGGAGGGCTATAGTGCCCTTGGATATTTTGAGCTTCCCAGAGCTAGTAGAGAGGTGCAGTGCCATTGAGAGCATGGACCAGAGGCAGGCTGCGGAGCAGAGACAGCAGCGGAGTGGGGGTCCTACCAGAGCAGGCCATCAGAGGAGAGGGGATAGAGGTTCTCAGTGGAGGAGAGCACCATACGCTAGACCCGGACAGGGTACTCAGACAAATGCACCACCAGTATCAGTGAGTAGAGAGGGTCAGCAGCAGAGAGGCCCAGTATGTTTCAGATGCGGAGGTCCGCACTACATCAGAGATTGTACAGATAGATCGGGTTGCTTCGTATGTGGCAAACCCGGTCACCTTGCTAGAGATTGCCGACAGAGAGCAGGGCAGCATCAGCCAGCTGCCGGTAGAGGAGCCAGTAGTTCTAGAGGTGGATCTGGGAGAGGAGTTCCAGCGGCAGGACGACAGACCGCCAGACCTCAGGCCACGGGGAGGGTGTTTACGGTGAGAGGATCTGAGTCCTCTCAGTCTGCATATCTTATTCAAGGTATGTGTTTACTATCTAGCAGACTCTCGCGCGTGTTGTTTGACTCAGGCGCTACGCATTCATTTGTTTCACATGAGTGTGTAGACCGTTTACATTTGCCCGTTTCTCGATTACCATATACTTTGACAGTATCTACCCCTACCAGTGATCCTTTGATCACCATGTCTGTTTGCCTACAGTGTCCTATCGTGGTTGAAAATAGGGCATTCCGCGTAGATCTCATCTGTTTGCCTATGCAACAGATAGATGTTATCCTTGGCATGGATTGGCTATCGGCCAACCATGTAGTGTTAGACTGTGCCCAAAAGACTTTATCCTTTCTTGAGCCTTCTAGCATAGTATCTGCCAATGAAGGAGCAACTATGAGGAGTGATGATTCTCAGCAGTATGTGATGCTTTTCTCTTTGGAAGCTAAGGAGACTCCACGTATAGATTCTATGCCTATCGTGAGAGAGTTTCCCGAGGTTTTCCCTCCTGATGTTCCAGGTTTGCCACCAGAGAGGGAGGTTGAATTCACCATAGATCTCATGCCAGGGGCAGGACCCATATCAGTAGCTCCTTATCGGATGTCACCTGTGGAGTTGGCAGAGTTAAAGAAACAACTGGATGATATGATGAAAAAGGAATTCATCAGACCGAGTGTATCACCGTGGGGAGCACCAGTCTTGTTTGTGAAGAAAAAGGATGGAAGTGCTAGGTTGTGTACGGACTATAGACAGTTAAACAAGGTTACAATCAAGAACAAATATCCGTTGCCTAGGATAGATGATCTGATGGATCAGTTGAAGGGAGCTTCGGTGTTTCTAAGATAGATTTAAGATCAGGATACCATCAAATTAGGGTAAAGAAGGAGGATATACCTAAGACTGCTTTCAGAACAAGGTATGGGCACTATGAGTATCTAGTTATGCCTTTTGGTGTAACTAACGCCCCAGCAGTATTTATGGATTACATGAACAGGATCTTTAGACCGTTCCTCGACAAGTTCGTTGTGGTGTTTATTGATGATATTCTTATCTATTCCCGTAATCGGGAAGAGCACGAGGAACATCTGAGAGTGGTGTTGCAGGTGTTGAGAGATAGGCAGTTGTACGCTAAGCTATCCAAATGTGAATTTTGGTTAGAGGAAGTACAGTTCCTAGGTCATATAATCAATCAGGAAGGGATAGCTGTAGATCTAGTTAAGGTAGAGGCAGTGATTAGGTGGGAGAGGCCTAAGTCAGTAACAGAGGTGAGAAGTTTCCTAGGATTAGCCGGGTATTACAGGAGGTTTATTGAGGGTTTCTCCAAGATTGCGTTGCCTATGACGCAGTTAACGCGAAAAGGTACGACGTTTTTTTTGGACAGAAAGATGTGAGGAGAGCTTTCAAAAGCTAAAGGAGAAGTTGACTACATCTCCTGTGCTGACATTACCAGAGCCATTAGGACAGTTTGACGTGTACTGTGACGCGTCATATCAAGGTTTGGGTTGTGTTTTGATGCAAGAGGGAAGAGTAGTGGTTTACGCTTCCCGACAGTTGAGGGTTCATGAAAGAAACTACCCGACTCATGATCTGGAATTGGCAGCCATAGTGTTCGCATTGAAGATATGGCGACACTATCTGTATGGAGCTAAGTTCACTGTGTTCAGCGATCATAAGAGTTTTAAAGTATCTGTTTGATCAGAAGGAGCTGAACATGAGACAGCGTAGATGGATGGAATTTATTAAGGATTATGAGTTTGATCTTCAATACCATCCTGGGAAAGCTAATGTTGTGGCGGATGCACTGAGTGGGAAATCTTTGCACGTATCCGCGATGATGGTGAAAGAGATGGGATTGCTTGAACAGTTTAGAGATTTGAACCTAGGTATGGATTTGGCTGAGGATAGAATATGCTTAGGTATGATCACTATCAACAGTGAGTTTTTGAGAGACCTCAGGTTTAAGCAAGTTCAGGATGAATATCTACAAGAGATAAGTCGAGGCATAGATGAAGGGAAAGTTTCAGAGTTTAGGAAAGGATCCGATGGTGTGTTGAGGTTTAGAGATCGGATATGTGTGCCCGAGGACTTAGAGATTAGGAAGATGATTTTAGAGGAGGCACATAAGAGTAAGTTGAGTTTCCACCCGGGAGCCACCAAGATGTATCAAGATTTGAAGAAAATGTTTTGGTGGCCAAAGATGAAGAAGGAGGTGGCAGAGTATGTTCTATCATGTCTAGTGTGCCAGAAAGCTAAGATAGAGCATCAGAAGCCTGCAGGGTTGTTACAGTCCTTGGATATCCCAGAGTGGAAGTGGGATAGCATAGCGATGGACTTTGTGGTTGGATTACCACGAACTCCGAAGAAGTTTGATGCGATTTGGGTTATCATTGATAGGTTAACGAAGTGTGCTCACTTCTTACCTATTGGTGAGAGTTATAGTCTTGAGAAGTTGACCCAGATTTACATCAAGGAAGTAGTGAGGTTGCACGGTGTACCATCGAGTATTGTCTCCGATCGGGATCCTCGATTTACATCTAGATTTTGGAGACAGTTACACAATGCTTTGGGAACCAAGTTGAGGATGAGTTCAGCTTATCATCCTCAGACGGATGGGCAGTCAGAGAGAACAATTCAATCATTGGAGGATCTTTTAAGAGCATGTGTGTTAGAACATGTTGGCAGTTGGGATGAATTCCTACCCTTGATTGAGTTCACATACAATAACAGTTTCCATAGTAGTATCGGAATGGCACCGTATGAGGCTCTCTATGGAAGAAAATGCAGAACTCCGTTGTGTTGGTATGAGACTGGCGAGAGCCAAGTGTTAGGTCCCGATGTGGTACAGCAAACAACGGAGCAAGTCAAGAAGATAAGAGAGAAAATGAGGGAAGCGCAGGATAGGCAGAGGAGCTACAGTAATAAAAGGAGGAGACCCTTAGAATTCCAAGAAGGTGATCACGTGTTCTTGAGAGTCACTCCGAAGACCGGAATTGGCAGAGCTATAAAGTCTAGAAAGCTCACTCCCCGATTTATTGGACCATTTCAGATTCTTCGACGAATTGGTTCAGTAGCCTACCAGATAGCCTTACCCCCTTACCTCTCCAACCTCCACGATGTATTTCATGTTTCCCAATTGAGAAAATATTTCCCCGATCCTTCTCATGTAATTGAGCCAGAGTCAATACAACTCGGAGGGAATCTAGAATATGAGGCTCTACCATCTAAGATTGCAGACAGAAGGATTAAAGAACTCCGTGGTAAACAGATTCCCCTGGTCCAGGTCATTTGGGATAGTGTTACCGGAGATGCTACTTGGGAGCGTGAGGCAGAGATGCAGCAGCAGTACCCCCATTTATTCTCAGGTATGTAATTCCGGGGACGGAATTTCTTTTAAGCGGGGTAGAAATGTAACATCCGTTATTTTTATGTGTGGTTACATATGATGTTTAGGTTTAAGGTTTGGATTGTATAACTGAGAGGTGATTTGAGGTGTAGAGACCAGCTAGGGTTTCCGGTTAGTGTTTTCTAGATAATTGAAGGCGGAACAAAATTTTGGAGTTAAAGAGGAGATTAGGAATTTTTGATGGTTAGCGATTGTTTATTAGGTCCTAAGGAGCCTATATCTCAAATTTGGGGTCAATCAGACATCGAACGGACCCTGAACGTAGAGAGTTGACTTTCTGGTCAAAAGTCAACGCTCGAGCGTGGCAAACATCACGCTCGAGCGTCCACAATACGCTCAAGCGTGGGTGTATCCACGCTCTAGCTCCCAAGTCAACCAGACAAGGGCCATGCTTTGACTTGCTACGTGTCAACGGGGGCTGACGTGGCAGCCTCTGAGTGGTTGCATGGCTGCGATGGTTTTCACGCTCAAGCGTGAATTGTTCCACGCTCGCTCAAGCGTGAAAAAATTCCATGCTCGAGCGTGGCAGCGTGAATCAGAAAAATAAAAAGGGCTTAAGTGACATAAGTCACTTAAGCCATATGAAGGAAAGAAACGAAGGCAGAGAGCAGAACTCTGAGAAAAACAGAAAGGAGCATATAGAGAGAGAAAGAGAGAGAGTTTAGTGAGAGAAAAGAGTTCTTGAGTGAGTGTGGCTTGCTCGATCGTCCTTTCGCAAAACGGGGTACGTGGTTGGGATCGTAGTGACGATATCTTCATTCTCCTCTTCCCCGTTTCTTCAATAATCGAAGGTAAATTATTCCCGTTTATATCGAAAGTCGTTTCGTTACGTTTATATTTGTATCTTTCGTTTCGGTTATCGGAATTCGATTCCGTCTTCGAGGATGAACTCGTGGTAACGTGTGCTTCGTAATGTGATGCTTAGGTGAAATTTTGGGAGCTCCGAGGCACTAGAATCGCACGGGGCAGATTCGAAGAGGTTGGAGAACATCGCGTTTTGTCTCGTTTCGATCATCGTACGACTTCCCAGGTGGGGGAAAGAAACCATTTAACGTCGGAAACGGCGCAGTTACATTTAGTTCGATAATGGCGTAGGGCGACCTAAACCCTACTCGAGAGCGAGTAACGGACAATGTCCATGTCACATTGGGGACTACTTAGTGGTACCAATGATGATATTGAAATTGTGCGTTTATCGTCGTTACGATAAAAATGTATTATTTTATTATTTTATGACTGGCTGTTGTGACTGCTTGAATTAGTTGCGTTAATATGATGATTGATGTCTGATACTGAGTGTTGATATATCTTATGAAAATTATTATTGTTATTATTATTATATTGGAACTGATGCCATGATTGATATGATGACATGATGCCATGATTAATATGATGATTTGATGGAATAATGTTATGATGCCATGAGTGTAATGATTACGAGTAGAGTTTGAGTAAGTGATGAGATATGACGAGCATTGATGATGTATTGGGGAAATCATACTTTATGTGTTAGTAGTGCCTAACCGAGATGATTGATGTTATATGATGATGAGGTTTTATTGAGGTTATTTTATGAGGTGATGATGAGCGGTTAGGGCACTAGGGGATGACCTGAAACATGGTCTGTGATATGTGGACCTGAAACATGGTCGTTTGTGGACCTGAAACATGGTCGTTGGGGTCTATTCCTTGGAGGGAGAATTCCCGGGGTCTAGGCTAACGGCGGACCGTCCCAGACATGATTTCATTTTAGTTGCAGCTATAGTTCATGCGTTGCATGAGCACCCTGGCCGGGGTCCAGAGGTGTGCACCGGTTGTGTAGCTATAGTGCCATTGCTTTGCATGGGCACCCTCCAGCCGCGGACGAGGGTGTACGCCGGGGCCTCTGGGACGTGTCGATTGTTGTGATATCCGGATTATGGCCGACTACCTGAGAAGATTCATACAGCATTTGCATTGCATCATGATGGGGGTAGAGGAAAGACCCTAGATGTGGATTGAGGATGTTTGTGTTATATATATATCAACTATATTTTGGGAGATGGATGTTTATCGTGCTGTTATAGAATTAAATGTCGCTAAAACCCTTTCCACGTTTGATGTTATATGGATTCTTATCCCCTTTTTATTTTGTTGTATGTTTGTACATATATGTTTTGTATATCAGATCCAGATCGTGTTGATGACGCACTGGGATCACCCATGGATGACTCAGGATCCGGGGTTCCCCCTCTCGGGGACCTTTGAGGTTGAGTGCTTAGATCCGAACGGGTGGCTCGTGGACCCAATCACTCGCTTCGTTGTGTATACGGGTCCTACGTCCATTACCTCCGGGTTCGGACAGGGAGCGCCGATAGGATTCGTCGGCACGTTCCGCGTTGGCCACTACCCTTCCTTTCCCGGTAGGACAGCCAGATGGACACATACCGTCGATGCCAGGCATGGCCCCAGATCCCTTCATGGTACCCTTTGAGGTACTAGTTCCAGGACTTGCACCGGCACCAGGGCCAGAGTTGGCACCTATCCAGGAGGAGGACCCGGTTGCCCCCGCCCAGGACCTGGCACCCCTTCCAGAGGTACCAGCGCCTCCAGAGGTCCGGGCTAACGGTTTCAGAGTCTTCTCGAGTATCTACCAGACAGTTTCATCCCCATGATAGTAGACTTTACCGACAGAGGTTTCAGAGGCAGTCGGACAGGAGCTCGTCCAGTGAGAGCGGAGGAGTGTCCGGACCTGCCGGACCGCGGGATGCAGACGAGGGTGGTAGTATTTGATGGCTCGGGCCATTGCCATCTGTATAGGTGTGAGTGAGGTTTTGTTGTATTTTGAGAGGGGACGGGGTGTGGAGAGAGTCGGCGAGGCATCTTCCCTTTTATCTTTTGATGTACTTTCTTTATGTTATGTACCACCGTTTTGTATATATTTCGGGATCCTACTGATAGGAATCCCTTGACAGTTGTGTATTAGGAGATGATGTATATATTTATCTATATATATGTGTGATGTATCTGCATGTTAACTATTTACATCTTAAGTTTTAATTTTCCGCTGTTTAAGTATAACCGCCTATCGCTAATAACACGATTAAGCTTTAAATTTTGGGTTTTTCTTTAATGGGACGTCGGGGCGTCTCACTTCCCACTTCGCCTATCTATGAGAAGTGTAACTTCAAAACAACTTCCAAACTTACATTCTGCAACCATCTTAGTTTTTTCAAAGGAGGAGGTAGAATTTCTAATATTTGATTATGTAAATCAAAGACTATTTTACCTCCAGATCAAAGGGGGGAAAAAACTCTACCTCTTAACCTTATCCACAATCGTTTGTCATGTAATATTGTCTATAGCTACAGCTTGTGTATTCTAAGGAGGCCAACTAAGAAAATGTTTTTATCAGAAGTAATTTCATCTTTATATGATGAGAACAGCCTTCATTTCATCGTTATAGAGGGTGAAGAAAATAGACAACAGGAGCTGCATGACCATCAGCGGCATAGTAGTATCATTTGAAGCAAAACTCAGAGGCAACAAAAAAATAAACTCAGAAGCAATAAACAATAAATCATGCAATGAGGAAAAGAATAATGGAATCCAGCTATTAAATTAAGGGCTAGGATTCCACTGTTCTGAATTAAAAATCCGAAGTAAACTTGGATAATATATTTATACAAAACATCATTAAGAGGAACTAAGTCAAAGTAAACTTGACAAAACTCTAAATAGGAAATTAAAAACCAAATAAAAAGATAATCAATTTGAGCATACAACATAATGTTGTTGGAGCATAGCAAAAACCTGCAAAAAATAAAATAATGAGAAATGCGCAAAGCACAGGGGTATGAATTCAAGAAAGAAAAGTGAGATAGTGGGCATGATTTATCTTGTATTAAAATAGATGTTCAGATAAAACACTTCAATAGCAGAATCAAAAGCAGTATAAGTAAAAATGGTGGCATAACTTCCACTGCATGTCATATGAAGATACATGAGAACATTAAAAATAATGCCACTTATAATCATTAACAGGGAGGTTTAGCCTAACACTTCCATCAATGATAGCATCTATATACAACATGCATGCAATCTTTTAATCATATGCAACCCCAAGTAGCAAATGCCTAGACAAAGATTACGGCATGTTAAGCATCTAAGAAAAAATTGGAACAAATTTTGGGATGCCCAAGATTGTTTGAGCTCATTTTGACAGGGACAGGTCAATATCTTTTGGGATGCTTAAGATTGTTTCTCACCCAAAGCTCTACCCTCTTTTATTCTGAATTTAAACAGTTTCTTCTCAGAACCAAAAAATCTAAACAAACTATAACATATATAACATATAAACAAAGAAGAAGAAGAAGAAAGAAGAAGAAGAAGAAGAAGAAGAAGAAGAAGTAGAATGAAAAGGGGAAGAGAGGATACTGTTAAGTCTCTAAAATGTCTGTGTGCATTTCCCTAAGTTTTGATGAAAACTAAACATTGGTTAATGATTTAATTAACCTACTTTGTGGTTGCTAACCTGTCTACTTAGTGTACAGATCATAAAATAGCAAAACTCACTTGTCTGTCCACTTGAATGACAACCTGTCTGATAAGCAAAAGTCAACCTGTCTGCTGACTAGGATTGTTGACTTTCTAAAAATCAGTTTCAACCTGTCTCTGGCATGCTCTTATACTCATCTAAGGTTCTTCGTTAAGAACTCGAGTACACGAAGCTTTTGGAAGCTGTCCCCTCATGCAGAAGACTCTGAATCTCTTTCTCACGCTTATCAAGAAAATCAGAAGGTCACTCTCTCAAACAACATAGGAAGTCAGAGACAACTTCCAGTTAAAGAATGTTTCCAACATGCTTTATTCCCTAGTACTCTTGGTTATTATATAAGAAGGGAAATATACTCTGTAAAGTACAAAAGCATTCTGCACAACTCTGATTTGGCTACTGCACGATGCATAAAGCCATGATCCTTCATGTTAGAGTACAACCAACGTCTACATTGCATTAATGGCTGCCCAGAACGACTCTATTGCATTTAATGAAGCTCTGCTTGAAGCCATCGTTGCAAGGAATGTCTCTAACGGATATTAAATGTTTGAAGGCTATAAATACAGAAGTCATTGAAGATGAACACATCAGAGATTACAAAGCATTAAAGAGCCATTACTCTGTTCATTCTTTCTGTCTGTATTCTTCAATCATTTGAAGTTATTACGCAGTCTTTCCTAAGTCTACATTTAATCCACTCTCTGAGTGTTTAGTGAAAGAATTGTTTGTCTGATTGTATTTATTACAAACAAACTTCTCAAAACAAACCTGTTTGAGCCTGAAGAGGCTACGTGAGCAAAGAATACTTGTCTTAGAGCCTAAAGAGGCTAGGTGTGCAAACAATACTTGGAGTCTGTAACCTGATCAGTTATAGCGTATAAAACTTGGTGCTGCCAAGGACTGGACGTAGCTCTTTGTGTTAAAGAGTGAACCAGGATAGATAACTGTGTTAATCTCTCTTCCCTTAAACTCTTTAGTTGTTTTGGTTATATTATTTGTGTTCTAACTAAGGGGTTAAAAGTGTGTATATCAAGCTTGTTTTGCATCTGTGTGATTGCGTTTTCTGTGAAAATATACCAGACAGGTGACCTGTCTTTTGTAAGTTATTTTACACCTGTCTGAACCTAGCTTCTGTGTGCGAAAAATTTTCAACTTTATTTTAATTTCTGATAAACACAATTCAACCCCCCTTCTCGTGTTTATAGTTGTCTATTTCAGTTGGTATCAAAGCTGAGCCTCTGGGTTGAGCATCTAACAGTGTAGAGGTAAAAGGTCCTGGAGAATAGACATGACTGCTGGAGCTAGTGTGAGTCACCAGACTGAAGGAGCTTCCTTAACCAGACCTCCATTCTTCAATGGAGAAAACTACAACTATTGGAAAGATAGATTTCAATGGTTCATTCTATCTACAAGCTCTCATCTCTGGGATGTCATCACAGATGGTCCATTCATTCCTAAAAATGATGACAACACTGACAAGCTAAAAGCTCAGTGGACCCCTGCAGAAAAGACAAAGTGGGAGCTGAATCACAAAGCCAGATACAACATCCTTTGTGCTCTAGTGTCCTGATGAATTTGAAAAGTTTTGTGCCTGTGATTCTGCTAAAGAAATATGGGACACCTTAGCTATCACACATGAAATAACAGCAAAAGTCAAAGAATCAAAGATTGCCATACTTGTCAGAAAGTATGAACTGTTTCTCATGGAGGAAGGAGAATTTGTTGCTCAGATGATAGGAAGATTCCAAACTATCATCAATGGCCTAAAGTCTCTTGGCAAAGTTTTATTCTAATGCTGAGAAGGTTGGAAAGATACTAAGGAGTCTACCTAAGCAGTGGAGACCTTTGGTAACTGCTATCTCTTAAGCCAAGGATCTTACTTCCTTGACTATGGATGAACTTCTTGGTACACTCACTGTTCATGAGCAAGAACTTGGAGATGAAATCACAACAAAGAAGGGCAAGTCAATTGCTCTGAAGGCTGATCAAAATCTTCAAAAGCTTCTAAAGCTCTGAAGGCAGACGAGTCATCCAGTGATGCTGACCTGTCTGAACCCGAGTATTCTGAAAGTGATGAAGAATTATCTCTCCTAACCAGAAAGATAAAGCTTCTTTTACAGAAAAAGAAGTTCAGAAAGGATAAGCCATTCAGAAGGTTCAACAAGGACAAGAACTTCAAAGAATCCACTTCAACAGACAAGAGTTCAATTGTCTGCTATGAATACAAGAAGCCAGGTCACATCAAAGCTGAATGTCCTCAACTCAAGAAAGCCCCCTTTAATAAGTTCTTCAAAAAGAAGAAGAAAGGGATGATGGCTACTCGGGAAGATCTGGAGTCAACATCTTATGATGAAGAGATAGAGGAAGAAGCTAATCTCTGTCTGATGGCCAACACTGACTCAGATTCAGATAATGAGGTACATCCTGACTATGAGGAATTACTTGATGCCTATGAGGAATTGCTGGAGGAATCCAACTGCTTATCTAAGGCTGTCAAATCCCTCAAGAGAGATTATGTTAAGCTTCTTAGTGAGCATAAACAAAAATCTCAAGAGTGTGAGAGTTTGCCAAAGAGAACAGTGAGCTGAAGACTGAAAAGTCTGATGAAGCCAAGATCTCTAGTGATACATCACAATCTGAAGAAGTTGAAAAACTTCAACAGAAAGTGGAAGAGCTCACTTCTGATCTTGCCAAATTTGTTAATGGTAGAGATAATCTGACCAAGCTGCTTGGCTGTCAGAGGCACTCCCTTAACAAAGAAGGTATTGGATATGTCCATCAGACACATCATAAAGTATCAACTAAAAACTCTAAAGTGTCTACTAAATCTACTTTCATTAAATCCATACCTGTTCTGTAATTTCTGTGGAAAAACTGGACATGTTATGTCTAAGTGTATTCATAAGAAAAGAAGGAAGTCTTCACAGACTCCTAAAACTAACAGAAAAGGACCCAGAAAACTATGGGTACCTAAAGAGCAAATAATCTCTGTTGCAGATGTCCTCAACAGCACAAAGAAAACACCACTGCTGGTACCTGGACAGTGGTTGCTCGGGACACATGACAGGAGAAAGGTCTATGTTCCTAGACCTCCAACTTAAGAAAGGAGGACATGTGGCATTTGGTGGAAATCAGAATGGGAAGGTTATAGGCATTGGTACTATTGGTGGTAAACCTCCTCTTCCCTCTATATCTAATGTTCTTATGGTTAAAGGATTAAAACACAATTTGCTTAGCATAAGTCAATTATGTGACAGTGGATTTGATGTCTCATTTACCAAGGATTTATGTGTAGTTAAAGATCTCAGTGGCAAAACCCTCTTTTCAGCTAAAAGGCAATAAAATCTGTATAAGATTGAACTGACTGACCTCTCAGATCAAAGTGTAACCTGTCTGATGTCTAAAGAGGATGAAAGATGGTTATGGCATAAGAAACTAGGACATGCTAGTATGAAACTAATTTCAAAATTAAAAAGGGATAACCTTGTGAGAGGATTGCCTGATATTAGTTTTAAGAAAGATGTTTTGTGTGATGCATGTCAGAGAGGTAAACAAGTAAAATCAAGTTTCAAATCTAAAAACCAAGTATCAACCTCTAGACCTCTTCAGTTGTTGCACATGGGATCTGTTTAGACCAGTTAGTGTTGCTAGCTTGGCTGGAAGAAAATATGGATTTGTCATAGTTGATGACTATTCTAGATATACATGGGTACTTTTCTTAACCCACAAGGATGAGTCTTTTAAGGCTTTCTCAGTATTCTGTAAAAGAGTACAAAATGAGTAGGGTTTCTGTATTTCTACTCTTAGAAGTGACCATGGGGGAGAATTTGAAAATGAGCAGTTTAGACAGTTCTGTGAGGAGAATGAAGTCTCTCACAATTTCTATGCACCAAGAACTCCTCAACAAAATGGAGTGGTTGAGAGAAAGAACAGATCTCTGCAAGAGATGGCCAGATCTATGCTCAATGAGAATAATCTCCCTAAGTACTTTTGGAAAGAAGCAGTAAACACAGCATGTTATGTACAAAACAGAATACTCATTAGGTCTTTCTTAAGAAGACACCTTATGAATTGTGGAAAGGAAAAAGCCCCAACATTTCTTACTTTCATGCATTTGGTTGTGAATGCTTCATTCTAAATACTAAGGATCAACTTGGAAAGTTTGACTCCAAAGCAGATAAAGGTATCTTTGTAGGATACTCTGAAATATCTAAAGCTTTTAGAATTTATAATTCTAGAACATCTGTTATTTAAGAATCTGTTCATGTCAAATTTAATGATAGTTTATTAAAGACTGATAAGGAATTATCAGATCTAGAAGATGATCTTGCAGGTCTTGACATTAATAAATCAGAAAGTCAACAACCTGACGAAGACAGAACCTGAAGTTGAACCAGTCAGACAAGTCGAGCAGACAAGTCAAAATCTTCATAATGATCTTAAAAGAGACTGGAAATTCAAAACTCATCATCCTAAGGATCTTATTATTGGAAATCCCTCAGAAGGAGTGAGAACCAGATCTACTTTAAAAGAATCAAGCAATGTGGCCTTCATGTCAGAAATAGAGCCAAAGCACATTGAAGAAGCTCTTGATGATGAAAGATGGATTCTTGCTATGCAAGAGGAACTCAACCAGTTCACCAGAAATGATGTCTGGACACTTGTCCTCCAAGCCCAAAAACAAGTCTGTCATTTGGAACAAGATGGGTTTTTCAGAAACAAATTGGATGGAGGATGGCAAAGTTGTCAGAAATAAGGCAAGGTTAGTAGCTCAAGGCTATAACCAACAAGAAGGTATTGACTATACTGAAACCTTTGCACCTGTAGCTAGAATAGAAGCTATTCGCATTCTAATGTCATATGCTGCACAACACCAAATCACCCTTTTTCAAATGGATGTGAAAAGTGCTTTTCTCAATGGTATAATTGAAGAAGAAGTATATGTTAAATAACCCCCTGGTTTTTGAAGATACTGATAAACCAAAATCATGTTTTTAAACTTAAAAAGGCATTATATGGTTTAAAACAAGCACCTAGAGCATGGTATGATAGATTAAGTTTCTTTTCTCATGCATAATGGTTTTACTAGAGGACAAGTAGATACTACTCTGTTTAAGAAAAGTTTCTAAAGAGAACTTCATCATAGTCCAAATATATGCTGATGATATTATTTTTGGAGCAACTAATGAAAAGCTATGCAAGGACTTTTCTAAGCTGATGCCAAGTAGAATTTGAGATGAGCATGATGGGAGAGTTAAAGTTCTTCCTTGGTTTACAAATCAAACAGACAAGTGATGGAATCTACGTTTATCAACAAAAGTATATCAAGGAGATGCTTAAGAAGTACAAAATGGAAAGTGCTAAACTGATGAAAACTCCCATGGAAACCAATGCAAAACTAAGTAAAGATGATGAAGGTAAAAAGGTAGACCAAACTGTCTACAGAGGTATGATTGGATCTCTACTATACTTAACTTCAAGCAGACCTGATATTCAATTTAGTGTCTGTATGTGTGCTAGATTTCAATCTGACCCAAGAGAATCTCATCTTAAAGCTGTTAAAAGAATATTTAGATATTTGCTTGGGACTACTAATCTTGGTTTGCTATATTTTAAGAACTAAATAATACAGATTAATGAGATTCTGTGATGCTGACTTTTGCTGGAGACAGAATAGAAAGGAAAAGCACCAGTGGAGGATTTCCACTTCATTGGAGCAAACTTAGTCTCTTGGTCAAGCAAAAGGCAGACAACTATTGCTCTATCTACTGCTGAAGCAGAATACATCTCAGCTGCTAGTTGTTGCTCTCAACTTTTATGGGTAAAACATCACTTGAGGATTACTCTATTTTTAAGCATAATATATCTGTATGGTGTGATAATTTCAGTGCTATTTGCTTAACTAAAAATCCAATTCAGCATTCTAAAGCTAAGCATATAGAAATCAAAACATCACTTTATAAGAGATTATGTTCAGAAAGGTATCTTTGATATTAAGTTTGTTAAAACTGAAATCATCAATAAACTGATATTTTCCACTAAACCCTTAGCAGAAGAAAGATTTTTGTTTATTAGAGATAATCTAAACATGTATTGCATTGTTGAATGAAATGTCTGAGTTTTGAACTGTCTATGCTACCTATCTTATGATTTTATATCACCTGTCTGTGATAACCTGTCTGACTCTGCTGAGTCACTATGTTGAAACTCAACAGTTTTATTGAAATGGTTATTAATTATTTAATACCATTTATTAATCTGAAGTTAATCATGTGCACGATAGTTTTTAATCTCGAAACCATGTTTTCATTATGTCTTAAGTGGCGCTACAGTTCCCCACAAGAATCGTGCCCATTTTTAAAAATTTAAAAATGTTTTCTTTCCCTCTCTTGCTTTTATTGCTATAAAAGGGAAATATTCAGAAAGGTTCAAACTTTACCTTTTCAAATCCCTAAAGCCGTTCTAGTCTTCGTCTGCTATTCTCTCAAACCCTTCTCTCTTCCAAAATCCTCGAAACCCTTTCTCTAATCAATGGCATCCTCAAAGCGTCTCTTCTTCAAAAGAAATTGCTGAGAAATACGATATGAGAGTTGCTGATGTTTGAGAAAATTCTTCCTGGCAAGACTGTTGATCTTCAACAAATGAAGAAATGGGGTATGGATGTCACTGAAGAGTTGGAATACTCTAAGTGGACTTTCTTCTTTGACATCAAGGAGCTTGTTTCATCCCAAGCTTGTCAGAGACTTTCTGGAGGAATGCATCACCAGTGTGCTTGATGGAACCAAGAGCTTTAAGGCTCAGATGATGGACAAAACTCTTCTCTTCCCTATCGGCTCTCTGGAGTTAGCCACAAGATGTCCAAGGATTGGAACTGCTTTCAAACCTGACTAGGAAGATCAGGTGGGAGTTGAAAATGTCAACATTGCTGTTTATGGTGTTCCCAACCCTGAGAACAAGAAGCCTATCAGCATGGTGCCAAAGTGCAGATTCTTGCACAAGTTGCTGTTGTAATGTGTGATGCCAAGGAAAGGATCACGAGACAATGTGACCAAGATGGACAGATTTGCTCTATACCCCTTGATTCACAAAATCAAGGTAGACATCAATGATCTCATCTACATGTACCTTGAATCTCTGATCAAGAGGGACCAACATGCAAACCTATCCCTATGGAATGCTGTTGACAAGGGTTTTCAGGAACAAGCTGTTTGTTCTCAAGTGATGTTCACTTTGTGGACATGTCACTTCCTATTGACAGGAAGGTATTATCTATGATGGGCATTGAAGGTATCCCTTTGGAGGATGAAGAGGAAGATAAGAAGAAGAAGAAGAAGAAGAAGCTTGCTGTTGAGCAGAAGCAGAAGGAGAAAATAGAAGAACCAGTGGATTCTACTGCTAAATCAGAAAGTTTCCATTTCTGACGAGAATCTGGAAACCTGCTGGGAAAGGTGGCCAGACAAGACCAGGAGCCTGAGGGAAACCTTCAGCTTCTGAGGAATCTGCTGAAACAGTTGAGCCTCTAAGGTTCAAGCTGAAGAAACCCTCTTCCAAGAGGAAGGAAGCTGAGGAATATGTTGGTGCATCTGCACAACCCAGCACAAAGAGAAGACTGGTGAAGACCTATACCAAGGTCCGACAAGTGGAGTCTGAACCTAGTAAAGATAAAGTATCTGCTCAGGGGGAGCAGACAACTCCACCCTTGGAGGAGCCCAAGGAGAAGAAGCCTCTTGATTTGGGAATCATTCCCAGAAAAAGAAGGTCAGGCTACCCAATGCCTTTAGTGGCTCTTGCTGGAAGGGAAGAAAATCCCTACAGAAG
Source organism: Echinosophora koreensis (assembly GCA_035048595.1). Classification (NCBI taxonomy): domain Eukaryota; kingdom Viridiplantae; phylum Streptophyta; class Magnoliopsida; order Fabales; family Fabaceae; genus Echinosophora; species Echinosophora koreensis. The sequence continues at coordinate 53,892 of JAPCYP010000102.1, forward strand.
GACCTGTTGCTTGAAGCTGCTACTGCTGCAACATCTGCTGACCTGTCTGTGGGACTCAGACAGTTGTTCATCCTGAAGCAGCTTCTTCATTCCCTTCCAAGAAGAAGCCAAGGCTCTTTGAAGATCAGTTTTTTTCTTTTCCCTCTGCACCATCCTCTCCGTTTCACCAAGGTATCCCCAACTCTGCTGTCTCCTCCCCATATGCTCTTTTTGTTAAACCTCTGTCTGTTGCCTCTCCTTTTCCCTCACCCTGTCTCTTCACACCACACCCAAACATCATTTGATGTTGTGTCTGATATGTGTCAGTACACAGTTGTTCACAAGGACTCAACTCCCAGAGAACAATCTGTTTGTGAGTGATCTGCAATCTCTGATGACTACAAGTGTCTCTCACTTATCTGTCATTCCTTCTCCTCCACCTCACATTCTTAACCTTTGTAGGGAAATTTTCTTTTATCCTCCTACTGTTTGTGTTCATTAGAACATTGGAAGGATCTCACTATCCTGCCTCTGTTGTAATGTTTACCTAAGAGGTCTAGGTATTTCTTTCTCTTAGTAACAGGGTCAAATTCTTTTTTCTATCATATAGACTCTCTGTTACCCTTACCTCCATCTGTCTTAGCTAACCAACCTCTTCTCCCTCCTATCCAAATTAGAGTCACTCATCTGTCTCTATGTGAAAGACTCTCCTGTGTCTTTCCCTCTGTTGATTACCGACCTAGTCAGAATCAAAACCTTTGTTTAAGTAGCTTTTCTCCCTTTCTTTTATTTAGAACCATTCCTCAATATATCTTTCCCCGTGTCTCTTCACCCTTCTCTGTACCCAAGGCACCCCCAGTATTAGCCTTGCCCTGGTATCCAAACCTGTCTACTGCTTCAGCCAGCCTGTCTACAGAAGCCTCCTCTTCTCAGATGGTGGACCTAATAAAGCTTCAATTTACTTAAAGCTGAGTTAGAAGAAGTCAGAAGACAATTGGATGAAGAAAGGCATGCTAGGCTGCTTTTGGAAAAGAGAGTTGCCTCTCTGTTTTTTCTTTTTAGGTCAGTCTAGGTAGCTATTTTTGTAAAAACTGCCTTGTACTTTAAAAGCTTCTGATGAATGAAAAATCAGTGTTCTGTTATCATTTCTTCTTTTCACAGTTTTCTGCATATTCTTTTTTTGTTGTTGACAAAAGGGGGAGAAAGTATAATAAGATGATTAATGATTAAGATAAAGTCCAAAACTGGAGAAAGTATAAGATGACTTAGATAAAGTTAAAATTGAACTTTTGATCTTTTGAACTTGAGTTTGTATATCTCTGATATTAATGATATTAACTCTGATAACGTGTTGCTTAAAAATTAAAGTTGGTACCTAAGTGCACCTGTCTGCACATTTCATCTGGTGTAGAAAATTTCAACCTGTCTGAATTCTGTTTTCTTTTGAGTTGATATTTTCTAAGGTTTATTAAATCATCTGAATATTTGTCATCATCAAAAAGGGGGAGATTGTTAAGTCTCTAAAATGTCTGTGTGCATTTCCCTAAGTTTTGATGAAAACTAAACATTGGTTAATGATTTAATTAACCTACTTTGTGGTTGCTAACCTGTCTACTTAGTGTACAGATCATAAAATAGCAAACTCACCTGTTTGTCCACTTGAATGACAGCCTGTCTGATAAGCAAAAATCAACCCGTCTGCTGACTAGGATTGTTGACTTTCTATAATCAGTTTCAACCTGTCTCTGCCTATGCTCTCATACTCGTCTAAGGTTCTTCGTTAAGAACTCGAGTACAACGAAGCTTTTGGAAGTTGTCCCCTCATGCAGAAGACTTTGAATCTCTCTCTCACGCTTATCAAGAAAATCAGAAGGTCACTCTCTCAAAAACATAGGAAGTCAGAGACAACTTCCAGTTAAAGAATGTTTCCAACAAGCTTTATTCCCTAGTACTCTTGGTTATTACACAAGAAGAGAAATATACTCTGCAAAGTACAAAAGCATTCTGCACAACTCTGATTTGGCTACTACAACGATGCATAAAGCCATGATCCTTCATGTTAGAGTACAACCAACGTCTACATTTCATTAATGGTTGCCCAGAACGACTCTATTGCCATTTAATGAAGCTCTTCTTGAAGCCATCGTTGCAAAGGAATGTCTCTAAACGTATATTAAATGTTTGAAGGCTATAAATATAGAAGTCATTGAAGATGACACATCAGAGATTACAAAGCATTAAAGAGCCATTACTCTGTTCATTCTTTCTGTCTGTATTCTTCAATCATTTGAAGTTATTATGCAGTCTTTCCTAAGTCTACAGTAATCCACTCTCTGAGTGTTAGTGAAGAACTGTTTGTCTGATTATATTTATTACAAACAAACTTCTCAAAACAAACCTATTGAGCCTGAAGAGGCTAGGTGAGCAAAGAATACTTGTCTTGGAGCCTGAAGAGGCTAGGTGTGCAAACAATACTTGGAGTCTGTAACCTGATCAGTTATAGTGGATAAAACTTGGTGCTGCTAAGGACTGGCCGTAGCTCTTTGTGTTAAAGAGTGAACCAGGATAATAACCGTGTTAATCTCTCTTCCCTTAAACTCTTTAGTTGTTTTAGTTATATTATTTGCGTTCTAACTAAGGCGTTAAAAGTGTGTATATCAAGCTTGTTTTGCATCTGTGTGATTGCGTGTTTTTCTGTGAAAATATACCAGACAGGTGACCTGTCTGTGTAAGTTTTTTACACCTGTCTGAACCTAGCTTCTGTGTGAAAAGTTTTCAACTTTATTTTAATTTCTGATAAACACAATTCAACCCCCCTTCTCGTGTTTTATAGTTGTCTATTTCAGATACATATAAAGTTTATGAGACAGGGATATTTAGGTATAAATATTATACATATAACATATAGAGAACATCGAATCTGAACCTAAAAATGGGACATAACACATTCTGTACAAATCAGATTTTGAGAGACCAACAAAATTTGAATTTCAATCTCCAAAACAATTTAATATTCTACACAAGATTTGAAATCCACTTTCACACACTAACAACATAATTAGAGAAGAATGTCACAAACCACAAAAAGGCTAAAAAAATTATGACTCTTACCCCACATATCTTGATCAAAGAGTAGAACATTAACCAATACATAAGAGGTGCACTCCTTAAACTTATAGCAGATACAAGGGAATGATAATTACATAGCTTTTTTAGTTTTATTCTCCAAAGTTCCCCACAGGTTGTCCTATGTAAGTGATTGAATTACTCTTTAGTGCCACTATATGTTTTCTATGTGGTTCAAATGAGTGAGTTTGTGAGAATAATTAAAGTCCATGCAAACTATCATTAGTTCCTTATAATCTACAAAATCAAAATAAAGAAAAACAAAAGGATGAGATGCACAAATAGAATACACTTGTAGAAAATATGTTGCAGTTGAAACAGGTACGAAAACTGAGATAAAACTTTGAAATCACAAAAGTCCACTCTAACCATAGAGAGAAAACAAATTAGGATGCTGTCATAGGCATGAAACACTGAATAGAAAAGTAATCATGCAGTGCATCCCTCACATTCAAAATTTACCTGAACAATGGTACTCAAGTTAAGAATCTTCTTCAATATGCCAGAGTTCTCTTTCAATTGTGCAGATGCATTCTATAATGACATCCAAAAATCAAAATAGGTAGAAAACATGAGCAAAATGGAAGAATTTTTAGTAATCCCTACTAATTTTTCTCCTATTCACAGATACATGGTTCTAACCGCAATGTCTATGTGAAAAGTAGAAAGAAATTTTGGAACAATAGTCAGATTTATGTGCGTGGAGGAAATTGGCTTGGAAAGGAAAGGAAATTCTCACTTGCGATGAGAGGAAGAAAACAGATCTGGAGAAAACTTGGAAAGAAACTGAAATGGCAATAATTCTGATTGAGAAAGAAATGATGAACACATAATTTCGAATCCAATAGTGATCGGAATTGAGATTGAGATCGTTGATTTACCTTTGAGAACGCTACAGAGAGCTCGATTCCTTGAAGAGAGACTCAATTGGCTCGATTCTGAATAGAGAATGCATGCTACTATCATCTCTTCCGATGCTTCTCTTCTGAAGCGACTATCATGCCGCTTGAACGCAACCCTCTCCTTTGCATCGGAGACTTGGCCGCCAGCGGGAGGCAGCAACACACGGATGTTACCGGCGAGCAATTATTGTACATGAAAGTGCCGGCGCCTCGTCGGAGAAAGATATGGTTTAGAGAAGAGAGAGTATTTTTTATTGAATAGAGATGGGGGTTAACCGTGCTGTACCAACTTTATGATAAAAAAAAGAGCGATGGGTTTTTACTTTTTACGTTTGTGATGGTTTTAGAGAAAAGTGAATGATAGTGGTAGGATAAATTAGCTTAATGAATAGTTAATGGCAATTAATGATAGTTAATTAGCTTAAAATTAGCTATTGATTTAATTAATAGCTAAAATTAGTAGCAAAATTTAAAATTCCTATAGTGCTATGAGATTTCAAATTGAATATTAACGACGAATTTAGCGACGAAAGCTTTAGCGACACGATTATCTGTCGGTAAAAATGTCGATAAATTCAAATCAAGATATCAACGACGATATTTAGCGATGGGGTGCCTCGCGACAAACAATTTTTGTCGCTAATTCCGTCTTTAAAGTCAAAGAAATAATTTTGCAATGGATTTGTCTACGAGAAGTTTAATGACAACATATTTCATCACTGAATCCGTCGCTAAATAACAAACATTTAGATATTGTAAATCAAAGTGCAATTTGTCGCTAAATTCGTCGCATTTTGCGACGGATGTGTTTCCGTCGCTAATTTCTATCACTGAATTCAATTTTTTTAGTAGTGAGCATAGAAGCAAGTGCAATTGAATTTAGCAAGATTGAAGTTGGTCCAATTGATTGGGAATATTATAGATATCCTTGTTTGTTAAGATATGGCCATTTCGACTCATTTATATTTTACCCTGTGATAAATGACCATTGGAAATATCATAAGTTGCATAGTTGTATAAAGAACTACCATTATTTTGCACTTTTTTTTTATATGTATAAGGATAGAGTTGCTTTTCATGTATGTAGTGATATATTGATTTTAACTACTTCTTGGTTATTGTGGACCTGGGATAAAACGCAACATCATGTTTATTTTTCATTAATGAAAAGATAACTCAATTTTGACTATGAACATAAAGACAATACAATGTTGTGACAGAGTTGAAGTCATCTTCCTTTTTTATCACCCCATCCCCAAATGTGAATCAGATTACCAAACTTCTTTCTCTTTCGAAAGCGGTCCAGAGGCTTATCCACAACAATGTCCAGAAATCCTTACTAAACACAACAATGTCAAACCCATTTCTTTACTCAACTGGGGGTACCTATAGAAAATCCCATTTTATTTGCAATGCTCTTGAAGCAGTAATGAAGGTAACTACCCCCCATTAATCAAGGTTAACCCAATTTATAAACTGCAAGTTGACCAGAAAAAAATACTAGAAAATATCACACACGGAAAGTTTGAATGAACATATAAAGGAATGTGACCGTCTAACAATGTATAAATCTTTGCATTACTAACATTACAAAAGATGATGAGAGCGCTAACTCATGAGAGGAGTAGCAGTCCAAAATAATGGCACAATCTCAATATATAAATCAACACATCTCCTGCATGATTTCAGGTTATGAATAATATTTTTTAAAAAAAATTTAAATAGAGTTTAAACAATACTAAACTGATAGAAGAAACTCGCAACTGGCCCATAACTCAGTTTGCTAAATAAAAAAACTTGGAATCTAAAATATGCTTACATCTCTAACCTAATTAGCCAAAAGCGGGGTGAGAGATTACCCAAAAAAAAAACAAAGTGAAGAAAAATAATAATAATTAGGTGCAGGAAAAAAATGAGAGAGATAAACTTCCAATTTTCATTAATCCAACAATTGGTTGTGAACTTAAAAATATTAGGTGCATTGCATTAAACAAGTTCTAAAAAATTTTCAACAGTTTTTTTTTCTTAAAACCCAAAAAATGAAAATTACATAAAAAGATATTGTTCTTACCTTTGAAGCCAAAAATAAACTTTAGTGGTGAACACCTAATTTTGTCCGGGTATCTTTTCTTTTAATTAATATTTTGAAAACAAAAATAAAAAATAAAAAATAAACAATTTGTTGTTTTGTTCTTGGCCCATTATAGGATTAAGTTGTAGCCCAATTTTATTTTTGATAAGCAACTGGACCAATCCGTCGAAGAATCTGGAAAGGTCCAATGAATCTGGGAGTAAGTTTTCTAGATTTGATAGCCCTGCCAATTCCGGTCTTCGGAGTAACTCTCAAAAACACGTGATCACCCTCCTGGAATTCTAACGGTCTCCTCCTTTTGTTGCTATAAGCTCCTCTGTCTATCCTGAGCTTCCTTCATCTTTTCCCTTATCTTCCTGACTTGCTCCGTAGTCTGTTGCACCACATCTGGACCCAAAACTTGGTTTTCACCAGTTTCATACCAACATAGCGGGGTCCTACATTTCCTTCCATACAAAGCTTCGTATGGAGCCATTCCAATACTACTATGGAAACTGTTGTTGTATGTAAATTCAATCAATGGCAAGAACTCATCCCAACTTCCAGTGTGTTCTAACACACAAGCTCTCAAAAGATCTTCCAATGACTGAATTGTTTCTCTCTGACTGTCCATCGGTTTGGGGATGATAAGCAGAACTCATTCTTAAACTTCGTCCCCAAAGCACCTTGTCAACTGTCTCCAAAATCTAGATGTAAATCTAGGATCTCGATCTGAGACAATGCTCGATGGCACACCATGCAACCTAACAACTTCTTTGATATAAATTTGAGTCAACTTTTCCAAGCTATAACTTTCACCGATAGGTAAGAAGTGCGAACACTTTCGTCAACCTATCAATGATAACCCAAATCGCATCATATCTCTTAGGAGTTTCGTGGTAATCCAACCACAAAATCCATAGCTATGCTATCCCATTTCCACTCTGGGATATCTATGATTGCAATAAACCTGCTGGTTTCTGATGTTCAATCTTAGCCTTTCTGACATACCAGGCAAGATAAAAACATACTCTGCTACCTCTTTCTTCATCCTTGTCCACCAAAACATTTTCTTCAAATCCTGATACATCTTAGTGGATCCAGGATGAAAACTCAGCTTACTCTTATGTGCTTCCTCTAAAATCATTTTCCTAAGTTCTAAGTCCTCTGGCACACATATTCTATCTCTAAACCTCAACACACCATCTGTTCCTCGACTAAAATCAGAATTCTTACCCTCATCTATACCTTTACTCATCTCCTGAAGATATCTATCTTCAACCTGTTTATCCTTAAGCTCCTTCATAAAATCACTACTAATAGTGATCATACCTAAGCAAATTTTACCATCGACCAACTCCATTCCTAAGTTCAGATCTCTGAACTGTCCAAGTAATTCTAACTCCTTAACCATCATTGCAGACACATGCAATGATTTCCTACTCAAAGCATCCGCTACAACATTCGCCTTCCCAGGATGGTACAGTAGATCAAACTCATAGTCTTTGATAAACTCCATCCATCTCCGTTGTCTCATATTCAATTCTTTTTTGATCGAATAAATACTTCAGACTTTTATGATCACTGTAAACATTAAACTTCGCTCCATACAGAAAGTGTCGCCATATCTTCAATGCGAACACTATTGCTGCCAATTCCAAATCATGAGTTGGATAATTCCTCTCATGGATTCTCAATTGTCGGGATGCATAAGCTACAACTCTTCCTTCTTGCATTAGAACACATCCCAAACCTTGGTATGACGCATCACAGTATACGTCAAACTGTCCTAAAGGATCAGGTAATGTTAACACAGGAGATGTAGTCAACTTGTCTTTCAGCTTTTGAAAACTCTGCTCACACTTGTCTGTCCAAACAAAAGCTGTATTTTTCCTCGTCAACTGCGTCATAGATAACGCAAGCTTTGAGAAACCCTCTATAAACCTCCGATAATATCCAGCTAATCCTAGAAAACTTCGTACCTCACTTACTGACTTAGGCCGTTCCCACTTCAGAACTGCCTCAACCTTAGCCTGGATCTACTGCTATTCCTTCCTTATTGATCACATGTCCAAGAAACTGAACTTCCTCCATCCAAAACTCACATTTAGACATTTTAGCATAAAGCTGTCTGTCCTTCAAAACTTGCAGCACTACTCTCAAATGTTCCTTATGATCTTCTCGCGAACGAGAATAGATAAGTATATCATTCGATGAACACAACGACAAACTTATCAAGGAATGGTCTAAAAATTCTGTTCATGTAATCCATGAACACTGCTGGAGCATTAGTCACCCCAAAAGGCATAACTAAATACTCGTAATGTCCATATCTCGTCCTAAAAGCCGTCTTAAGTATATCTTCCTTCCTTACTCTAATCTGATGGTATCCAGACCTCAAATCAATCTTAGAAAACACAGCTGCTCCTTTCAGCTGATCCATCAGATCATCTATCCTAGGCAATGGATATTTGTTTCTTAATCGTCACCTTGTTCAACTGTCTGTAATCCGTGCATAACCTAGCACTTCCATCTTTTTTTCTTAACAAATAACACCGGCCGCCCCCCACGGTGAAACACTCGGTCTGATGAATTCTTTCCCCAACATGTCATCTAATTGTTTCTTTAACTCCGCCAACTCCACTGGTGACATCCTATAGGGCGCTATAGATATAGGTCCTGTCCCTGGTACGAGATCTATGGTGAATTCCACCTCTCTCTCTGGTGGCAAACCTGGAACATCTGGAGGGAAAACTTCTGGAACTCTCTCACAATAGGCATAGCATCTATACTAGGAGTCTCATTAGTTTCCACTGCGAACAGCATCACGTACTGCCGAGAATCATCACTCCTAATGGATACTCCTTTATTGGCAGAGACTACACTAGAAGACTCAAGAAATGATAAGGTCTTACTAGAACAATCTAGTACTATATGGTTAGCCGAAAGCCAATCCATGCCAAGAATAACATCTATCTGTTGCATAGGCAAACAGATAAGATCAATGAGAAATGTCCTATTTTCAATAATTACAGGACATTGTAAACAAACATACGTAGTAGTCAAAGGGTTACTAGTTGGAGTAGATACGATAAGTTTATAAGGTAAGCTAGAAACAAGTAATTTCAAATGATCTACACATTCATAAGATATAAAGGAATGCGTAGCACCTGAGTCAAACAAAACTGACGAGAGTCTACCCGATACTAAACACATACCTTGTATAAGATCCGCAGATTGAGAGGATTCAGATCCCCTCACGGTAAATACTCTTCCAGTGGCTTGAGGTTTCGCAAACCGGTGGTCTTGCTGATGAAACTCCTCTTCCAGCTCCACCTCGATTGCCTCCAGCTCCTCTACCCGCAGCTACTGGTTGCTGCATACCTCTCTGTCTGCATTCACGAGCAAAATGACCTGGTTTTCCACAGATGAAACAACCAGTTTCACGCTGATTCTCCTTACAATCCCGCAGATAATGAGGTCCTCCACATCTAAAACATACTGGGCCTTGTTGCTGTTGACCTGCTCCAAACCATTGGTGTATTTGTTTGCATTTGTCTATTGTAGGGTCTCTGTCTCCACTGAGAACCAGTATTTCCTCTTCTCTGAAAACCGGGTCGAATGGGACCTCCACTTCTTTGTTGTTTCAGTTCCGCAGCCTGCCTTTGATCTATACTTTCTATGGCACTGCATCTCTCTACCAACTCCGGAAAACTCTGGATGTCAAGAGACACTATTGCTCTTTGCAACTCATGTCGAAGTCCTTCCTCAAACCTTCTACACTGCCAGTCTTCATCAGGAAATCGTTGGTAAAACTCTGAAAATTGAATCAGAGCTTCAAAACGTGACGCATAATCCCCAATCGTCATTGTGCCTTGTTTCAGGTTCATAAACTCTCTCTCTTTCTCGCGACGAACGAGTCGCGGAAAGTATTTCTCTAGAAAGCAGTCACGAAATAACTGCCAGCTCATCAATCTGCCCTCGGCTTCCAATAATCTTCTCTTTCCCCTCCACCATGACTCTGCCCCTCCAGTCAGCATGAAGGCAGCATAAGTCACTTTCCTATCTTCCCTACAACGCATAGTACTGAATATCTTCTCTATCTCTTGCACCCACCACTCAGCCTTCTCCGGGTCATAATCTCCTCGGAATTGAGGTGGTTTCCCTTTCAGAAATGTATTCATCCCAGCATCTTCAGCTTCTGCCGCTTTCCTCTGATTCTGCAGTTCTTGTTGTTCTCTGGTCATCTGCATCATCTCAGCGTTCTGTTGTGTCTGTTGTAGCATTGCAGTGGCCAAATCTCTGATAGTCTGGAGAGTCTCAGCTGACTCTCTTCCACCTCCAGTATGAGTGGTCTCATGGTTAACACTTCCAAGAATTCTTTCAGGAATTCCATCATCACTATTCGTACCGCGTCCTCTTCCTCTTCCTCGAGCCATGATTCTGAAATCATCCGCTCTCATTAGTATGACATATAATACTACATAATCAAGTATATACATATCATATGCCATACCAATATTAATTTTCGCAATAAAATCGGACACACTACCCAACTTCTAAGCATAGTTAAAATCCGATGTGGATTCAACTAGACACGGCCAGTAACAATAACCTAGACCTCACAGTCCGATTAGAATCGAACTGCTCTGATACCAAAATGAAACACCCCGATGTGCCCCTTGTGCCATTAGTTATTTATTTAGATTCCTCGTGTTATTAACATTGATTATAAATCGAAAATGCGAAGGAATTAAAATTTGACCAACAATGAAAGATAACATCAAAGTCATATTATAAATACACACTTAAATACAATACCAAAACACTGTCTAGGGCATCCTCTCAGTAAGATCCCTAGCAGGTACATCATTATACAAACCCTTAGTTGCGGAAACATAAACACATAGTTCTAGACTCACTGGCCCTATTTACTTAAACACTATTACTACCATCTACAGCTCGTCCTCCTGCGTCTGGCTCATAAGGAGTCCCGTCCAACTCCTCCACATTAAAGTCATCGGTGAAGTCCTCAGCTGGTTCCTCCACATAGTCATCACCCGGATCTTCCGTAAAATCTTCTTGTATCCATATAAGCAAAACATATACAAATACAGAAATAGGGGATAAGACACATGTCTATCATCAAAGGTGAAAAAATGGAGATAGTATCGAAATATAATAATCATTAACACCAACATCTCTCAAAACTCCAAATCAACCTTAAACCACTATATGGTTCCTCTACCCTTACTCTCATGCAAACTTGGCCATCTATATTCCTGTCATTAGTCAGTAGTCCAATCGGTCCGGTGCCAGTAACTTAGTGCCCTGGTGCCCATACACCAGTACAGTAGTTTCAAACTACTCATGCCGTTGTGCGGCGATAGAACCCAGTAGTACCCGAACTACTCATGCTATTGCGCAATTAGTGCCATGGTGCCCATACACCATTTTAGTAACCTTTGCGCAACGCGATCCCTCAGGGACTCAAGGACTATCCCGACCTCGTGCGTTGCTTCACACACGGCCATGAACCTTAACACATCTCTATTATGAATCTCACCAACCCGCATTCATTATAACCTAATGCCTCAACCTTCCACCACAAGTCTCAATACTCATTCAATATCTCATCTCATCTATACACTAAGGCTAGGCATCACTAATGCATCATAATTCACTCACCCAAATACATCTCTTAAATCACACATCTCGTGGCCCTAACATTAACTAAACCGTTTATCATCCCAGGCAGATCATACTATATTATCAATCAACTACTCAAGTATCACAAGACATAATAATAAACAATTTATCACAACATAATTCAATAATCAATAAATTCAATCAACCTCGAATATCATAAGATTATCCTAACGGCGATAAACCCACAATCCCCAAATCATCATTGGTTTCACGAAAAAGCTTCCAATGTGATTTTGGTCTTGTCGATTACTCGACCACTAGTAGGGTTTAGGTCGCCCTACACAATTATTATAATTTAAATACTACTTATCCGTTTCCAATGGTAGATTGGTTCTTTCCCCCACCTGAGTTATCACCGAAATTCCGAATTCGCCGTTCCTCGTTATCACGTCACACTTTAACAGTTTCTCCTTCAACCAAACAATACAACTACAATTAATTAACAAAATCATTCTTAACCTAAATAGCTAGGTTTCGGCCTTACTTGGTAAAATAGGCTAGGAAATTCTTTTTGATTCAAGCTATTGGTTTTAGATTACATAGATACTTAAGAGTATTCACCAATCATTAGAATTCATTCCTTCAACAAAATCTATAAACTCCTAAACCTTAGATTTTCGGCCAACACCATAAATTTAGGATAGAAATCTTTGTTGAAGTTAAGCTCTTAGATTATAACCATATAGGTATTAGAGAGCATGATACAAGTGTTAGAATTGAAAATGACACAAAAACTTCAAACCCACTTTCTCTCCTAGGTTCGGCCCACAATGGTTTTTAAGGAAGGAAAATGTTTTTGATTACATGCTCTTGGATAATGAAAGTAGGAATCATATCTAGATCATAGAAATTGGTTTCACATTTTTAAGATTTTTCTACAATTTTCTAGAATTATTCTAAGTTCTAGATCTAAGAATATGAAAACTCAAAAACATGAAGAACAAGAGCTTAAAAGAGATGAAGATGGTCTTGTTACCTCACTAGATTGAAGAAGATGAGGAAGAATGATGATCTTAGCAAGCTTTGGAATGGAAATCACTTGAAGCTCTTGAAGACAACAATGGAGTATAGGTGAAATTTGTGAAGAAAAGTTGAAGAAGATGAAGTGAAGAACAAAGGGGAGGGGGCTGCGGTTTTGGGTCATTATATAGGGGTAGAATTAGGCTTTGTTTGGTTCCTTAAGCTTAGATTAATAGCTTTTAGGAATATTTAATTAATATAAGATTAACCATAGTTAATAGTTAACTTAACTAAGGTTATTTTTGGCAAATCATGGTTAATAATATGTGGCTCACAATTGATGGAGGTGTGGCTGATTTTGGGCCACACATAGTGACTCACCAATGAGTCACTGATCCTATCCGTTAGCGGTTCCCAGAAATTCTGTACGCAGCTCCGTCAGTTACCCGATTTCGGTTTTTGAGAGGAAAATGATGAAACAAAAAGCAAAATGAAATAGGTATGGTTTAGTATATATATATGCACGAAATTTAGGATATGTAGAAGGTTTACAACCACGTAAAGTGAGTGGTTAAGAGTGCGTAGATGTGTCTTGTTACTAACCGCGAAGGCTTGGGGTATTTTGGTCATTTTACCTAAAAGTCATGATTACTAGCATTTAATGCTCATAAATGCTTGGTGACTCATCCTCCATGAGTCATCATGCATGACTCGTTGTCCCGATCTCTTGACGGGCCTCTGCAGTTCCGTTTTCGACTCCGTTGGTTTCCCGAATAGGGTTTCTGTCTATTTTTCGATCGAAAATTTTCAAACTAACCAGACTCATTGAAAATATGATTTAATTATAAACCATTTCGTTTACGAGTCAAAATTAGGTTTTCTGATCATTAAAATCTTACTGTCAGTGAAAACACCGACTGTTTTCTGTTCGAACTTTCACCAAAATTCGTCCGAAAACACATAATATTTTATTTCTGATCAGAAATTTGGAAGGTAGACTTCCTCACGGACAAAATATAAAAAATCTACAAATTTCAGTTTTTGGGTCAAATTAGGGTTTTCTGTCAGTATAAAATTATACTGTCAGTTAAAAAAACGCAGACCGGTTTTCGTCTGAGTTTTAAACCCAAATTTTAACCATAGCCTCCTACCATAGAGTAAGTTCTAGATATGATTTTGTTTTCTCCAAATTCATTTCCTAAGTCTCAAATAAAAATATAAATAAATATATTTTTACTGTTAAAACAGCGTAATTAAAAACAGGCTGTTACATCTGTAACCTGATCAGTTATAGTGGATAAATCTTGGTGCTGCCAAGGACTGGACGTAGCTCTTTGTGTTAAAGAGTGAACCAGGATAAATCTCTGTGTTAATCTCTCTTCCCTTAATCTCTTTAGTTGTTTTGATTATATATATCATCTGCTTTCTAACAAAGGGGTTAAAACTGTTTTTGTCAAGTCTGTTTTCTTATCTCTACGTGTGTTGTTTTTCTGAGAAAACTACAACAGACAGGTGACCTATCTGTGTATCTTTTTACACCCGTCTGTGCTTAGCTTCTGCATGCAAAAGTTTTTAACTTTATTTTAAATTCTAATAAACACAATTCAACCCCCCTTCTCGTGTTTATAGTTGTCTATTTCACTAAGATGTTTTCTATGAAAACCACCACAAACTTATCAAAGTAAGGGTGAAAGGTCTTGGTCATATAATCCATGAACACAATAGGAGCATTAGCCACACCAAAGGGCATAACCAAATACTCGTAGTGACCATAACGCATCCTGAACGCTGTCTTTGGGATGTCCTCAGACTTAACCCGAATTTGATGGTATCCTGACCTCAAATCTATCTTGGAGAAAACACAAGCACCTATCAATTGGTCCATAAGATCATTCATCCTAGGGAGGGGATCCCTATTCTTAACAGTCATTTTGTTGAGTTGCCGATAGTCGACACACAACCTCATGCTGCCATCCTTCTTCTTCACTAACAACACTGGCGCTCCCCATGAGGACACGCTCGGCCTAATGAACTGTTTATGAATCGGTTCATCCAACTGTTTCTTTAACTCATCTAGCTCTAGAGGAGACATCCTATAAGGTGCTATGGATATGGATTCGTTCTCGGCACTAAGTCTATGGTAAACTCAACATCTCTCTCAAGGGGTAACTCAAAAACATCCCTAGGGAACACTTCAGCAAATTCTCTCACTATTGGCACATTTTCAACATCAGGCTTGCTCTCTACTTCTAGGGAAGACAACATCATGTAAACATGGGCATCTTCTTTCATAGAAGCCTTAACTTGGTTGACAGAGAGAAATCTTGGATCCTTATACTCCATCGGAGTTCCAAAAACAATGGTTTTATCAAAACAGTTTAAGAGGACATGGTTGGAAGATAACCAGTTGATAAGCCTCCAGCTTATCTAGTTTTTTTAGCTAGAAAATTTAAGGTTTTTATACCATTTGAGCGATTTAACCTCACTAATTACCCAAAATTGGCTTCTTTTGTCCCTAAGCAACATTTTGAGTCTTTTAGTTGATTTTTAGGATTTTTTGGTTAATTTTGAGACAATAAAGCATTTTAATGCTACTTTTATTTTCAGGTTAAAAGGGAAGCTCAAGGAAGCAAGAAAACTTGAAGAAAACAAGCCTTAAGGCAAAAAGGGAAATTCGCCCCGCGAGGCATTGCTCGCCTCGTGAGCTAGAGAAGCAGACTGAGCAGGAAAAGGCTCCCATTCAGCCTCGCCTCGCGAACCAGACACAGGATTCTGAAGACCTTTCAGGCTGGCCTCGCGAGCAAGGCCTCGCCTCGCGAGGATTCAAACTCAGGATGGAGCCAAAATTAAGGGCTCGCCTCGCTAGCACGCGCAGAATCAGAAGTTGATAAGTTTGTTTTGGAATAGGATCAGGGATCCAGTTTCGAGATATATACATTCTTGTTTCTTTGGAGCTGCGTCTCGGAGAGTTTTACACTGGTTCTTCTTAGGTTCTCTTTGTTTTTAGAATGAATTCTTTCGTCTCTTCGGTTGTTACTATTTCCATGAGGAACTAATCCTCTTTCTAAGGGAACGATGAAGCCGCTCTTGACGGCATAGTTATTTCAATGTGAGGTTTTCTTATTCCCTCATCTCAATTCTTGTTTCTTAACTCTGTTTTGTTTGCGTTAATCAAAAGGGCCAGTGGTTAACTACTCTAGTGCGTTGAGACCTAGAGGAGATTCATGCTTAGGACTTGGGTTAGGAACACCGATTGAGTACGGCTAGGGATAGAGTAGGAGATCGGTGTAATCGCAATAGGGAGCCAAGAACTTAATGAATCTAACTGTGGGTTGTCGGATCGAGAGATAGGCAATTTGCATGATTAGGTATTTCCTTCCGTGCTTGAGAGAGACATTAGGAAAGTCGAGGGGTCCTGGTTGGCAAAGAAATTGAACATAGGGATAAGAGAATAATAACTTGAGTAACATGCATGATTGGGTAGGTGGATTCGTGACCTTAGAGCCTTAGCCTTAATTTGAATCTCGTTGTTATCTGTTAGTTTCTAGATAATTGTTAGTTGATTATTGATTTGTTGTTGGATAATTCTCTTTCTTCCCAACAAACTGCTCTTGTTGACTTGGTCAAATTGGTTTGAATTCCCTTGAATTTTGGTATAATTGGTCTTCTAATCCCTGAGTTGGACCTTGGTAATTACTTACCGTGTTTTATTACTTGCATCGACCAGGTACACTTACCGGAGTCACATCATGTTTTTGGCACCGCTGTCGTGGTTTGGCACAACCAATTTTTCCTTAATTTTAGGAAATT
Source organism: Echinosophora koreensis (assembly GCA_035048595.1). NCBI lineage: Eukaryota > Viridiplantae > Streptophyta > Magnoliopsida > Fabales > Fabaceae > Echinosophora > Echinosophora koreensis. The sequence continues at coordinate 70,449 of JAPCYP010000102.1, forward strand.
AATTATTTTTGAACAAGCAAATTTTATTTTAATTTTTTACATTTTTTCTCTCTTTAAACTTCTTTGATCTCACATGGTCTTGCCGTGTTTTTGTTGTATGCGAGGTACCGTTCCACCAGAAGACTTGAATACGACCCTGAGATTCGTAGGACTGAGAGAAGGTTGAGGAAGCAACTTAGGGAGCAAAGGAGACTTGAAGCAATCCAACCCATCAATCTTGAATGGACGGGAGAAGAAGACCAACCTGCTTACAAGCCTCTTTACGAGTACATTCTTCCTAACTTGGAGGAATGTACTTCTACTATTGTGAGGCCTTCCATCACGGCAAATTCATTTGAGATCAAGACATCGGTTCTTAATCTGGTGCAAGAAAATCAATTTGATGGGAGTGCGTACCAAGATACTCACAGGCATATCGCTCACTTTTGGAGGTATGCGACATTACAAAGTATGCTGGAGTTTCAGATGATGCCTTTAGCTTGAGACTATTCCCTTTTTCTCTTCGGGATAGAGCTCGCGATTGGTTGGATTTGAATTTACATCGCGGAAATATCACTACTTGGGAGGACATGACTCAGAAATTCCTCACAATATTCTTTCCTCCTCAGAAAGCGGCACAATTGAAAATAGCTGTTACTTCTTTCAAGCAACATGATCATGGGACTTATAATGAAGCTTGGGAGAGGTATAATGTGCTTTTGGGGAGATGTCCATCTTCATTCTTTGACTTGGTAACAAAGGTTCAACACTTCTTCAAAGGTTTGAGAGGTCACTATCGGATGAATTATGATGCCGCAGCTGCCGGTTCGTTCTCTTGCAAGTCAGCGGAAGATGCATGGGCTTTATTAGAGAAGATGTCAAGGAATGAGTACAATCGTAATATGCATCAACCTACTAATGCACCTCTTCAAAATTCTTCTGGACTTAGTGCAACATCAATTGAAGCCATTCTTGAGCAGAACACACTTCTGAAGAAGCAGAACGAGGCACGTACTAGCAAGATGAAGGTGAATGCAGTGCGGGAAGGATTGCCTCCAGGTTATGACTTTTGAAATGGTGACCATGATAGTGAGTTTTGTTTGGGTAACTTTTCTCAGGAGCATGTGGACTCTTGTCACAATTTCTATGACATAGTGCCATAGCGCAATGACTATCAGAGGAACAGGCAGAATAACTACCATCATGGGCAAGGTTGGAACATCAGGAGAGACTATCCGGGTTTTTCTTGGAGTAACACTAGTGGTGATTTGGCCGAGCAACAACAACAGAGTCAAAGGCATAACTATGGAATTCAACAGCACAATACTCAGCAAGCTCTCCCTCGCCCTAATTAGTTACAGATCATAGATGGTGGGAGGCAACCATGGGAATTGGCTCTTGAAAAGACTAGTGCGGCTATTGAGAAGTTGACAATTTATACAGACACAGCCATTGATAAGTTAGCAACTCATACCGGGGCTGCGATCCAGAATCTTTAGACTCAGGTAGCACAGCTTGCAAAGCAATTGAATGAGCGTCTTCCAGGTTTTTTTCTTGGTAATACAAAGAACAACCCCAAGAACCAATGCAATGCCATATCAACTCAAAACAGTAAGGTGTTGGAATCAAATGGCGGTGCAACTAGTTCTCATGATTGAGATTCCAGAGGCACCACAAGTGGAAATTGAGCAAACCAAGGAAGATGAGGTAGCTAGTGAGAAAGTACCGGAGCAAGGGGAAATTGAAATTAGTGGATGAAGAATTCCGAAGGAAGAAGTGCGTTGAGACTGAGAGGAGATTCATGCTTAGGACTTAGGTTAGGAACACCGATTGAGTACGGCTAGGGATAGAGTAGGAGATCGGTGCAATCGCGATAGGGAGCCAAGAACTTAATGAATCTAATTGTCGGTTGTCGGATCGAGAGATAGGCAATTTGCATGATTAGGTATTTTCTTCTGTGCTCGAGAGAGACAATAGGATAGTCGAGAGGTCCTAGTTGGTAAAGAAATTGAACACAAGGATAAGAGAATAATCACTTGGGTAACATGGATGATTGGGTAGGGGGATTCGTGACCTTAGAGCCTTAGCCTTAATTTGAATCTGGTTGTTACCTGTTAGTCATCTCTCCATTGGTGCATGGTATGCTAAAAAAACCTGGATCCTTTAACTTAGGAGGTAGTTTCCTTTGAAGAATTGCACTACACTCCTCGGTCACAGCAACAGTTTCCTCATCCACTATCTTTCGCTTCTTGGAGAGAAGCTCCTTCATGAACCGAGCATATGATGGCATTTGTTTAAAGGCTTCCGCAAATGGAATGTTGATTTAAAGCTTTCTCAAATGTAGAACCATGTGCTTCTTGTGTGGCAAGGGATCAATAGGATCCACCACATCAATGCTATGCACACTAGATCTCTCAACCGGGTGCTTCATTGCTTCAAAGACATTGAAGACTACATTCTCATCTTGCACCCGAAGTGTGAGCTTCCCTTGTTGCACATCTAACAATGCACGCCCGGTGGCCATGAAAGGTCTTCCCAATATGAGAGGGATCTCGGCATATTCATTCATATCTAGCACCACAAAATCCGCCAGAAAAATGAACTTGTCTACCTTTACCAACAAATCCTCCACCACCCCATAGGGGTATTTAATAGAACGATCCGCTAGTTGGAGTGACATCATAGTACCTTTGGCCTCTTGGATGCCAAGCTTCTTCATCATAGATAGGGGCATAAAGTTGATGCTTGCCCCTAAATCACATAGTGCCTTCCCAAAAGTCATCTCTCCAATGGTGCATGGTATGCTAAAAGAACCCAGATCCTTCAACTTAGGAGGTAGTTTCCTTTGAAGAATTGCACTACACTCCTTGCTCAAAGCAACCGTTTCCTCATCCACTATCTTCCGCTTCTTGGAGAGATGCTCCTTCATGAACCGAGCATATGATGGCATTTGTTCCGAGGATTCCTCAAATGGAATGTTGATTTGAAGCTTGCGGAAGACATCAAGGAACTTGTTGAATTGCTTGTCTTGCAAAGGCTTCTTCAATCCCTCTGGATATGGTACCTTCATGTAAGGAGGGAGATCCTTGGGCTTAGAGTCCGGAAAGGTTCAGAGAATAGAGTAGCAGACCACTTGTCATGATTGGTTAATCCCGACATCAAGGAGAGATTACTAGACATCAAGGAAGAATTTTCCGATGAGCGATTGTTTGCAATTTTTGAAAAGATTTCTCCTTGGTTCGAGGATAAGGCCAACTTCAAATCTTCAAATGTGGTTCCGCAAGGTTTGACAATGCAACAAAGGAAGAAGTTCTTCTCAGATGCAAAGTACTATATTTGGGAGGATCCATTCCTATTCAAGCAATGATCGTATGGGTTGTTGTGGAGGACGTGTTGTGGCATTGCCACAGCTCGGACTACGGTGGGCACTTTGGGGGAAAGAAGACGCGGAAAAATTCCTCCAAAGCGGGTTTATTGGCCTCCTCTCTTAAAGGATGCAACACTTTTGTGGAAAGATGTGATCTTTGCCAAAGGGTTGGAAACATCTCAAGGCGGCATGAACTTCCTCTTCAATGTATGCTTGAAGTAGAGATTTTTGATATTTAGGGGGTAGGCTTCATGGGACCATTCCCACCTTCTTTCTCTTACCAATACATATTGGTTGCGGTAGACTATGTGTCAAAATGGGTTGAGGCAATTCCAACAACAATGGATGATGCGCGGGTAGTCATGGATTTCTTAAGGCACAACATCTTCACAAGGTTTGGAGTTAGGGTCTTGATTAGTGATGGTGGTTCCCATTTTTGTAACAAACAAATGAGCCACCTACTTGAGAGATATGGGGTCAAGCACAAGATTGCAACACCTTACCATCCACAAACCAATGGTCAAGTTGAGGTGTCTAACCGTGAATTGAAGCGCATTCTTGAGAAAATCGTCAACTCTTCACGGAAGGATTAGGCAAGGAAGTTAGATGATGCTCTGTGGGCTTATAGGACTGCTTTCAAGACACCAATTGGAAGATCTCACCCCTCATTAACGTGGTTCATGTCTTATGAAGCATTTGGGAATTAATCCATTAATTCTGATGTTAATTAAGAGTCCTATAAAATCACTTAGGGTCTTATTAACAGATCAACTCAACCAGCAGCTTTCAGCCAATAACAACATCAACATAACGATCATATTCAACATTATAACAACCAATTAATATTATAATAAAAATTCATACAACCAGACAAATCATGGCATCAATAATAATAAACATAACAATCTAGGCATAACAGTTAACATAACAATTAACATTTAACGGGGCTATGGGAACCCCTCATCTTATGCTATTCCCTAGATTAGAGCATACATTATTCTTCTCCCATACCTGATATGCGGTTCACGTTTCAAAAGAAGAAAGAAGATCCACTAGGGTCCCGTCTCACTAGCGCTTGTCTATGACCTCAAGAACGCCAAAGAGACACTTTGGTTCAACTCTAAGATCAAGAAATCAAAAGGAAGAGATCAAGAACTTGAAAGAAAGAACACAAGGGACAAGGTGTATGAATTTTACCTTTTATAAAGTCCCAAACAGCAAGCACAACGAATCCCTATTCGTAGCGATGTTCTTCTATCAAGAAGCAGTCAAGAACGGTGCAAGAACGGGTTCCCTAGATAGAGTTTTAGGGAGAAAAACCATAAGGATTCAAGAGGAAGGAGGGAGGCAGTTTTTTGAGTGTTTGGGTCGTGTAAACTAGGTTTAGGTCGAGTCTAATGGTATATATATGAGTTTGGGTCATAACGGGTTCCTATTTCAGCCCAAACTATATACAATTCGGTATTTTGACCATAACTTGAGGTACAAGTTTCCGATTGAGGCGTTCTTAGTGTCGTTAAAAATCTCAAAGAAATATCTACAAATTAATGTCTAATGATCGAATCCTAAATTGGACTCTAAGATGGTCAAACGTTCGATGGAAGTTTAGCAACAGATTTGGTAGTTATTCCTAGATAGGATCCATAGGAGATTATGATAAGATCTTAAGATGTAAACAAAAAGATGATGATCCTATATTGATAAGGACTCAAATCTGATTGGTTGATGGGCTAAAATCTAAGAATAATACTATCTCTATTTAAATACTAAATCACACGATATCTTATCATATCATTCTTAATCGCTTATTATTAATAAAATCACATATATATAAATACCAAACATATCAAACATATATATGCCAAAACTAACACATATAAACATGAGGGTGAATCCTGAGGTGTTACAGACTGCAGATCAAAAGGCCAAACATCAACATAATCTCAAAGCAAAACATTATTTGATATGTGCCATCACCAGATCAGAACATGACAAAGTTCACAGCTGCAACACAGCTAAAGAAATCTAGGATACTCTGGCCCTTGCTCATGAAGGTTCATCTCAAGTGAAGAAGTCAAAAATAAGCATGCTGATTCACCAGTATGAGCTTTTTAAAATGGCTAATCATGAGAATATAGATCAGATGTTTGGAAGATTTCAAACAATCACCAACAGTCACAGATCTCTTGGAAAAATATATGAAAATAGAGATCATATTAGAAAGATTTTGGGAAGTCTTTCCAAGCAATGGAGACCCAAGGTTACTGCTATTCAGGAAGCTAAAAATCTGAATACTCTTTATCTGGAAGAGCTTCTCCGGTCACTCAAGGTTCATGAACTTGAAATGAATGAAGAAGACAATTCCAGAAAAGGAAAGTCTATTGCCTTAAAGGCAAAGAAAGCCAGTTCATCAAAAGTCCTCAAAGCTGCTGAATGTTCAGATGATGCTGAACCTTCAGATAGTGATGAAGGATCAGATGAAGATGAAATATCTTTCATCTCTAGAAAAATTCAACACATGTGGAGAAAGAAAGGTAACTTCAGAAGGAAGCAGTTTAACAAGAAGTTTTCCAAGGAGAAATCAGACTCCAAGGAAAAAGGCCATCTTTGTGCTTTGAATGCAAGAAGCCTGGTCACTTCAAAGCTGATTGTCCTAATTTGAAAGATAAAAAGTTCTTCAAGAAAAAGAAGGGCTTAATGGCTACTTGGGAGGACTTAGACCTATCTTCATCTGGTGAGGAAGATGAAGCTGAGGAAGAGGCAAATATCTGTCTCATGGCTGACACATCATCAGAGAGTGAATACACTGATGATGAGGTAATGGATTCTGACCCGTCCACCCTTAAAAATGCTTTTGATGAATTGTTGCATTAATCATCCATACTGTCTCACGAATACAAAAGTCTTAAAAAGAAGTTTACAAAATTAACAAAAGAGTATTTGACTGATAAGCTAAAATCAGAGAATGTCAGTCTAACTGACAAACTAGAATGTGAGCTGACAATTCTTGTGAAGTTGCAAAACTAAAACAAGATGTAACATATTTGACAGACACTCTGTCAAAGTTTGTAGGTGGCTCAGATAAACTCAATCTAATTTTAAGGTACTCTAGGTCACCATATGATAAATCTGGCCTTGGTTATGACAAGGAGAAGCATGAGGCATCTCATAATAAGTCAAAACCACATATACAATATAGAGCTTCAAAAGCTCCAGCTAAATATGTTAAAGCCAAGCCTGGCCCATCCGACACCTTTTACAAAGTGTGTGGAAAAAGTGGGCATGCTACATATAGATGCATGCATAATAAGCATGTTAAACATTCGCGTCCAATGAAAACTAACAAGAAAGGACCCAAGTCAGTTTGGGTACCTAAGGATAAGATAATACCTATTGCAGATCTGCTTAACAACAGGAAAGAAACAAACATCCTGGTACTTGGACAGTGGGTGCTCACGTCACATGACGGAAGAAAGGTGTATGTTCCAAGACCTAAGACATAAAGATGGTGGCTGGGTGACATTTGGAGGAAACCAGAAAGGGAAGATCATTGGTAAAGGTAGAATTGGTAAACACCTTTTTCCCTCCATTGATAATGTTCTTTTAGTAAATGGTTTAAAACATATTCTACTAAGCATAAGTCAATTGTGTGATAGTGGATATGATTTCTCTTTTAATAAGAACATGTGTAATGTCAAGAAAAATGATGGATCAATTTTATTCACTGCTAAGAGGCAAAACAATTTGTATAAAATTGACTTGGAGGACCTCTCAAATCAAAGTGTTTCATGTTTAGTGTCCATTGAAGATGAGCGATGGATTTGGCATAAAAGGCTAGGTCATGCAAGCTTGAGATTAATCTCAAAGCTAAATAAGCATAACCTCGTGAGACGGCTACCAAACCTTAAGTACAAATCTGATGCTCTCTGTGATGCATGTCAAAAGGGAAAACAAGTCAAAGGTTCTTTTGAATCTAAAAATGTTGTTAGTACCAATAGACCACTAGAACTGCTACACCTTGATCTTTTTAGTCCAACAAGGACTGCTTCTATCAGTGGTAAGAAATATGGTCTAGTCATTGTAGAGACTACACTAGATGAACATGGGTCACAAGGATGAGTCCTTCAAGATTTTTTCTATATTCTGCAAACATGTACAGAATGAAAAAGGCATGTGTATCACTTCAATCAGAAGTGACCGTGGAGGAGAGTTTGAAAATGAGCTATTTCACAAGTTCTGGGAAGAAAGTGGTATTCTTCACAATTTCTCAATACCTAGAACACCACAGCAAAATGGTGTGGTAGAGAGAAAGAACAGATCTCTTCAAGAGATGGCTAGAACTATGCTCAATGACAACTCTGTCCCTAGACACTTCTAGGCTGAAGCTGATAATACTGCTTGCTACATTCATAACAGAATATACATTAGACTAATCTTGAATAAGACTTCCTATGAATTGTGGAAAGGACGAAAACCCAACATTTCATATTTTCATCCTTTTGGCTGTAAATGTTGTATTCTAAATACTAAAGATCAACTTGGTAAGTTTGATGCAAAAGTAGATAATGGAATTCTGTTAGGATATTCTGAAACATCAAAAGGCTTTAGAGTATATAATTCTAGAACTTTAGTAGTAGAAGAATGTATACATGTCAAGTTTGATGACAAGCAGCCGATAAGAAATTATCAGAGCTAGATGAAGCTTTTGCAGATCTTGATATAAATATCTCAGGAGAGACAACAGAGGTAAAAGCTGATGATCAAGTGGAAGACCCTCCTCAACAATCAGAAACATCCACCTCTCAACAAGACAATGCTCAGAGATCTTGGCATTTCAAGAATTATCATCCACCAGATCAAATCATTGGACACCCCAATGATAAGCTGAGAACCAGATCAACTTTCAGAGAGCAGGAAGATACTGCACTAGTCTCTGAGTTGGAACCAAAAACAGTAGACGAGGCTCTGCTGGATAATGGCTGGATTCTAGCTATGCAAGAAGAAGGAGAAGTGATGTATGGATTCTGGTACCCCTGCCTAAGGACAAATCTGTTATAGGAACAAAATGGGTCTACAGAAACAAGCTTGATGAGAATGGTATGGTTGTAAGAAACAAAGCAAGACTGGTTGCACCAGGTTATTCTCAAGAAGAAGGTATAGATTACACTGAAACTTTTGCACCTGTTGCTAGATTAGAAGCAAGTAGGATTCTACTTTCCTTTGCTGCACATCATAATATAATGCTTTTTCAAATGGATGTAAAAAGTGCTTTACTAAATGGTTTTATTAATAAAGAAGTATATGTAATGAAGCCTCCGGGTTTTGAAAGTGAAACCCAACCTGAACATGTATATAAGCTTAAGAAAGCTTTATACGGCCTAAAACAAGCCCCTAGAGCTTGGTATGATAGGCTAAGTTCATTTCTAATGGAAAATGGCTTTAATAGAGGAAAGGTTGATACAACCTTGTTGAGAAAGTCCATTAAATCCAATTTTATAGTAGTGCAAATTTATGTTGATGATATCAATTTAGTGCTACTAATGTATCTCTATGCAAAGAGTTTTCTAAGTTAATGCATAAAGAATTTGAAATGAGCATGATGGGAGAACTCAAGTTCTTTTTTGGACTTCAAGTTAAACAAACTATGGACGAGGTGTGCATCCATCAAACCAAGTATATAAAGGAACTCCTTAAGAAGTTCAAAATGGATAATATGCAAACCAATGAATACTCCTATGCATCCCACGTCCATACTGAACAAAGATGATAAAGAGAAAAAGGTAGACCAAAAGGTATATAGAGGTATGATAGGATCTCTTTTATATTTTACCGCGTCTAGACCTGATATAATGTTCAGTATTTGTTTATGTGCTCGATTTCAATCTGATCCTAGAGAATCTCACTTATCAGCAGTTAAACGAATATTTAGATATTTGAAAGGTACTACTAATCTGGGTTTGTGCTTTAAGAAAAATGAAGATTACAGATTAGTTGGCTTTTGTGATGCTGACTATGCGGGAGACAGAATTGAAAGAAAAAGTACCAGTGGAGGATGTCACTTCATTAGAGCTAACCTTGTCTCATGGTCAAGCAAAAGACAAAGTACCATTGCATTATCAACTACTGAAGCTGAGTATATTTCAGCTGCTAGTTGCTGCTCACAACTTCTATGGATCAAACATCAATTGGAGGACTACAATGTGTTTGTAAGTAGTATTCCACTTATGTGTGATAATACTGTTGCAATTAACTTATCAAAGAATCCAATACTGCATCCTAGAGCTAAGCATATAGAGATTAAACATCATTTTATAAGAGATTATGTGCAAAAAGGTGTTTTTGACATACAATTTGTAGATACTGACCATCAATTGGCAGATATCTTTACTAAACCTCTCGTTGACGACATATTTATTTTTATTAGAAAACATCTCAACATGCTAGCCTTGAGAAATTTAGTTATTGATGTATGTAAGCATTACAAGTGTATTACATGGTTTTAATGCGCGTCCATTGCATACCGCGTCCATTGTTTTTGTGCCGCGTCCACTGCATGCCGCGTCCATGCTTGCTTTGTGTTTGATCTCGTCTATACATTATTTATTAATTGCATTTATTTTGTCTCAAAGACAAATTTATCATATATTCTCTCTACTGAGTCAGTAATTTCTATCAATCCCATCTAAACCTTTTTACATTTTCAAAATAACAAAGCCGTGTTATCTTTTATGACATGTCTCGTCAAACATTTTCTGTTTGATTTATTTCCAAAAGAAAACTCTTTGTTTTTCAAAATCTTTTAAAGCAAGCCCATTTCCCTCTTAGGAAACTTTTCGTTAACCTTCGTCTTCAAACTCTCACTTCAACTCTCTGTTTTTCTACTTCCTAAACCCTAACCTTCTTTCATCAACAATGGCTTCTGCTTCTGGAAATTTCAATGTGGAAAAATTGAAACTTGCCACGGAACATCATTTTGATTTCGGGATATTGAAGGATTACAACTTGGATGTAAGCAAGTTTATCACTGCCGCTGGTTGGGACGGTATGTTCGTAGAGAAGATTTCTATTTACCCTGGCCTGATTAGGGCTTTCTGGAGGAACCCTCAGGTAAAAATTGTTGAAATCTCTGGTAATGTCCTTGGGAGAAGGATAATAGTCTCTGAAAATACCATCTCTGAGGAAATAAATTGCGGTCAAGAAGGAGAGGTCATTACTGATAACTGGGAGAAGGAGCTTGGTGGTACAGAAGTAATATCCGCCTTGCTAATGAGACAAGACCCAGTGAGAAATCATGCATGCAAGTCAGTAGAAATGAAGGATGATGTCTGTATTCTTCATCAGATGTTGAATAAGGTTATTCTTCATAAAACAGGGTCAAAGGATAACTTGTCTGCTCTACACAAGTTTACAAGTTTTGCCTTTGTCATCTCATTACAGAAACAAAAATCAATGTTCCTAGAATTCTCTATGGAAGATTCAGAGATGTTGTGGTTAATAGAAGGAAGCTCTCTGCAATTCCCTGTTGTCATCTTCTGTCAAAAATCTTCATGTCACAAACTCTCTATGATTTCCTTGTTGCTAAGCCTCAAGAAGAGCAAGAAAGGATTCTACCAGAGAAGGGCATGTCAGTAGTTGTGTTTCGTAAAATGAACATAGCTAACATGAACTTGGGCACTTACACTGCAGTTGCCCTAGCTAAGCAAGAAGAAATGCTCAAAGTCAAAGAAGAACAAATTGAGTAGAATAATGCTGAGGTTCTAGGGCTAAAAAGAACTTTCGAGAGAAAAACCATGGCTGTTAGGACAAGAGTTTCTAAGAAGCCTGCTGCTGGCATTGTAATTAGGGAACCCACTACTGAGGCTCCTCAACCTGCCAAAACTCAGAAAAGGACAAGAAACCTGGTCCTATCTCATAATGAAGATGAAGATGATGAGGACAATGTCCCCATAAGTGCAATTTTGAAGAAACAAAAGGCTGTTGGTGCTGCCATTCCTACAAGAAGACAGCAACCTCAAAGGAAAGCCAAGGCTGCTATGACTTCTGAGGTAACTCTTCCTGCTAATGATCCTGTTCAATTAGCAGTAAATGCCTTAGTTTCTAGACTAGAAGATAGAATGGATATAGTCTTTGCACCTGATGTGTCTATAAATCAGCCTGATAATTTTGATGATGTATATGTCCCCACACCACCTTCACCACAAAACACTTCCCCTAACCAACCACAAATAGCCTCACCACAACAACCACAATTTCCACCTCTGATACTTGAGGATGGTCCCTAGTTCAACCAACCAGATGATGGAATTATCCTTGGTGCCCCCTTCTCTAAGATGAAAAAGATATACTTTCCATACACTCCCCGCTCTGAACTTTATGATGGCAAGTCTGAATCATTAGCCAAAGTAAAGAGAGATTGGAGAATCTTGTATCATACTCATGAACCAACACCGGTTTCAAACAAACCCTGGTACCCTTTGCCAGAATATGAGTATGAACCAGAAACAGTTGTCAAAACCTGGTATAGACATCACCATGACATTCCCCATGACCCTCCACCATCCAAAGTGTACAATAGATTAGGACCTCTCATCACTCACCTACCACAAAATAAATTTCCTCGCAGAAAAATTTATCCAAACCTTGTTAAATACCCTCCTTTCAAACCCTTCACTGATGGTGTAGAGAGACACATAATTTCTGACTGGTCTAAGGATCCAGCTAAGAAAGACCTGCAAAATGTCATTTAAAAAGGTCAAGATCCTTCAGACATGTTCCCATGATCATGGATAACAAAACAAAGTGAAAAACCTTCATCCATCCAAGGGAATATGGCAAGGCAGCTGATATCATTGATCACATCATGTATGCCATGCTGAAGTCAGAATTTGAGCTTTTCAGGGTTGTAAGGGCTGCGACTTTGTGCCTCCAACTTGATTGAGACATACCTTGAAGGATACCAAGATTGGAATCAAGCCCCGCATGATATGTCCAAGACTTCCAATGATAGATTTAAACAAGGACAAGGACAGCAAGAAACAAAGGAATACTGGAAAAATGCCTTTTCCAGAATCTTGCATGATTAACCCTGAAGATGTCAACGACACAGATCAGAATATCGTAGATTACTGGTTGGCACAACCTATTGAGGATATTCGGGAATATGTGGCAGTTGATATTTGGAGAGCTCATATAGTGCAATGTACAGAAGAAGCCTCCTCATCTGGTTTAACTTCGGAATAGAAAAAGTTCATTCCCAAAGTCAGAGGCAAATGTGGACTTTCAAATTTCAGACACTTCATTTACAAGGAAATTTTGGGTGTTCCTACCATCAGTCCTATCTATGAAGAAGATCCAGTCCACTGGGCTAAAGAGCTGCCCCCACCTATTCTACAACTCACTGACTCACCTCCACCTTCTCCACCTTCTGAGCATACTGAAGAAGAAATTATTGTAGAAGATCCTGTTATGGAGATTGAATCTGCTCATCCAGTTACTGAGAATGAGGAAGTTACTGAGTCTGATTCTAGGCCAAGCACTTCTGAGAACAAATCATCTCAGCCATTGGCTCTGACTGTAATTCATCCATAAGAGCAACCTCAAACTTCAAGAGCTTTAGACACTCTGTCAAGTCAAGCTCCTGCTCAAGAAAGTGCAGAAAGTTCAAGGCCCACACTCTCACTGCCTCCAAACTTTGAAGAAATTATTGGAAGAATTGTAAAGGAGAGAGTAAAGGTTAAGGTCAAGGAGCAAGTGGGGGAACAAGTTGCAGAAGCCCTGGCTCCAACTAATGTGATGATGAACCAGATGATGAACATCATGCTGAGCTTTCAACAAAGTCAGAATCTGCCAACACAAATCCCTGTCCCTCCACCAAACCCAAACCCAAATCCAAACCCTCCTCCTCCACCTCCTCCATCTTCTTAAGCTTTTCTTTTGATTTATTCTTTACTGACAATGATGGTCCACTTCTCTTACCTTTTTGTATGATGACAAAAAAGGGGGAGAATGGAGGGAATTAAATTTATATATATATGAAAGTCAATTTTTGAAAAGTATTCTTTTGTCTGCATATGCATGTTTGTTATTTGATTGGCATAATTGTTTATATGCTCTGATGCTATCTTATGTCTGATAAGTAGCTGGACTGATTTGATAAGTTATATATGATATATGCTTCTTTGTTTATGACTTATTCTATTATTCTATTCCTATTAAGTCTGAATGCTTTGTCTTAGGGGGAGCTTTGTAAGCTTTCTTAGACTTTGCTCACTCAAATTTAATTAGTTTTTGTCATCATCAAAAAGGGGGAGATTGTTGGAACCAAAGTAATTTGGATTAAATAATCTCTGAGTTTTGATGTTAACAAAAAGGATTAAATTTGTATGGCAAAGTGTTAGTTGAGATCTAACATGCTCTATCTAGTCTTGCAGGGATATTCAAAATTTAATAAGTTAAGGAAACTTCGAAAGAGTTTCTTAATATCCGCGTCCACCCGAGTAGACGAGCTGCTCAAAATGAATGGTATATTTATTTATGTTTATATGTTTGAGTAGACGGAATATAGAGTAGTCTCAGTAGACGGATATTTAACTACTAAGAGTAGACGAGCTTGAGTGCCACATCAGTAGATGGAGATCTAAGTTACTCACCGATATATAGCAAGTCCAAAGACTTGATAGTAGACGAGAATTTTTTTGTCACGTCACTAGACGAGCTAAAAGAGTTTCTAACTATGAGCGTATAGACGCACTCTGTTAAGTAGACGAGCTCTTTTTCTTTGTGAACCTTTCATATGTTCTTGAAAAACTACCTCGACCACATAGAAGTATTTATTTCAAATGATTGATATTCATTTCAAGTATATGTTGGTCCTCTCTATTTGATTTAACTGTTTTATTGTCTTGTTTCTTTGAGAGAGACATAATACAAATGAGGAAATGTAAAAGCAAAATAGTACAATACAAAACGTCTTGTACCCTGTCACCTTTAACGCTGGAATAGCTGGAATTTGTACAAGGGGGGCAAGACAGTTTTCAAGTTACAATTGCTTAGAGGTGTGCCCGTTTTGTGCAAGAGTGATAACTTCTAGTACAATGGCCACGAGCAAGCTATGAGTCACAACGGATTTTATGCATTTGATTCCATCCCTAAACGGGAAAATTTCAAAACAACCGTTGAAGAATTTCAAGTGAAGAAGGTCACTATAAATAGAAGACCTCAACATCCGAAGATATAACTTTTGCAAATACAGAAATCTTGCGAGAAAAACTCTTGTCATTCAACAAGCTCAAATTTGTTTATTCTTTCAAGAGCAAAAGTCTGTAATATCTTAGCTTGAATATTGCTATAATATTCAACTGATCTTAAACTTTCATACCCTCACACATAATGAGTTAGAAGATCAAAAGAAACCAAATCTCTTTGTTAGAGTTAGAGTGTGACACCCTTCTACCCCGCATGTTAATATAAAACATTTACTTAAAAGACGTAATTATAAAACATGCATTTATTTGAAAAAGATAAAAACTTGGATAAAAAGGTTTCACATCTCAACAAAAACAACGCGGAAATAAATCATAAGTTTAAAAAGTTCAAAACGTAAAACATAAGACAAAAGCATAAACCCCAACCCCGATGTCACATTCAGAGCTGATATAAAAAGTTCCGGAATACATCAAGGGAATACAACCACTAACAAACTAAAACTGATAACTAAGCACCCTAACAAGTCGTGGCTCCTCGGAGTCACTCCTCGACTGGCTGCTCACCGTCCTCTGCAAAATGCCGATCAGGCCAAACACAAACAACAAGGAAAGGGAGTAAAAACATATAATCATAACAGCATAGGAATAGGAAGCAAGATGACATGGCATAGCAATATAACGACGTATTATCATCCAACATCATCAACAGATTAATCATTCAACATATGCTATGCAATGTAATGCAACGCTACTCCGCTACTCCATCAATGCATGTGGATCCAACTAACTCAGGATGCTACTTCGAAGACACATATCCGTATTGGCCATAAAAGCACCAACACCGGCAGTCCACTAACTAGTGGACCCCATGGATAGCCTACGTATCATAACGGATACGACACCTCGGACGCGTACGGTTTCACCATAGCAGGGTGAACACCCGAGACTTGGGCCAGATCACATAACGGTGACCTCCCCTATGTAGACATCCCCCCCTCAACAACAACTCCAATGCTCTATGCAAATGACATAACAATGAACAAGACATCCACCTCCTGCACTTGGGCCGACTCAGCTCACAAGACTTATCATTCACATTAACATCAACATCAACACCTTAGACCCAAACCATGGGGTCAAGGCCCCCTTGGCCCAAAAAGCACCAAGGTCCAACTTAACATTACCTTGACCGAAAAGCATCGAGGCCACTTTGTCCAAAAAGCACCAAAGTCCAACAGCTTGCGATAGCCCATTAGGCACCGACTTAACCAATTCATCGTTACAATCCTCTTGGTTAATCATTAGCCAAGTTATCTAAGTCTCATTAATTGTTTATTTCACTATCAAGGTACTATTGGGGATAGTTGGGGTCGAAAGCCCCTTAAATGCCTTTAATCCAATTTCTGTCAGGAGGAAGAGCACGGTCGTGCTCGTTTCCCTGCACGGTCATGCTGCCACTTAAGTGGAGCATGGGCGTGCTAACTATCAGGCACGGTCGTGCTCATGGAGCACGGTCGTGCTTAATCGCTGCACGGCCATGCTAAACGCGCGGCCATTTTTCCATAATTCAACTGGGAGCACGGGCGTGCTCCCTGTTTAGTACGGTCATGCTCAATGCACGACAGTACTGTTCTGGGCAGGAAACAGAGCCTAATTCTTTGGGAAAAACTCCCTAAACACTCTTAAATCATAACCTAGAGTTCTTGGGCTAATCCATCAACATAAATCTCACACCTTACTAATTGTTCATAATCAATTTACAGTTTGAGTAAGTAATCCTTAATTACTAAATCAATTAGGGGTCCTAAATTAATCATTTAGGGTCCTTTAACTAACATATCATCAACCACTCAACGGTGTAATAAGCACAACATCATAGGTACACTAAACATGTTAATATAGCCAACAGTACAACCAACAGACAACTTATCATAGCATCAATAAACATATTAAACATGTTAGAGACATAGTATTAAACAACCATATTACCAACACATAATATCATCATACAACAACAATATAACGGGGTTATGGGAACCCCTCATCTTACTATACCCCTAGCCTAGAGATTATACTATCTTCTCCCCATACCTGATATGCGGTTCGCGTTTCAGAAGAAGAAAGAGGGTCCTCTAGGGTCTCGTCTCACAAGCACTTATCTACGACCTCAAGAACAACAAGGAAACACCTTAATTAGAATCTTAGGCCAAGAAATCAATGGAAAAGCACGAGAGGGATGAGGTGTACGAATCCTACCTTGTTTGGAGGTTTAAACAGCGAATATGATGATCACGTCTTCGCAGCGAAGTTCTCCTATCAACGAATGGTGAAAAATGGTGTAAGACGGGTTCCCTAGAGAGAGTTTTCTAGAGACGGTTGATGGAGATTGAGAGAAACAGAGAAGGGAGGCAGCTCTGAGTGTTGGAATGTGATAGACTAGGGTTTAGATCGTGTTTTAGGGGTTAAAAACAGGTTGGAATACGTTTTGGGCTTAAAAAGAACCTAAATCGTGTTTTCTGGTTCTGCAAGTATTCACGGGGCGAACTCCCATTCGCGGGGCGAGATAGAGAACCAATTTCTGTCAGCTGGATTCGCGGGGCGAACCCGAAAGTGCAAAAGCTGAATTTTGGTTTTTCGCGAGGCGAACAAAGGTTCACAAGGCGAGGCCGAAACAGTTGAATTTGGCCGAAACACATGAAATAAGATTTGTAGATAATTCTCTTAGCTTTCCAACGCCATAAAGATCACCTCGATCGGACATCTAGAACTCAAGATATGGCCAAAACGGTAAAACAAGTTACTAGGACTTCTAAGACAATTAAACCTTCCTAAGACTAAACCTTCCTAACATGAACTTAGACATCAAGAACAAGCATAACAAGCATATATAGGCTAAGTCTAACACACATCAACATTTATTAACGTATGGTGGAATTCAGGGTGTTACATAGAGCCTGAAGAGGCTTGGTAAGAAAGGAATACTTGTAGCCTGGAGAGGTGTTGAATACTTGTTGTAATCTATTTGGAAAATAGTGGAGAAAAACCTTCAAGTAGAAGGGACTGGATGTAGCTCTTGGTTGGAAGAGAGTGAACCAGGATAAAACGACTTGCGTGAATATTCTAATCCCTTATCTCTTCAGTTTTATTTGTTTATACTAACTGTGGGGATTTGAACTTAATTTTGTTAAGTCTTTAAAAAGGATCTTTTTCTGTGTATGTGCTTCTACTTTTTATTCCTTGTGTGAGAAATCTGTTTTGAAAAATGTTGTTTTCGAAAATGATTAACAAACACAATTCAACCCCCATTCTTGTGTTTTTCTGTGTCAACTTCAATTAATCCTGAGGCCAGCATTTGGTTGGTGTTTGTACATGCCAACCTGATGGTTAGCTCTCACGAGTCTACCATTACTGCTGCCCGGGTCCACCTCATTTATGCTATCATGAAGGAGAAGAGCAACGATGTTGGGTCCATCATTGCCACTGACATCTAGCAGAAGGCCAAATCCAAGAATAGCAAGGAGGTGTTGGCTCATGTCTTCCTCATCACGGAGATGATGGCGCGGGCACATATTGCTGTTTCTGAGGTGACCGAGAAAGTCCCTCGACAACCTATTGACAGAGATTACATCTGCCGCCACTGCTATGGAGAGCCAACACCACCGAGGAGGCAGCAGTCAGCAGGACAGCCCCCAGGTAGGCCACTATCAGCGTAGATGGTTTTGCTCTTGCAAAACCAATAGGCAGAGAGGAGGTCCCATGAGGTGCTTCGGGACTTATTTCAGGAGATGTCTCTAGCTCAGCAAGAGGGTTGGGTCCCCTTATACCCTTCGGAGGAGGAGTTGGCACCTCGGCTTGGGTGGCAGGACTATCCTGGGGACTAGGATGCTCAGCCACAGGGAGGGGTGCCCGAGGTCCCAGATGATGAGGAGGCAGCAGTAGCCCAGGGTGACCCGGTGGAGGAGATAGATTTTGAGCAGTGATCAGGACCTTCCCCATTTTTCTTTTGAGTTCTAGCTAGTAGATTTTTATCCGATATGGTTGTATTGATTGATAGCTAGAAACTCATGTTTTGTTGATACTTTGTGCACCGATCTTGACTTTTTGTATATATTTTATGGTGCATGTTATTTTTAGTTTTTCTTTAATTTTTAAATTTTTTTTTTACATTATTGACCAATTTTAACTTGTGAATAATTAGATGCAATTCACAATCACTCCTGACCACCCCGAATTCCAAAACATCAAAGATGCGATCCGAGATAAACGAATCCCATTCCCGGAAATTGAAAGCTTAGCTCAAGAACAAAGGGAAAAGATTTTGTTGGATTCCTATCCCGAATTTGATTCATTTCATTTGGAGTTTTGTCAGGGTGCGAATGAGTTTGTCCGAATTGAGATTCGTAGAGATATTGAAAGAAGAGAAAGAGAACTTCCGCCGTGCATTAATGATGGGCATAAATGGTATGATGAGTTGCTTGAAAAGAATATAAGGAAACCAAATCAAATCCCGTTCCCGGAAGTGGAAAGCTATACCGAGGAAGAAGCAGAAAGATGGAAGAGGCTAGGCTTGCTAAGCTAGCAAAGGAAGAAAACCCGGAAGAAGAACCAATAGCGGAGGATAAAGGGAAGGAGTCCCCTCGGACTCCTTGAGATAACACTTCTTAAACTCCTCTTTTCTTTTCTTTTCTTTTTCATTTCATTTCATTTCTTTTCTCTTGCTCTTCTCCACTCTATCAATTCTTGTTTGCATGTTAATGATTGGTCAATAAGAAAAACCATAGTGTCATCGAGTCTAGTTGGTAAGTTTGTAGATTAAATTGAATGTAACTTGATTCAATGCATGAGTTTTTGTGAAAATCATTTTGATGAACCCCTCTCGATGTTTTGAAAGTTGAAATTCCCTTGTGAAAATCGAAAGCGAGAACTTAGAAGATTGTTGTTGTGATTGCATGAGTTACAATAAGTTTGGGGTGAAGGGTGCATTCTTTAGGAATTGTATCTCGATAAAACAATTTGCATAATGTCCAGTGAGAATTTGAGCCTCCATCGTTGTTTTAATTGAGTGAATCACGTTAAGTCGCATTTTCCCGGATTTGCTTGAATCTCTTCATGGTTTGCATATTTATATGTTTGTATCATATGATTTAGGCATTTTTCTTTGAATTAACTACTTTCCCTAAAATGAACCAACCTTGATGCATGATCCCTAGTTAGCCACATTGAGCCTTAAGGCCTATTGTTCTTAATGACCTTATGCTACAAGCCATTAATCCTGAAAAACCATGATATCCCAATCCTAGGATTTAGGA
Organism: Echinosophora koreensis; assembly: GCA_035048595.1. Lineage (NCBI taxonomy): Eukaryota > Viridiplantae > Streptophyta > Magnoliopsida > Fabales > Fabaceae > Echinosophora > Echinosophora koreensis. The sequence continues at coordinate 90,308 of JAPCYP010000102.1, forward strand.
GAGCATGGAATTTTAGCAATATAAGTGTTGTTTAGGAACTAAGTTTGGGGTGGCTACAAGTTGTCATGAGTATTGGTTGAGAAAAAGAAAAAACAAAAAGGTTGAAACCAAAAGCTTAAGAATGCAAAAATGGCAACAGGGGCAAAGTGAAAAAATAAATATAAAAAGGAAAAAGGTTGTAGCCACCAAAAACAAGAAAAAAAAAAAAAATGAGAGCAAGATCAAAGTTTGTAAATGCCAAATTTCATGTTCACATAAATCTTAGTGACTTAGCCTTGATCCTTTGAATATCTCACCTTGAGCCTAGCCACATTACCACCTTGGAAAATCATTTTGATGTTGCATGCATGTTTTTTTGGGAACTTTGTTGAGATGAAAAATAAAATCTAAGGAAGGTGTGCTTAACTGTGAAAAGAGTGAAATTCTCTAACCTAGATAAATGAGTGAAAGAGTGAATTACTAAATTCCCTTTGTGAGGAAGGCAATTGTTTGAATTTGGTGATCTTCCTTTGTGTGTATCTTGGATCCTTAGCTTACAGTAATGATTGCATATTTGCATTCATGATTTTGTTCAAAAGTAGATGCATGGGGGAATTACTATAATGAATAATTGGGGGGGGGGGGGGGGGGGGGGGGGGGGGGGGGCATTAATTTGAAAAAGAAATTGATAACAAGTCCAAGAAAGCTCGGTTAAATTTGATTAAATCTATGAAACTTACCTTGTCTTGAGTCTTTTTTATTTTTAGTTTGCTTGGGGACAAGCAAAGTTTAAGTTTGGGGTATTTTGATAAGCTTCCGGCTTTTCTAGTTTTATAGTTAGAAAAGCTAAGGTTTTTATACCATTTGAGCTATTTAACCTCGCTAATTACCCAAAATTGGCTTCTTTTGTCCCTAAGCAACATTTTGGTCTCTTAAATGATTTTTAGGATTTTTTAGTTAATTTTGAGTCAATAAAGCATTTTAATGCTACTTTTATTTTTAGGTTAAAAGTGAAGCTCAAGGAAGCAAGAAAACTTGAAGAAAACAAGCCTTAAGGCCAAAAAGGAAATTCGCCCCGCGAGGCATTGCTCGCCTCGCAAGCCAGAGAAGCAGACTGAGCAGGAAAAGGCTCCTATTCAGCCTCGCCTCACGAGCCAGACACAGGATTCTGAAGACCTTTTAGGCTCGCCTCGCGAGGATTCAAACAATGGATGGAGCCAAAATTAAGGGCTCGCCTCGCGAGCATGCGCAGAATCAGAAGTTGATAAGTTTGTTTTGGAATAGGATTAGGGATCCAGTTTGGAGATATATACCTTCTTGTTTCTTTGGAGCTGCGTCTTAGAGAGTTTACACTGGTTTTTCTTGGGTTCTCTTTGTTTCTAGAATGAATTCTTTCGTCTCTTTGGTTGTTACTATTTCCATGAGGAACTAATCCTCTTTCTAAGGGAACGATGAAGCCGCTCTTGACGGCATAGTTATTTCAATGTGAGGTTTTCTTATTCCCTCATCTCAATTGCTTTTTCCTAACTCTGTTTTGTTTGCGTTAATCAAAAGAGCCCGTGATTAACTAGTCTAGTGTGTTGAGACTGAGAGGAGATTTGTGCTTAGGACTTGGGTTAGGAACGCCGATTGAGTATGGCTAGGGATAGAGTAGGAGATCGGTGCAATTGCGATAGGGAGTCAAGAACTTAATGAATCTAACTGTGATTTGTCGGATCGAGAGATAGGCAATTTGCATGATTAGGTATTTCCTTCCGTGCTCGAGAGAGACATTAGGATAGTCGAGGGGTCCTGGTTGGCAAAGAAATTGAACATAGGGATAAGAGAATAATCACTTGGGTAACATGCATGATTGGGTAGGTAGATTCGTGACCTTAGAGCCTTAGCCTTAATTTGAATCTCGTTGTTATCTATTAGTTTCTAGATAATTATTAGTTGGTCATTGATTTGTTACTGGATAATTCTCTTTCTTACCAACCAACTGCTCTTGTTGACTTGGTCAAATTTGTTTGAATTCCCTTGAATTTTGGTATAATTGGTTTTCCAATCCCTGTGTTCGACCTCGGTAATTACTTGACATGTTTTATTACTTCCATCGACCCGGTACACTTGCCGGAGTCACATCACCAGTCCATACCAAGAATAACATCAACTTCTTTCTAGGGTAAGCATACAAGATCAACAATAAAGTTCCTACCATCAATGGTAATGAGACAATTCTTGCATGCATGTGAAATAAGAACATGTTTATTTGTGGGTGTGACAACAATTAAATCACAGTCAAGAAAGGGTCACAGGCAATTTAAGGGCACAATCATGCGATATAAACGAGTGAGTCGCACTCGAATCAAACAAGACAGTTAAAGGAGTCCCATCGATAAGGCACATACCTTGGATCAAGTCCTCGGACTCGGAGGCTTCAGCTCCACTCAGAGTAAAGACTCTCCTACTAGTCTTCAGTCAATTGGCTTGGGAACTCTGATTCTTGCTAGCACTCTGCGGTTCTGACTTTATTCCTCCGCACTCTCGGTTGATGTGGTCATATTTGCCACACTTGTAGCAGATGACATCAGTTTCCTTGCACTGAGTGGTGAAATGATCCTGTCTGCACTTGCTGCACCGGATGGGTCTTGGAGCAGAAGAATCCCAACTCCTATACCTGCTTGAAGAGGACTGTGGCTTCTTGCCACCCTGCTTGAAGTCTCGGCCAATTGGAGTTAGACGCTGCTTTCCCTTGTCCTTCTGATCATTCTTCCTATTGCCATGAGGATCTGAACTCTTGTAGCTTGACACTCTGGATTTGTGGGCATCCTCAAAGATCCTACACTTCTTCATTAAGACTAGAAAGACACGGATTTCCTAATAACTGATAGCTTGCTTGATCTCTGGACGCAGACCATCCTCAAAATTCACACACTTGGAGCGATCATCAGTCACGTACTGATAGAGTGTGTAGTAACGAGCAAGCTCCTCGAAATTTGCAGCATACTCTCCCATGGACATATTCCCATGCTTCAATGCTAAGAACTCCATCTCCTTCTTGTCGCGGATGTCAGCTGGAAAGTAATTCTCCAAGAACCTGTCCTTGAAGGCATTCCAAGTAACTGCTATACCCTCAGATTTGATACACTGGCGACAATTCTCCCACCAATGCTCAGCTTCCTCTGTCAGCATGAAAGTTCAAAAATGACCTTCTGGATGTCGTTGCATGCCATGTTAAGTCTCTAAATTTATGATGTGCATTTGCCCTCAGTTTTGATGAAAACTAAACATTTGTTAATGATTTAATTGAACTTCATATTAGTTGCTGACCTGTCAATCTAGTGTGCAGATCACTGAATTGAGAATTCATTTTACACCTATCTGCCCACATAAAAGATCACCTGTCTGTAAAGTGAAAGTCAACCTGTCTGCTGACTGGAATGTTGACTAATCTGCTTTAAGGATTCAACCTGTCTGAAGCCTTCACTTGTCTATGGTCCTTCGATAAGGAACACAAGGACAACAAAGCTTTTTGGAGATGTCCCCTCAAGTAGAAGTCACTGATACTTTCTCTCTCCCACGTTTATCAAGAAAGTTAGAAGGTCATACTCACAAGCAACCTAGGAGCTCAGAAACGAAGTGCTTCTAATATGCTTTATTCCTAGTACAACTAAGAGTTGCACGAAAAGGGAAATGTGTTCAGCAAAGTGCAAAAGCAACCTGCATAACTCTGATATGGCTGCTGCACAAAGCATAAAGCACTGGATTTATATGTTAGAGTACAACCAACGTTCCTATTGCATTAATAGTTGACTAGAACGACTCTATTATATTTAATGGAGTTCAGCTTGAAGCCAAACCTTAAAGGAATGCCTCTAACGGATTCAAAATGATTGGAGCCTATAAATATAGAAGACATTGAAGATGAAGATAAAGAATATACACAGCATTAAAGAGCCATTACTCTGCGAAATTAATCCTTCATTCTTCCAATCTATATTCTTCAATCATTTGAAGTTATTATGCAGTCTTTCCATACTTCATGTTTAATTCACTCTCCTGAGTGTTAGTGAAAGACTTTCAAATTGTATTAATTAAAATCTTTTCTCAAAACAACTTGAGTGAGCCTGAAGAGGCTAGGTGAGCAAAGAATACTTGTCTTGGAGCTTGAAGAGGCTAGGTGTGAAAAGAATACTTGGAGTCTGTAACTTGATCAGTTATACTTGGAGTGTGCAAGGACTGGACGTAGCCCTAGTTGTTAAAGGGTGAACCAGGATAAATAGCTATGTTCAATCTCTCTATCCTTATCTCTTTTGTTACCTTGTTTATCTTTATCTGTCAACTAACTAAAGAGGTTTAAGTGTGAATATCAAACAGTTTTACTCTTGCATGTTTGTGTTTTTCTGTGAAAAACTGATCAGACAGGTGACCTGTCTGTACCTTGTGAAAACACTTGTCTGAACTTAGCTTCTGTGTGCGAAAAGTTTTCAACTTAGTTTTAAAGTTAGATAAACACAATTCAACCCCCTTCTCGTGTTTATAGTTGTCTATTTCAGTTAGTATCAGAGCTCAACCTCTGGGTTGAACATCTAACAGTGTAGAGGAAAAGATCATGAAGAATAGACATGACTACTGGAGCTAGTTCAAGTGAGAGTCACCAGACTGAAGAAGCCTCCCTAACCAGACCTCCATTCTTCAATGAAGAAAACTACAACTATTGGAAAGATAGATTCCAACGTATCATTCTATCAACAAACTCTGATCTTTGGGATGCCATTACTGAAGGTCCTTTCATTCCCAAGACAACACTGACAAGCCAAAAGCTCAATGGATCTCTGCAGAAAAGACAAAATGGGAACTGAATCATAAAGCCAGATACAACATCATCTGTGCTCTCAGTCCTGAAGAATTTGAGAAAGTTTGTGCTTGTGACTCTGCAAAAGAAATATGGGACGCCTTATTTGTCACACATGAAGGAACTATCAAAGTTAAAGAGTCAAAGATTGTCACACTTGTCAGAAAGTATGAACTGTTCATCATGGAGGAAGGTGAATCTGTTGCTCAGATGATAGGAAGATTCCAAACTATCATTAATGGTTTAAAGTCTCTTGCCAAAACATATACAAATGCTGAGAAAGTTGGAAAGATTCTTAGAAGTCTTCCAAAGCAGTGGAGACCCTTGGTCACTGCCATCTCTCAAGCCAAGGATCTCACAACCTTGACTATGGATGAACTTCTTGGCACCCTCACTATTCATGAGCAAGAACTTGGTGATGATGTGACAACTAAAAAGGGCAAATCTATTGCACTAAAAGCTGATAAAAAATCATCAAAAGCACTAAAGGCAGACGAGTCATCCTGTGATACAGACCTGTCTGAGCCCGAGGATTCTGAAAGTGATGAAGAGTTGTCTCTCCTAACCAGAAAGATAAAGCTGCTTTTAAAAAGAAAGAAGTTTAGAAAAGAGAAGCCTTTCAGAAAGTTTCACAAGGAGAAAAACTTCAAGGAATCCAATTCAACAAACAAGAGTCCAATTGTCCGCTATGAGTACAAGAACTGGTCACATTAAAGCTGAGTGTCCTCAACTCAAGAAACCCCCTTATAAGAAGTTCTTCAAAATGAAAAAAGGAATGATGGCTACTTGGGAGGATATGGAGTCAACATCATCTGAAGATGAGGAAGCAGAAGAGGAAGCCAATCTCTGTCTGACGGCTAACACTAACTCAGAATATGATGATAAGGTACATCCTGACTTTGAAGAAATGCATGATGCCGATGAGGAGTTGCTGGAGTAATCCAACTGCTTATCTAAGGCCTTCAAATCCCTCAAGAGAGAGTATGTAAAGCTCCTTAGTGAGCATAAACAGAAATCTCAAGAGTGTGAGAAGCTAGCCAAAGAGAACAGTGAGCTGAAGACTGCAAAGTCTAATGAAGCTAAGATCATTGGTGAAACATCACAGTCTGAAGAAGTTATTAAACTTCAACAGAAAATGGAAGAGCTCACTTCTGATCTTGCCAAATTTGTTAATGGTAGAGATAATCTGACCAAGCTGCTTGGATGTCAGAGACACTTCCTTAACAAAGAAGGTATTGAATATATTCATCAGATACATCATAAAGTATCAACAAAAACCTTTAAAGTGTCTGTTAAGTCAATTTCAATTAAATCCATACTTGTCTGTAATTTCTTCTGTGGAAAAGCTGGACATGTTATGCCTAAGTGTATTCACATGAAGAGAAGGAAGTTTTCACAGACTCCTAGAACTCACAGAAAATGGCCCAAAAATCTATGGGTACTTAAAGATCAAATAATTCTTGTTGCAGATGTCCTCAATAGGACAAAGAAAACACCTCTGTTGATACTTGGACAGTAGCTGCTCGCGACACATGACAGGAGAAAGATCTATGTTCCTAGACCTCTAACTTAAGAAAGGAGGACATGTTGCCTTTTGAGGCAATCAGAAAGGGAAGGTCATTGGAATTGGTACTATTGGTAAACCCTATCTTCCCTCAATCTCTAATGTTCTCTTAGTCAAAGGATTAAGACACAATTTGCTTAGCATAAGTCAATTATGTGATAGTGGATTTGATGTCTCCTTTACTAAGGATGCTTGTATAGTCAAAGACAAGAGTGGCAATACACTCTTTTCAGCTAGTAGGCAGCAAAATCTTTATAAGATTGAACTGACTAATCTCTCAGATCAAAGTATAACTTGTCTGATGTCAAAAGAGGATGAAAGATGGTCATGGCATAGAAAACTAGGATATGCTAGTATGAAACTAATTTCAAAACTGAAAAAGGATAACCTTGTGAGAGGATTGCCTGTCATTAGTTTTAAGAAAGATGTTTTGTATGATGCATGTCAGAGAGGTAAACAAGTAAAATCAAGTTTCAAATCTAAGAACTAAGTATCAACCTCTAGACCTCTTCAGTTGTTACACATGGATCTGTTTGGGCCAATTAGTTGTTGCTAGCTTGGTTGGAAGGAAATATGGATTCGTCATAGTTGATAACTATTCTAGATTTACATGGGTAATCTTTTTAACCCACAAGGATGAGTCTTTAAAGGCTTTCTCTGTATTCTGTAAGAAAGTACAAAATGAGCAGGGTTTCTGTATTTCTACCCTTAGAAGTGATCATGGGGGAGAATTTGAAAATCAGCAATTCAAACTGTTCTGTGAGGAGAATGGGATCTCTCACAATTTCTCTACACCAAGAACTCCACAACAAAATGAAATGGTTGAGAGAAAGAACAGATCTCTGCAAGAGATGGCTAGGTCAATGCTTGATGACAATAATCTCCCCTAAGTACTTCTGGGCAGAAGCAGTAAACACTGCATGTTATGTACAAAATAGAATACTTATAAGGCCTTTTTCTAAAGAAGAGTCCCTATGAATTATGGAAAGGTAAAATACCCAATATATCTTACTTCCATGCATTTGGATGTGAGTGTTTCATTTTAAACACTAAGGATCAACTTGGAAAGTTTGATTCCAAAGTGGATAAAGGTGTCTTCATTGGATATTCTGAAATGTCTAAGGCATTTAGAGTTTATAACTCTAGAACCTCTGTAATTGAAGAATCTATTCATGTTAAGTTTAATGATGGCTTAAACACTGATAGGGAACTATCAGATCTAGAAGATGAACTTGCAGGTCTTGATATTAACAGACAAGACAGTCAACAGCCTGACAGATCTAAGGCAGAACCTGTTGAAGAGTCTGACAGACAAGTGAGACAGACAAGTCATCAGACAAGTCAACAGACTGGTCAAGATCAACATGATGATCTTAAAAGAGACTTGAAGTTCAAGACTCATCATCTTAAGGATCTCATCATTGGAAATCCATTAGAAGGAGTTAGAACCAGATCAACATTAAGGGAATCAAGCAACGTGGCCTTTCTGTCAGAAATGGAGCCAAAGCTCATTGAAGAAGCTCTTGATGATGAAAGCTGGATTCTTGCAATGCAAGGAAAACTCAATCAGTTTACCAGAAATGATGTCTGGACACTTGTTTCCAAACCAAAAGACAAGTCTGTCATTGGAACAAGATGGGTTTTCATAAACAAGTTGGATGAAGATGGTAAGGTTGTCAGAAACAAAGCTAGGTTAGTAGCTCAAGGCTATAACCAACTGGAAGGTATTGATTTCACTGAAACCTTTGCACCTGTAGCTGGAATAGAAGCCATATGCATCTTAATGTCATATGCTGCACAACATCAAATCACTCTTTTTCAAATGGATGTAAAAAGTGCTTTTCTAAATGGTATAATTGAAGAAGAAGTGTATGTTAAACAACCTCTGGTTTGTTGGAATAGGTGGTTTCGACTCAAGAGGGAAGGGAGAATTGAGTTTAAAAAATTCTTTTGGATTTTTCAAAAATATTTTCTTTAACAAAATTAATCACATAAACGAATATATAAAATAAATAACTTAAAAGTAAGGGAAGATAATACTTGCATGCTAATTTTATCCTGGTTCAGCAATCCACCAGTGACCTACGGGCCAGTCCCCACCCCACTTATAGGATTTTCTTCCACTAATAAACAAGCTTATAAACGGGTGCTTGCAATACCATTTTAAAATCAAAAACCTTGTTGCCTCCTTTAGGGACGACCCTGTTAGCAGCTGATTTACCCCTACATGTTTTCTTATTGTGGCCTTATTTTCCACATGTAGAGCACTTGACAGTTTGTTGTTGTCTGGCCAGCCTTTGAGGATTTCTTGGCTCATCACTGGTCTTCCTCCTCTGCTTCTTTGGCCTTCCAGGAGCCCTCCTCATGTAAGGTGGATTAATTGGCTCAGAATCAATGATGGGCCACAACATAGGCCCATTACATGGCAAGATGATGTGGCTATATCTGTTCAAGAAGGTTTGTTTACTGCCATAAAAAACAAACAGTCATAAGCATGAAAATGATTGAATAATTGACAATTAATTTAACAAACAATAAATAATATACCTATAATGGGCTGCAACATAGTCCTATGGCGTGTAATTGTTGCTCCACATGCATGCAACAACATGGCAGCATAGGATACCAGTTAAGTCCCATTTTCTACATGCATGAGTTTGTTTACCTAGGTCCACCACATACTTGTCTTGGCCTTTCTTCACTTCAAACAATGAAAAAGTCTCATCACCAGACCAATGAGGGACCAACCATCAACATCTCTCTTTATCTTCTCTAAGTGGTGTTGTACCATTGGAGAAATGATGCCCTTGTATCTGAGCATAATATCTTCTCCAAGATTGCTCTATTGACTGCCTAACACATGTTGTTGACTTGGAGGTCACACCGAGGTATGTGTCATATGCAAAGGACAAAACTTGAGTAAAATTCTTCAGGCGCTTGTGGTGCTATCCTACAATAAAAACATAAAATGTGGAACAATTCATCAATTTAAACATAATGTCTATAAAAATTGTTACATGTATTATAGTTTAATTGAAAAATAGCACCATATGCCCTAAAAAAATTTTACATAAATTTTGTTTAATAAAAATATGACGGATAAAAAAATGGATAAGAGATGACTTTTTTTAATTTTTTTTTATATATAAATATGTCATTGCAATAGAAATTAAAAAGGTGGATAACACAAGACCTTCTACATTTCAATAAAATAAACTATAAATAAATTTTAAAAATTGAAAATGAAAGGCATAATAAATTATAATTAGATATAACAACATTAAAAAAATTAAAAAAAGTTGGGGGTGGCTATGGCATACACATGCCACCCGTCTGGATATATACCATTTACTTATTTTCATAAGTATATATGTAAGAAGAATTTTTTCAAAACTAATTCACTAACACAATGATTTTTTATGAAATTAAATTTACAGTAAATTACACTTTACCCCAAACTTACTTAAAAATACATCCCACCCTAATTGATAAATGGACTATTACTAACTTAGCATATTCTAATGGAATATTCCTTTTAACCAGATATGGAGGTTAAGAAATTAAAATTCATAATGAAAAATTATATAAATTTTTATCAAGATAGTCATTGTGGTGACTCCTAAGTCGTGTGAAATAATTTATATAAGGGGACTAAAATATATTATTATTATTATTATTATTATTATTATTATTCATCATCATCATCATCATCATCATCGAGAAAGTTAAATTTAATCATTTTAAAAAAAAATAAATGAAATATAGAATTTTATAAAAAAGTTTAAAATAATCATAATTATCACATACAATGAGGTAGAATCACGCTGATGTCGGAGATTCACATCGTCATTGATGTTTTCATAAGGAAGTCATTGAAAATTTTCCACTGAGATTTAGCCGTAGATATGCAAGTCATCGAAGGCTTTTTACAAAATTGAGATTTCGTTCGAGACTCACATCTCTTCTCGCAAACTTCTTTGTACCTCTTCTCTGCACCAAGAAAGAATTGGATGAGGGGAAGTGTTTTGAGATTCAAATCACGAAAGTGTAGCTAGTTTGCAATTATGGATTTTAAAGTTTTTATAAAATTTTATTTCATTTGTTTTTTTTTAAATAATTAAGTTGAACCTTCTCGATAACAATAATAAAAATATATTTTAATTTCCATGTGTAAATTATTCCACACACGATCGAGGAGTCATTACAATGACTAGCTGAATAAAAGTCTATATAATTTTTTATTGTGAATTTAAATTTGTTAACCACCATATCTAGTTTAAAGAACATTCTATTAGAATCTGTTAAGTTAGGTAACAGTCAACACATCAATTGAGAACTGTATTTTTGAAGCAAGTTTGGGGTAGAGCATAACAACTTCAAGAGGTGTACTGTAATTTACTCTTAATTTTATATTTACTAAATAAAAAAAAAATTTTATATTAATAAATTATTAATTATTAATTTATCGATTAATTAATACTTCATTAAATTAATAAAAGTTGGTGATTCCATTGTTATTAATTTATTGAGGTTTTACTTGTATCAATCCGGCCACAGGCTAGCATGGACTGCAGAGTCCATCGACAACTACTAGAGAACAGAAATCTAGTGTGATGGCAGAGCAAAACAAGGTGATCTTACACGGAACGTGGGCTAGCCCTTATGCCAAGAGAGTGGAATTGGCCCTTAAACTCAAGGGCATACCTTACGAGTATGTGGAAGAAGATTTAGCAAACAAAACTGATTTGCTCCTCAAGTACAATCCTGTTTACAAGAAGGTTCCTGTACTTGTTCATAATGGAAAGGCCATATCTGAGTCCATTGTGATCCTTGAATATATTGACGAAATCTGGAAAGATGGGCCTAAACTGCTGCCTGATGATCCCTATAAAAGAGCCCAAGCGCGCTTCTGGGTCAAATTCATCCACGAACAAGTAGTTAACTAACCTTGCTTATTTTAATTATTCTAGAATATGCATTTCTTGCTTCTATAAATTTTCGTGTTAGTATTAGTAGCTTGAAGTTAAACTACTAATAAAGAATTTGCTTAATTGGATCCATCCATCACTGAGCCTCAGTTAGGAAGGTATTAGATTACTGAATAGACTGAAAAAGTGAGTCACTAAGCTTCTGTGAAGTTCTTTATTACTGAAAAAGTAAGGAAGCATGGTATAATATGACTCTATTTGGTTTGTGCAAGCCATATTTACTGGATTCTCTCAGCGCATACGGGTTGGAGAGAGTGATGTCTGGTAATTATCGTGCAAGCCAAAGCACATGACATATTTGATAAAAGTTTTGAGAGAATACTGAAAAACCTTTAACATTTCTACTATGCAACTTTTGTTTTTTAACAGCTATACAAACCCACTTAATTTCTTAATGGAAGTTTTGCATGTGGCTTGTAAAATCTGTGAATTACAGGAGTAACTTGAAAAGAAGTTAGTTTTCTTAACAACCTGAAACTTCTTGAATTAGTTTGGATGACCTTTAAGATGTTTAGATTTATGCAGTGGAAAGGGAGAAAACTTCCAAACCTAAACACTTTTGTGTTAATGCTTGTATTTCTCCCTCTCTCTCTCTCTTTTTTTTTTTTGCAGGTATTTGACACCACTTTTCTTGTACTTAAAACTGATGGAGAAGAACAACGGAATGCTATGAATGAAGTGTATGAGAAACTGAATCTGCTAGAAAATGGAATGAAGACCTTTTTTGCAGATGACATTCCTTGTGGTCAGAAAATCAACGCTGGGATCCTAGACATTGCCTTTTGTTCGTTATTTGGCGCTTACAAGGCTCAGGAAGAAGTTCTTGGTATGAAGTTCATAGTGCCAGGGAAGTTTCCTGTGTTATTTTCTTGGCTGATGGCTATTGTGGAGCTCCAAGCGGTGAAAGAAGCAACCCCTCCTTATGATAAAGTAGTGGGAGTTCTCCAGCGTTTTAGACAGTCTGCCCTAAAATCTTCTGCCTCAGCTTGATATACTTTCCACGGTTAAATGGACTGTCGTTTGCTTCTTCTTCTTCTTAAGTCTCAAGCATACTTTCCAATAATTGGATTGGCAACACCAGTACCTGAACACTGTATTTGGTTGGCTTGTTTCATCAGATTAGTTTTCTACTTTTAGAGCATGTTTGGTAAGATTGATTCTTATCCAAACATCAATTTTTCATGGTAAAAGCTGTTCTTCAGTATATAGGATTGGCAACACTAGTATCTGAACTCTGTATTTGGTTAGCTTGTTTCATCAGATTAGTTTTCTTCTTTTAGAGCAAGTTTGGTAAGATTAATTCTTACCCAAACAGTTCTTTTTCATGGTAAAAATTGTTTTCAGTAAAATAAGCTGGCATGTTTTGGTAAATTAATTAAATTGTAAATAGCTAATCCAAATACATACTTAATATCATGCCATCGAATGGGTGATTAAAATTTAAAATTACTAAAAAATTATCCAATCATTTGAAAAAAAAATAAAATTATTATTTATGTTCTAATCTTTACCATGATTCAATTGTTATGATTTGCTCATGTCATTGGTAAACCAACATGATATTGAGGCATATTTTTAAAATAAGTTCAATGTTACAAAGTTCAATAATTCTTAAATCATATAATTATTTTAGCGCTATTTGTCATTGGAATTAATGTTTCTTGCACCTCCCTGCGCAAGAAAAGAGGAGTATCGATGAATTATTATGATTGATACAGACGCTGCGTATAATCTTGCATTTGTCTCAGCGGAGTGGGTTTTAGGCTTTAGATTGCACTGCGAAAGACTCAATCAAAGGTGATACGGGAAGACGATTTCCGACTATATATGTGGATTCTTATCTCTGTTAAGTCATTAGTGCAATTCATTCGTCTATTAGTTAACTACATGAATGGGTTTGGAGTTGGGTTTGGAGTTGGGTTTGGATATGTTGTTTCTGTATTGGGTAGGATCAATTGGTACATATGACGCCTATACTAGGATAAAAATGGTATAAATATGAGTGCTAAGAGAACCCGGATTCTCTCCAGCAAGATGCCTCTCCAGCCTCTCTCCCTCAAGCATCTAGACCATTCATTTTTTCCCTTTTAATCTAATGGTTCAGATTAAAGCAACAATTTTAAACATAAAAAATATATAAAAAAACCCAAAAAAGAAAAACCTTAACTCTGTTCACCTATGCCTCTCCGCCACCGTTAATGGAACCACCGCCTCTCCGCCGCCATTACCAGCAACGAGCTGCCGCCACCACAGAGATGACCATCGAAGCACCATTCGGTTCCCCACTTTCCCCTCCCTGTTATGCAATTTTCTTACTTCTTCAATTTCTTATTGGTTGTTCAGAATCAAACAATTTCTTCTTTAATTTTCTTTCTCCTTCAATTTCGTATATTACATATGCTAAATCAAAAAGATGAACAGTTGCTGTTAAATCCATAGTCTCTGTTACATAGTCTCTCTGTTAACGTATATTACATAGTCTGTGTTAATTCCCTACAAGAAGATGCAAGGAAAGGGAGGAGGGAACATCAATGGCGGCGGCTTAACGGCGGCGCATGCTTGTCGTCAGAGAGATTGAGGGATGAGAGAAGGGAGGGATACAGGAACATCAACAATGGCGGTGGAGGGTCGGCATCGGAGAGGCTGAGGAATGACAGTTCCATGGCAGGCGTTGAATGTTCTAGGAATAGATGAATCAGGTTTTTTTTTTTTTTTTTTGGTTTTTGATATGTTTTTATTTTTGAAATTGCTGCTTTAATCTGATCCGTTAGACTAAATGGGGGAAAAAATGGATGGTCTAGATGCTTGATGGAGAGAAGCTGGAGATACCTCTTGTTGGAGAGGATCCGGGTCCATGCTAAGACCATCTCCGCTGCTTGTTATTAAGGAGGTTCTTAATTGTAAGTAAGAACCGGTTCTTACTTTTTGCGCCATTGGAGTGCTTGACAGTGGCATCCAGCCTAGAGAACCGTTCTTCTTCAAGAACTAGTTATTACCAATAAAAAATGATTTTCGAACAACAAAACCAATGCACATAATGGAGGCAACTTAATAGATACCAAAAAAATGAAATCCATCAAACAAGGAGAATTCCATAAAAATAATCAAGCAGGATACACAGTGAGAATGTGAAAAATCATCAAAGAATAACTCAAAAATGAAGATTTGTAAAAAGATCATCAAAGAATATACAAATCTGGAAAAAATGAAAATGAAAAAAATAATTGAAAGACCAGAGCATGCATGCCATCAGCTCGACGAGGAAGAGGGGATCCTCCAGATCGGCGACCATCGGAAACCAGAGTCGTTCATCCAAATGAAAAGCTCATTTCTAAACAATGGGGAGATCTGAGGGGAGGTATTGTTAAGACAAAGTTTTTGACATCTCTAATTTTGATGAACCCAAACAAAAGGATGATTTTAAGTGAACCTTTTGAAATCCACTAATATGTGTATTAAGTCTGCAGATCATAAAGCAAGAGCATATAAGTCTTAAAGATGTGTTTGTATTACAATGCTTCTGAAGTAAGACTCTGTTCCTACAGACCATGAGAATGCGTCTTATTCTTTAGAATGACTGGAAGTCCTTCGCTTCACCACTATTCGATAGTAAAGAATATTCCTTTACATTTTCAAATCAAGAAATTCAAATTCAGAAGCTCAAAGCATCAATCCGTGCTTGAAATTATTTTTGTTTCAAAAGGCAAAATGGCCTTTACTTGGTCACAGACCCGTGTTGCACAAATAAGGAAAGTCGTGCTGCCCAAGTCTAAAAAGCAACAAACTCTGATCTGAATCAAGCTGCACTTTGATAAAACAATGCCAACATATATGTTCAACTTGTATTGAAGCTCTCCAACGACCATAAACATTAAATGCAAGTTCAGAATGACTCTTTGGCATTAATGAATGAAGAACAAAAGTTTACTTATTTGAAGAATCCTCCTCAACAGATTTATTACTAATGAGTATAAATAGAAGACTTTGAAGACTGATGAAGATACACACTTGAACGAACTTACTCAAGCATTCAATACTCTCTTCACATTCAAAGCTCTCTTAAGTTCTTAGAAATTTTCTCTGCTCAATCATTTGTATTTACTGAGAAGTCTTTATTACGGTCATATTCACTCATTGAGTGTAATTCGGTTGACTTGCAAAGTTGTAATCTGTGAAGCTGCTGCTTCATTCAACTCTTACCATTTGTAGAGCCTAAAGAGGCTTACTGAAAGAATACTTGTTTGAGCCTGGAGAGGCTAGGTGTGCAAACAATACTTGTTAGTTGAGCCTGCGGAGGTGTGCAAACAATACCCATCTGTAACCTGATAAGTTATAGTGTTAATATTTGGGAAACCAAGGACTAGACGTAGCCCAAGGTCTGGGGTGAACCAGTATAAATCTCTGTGTTTACTCTCCAATCTTATTCCTTCAGCTAACTTTATATTTACTGTGCTAACTGGGTTGAAAGTGTTAAGTTTTCATATATCCTGTTATATATCAGACACCTCTTTGTGTCTGACCTCTTATTAGAAAGAAAACTTTGTTATTTAGAAAAAGTAAACTAAAACACAATTCAACCCCCTTCTCGTGTTTTATATCTGTTCATTTCAGGTATCTATCGCCGCCTGATGCAGCGGCACCGGAGATGGAGGTATCACATTGGAGACAAAGGTGTGAATGCCAAAAGAAGGACGAGCGTGTGTTGATCCATCACCATGTTCATAACCCATCAACCATTGGAACTTAATATGGGTTGTCACTGTGGGGAGATGAGGGGAAAGGGGGCAAGGGAGGAGGAGGAAAGGGGGTGGATATGTGTGGAGACCAGGGGAGCGGCCGATGCCAAGGAGGAAAGGGGGAGAAGAGGGGAGGGGCGCTGGGGAGGAAAGGGGCACTAGTGCAGGAAGCACTTTTTACATCTGTTAAAAGTGCTTTTTAACATCACAAAAAAGCCAGACGTTAATACAGCAGATGTTAAAAGTGTGACTAACGTCTGTTATTAACAAACGTAAAAGTTTACATTTAACGTCTGTTTTTAAATCAACAAACGTTAAATGTAACACTTTTAACGTCTGTTGAGTTGCTTTTAATGTTTGTTGTTTATGCAACAACAGACGTTAGAAGTGTTACTTGTAACGTCTGTTTTATCTTCAACAGACTTTAAAAGTGAACTTTTAATGTCTGTTGTATAAAAAACAGACGTTAAAATTAATTTTTTTATTAAATTCTGTTTATGCAATATCCCTTTCCCCCAGCTAGCTCCCTGCATTCACTAACATTCCAGAATACAGAATTTGCATAGATTACAGAATTTGCACACACTCATCACTAACAAGTCCATATACATTAACTCATGCATTTGCATTCCAATATATATATTTAGAACTGGCTAGTCACAATTATACATGAAAACCTAACAACCATATATACACACCACAATCTAAATCAATGTTTCATATGCAAAGCAGACATTAAATCTTGATTGAACCCCAAAAAACCCTAATGAGATTTCCTGAAGCACTAAGAAAAGGATGAAAAATCTTGGCCTTTTGGGAAACTATTTTCTGGAAAACTAATCTATATGTCATTGATCATGGAAAATATAAAAAAAAAAAAAATAAAGAGAAAAGTTGAAGAAACTTATCAACTCAAACAAAACAAAACATTGGTTTATCAAAAGAAAAAGAATGATCCAAATGAAATAGCTCTTGGTAATAGGATCGATTTTGAGTGTTAGAAAAATTATGGAACACACATTAAGTATTTAAATGTGATAGGGCCATTATTTAATTAATCAAAATTAAGTGGTCCATTTGATATGGGATTTTTGACTAATGCCATAATTGTCATAAAAGGTTACAGAGTAAATACAATAACCAATGTTTGATGAGGGGCCAAATTGTACCCTTCTTCCCTATGCTGAGTTTGAATCCTTGTCTCAACCACCTCATCAAACCCATGATCACCACCTCTGTCCCTATCATCCTCATTGTCATAAAAAACTATTTCCTTCAAAGACTCATCACTATTACTCCTGTCTTCATCACTGCCCTCATGTGGCAAAACACCATCACTACTACTCCTGTCTTCATCACTGCCCTCATGTGGTAAATTCCTCCCCACAACTAGGTGTACTAACTATGTGCTCAACATATATTTTAAATGGCAAACAAAAAGTAACCAAACAGAAAGCAACCAAACAGAAAGCATCCAAACAGAAAGCAAAAATGAAGTTTAGGGCATTACCGCGTTCACAAAGAGAGTTAGGGCGCACAATGTTTAGAAAGAGTGAGAAGTTCAGAGAGAGAGAGAGAGAGAAACTAGCGTTGGTGGTGGAGAGGATCTCGAGGTGGTGGCGGTGGAGAGGAGCTCGTGGTGGTGGTGGAGAGGAAGGGTTAGGGAAGAAGGAGGAAGGAAGAGGCAGAATGATCAAAGTGATGAAGAAGATAGGCGTGCGGGTAACGTATCTTTTCTAAAAACATTGGAAATCAATTTTAACGTCTGTTGCAAGACATCCCAACTATGTTGGCACCCCAAGAAATACCAATCATTTGAAGCAAACCATAAATTTATTAATAAAGAATAAAATAATACAAAAACACATGGGGGCATGAACTTAACCCATGGAAAGAAATAATCCGAACCTGTAATTAGGCAAACCATACCTATTACGGTAAAAATCCTCCCTACTAAAACTAGGAATTAAATCTCACCACAATGAACCTTGGATACTAGTACCATGACAAGCAAGCTTATCAGCACAAGGATTGCCTTCTCGGAATATACGAGTTCAAACAAAATTCATTTCATTTATAATATATATAAAATAAAACATTCATTTATAATAAAGTAAAATAAAAACATGAGGTAGCGGGTACCACATGTATCAAAACACAACAATGCGGAAAAAGAAATATAAACCATAAACAAAAGAAACATAAACCCAAAACCCCGATGTCACATATCAGAGCTAGTAACCAAATCCGGAAAATACATCGGAAATAACTACGTAAGGCTAAAATCCTATACTATGAGTGAGCGATCTCCTCAGAGTCACTCCTCAACAAGCTGCTCACCCTCCTCTGCATAAACTGAAGATACATGGAAAGAAACAACAGAAGATGGGGAGTAAGAAACCGTTGTATAAGCGTAATGGCAATAGGGTAGTTAGCAAGATGATCATACAATACATATATAAACGTATACATAACACATAATACGACATATAGTATAATAATCTCATCCAACATAACCAATAATGTATGCTATGCGGTGCAATACTACTCCATTACTTCGTTATGCATTTGGATCCATAACTAACTCAGGAAGACAATATCCGAGTTACATATCCACATTGGCCATTAAGCACCAACGGCGATAGTTCACCAAATCATAGGTGAACCCTTTGGATACTTATGCACCATCGTGGGGGCGCACGATCCAGCTAGATGAATCACCCCGGACGGCCAGATCGCCTTACTCTCGGACGACCTCCCCTATGTTGCAGCTTACCCCACTAATATCTCCAATGCGTGAATGCATGTACAACACATCAAACAATCATAGCCACCACCTCTGCTTTGACCCTTTAGGCATTAAAGTTTAACACCAGCAACACCTTGACCAATAGGCATCAAGGCTTAACAACAACATCACCTTGACCAATAAGCATCAAGGAAACTTTGACCATTAGCATCAAAGTTAACAACATGTGGTAACTCCTCTTTACCGTCTTAACCATCTTAGTATCTTGTGTTTTATTATCTTTGTTATGGCTTAACTAGGCTTTTCATCTTATCTTTAATCTATTTGATGTCTTATTTCATTATAGGAGACAGTTTGGGTGAAGCTACCCTTGTTTTCACTAAACGTCTCATTCTGTTAGGGGCGCACGGTCGTGCTCGCCCCCAGCACAGGCGTTCTGGCATTGAGCACGTGTTTGCTGTTTATCGAGCACGATCGTGCTTACTGGAGCATGGCCGTTTAGATCTAGGCAGAAGGTTTGGGAATCCTTGCCAAACTTCCTAGGGCATTCAAAGATCAATCCTATTAGCTTTTAACTACACCATCAAGTATTAATCTTGTTCCTCTCATTTAATCTCCTTGTCTTATTATTATTGGGAATTAATCCTTTAATTCTTATTTCATTGCTAACATCCCTAAAGCACTCATAGATCAATCCTAGGGTCTTAACTACACTGTTGAGCATTAACATCACTTCTCTTTACTAAGGTTCATGTCTTATGAACATTGGGAGTTAACCTTTAATTCTTGCTTGGTTACTAGTTGATGCAAACCAAGAATGATGTTGAATCTCATGCCAAATTGATTTTTGATGAAAATCTTATTTTCATTAGTGATGAACCTGCTGACTTGTTTTGGTTGTATTTTGAGCTACGGATCTTCGATTGATGCATTCTTTAGTGCGTTGGAAAGCTAAGGAAATTTCCTACAAAACGTATTTCATTCCTCTTGACCAGATTCAGTCATGGTGAAAATAATGGTGGAAGTTATGAACGAATTTTACACGAGTTTGTTAGTCTTGTCGGGAGGGAATCTTTTGGCTTGCATGCCTAAAGTACTCATTTTTAGTTATGAGTCATTTTATTATTTGGTTTAAGTAGGAGAGTTAATATTAGGCAGCCACTTAATTGTTTGTAGTAAAAGCATCTATTACACCAATTAGTGGTTTTAGTTATGTGAGTTAATAAGGGGGGTTATGGTATCTTTTGGGAAGCCAAAAGTTGGCAACCACAAAGCTATATGTAACACCATTTTCATATGAATGAAAAATTTGATGTTCAATTTGGTTTTTACCAATTGTGAGAGTGTTCTCTCTTGGGTTCTTCATTGAGCCAACCCCTTTGATCTTATCAAGAGTCCAAGACCCTTGTGGCGATCCTCACCTTGGCTTATCAATTCCCCTTGGAATTGTGGTGCCTCCCTCCCATTCCTTACCTTGTCCATTTGCTTGTGTTCTTCTTCTTTGAGTTTTGGTAGTCACTCAAGGATAGATCCGAAAATTTACATGCTCCTTTTTAGGATCATATCATTTGGTATCTAGAGCCATCCTTCCTAGAGTGACTTTTCATCTTGTTCTTCGATTTTTTCCAAATATATATATATATATATATAGGGGACATATCAAGTGAGAGGGCCTTATTTATATGAGAGTGAGAGGATTATATCATAGCCATTAGATCAAACTTTAAACGGTTAAGATTAAACCACAAAGTCATGTGACTTTTTTAAGTGGTCATGTGACATTTTTAAGTCATGAAATAACTTTTAATCCTAACCATCCATGTATGGTTGTATGACCCATATTTATCTCTCTCACTCTCATATAAGAAAAGCCCTCTCACTAGATATATATTTCCTCCTCCCTCCTCCTATCATGGCAACACTATCCTTTGAAATGCAAAGATATCTAAGACGCTTGGAGAAAGGTTTTCCTCCAAAGGAAGCTTGCAAGACATTCAATGAAATTGAAGATGTGATTCCAAAGGAAGCTTGCAAGAAAATCAATGAAATTGAAGATGTGATTCCAAAGGAAGAATGCCAACAATCAACTAGATTGGTTGGATGGCTTGAGCATGTGGAAAGAAGCAGAGAGCAGAAAAGTGTGAATCTATTCATGAATCTATTCACAGAGAGCTCTTGAGTTTTTTATTTCTTGAATTTGCTCCAAGTAAACTTCCAAATTGTGTTCTTAACAAAGCTTTCCCTTCTTTCTTGTTTTCATTAGTCTCAACACTTTCCCTTTCCTAGCCTTTCCTTTTGTTTCCTTTGTTTTGAAAGGTTTTTGTGAAAGTTTGTTGCTTGATTTTGGAATTTTTGTATGGATTGTGTTTGACTCTTCTAAGGACAAAAAGAGAACAATTAAGTGGAAAAAGGCAAGCTTGAAAAATTACATCTTGTGTGGAAAAAGCCAGTTGAGTGAAATACATTTGTGTGTACAAGTGAGGGAGTGTAGTGAGGAATTTTATAATTTCTTGTTATCTTTTGATATTGTGTGTTCAAGTGATGGCAGCTCATGAAGATAGTCCATCATTTTCTCCAAGGTCTTCAACTCTTCATGCTAGAATGGCTACTCAAATACAAAATCTTCAAAGGCAAATGGAGCAAATGAGTGCAAATTATGATAGACAACTAGCCATCCTTCAAAACCGAGAAGATAGAATTGAACGGGTCAAGATCAAAGTTCCTACCTTTCATGGGAAGAATGACCCCCAAGCCTATTTGAAATGGGAGATGAAGATAGAGCAAGTGTTCCATTGTAACAATTACAATGAGAGAAAGAAAGTGAAGGTATCATCTCTTCAATCTAAGGACTATGCACTTGTTTGGTGGAATAAATTTCAAAAAGAGAGAAGAAGATATGAGGAGGAGCCTATTGAGACTTGGACTGAGATGAGAAAAATTACGAGGAGAAGATTTGTTCCATACCAATACCATAGAGTTCTTCACAACAAATCAAAGAAGGAGGGTAGCACTTCAAACTCTAAGGAGGTCGTGGCTAGTGCTTATGGAAAGAAACCTATGGAAGCCTTTCCTAGTCCTAAAAACCATGATGGAGATTCCAAAAAGTTCTCTTTTATGCACCAAGATCACAAGATCAATCTTGCACCTTTGTATCCACGAGAAGTGAGTGAGGATCAACTTAGTTTGAGAGAAAGAAAAATGCAAGAGGAAAAAGAAAAAGAAAGTGAAAAGAAGAGTGATGAGAAAAAGAAAAAGGGTGAGAAAAATAGTGAGCAAAAAGAGAGTTCTTTGGCAACAAAAAGTGAGGAGAAGAGGGCTTTGATTTCAAGGCAGTCCCAATGCATACTTTATTGCAAGGACTTTTATTTGATTGTTAATGCTTCTAATGATATCTTTTTGCCTAGTGGTGTTGAAACTCTTTTGCAGGAAGTTGTAGATTTAATCCCAAAGGAAGCACCCCACGGTTTAAGAACTTACATGGGTTCCCAAAAGCTCACTCATACACCCATTCATGTTTTACCTTTTCTTGAAAAATCTCTTCAACTTAAGATTGATTCATCCAATGTGATTGTGAGGAACATTTTAGATGAACCACCAATATCTACTTTTGATGAGAAGCACAATGGGACAATGCTTGGGCATTCCACTTATGAAAATGAGTTGATGCCTTTGAAATGGAATGAAAAATTTTCATATGTCATGCAACATTGTCAAAGAAAGGTAAATATTGTGGTAGATGCAATTTCAAGAAGGTATAATTTGCTTACTACCTTTGGCACTCAATTGTTTGACTTTAAATATCTTAAGATGATATATGTGCATGATTGGAAATTTCCTAACATATTTGTTACATGTGAAGAATTCTTTAGATATGTGTTTGATCCCGGAGATTAGGATTGGGTGCACATGAAAAATGAGAGGTTTCCTTCATGGAGGAAATCCAAGCCGCAACCAAGAGAAGATGGGCTATTACAAGTGTTGGTCAAGGTCAATAAGTATGGTGTTAGTGCAATTTTCAATGTGACTGAATTGTTTCCTTTTGATATAGGTGATAAAGAATCAAATTCGAGGTCGAATTCACTTAAAGAAGGAGGGGATGATATGAGCCAAGATGGGGCAAGTCAACTTTTCAACAAGAATGATTTGAGCCCAATGAAGATCATGGATCAAGAAGCACTACAAGGACTTGGTGGGCCTAAGACAAGAGCTAAAGCCAAGAAAGCCCAAAAAGTTATAAACCAAATAGTGTCAACCTTGATGGAAATAAGCCCAAGTTCAAGTTTTAATGGAGTAGGGGCCAAAATGCTTACTTATCTCATCCAACTTGAAGACCCATGATGGGCTTGGACGTCCACCTCTTAAAAATGGCATTTTTCTAGTTTATTTCTATTAAATGAAGTGTAATAAGCTTGGCTTCATGAGGATTTTCAAATTCTAGGCTTAGTTGGAGGTATATTTTGGTTTGCAAGTAACTCCTTTTTGAATTATTAGTCTTTTATATGTTTTGTTAATTATGTGGGAGTTACATTTTTAATATGAGAAATAAGTGTGGCTGCTACATAATGGAGGGGAGAGATAATAATAGCTCACCATTAGTGGCTGAGTTAATTTGTTAGTTAATTGAGTCATTATTTGTTGAATTAAGTTAGTCATTAGGTGTAGGTTTTGGAATATTGAGTGAACAAGGCAAGCCAAAAGTTGGGAGCCACAAGCTCTATATGTAACACACCTTATTCATTGGAAATGATAACTTGGATGTTCATTTTGGATCAAATTCCATTTTTGGTGAGAAATATTGTTTCTCCTTGGTTCTTGGTTGAGCCAACTAGTTCTTATCAAGAATCCAAGATTCTTGTGGCGAACATCACTTGGCTTATCAAACTTCTTGTTTGTGGCGCCATCTCCACTTCTTTCTTCTTCCATTTTATATTTTCTTCTTCTTTTGAATTGAACTTAAACATGATATCTAACTTTGTTTTGTAAAATTCAACCATAAGATCATCTCCAAAGGCAACCCATCCTTTGGTTGTCATTACTAGTGTCCCTATGTCTTTAAGTAGAGTCTTTATAACAACAATGACATTCCTTTCATAATATCAATCATTACATTCAATCATGATATACATCATCATCATCAATAATAATTCATAACTACAACATGCCAAACATATAGAAAACATAGCCATTCATATAACGAACAACATCAATTAAGAAATTACGCTACCCCAAGGCCTACATGTTATACTAATCTCTTCTCCTCATACCTCAATCAAATTCTCAAGCCTCTAAAGGATGAGAGTGTCAAATCCAAGCCTTCTTCACCGGTTTTTACCATTGCAAATACGAATAAGTTCACAAAGAGGACCACAACTCCCAAACCCAAGAGAGAATCGAAAGGGGAACAAGAGGTATAGATTACATTGATATTAAACTATAAAGAACAGAAATGAGAAGAGGATAAAAGGTCCGTGTGAGTCTCATCTGACAAACGCTTGATCACATCCTCAAGAACAACAACGAAAACATATGGATTAAGCTTCTAAATCAGGAAACTCAATGGGGAAATATAAAGAGAACAAGGCACACAAATTTTACCTTGTTTGAAGCCAAAAATTCAGAAACAAAAGGATAAAGTCGACACTAAAAGAAGCACGTATCGTCAGCGATGTCCTTCTGGCCAAAAAGTGCGAAGAACGATGAACGAGGGAAATTTCCTTTAAGAATTCTTAAGAGAAACTAAAGAAAAACCTATGAGATGAAGAGAGGCAGCTTTTATGAGTCTTGATTCATGGGAAATAGGGTTTAGTTTGAGTCTTATGGTATAAAAATAATTTAGGGCGTAACACGCTCCTATTTCAGTCCAAACTATGAACAAATTGGTATTTTACACATATCTTGAGCTACGAGTGTCTGATTGAGGCATTCTTCGTGTCATTAGAAAGCTTAGAGAAATATCTACAATTTAGTGTTGCACGATAAAATCCTAAATCGGACTCTAACATTATCAGAAGTGTGATTGAAGTTTAGAGACATATTTGATAGTTATTTTTAGATAGGATCCTTAGGAGATTATGATAAGATCTTAAGAGATAACCAAAAATAGGATTATGCTATATTAATAAGGACTCAAATCTGATTGATTGAGGGACTAAAATCTAAGAGATACACTATCTCGATTTAAATACTAAACCACACGATATATCGTAATATCATTCTTTATGACTTATTATTAATAAAAACTTATATTATATATTAATATATAAAATCACATTCAAAATTATATATTCATATAAGATCACACATTAATAGACACAATCTCATATTAATGCAAATAATCATATATTAATATACGTATTATCATATGTCATATATATATATATATATACACTAAGTCCATTAGTAGTAATAATAATAATAATAATAATAATAATAATAATAATAATAATAACAAAAACAACAACAAGAAGAAGAAGAACAACAACAACAACTTGTGAATCACATTGTCATATAGGTTTTGATGTTGACAAATATAGTATTAAGGGGAGAACATAAGCAAATCAATATGATATAAGTTTTGATGTTGACAAATAGAATATCATGGTATTAATTCAATAAAAAGAATATTGAGCTTAATGTGTAATGCCATGTGACTATAATATTTGATCATATATGATATATGCTTGAGATTGACAAATATAATAATTTGGCAAAGAATCATACTTGGAATTATTATTATATGCCTAAAGACATAAGAAATATTAAATATGATATTATCTTAAAATATGTCTTATGAATTATTATATATGGCTTTGTTACGAAATTAAATGTGAAATAATATTATTATTTTCTATACCTTGAACTAATGCGATTCATGAGAAAACTATGAAATAGAAAAGTTCAGGTTGAATAAGCAAAGCTGTGAAGTCAAGAGCTTGAAAAGCTAAAATCCAAGAAGGACTAGATTGCAAATAGAAGAAAAGAGTATCCAGAAGATCAAGCAAGCACAAGGGGCAAAATGGGAATTTCATTAAGTGTATTGTTTGTTTTAGAAAAAGTGTGTAAATGGTAAGTAGAGTTCTCAATTTAATATTGGTCCCACACACATACACACTTTTAACATGTGCCAAAAACATTTTAAACATGTTTTATATCTGACAATTAATTGTGCTTAATGAGTAATCAGAATATTAATTGTTAAGATTAATATTAATTGTTAAGATTTTCAAATTCAAATGTGCTTCGAGCCATAATCGATTATGGGAAACCTATAATCGATTATGATATGAATTAAAAGGCTTTAAATGAGTTTAATGAGTATTGATTTTAATTAAAGCCGTTAAGTTTTGAATTTGAATTAGAATAATCGATTATTACTTTCGTATAATCGATTATATACTTACTGTCTTTCAACGAGATTCAAACAGAAAACTCTTAATCGATTATGTAATCGATTATGCCTTTTATATGAAAGTCAGTGGACTCATAATCGATTTGTATAATCGATTATGCCTATTCTGTCCAATTGTGCGCTTCCTGAAAATACTTTAAATAATCGATTATGCCTTTGCAATAATCGATTATGACGCGACAGAAATGAGTTTTAAAGAGGCTTGACCTATTTTCTTTAGTCCATCACTTCTCACTTATAAAAGAAAAGTTAGGCAGCCATCATAAGCACCCATAGACAACTTTACTATTTCTCTCTGTGCTAAAACTCTGAAAATCATTTTTCTATACTACTCCTCTTACACTATCACTTGACCATATTATTTTGAGAGTTCTTTACACCATATAGGTGTTCTTGTATTTGCGCTTCAATTTGTTTTTATCTGCACTAATTAGAGTGCTTTATATTGGTAAGAGTCGGATTGACTCAAACCTTCTTTTGATTACTATTCTTACAAGAGAGGGTATATCTCTTGGGATATTTTTGAGGCTCTTACACAAGGGATTGTATGTCCTGTGATTTGTGTTAAGGGTTCTCTTCATTGTAAAGGTTCTAGCTACGCCTGTTTAAAAGCTAGTGTTTGAGGCTCTTACACAAGGGATCGTATGTCCTGAGATTTGTGTTAAGGGTTCTCTGAATTGTAAAGGTTCTAGTTGATCCTGTTTAAAAACTAGAGTTGATTGAAAACCCTTGGTCGTATTGCCTTGGGGACTGGACGTAGGCCACGTGGGTAGTCTGTGGCCGAACCAGGATATATCGCTGTGTCAATCTTCTTATCTCTATCTCTTTTACTTTTGCTTTATCATTTGCAAAAACGTTTTTACTTGCACGCGATAACGTTTTTATCTAAAAAGAATTTTATATCCGCTGCTAATTCTGATTAAAGTTTCAAAAGGTTTTTATTGATAGAAAAAGTTATCATTTTTATTTAAAACCCAATTCACCCCCCCTCTTGGGTATGGTTGCCACGGCCAACAAGTGGTATCAGAGCTTCGGCTCTGGTTAGTAGCTTAACAGCTTAGAGTTAAGATCCTGTTGGCAACCCTTTTTAAAAAGTTTTCCAAAAATGTTTGGTTTTGAAATTGACAAACCACCATTCTTTGATGGTGAGAATTACATGTATTGGAAAATGAGAATTGAAATTTTTATGCAGTCAATTGATGTCGACTTATGGGATATTGGAGTCAATGGACTCATTCTCAAACCCAAAGAGCATCAGACTGAGTTTCATAAAAATTGTTTTTGTCTGAATCTCAAAGCTATGCAAATTCTCCGAAATTGTCTATGCGATAATGCTTATGAGAAAATTAAGAATTGTGATTGTGCCAAGGATATTTTAAATATGCTTGATTATAATTACCTTGTCACTAACAATTTTGACAGTGAAAGTAGTTTCAGGAAAGGGCAAAATTCATTGGAGGAAAGATATCCTCAAGAACATGCCAAGAAAAGGTGTCACAAAAGCAAAGAGTCATATGTGCAGAAAATAGAAAATATTCTCAAAGTGACTCAAAGGAATTTGGAGGTAAATGATTTTGAACTCAAATCATCAAATGATGAATGGTCACATGCATACAATAATTTGTATGATGAATTGTTGAGTTTAGAAAATAAGAATTTAAATTCCTTGAAAAGTATTTCATCAATTGAAAATGATTTGGAAAAATTGAAAAATGAATATACTTTTCATGGTAAAGAAAATTTTATGAAACTTGAATCCTCTTCATGTTTTAAAAATTGCATAATTCTTGATAATCAAGTTGAAGAGATATTTCATGATATTGCTACAACAAAAAGTGCTACATGTGCACAACCTTTGTATAAAATAGAAGAAATTCATGACAACTATGATTTATCTATTATTAAACATGACATATTTCAATGTCAAAATTATTCAACAGTTGGAAATGAAAATTATCATATGAAAAACGATAGGCATGTAATATGTAATTATTGTGGAAAGATAGGACATATTTCTCATATGTGCATGTATAGGAAAAATTATTCCATGAGAAATAAAATTGTCTGGATTCCTAAAAGTGAGATTATATTGTCCACTAACCCAGAAGGACCCAATGTGAAATGGGTACCAAAAAGGTTCTCTAGTACTTCTAATGTACAGGAAAAATCATTAATTGAGAAACAAGCTATCTTGAAAAAGGAGGGGACATCAAGAAGAAAGCTTCAAAGTTCCGAAAATGCAATTGCTACCCAAAGAAGCAAAGGTCTCTTGATGAATAACTCAAACAACAAGATAGACGATGTAAAAGCTCGATTCAAGATCAAGCAAAAGTGGGTAAGAAAGGATAGTCTTGTGAATTTACACAAGGAGGTAACTCTATTCCCTACTTCCAATACTTGCTCAAATGTTAAACTTGTTAAATGGAAGTATGTTAATAGAGATAACAATTTGATATCAAGACATATTTCATGTGATAACTCTAACATGAATATATTTGCTTGATTGTGGACTTTTGTGCTAAATGTCAAGAACATGCTTAAAAGATGTTTAACTATTTTTGTGAAGCATGTTATATTTAATTTGAGTGAAATTAAAATTCTCTAAGAAAAGCTAGGAAAATTCAAAGAATGTCATAATGCTTCTTAGAGAAACAGTCAAATCTCCCTAGTCAAGAAAATTGAAAATCGAACTGGATAATCGATTATATAATCGATTATGTTTCCTCGAGAAAACAGGGAAGAAAGACAGAATGTTAGTAATCGATTAGGGGAATCGATTATGAGTGAGAATCGTGCCTTGAAAAGTAACCAGAGGCATCATAATCGATTACCACCGTGACGATAATCGATTATGAACGTCAGTAAGAAAAGTGTTTGAAATTCAAACCTTCTAATTAATGTTTCTTCATGAAAAAGATATTTGACTTAATTTTCTAATCTTTTTCAAGTTATCAAATTCAAATTTGAATTGACATTAAATTATTTTATGATACAAAATTATTTTGAAAAATCATTACTATCTTTCAAAACCTGATTTGAAAATTAATTAGTGATTTAAATCATGATCAAAATTTATTGAAAATTTTATTTTCTAGTCAAAAATTAATTGACCACATATTTTCAAATTGAAAATCATCAAGATTGTGGCAATAAATACTTGATTGATTGTAATATTTATTCAGGATCATTTTTTGAAATTTAAATTATGAATAAATTATTATAATATCTTTTGAATATCATAATAAAGAGAAATAATTTTTGAGATTTTAAATTCAAATTATATTTTATTATTTTCGAAATTTTAATTTATGAAAATATTTTTTGAAATTCAAAATCACCATTTCTTCATTTGCCTATTAAATTAAAATCTGATTGAAAATTATTTTAATATTCGATCAGTAATTAATTCATGATTGCATTTTATTGGAAAATTAATTTCTTACCATGAATTAATATACCACATTTTTTTAAATTTAAATTGTGGTAATAAATCATTGATTGATTTAAAAATCTATTGAGGATTGATTTTGAAATTTAAATGATCAACATTTTTTTTATATACTAATTTTAAATTCAAAATTCAAATAATCAAATATTTTATTGTGATTTTCGAAATATTTGAATTATGGTGATATATTTTTGAAATTCAAAAATCATTATCTCCTCATTTTATTACAAAATCAAAATCTGTTTGAAAATTTATTTTAATACACAATGAGTAATTAATTCATGATCATGTTTCTAATGGAAATTAATTTCTTGTCATGATTTAATATACATCATATTTTCAATGTTGAAAATCATTATGTTTGTTATAATAAATCCTTTACAATATGTGATTTCAAAGGCATCTCAATTAATGAAAGATTTATTGAATTTAGACTCTCTTCATTAATGAGCATCTTTTGCCAAATCCTTGCAAATACAAATCAATGCCCAAATCTCATTTAAAATCTGATTTTTTTTTCAAAAGATCCTCTGGAAAAATCATCATTAATTTCCTCTAATTCTACCATAGTTGAGAAAGTGCTTAAATACACATGAAAAATTCAAATCAAAGCACAATTGTCGATTAGAAAATTTCCTATCCAACTTTCAAACATGGTTTCCTCCTCTCACTCCTCAA
Source organism: Echinosophora koreensis (assembly GCA_035048595.1). NCBI lineage: Eukaryota > Viridiplantae > Streptophyta > Magnoliopsida > Fabales > Fabaceae > Echinosophora > Echinosophora koreensis. Next base: position 120,695 of record JAPCYP010000102.1, read on the forward strand.
GTTGTGAAAAGACCTCATCAAAATTTAGAATTCCTCCAAATATGAAAATGCTCCTAACCTCCAAAACTCAACAGAGACGAATCACTGCTCTTTGTATGGATAGACCAATAACTCCGCTCAATTATGTTGACAAAAGGATCTTCAAAGGTTCAACCTTAAAGCTCCTTGAAACTCTATCCAACCTAAAGCTCATGCCCCTTTGCTCCCGCAGGCTAAAAATCTATCCATCTTTGGTAAGAGAGTTTTATGAAAATTACTCTTTTCAAAACACTACTCAAACTATCTTCTCCAAGGTCAAAGGTATAGAAATAAATATCTCACTTCCAACATGGGTTCACCTTACCCATCTTCCGGACCAAGGTATAGATATCTCTCTTGAGAATCCAAAATCAATATGGAAAAGCTCATTCAAGAGAGAAAGAGCTTTGAAGAAATTTATCAATCCAAACGCTCCATCCTCAAAAATAATTTCTTTCAAAAGTCTCAAATCTGAAGAAAAATTGCTTCACTATGTTCTTGCTCGATGTCTCTTACCTAGAGGCAATAATATAACAAGGATTTCAGAGAATGACATAGTTCTCATGTGGGCGATGAACAAAAAGAAGAAAATAAATTGGGCTACTGCTGTTCTTAAGCACATGACAAATTGTGCATATTCAAAAACTGCTTCTCATCTTATCTATCCTATGCTTATTACAAAGATCCTTCAACATTATGACATTCCATTAGAAGGAGAAGAAGAGATAGAGCCACAACCCAATGAGAGCATAAATGAAGCTTATATAACATCATTAGGGTTTGTAAAGAAAGATGATACCTGGCTACCAAAAGAGGAACAAAACATAGAGTAGAAGCCACATGGCTTTATATCTTTTGTTTTCCCATACTTGATCTTTTTGTTTTGTTCATGTTTTTGAATGTTATGTCTTTGAATTTAATAAAAGTATGCTTTTCAATGTTAAGTCATATTTTTGTTAGACATAAACATTATTTAACAAGTGATTTGTTTGATTTTAAGTGGTATCAACACATGATATTATAATAAGAAGAAGAAAAATCAGAAAAGTCATAATCGATTATGTTAATCGATTATGAGGAACGAAAAGGCAAAAATCGATTAAGCAAGAATAATAATCGATTATGGAGCGTATAAAATAAAAGATCCAGAATCAACATTGATTATATTTTTTCTGATCTTAAATTAATTTGCCTTGAATGAATAGAGAAATTAAATGGTATCCCTTGTGCATTAATTGATTCTATAATAAAAAGGTTTCCACAATCAATAAAGTCAAACCTTGAGGGGGAGAAACCTTGATAATAAATGCACAGTTTTAAGGGAAGAATTAAATCCTTTTTGCTGTTGTCAAATAGGGGGAGAAAAATAGCAAATATCCTAAGAAAACAGCAAATAATATTTGGAGAGCAATGTACCAACTATGTCGTACATAGGGGGAGAAAGACTAAAAGGAGAGAATATCTTTATACATTTGCTATAGGTATTTGTCACCATCAAAAAGGGGGAGAATGTGAATCACATTGTCATATAGGTTTTGATGTTGACAAATATAGTATTAAGGGGAGAACATAAGCAAATCAATATGATATAAGTTTTGATGTTGACAAATAGAATATCATGGTATTAATTCAATAAAAAGAATATTGAGCTTAATGTGTATTATGTTAATAAATGCCATGTGACTATAATATTTGATCATATATGATATATGCTTGAGATTGACAAATATAATAATTTGGCAAAGAATCATACTTGGAATTATTATTATATGCCTAAAGACATAAGAAATATTAAATATGATATTATCTTAAAATATGTCTTATGAATTATTATATATGGCTTTGTTACGAAATTAAATGTGAAATAATATTATTATTTTCTATACCTTGAACTAATGCGATTCATGAGAAAACTATGAAATAGAAAAGTTCAGGTTGAATAAGCAAAGCTGTGAAGTCAAGAGCTTGAAAAGCTAAAATCCAAGAAGGACTAGATTGCAAATAGAAGAAAAGAGTATCCAGAAGATCAAGCAAGCACAAGGGGCAAAATGGGAATTTCATTAAGTGTATTGTTTGTTTTAGAAAAAGTGTGTAAATGGTAAGTAGAGTTCTCAATTTAATATTGGTCCCACACACACACTTTTAACATGTGCCAAAAACATTTTAAACATGTTTTATATCTGACAATTAATTGTGCTTAATGAGTAATCAGAATATTAATTGTTAAGATTAATATTAATTGTTAAGATTTTCAAATTCAAATGTGCTTCGAGCCATAATCGATTATGGGAAACCTATAATCGATTATGATATGAATTAAAAGGCTTTAAATGAGTTTAATGAGTATTGATTTTAATTAAAGCCGTTAAGTTTTGAATTTGAATTAGAATAATCGATTATTACTTTCGTATAATCGATTATATACTTACTGTCTTTCAACGAGATTCAAACAGAAAACTCTTAATCGATTATGTAATCGATTATGCCTTTTATATGAAAGTCAGTGGACTCATAATCGATTTGTATAATCGATTATGCCTATTCTGTCCAATTGTGCGCTTCCTGAAAATACTTTAAATAATCGATTATGCCTTTGCAATAATCGATTATGACGCGACAGAAATGAGTTTTAAAGAGGCTTGACCTATTTTCTTTAGTCCATCACTTCTCACTTATAAAAGAAAAGTTAGGCAGCCATCATAAGCACCAATAGACAACTTTACTATTTCTCTCTGTGCTAAAACTCTGAAAATCATTTTTCTATACTACTCCTCTTACACTATCACTTGACCATATTATTTTGAGAGTTCTTTACACCATATAGGTGTTCTTGTATTTGCACTTCAATTTGTTTTTATCTGCACTAATTAGAGTGCTTTATATTGGTAAGAGTCGGATTGACTCAAACCTTCTTTTGATTACTATTCTTACAAGAGAGGGTATATCTCTTGGGATATTTTTGAGGCTCTTACACAAGGGATTGTATGTCCTGTGATTTGTGTTAAGGGTTCTCTTCATTGTAAAGGTTCTAGCTACGCCTGTTTAAAAGCTAGTGTTTGAGGCTCTTACACAAGGGATCGTATGTCCTGAGATTTGTGTTAAGGGTTCTCTGAATTGTAAAGGTTCTAGTTGATCCTGTTTAAAAACTAGAGTTGATTGAAAACCCTTGGTCGTATTGCCTTGGGGACTGGACGTAGGCCACGTGGGTAGTCTGTGGCCGAACCAGGATATATCGCTGTGTCAATCTTCTTATCTCTATCTCTTTTACTTTTGCTTTATCATTTGCAAAAACGTTTTTACTTGCACGCGATAACGTTTTTATCTAAAAAGAATTTTATATCCGCTGCTAATTCTGATTAAAGTTTCAAAAGGTTTTTATTGATAGAAAAAGTTATCATTTTTATTTAAAACCCAATTCACCCCCCTCTCTTGGGTATGGTTGCCACGGCCAACACAACTAGGCATCCATAGTAACATGTACCCTTATGCGAAAATCAAGGTGTTGCACAACTTGTCTTTAAGCTCTCCAACAATCATAAACATCAAATGCAAGTTCAAAACGACTCTTTGGCATTAACGGACGTTGAACAAAAGCTTACTCATCTGAAGTATTCTCCACAACGGATTTATTACTAATGAGTATAAATAGAATATTTGGAAGATTGTTGAAGATATATACCTGAATTTATTAACTCAAGCACTCAATACTCTCTTCTCATTAAAAGTTCTCTAAGTTCTTAGAACACTTCTCTGCTCAATCATTTGTATTTATTGAGAAGTCTTTATTGAAGTGATACCTACTCTAAATACTTATTCACTCATTGAGTGTTACTCGGTTTATTTGCAAAGTTGTAATTTGTGAAGCTGCTGCTGCTTCATTCATTTCTTACCTTTTGTAGAGCTTGAAGAGGCCTGCTGAAAGAATACTTGTTCGAGCCTGAAGAGGCTAGGTGTGCAAACAATACTTGTTAGCTGAGCCTGGCGAGGCTAGGTGTGCAAACAATACCTATCTGTAACCTGATCGGTTATAGTGTTAATACTTGGTGAAACCAAGGACTAGACGTAGCCCAAGGTTTGGGGTGAACCAGTATAACTCTCTCTGTCAACTCTCTTTCATTCTCTATTTAAGTTTGCTTTATATTTATTGTGCTAACCGGGCTGATAGTGCTAAGCTTTCTCAAACTGTCTTTATATCAGACGGATCCTTCTGTCTGAAACTTTATTTACAGAAAAATCTGCTATTTGCGAAAAATTTAACTTAAACAAAATTCAACCTCCCTTCTCATGTTTTAGTCTGTTCATTTCAAGGCATTCACGCTTAAAAACAGTTGAAAGATCTCATATTTTTATTGTCACCATCAATTCCTTCAGCCAGATCATCCTTATAGAAGGAATAAAAATGCATTCAAGAAACGTTGTGCGGAGACTACACCCCCTCCACCGCGTTTGTCTGGTCCCAATGTATGGCATAGAGTAGAGGATTTACTGCTAGTTCATGAATCGCACGAAGAACATATTCCTGATTATGGTGTTAAGCATAATTGGACTAAACAATGTATATTTTGAAAGTTACCATATTAAAGAACGCACCTACTCCGTCACAACATCGATGTCATGCATACTGAGAGGAATGTGTTTATGAATGTGTTTGACATTGTAATGGACATCAAGAGGAGGATAAAGGATATAAATAAAGCCCGATTTGATTTGTCAAAAATATGTAATCGGAAGGAGCTTGAGTTGCAAGACTATGGTGGTGGCAGACTTATCAAAACGAAGGCAAGTTATACACTAAGCAAACTATAGAGAGTAGATGTCTGTAAGTGAGTTAAAGAACTGAAGTTACCTGATTGGTATGCTTCCAATTTGGGTAGATGTGTCTACATTAGGGAAGCAAAGTTACATGGAATGAAGAGCTATGATTGTCATGTATTCATGCAACAATTGCTTCCTATTGCGTTTGACTCCTTACCGTAACCTATTTGGAACCCAATTGTTGAGCTTAGCCACTTTTTCAGGGAGCTAACTTTGACAACAATAAATGTGAAACAATTAAGGGATATGGAAGAGAATATACTCGTACAGTCATGTAAGTTGGAACAAATCTTCCCACTGAGTTTCTTCGATTCAATGGAACACCTTCCAATTCATCTGCCTTACGAAGCAAGAGTTGGTGGTCTAGTCCAATACAACTGGATGTATCCATTTGAGAGATGTATCCATTTGAGAGGTATACAACATCAAATATTTTAAGTTATATTATTCATAAGTCCTTGTTAAGCTTTCCTTATATGTTTTAATTATTTGTACGTTGATAACTCTTTGAAAGAAGAGTTATTCATTACCTTTTTACCCTTAATTGTTGCTGTCTTTTAGGTTTAAGTTTACGTTTATGTGAATAATTTACTAGTTTGTAAATATTGGTGTTGAAACATGTGAGTGTCAGTTATTTGCTCTTATTGTGCTACATCATTGTCTCATATTTTTCTGCGTGTTTAAGCAGAGAATTGCTGGAGCACGACTGAAACATGGAGCAAGGAGTTCTTGACTGTTGCAGCAAAGCCAAACTTCAGCAGCTCTGCACTAGAAGACAAAGCTGACAGGGACACATTTTCTCTCTCCTCACAGGCGTTGATTCCTCTGAAATGTGGAGCCCACGAGCCTAGGGATTAACTCTCCTGAATTATTGGAAATGGGCCAGGGTTTATTTTATGAATACTTTTTTGTTGGCCCAAAATGGATGAATGAGAGTGGGAGGTATAAAACCAATTTGGCAACCCTAAAGGAGGGGAATGTTTTTCACCTTATGACATATTCCCTTGTCCTGACCTAGGAGTGAGCAGCGCCGAGCTCACCTTCTTCGACCTCCAAGCTTCTGCCATTTCCATTTCTTCTCCATTGTAATGAACTCCTACTTATTTATAATTTTTTTTTTACTTAAGTTCAGCATGAGCTAATTTCCTATAGCTTTAGGTATGCTTATGTAATGAATGCTTAGTTGATTATTATGCAATGTGATGTTCTGCATTTTCCTTTGTTATGCGCTGATTGTTGTTTAGTTAAGACTGATCAACTTAATTAAATATTAAGCTTACTTGGTTTGGAAGAATTAAGTAAAGTGGAAAGGGATAAAGTATAGGGATTCAACCATTAATTGGAAAATTAAATGGTGTTGGATAGACTAGGAATAGTTATTCAAGTCTCTAAACTAACAGGAACATGCACGTTAAGAAGATGGTGTAATTAAATTGAATCTAGGAATAGAAAGCATTTAATGAACCTGATCTTTAAGCGTTGGAAAACACACATTTACTTCCTGGAGTTAAATGCTGGAGCATATGCAGAACATAATATAGGCTAAGCAGGATTTATGAAAGAGCATACCTAGAGCTGTTTTCTCCATATCTGATATCACAACTTCTTTCAATCTCATTTTCTGAAATTTTAACTTTCTCAAGCTCAATTTACATTTACCTTGCACACACAACCAATTTTTGTTACCAATCTAACTTCTAGAGCATATAATCTAAATTGGAATTTTGCTACAGCATTATAATCCTCGTGAGAACGATATCTTACTTTCTATACTACTTGCTGTGATTTGTGTATACTTGTACAAGCTTTTAGAGATCTGTTTTTAAGGTAACAAGTTTTTGGCGCCATTACTGGGGATTGTTAATGGTGTTAAAGTTCTATTTTTAGATTATTAGTTCTGTAGTTAGAATATCTAATATTCTGGGTGATTTGCTGTAGCATCAGGTACTGAAACTGTATGCATACGTTCCTATCACCTGATTATAGACTTGATGCAGAGATTGAAAGGACATTCAGGAGACTCAGAAGAGATCAAACTAGTCAGTCCTTACCTGAGTTGGTGTTGAATACTCCATCCAACTCCACACCAACTTCTATTGAATCACCAATTGTTGCTAGCTTAGAAATTGCTGAAGAAGAACAACAAGACAACATGGCTATGGTAATGACAGAAATTGTGCTATCAGAGGGTATGCACTGTTTGATCCTAAAACAATGAATACTAGGATAGTGAGGACTCTGATTAATGCACCTCAGTTTGAGTTCAAACCAGTCATGTTTTAGATGCTACAAGCTATGGGACAATTCAATGGGGCTGCAACAGAGGACCCTCACCTACATCTGAAACAATTTTTGGATGTAGCAAGTAACTTCAAGATCCCAGGTATTACTGATGATACAGTAGACTGAGATTGTTCCCATTCTCTTTGGGTGGCAAGGCAAAGAATTGGTTGAACTCTTTGAAGCCAAATTCAATTGACACTTGGAACAAACTGGCTGAGAAGTTCTTAACACTAGTGTAGGAAGTGCTTTTTACGTCAGTCAAATTTGATTCTGGACGTCTGAAAAATGCCTGACGTTATTGGAGCAATAGTGTAACTTTTTATATCAGTTTAAAACTGACGTTAAAACAAAGCCTTTAACATCAGTTGTTTAGTACAACTGACGTTAAAACTCTTTTTTTTTTTAAAATAAAATAAATTTTAACGTCAGTTGTTTCATTAAACAAACGTTAAAAGATTAACTTTTAATGTCAGTTTTTAGTACAACTGTCGTTAAAGATATTTTTTTTTTAAATTCTGTTACAATATATCCCTTCCCCCAGCTATCCCTGCATTCAGTAAACAGTCCAGTCCAGTAAACAGTCTACTAACAGTCCAATATTTTACTTAAATTTCATTAGTAAAAGAAAAGTATATATATATATATACAAAGGAACAAATGGGGGGACAAAAACCAAAACCCCATTGTTAGAAAAAAACATAACTAAAAGTTTCTGTTCTAATTACTACACACCTACATATAAGTTTCTATACTAATTACTAACAACACATCTTCTATATATTCCAGAGGTATACTTGCGGGCAATCCTTTCTCTTTAGCATACTTCAAGAAAAATTCTGCAAACCGCGTCCTTAAGTCTTTGAACTCTTTTTTGTCAAGAGGAGATTGGTTGCTATTAAAAGCCTGCACACGTTTTAATAAATCACGGTAACATTTATTAACGCAAGGAAAAGGAAAACTAAAATATATAATTAAATAAGTTGTTTAATTAAGTATTACCTTCTTCCATCCTTCTGTAATAGATGAGGAGACTATGTTCAGCATATGATGCATCATATAATAGCCACACGACCAACTGTCTAGCTGAAATCGAGACTACAAAAGAAATGAAATTTAATGTCAGTTAAATAAACATATATATTTCTACATTAGTAATTAGTAATTATAATATTAATTACTATTTAACAAACTAGCAACATTGAGGATAATCCATTCAGGATTTCCTGTAGACTTAAAAGTCCTACTCCTCCTGTTGGCACAGCTTAAACTACAAGTCTTCAGTGCACTATCATAAACAGAATATTTATGTCAATTAACCAATTCATCATGTGTCGCATAAAATTAAAGTAAATGTTAAAACTTAAATTAAATATAAGATTAATTACTAACCTATTGATAGGTTCCACCACCTCTAGTGGCAGGTTCTGGTGGGGAAAGCATAGGAAGATGACAGTATGTGTGGCATGATGAATTACGAGCAACTTCCAATGCCCTCTCATTATGTACGGTGCCAGATATAGCTCCTTGTGATCATCACCTCCCAGTAATCTTGTTAAGTACGCTGTGACTTCGTTGTGATTGGCAAAGAATTCAGGCTGAAGGGAGTAGGGCTTTAAGAAGCCGAATTGGTTGGAGTCCAGCTCAAGTTGAAGTCGATGGAGATACCTACGATATGAATACATTAAATCATAAAATTCAAATAAAATATACAATTTGAATTAATTATAAAATTATAAAGCATACTTACGTCGACCAAAGACTCACAATCGCGGTGGCTAGTTGCTGGCCATCATTGCAAAAATACCCAATATCGTCACCACTGAATACAAATCCAAGCTTATGCTCATGAAGTGGGTGTGCGAGCCAACCATCATGCTCCAACTCCCATTGAAAAAGCATGGGCACATAATCCTCGCCAATCGAGAACAACCGAGTCATGAGAGACATCTTACTCACCTTTGCCTTCAATATTAAATAAATCAGGTATATAAGTTGTTGACAAATTTAGACATTAATAACGAATATATACCTTCCATGCCAACTCGAGCTCCCGCTGCGTCAGCTCAAACTCCCCCTGTTTCGCTTCCAACTCAAGCTCACGGCGTCGGACCTCCAACTCCCGCTCCCTATATGCCAACTCATCCACCTCCATATGTGTCCTATTATAGCTCTCTTTTGTGCTCACATGTGAAGGGTTGGCAGCTCCCGCGGTGTCCTGGGAACCCGTGGAGACAAGCTCCCTAACAAGCACCTGCTTGAAATCTGGGTTGGTTAAGAAGTGGCTTATCAGATGGCCTGTAATGGCCGGGTTCGAGAAAAGCTGCTGTGTGATGGATTCTCTAAGTGCATCCTCATCGATGACCCACCTTCATGAAGTAGACTTGCCATAATATTATTTGATGCCACCATCTCTGGAACACCGATCACCCGACCAGGATGGTCGTTCTTGCCTACAGTAGTGAGCAATATGTCCCGGCGTCCAGAAGGGATGAATGACCCCTGGGAGCATTTTTCCTTATGCTCCATCTACAATGAAGAATTGAAAAAACGTGTAAGAGAAATGTGTTCCTTAAAAATATCAACCATATACAAATTACAAATATCAACTATAAATGCATATAGTTAGTTACGTACAATCTTATCTGCCACATCGTGAGTGGCTTCAGCTTTAAAAAAGCCTTTCTTTGTCATCCTACCGGCTAACCAGACTTCCTCGTGCGGGATGGGTGACAGAGGACCAACCGGTGTGCCCTCAGGCACCTCTCCATGTGCTATCTTCCCAGCCAGCTCCTCCTGCTTCACCCTCAGCTTCTCCGCCATCATCTCGTCGATCCTAGTGGCATACCCACCCTGAGACAAGGTATGGTTGTGGACGTTCTTAGCTTGATTCTTCCTACCCCTCTCTGCCTTAGTATGTTTAAACAAAAACACATAATTAATAGAGTTAAATACATTTAATTTCTTTACTTAAATGATCTTTAAGAAGCATAAATAAATTAACATCATCAACTATCCTGAAATTTGTCCTCATGTCGAATCCTAACAAAGTCATCCCACGTCTCCCTATCAATCCAAGGGTAATCGAAGAACATCTTATCAAGCTTCTTCTTCCTAGATACATAGAACCTAGTAAGATCATGCTTGAACCTACTCCAGCGCCTTGCCCCCAATGAGAGCCATTTCTTCCGATGATGCTCGTCATTCGACACGGTCCAAGCTATCTACACATTAAATACATATAACAAACAGGATGAATTAGAACTCGAATAATTATTTAATAATGTATATAAAAAGAATGTAAAAGTAAAATACCATGATAGCCTCCAAAATCTGATCCTTAACGTTCTATGGAACGTCATCCCAATGGTTGTATAGGATGCTAACGTGCTGCTTGGTTTGTAGAATCACCCAGGTTTTAAATTCTCTAGCAGGGGAGCCTTGGGGCTTTAGTTTAGCATCAAAGGGCACCTCAAGCTTCTGACCACTTTGCCTAGCCTTCTCTAATTTCTTCAATGATGTGGTTCCTCTACCCTATTTCCTCCAAGACTGTGATGTCTGTTTGGACAAAAAAATGTTAAATTAGAGAGTTATGTAACAAGGATAAATAAAGAATATATAAAGAACTTAAACTTACATTATAAATAATGGATAAATTTTATATCACATGTATACTTACAGTATCATCAGGAGTAGACCCCATAGTGTCCTGCATAGGCCCCATAATGTCCTCTCGTGCATGCGGGTCCGAGTGATCCATGTGTATGCCTGTTCAGAAACGATAAATATTAAAATATGTTTTTTTAACACGGATAACTAAAGATAAATAAAAAATAGCATACTCACACAACCTATGTTAGAGATAAGCTATGTCTTATCACACATACTCACAGAAACATAAAAAATAGCATAGGAAATAATGATTTCTTTTCCTCAGATAAATCTAAAACCTATGATACTAATGTTCAATCAGACAAGTCTATGCCAGATTAAGCACCAATATACAGTTCAGTGCATTCCCTAAACAAGCAACAATATACAGTTCAGTACAGTTCAGTGCATTCCCAAATTTACTTAACATAAAAAATGCAGCCCATATCTAAATTACAGGAACATAACAACCTCAAGAAACAGTTTCAACTAATCCAAAATCCCACAAGCAAACATACATAAATTGAGAAAAACAAAAGTTTCTACAAGCAAGTTCTAACAACTGAAAAGAAAGACAAGAAAAGGAAAAAAGTGAAGAGATTAGGGTTCATATTAGGGTTCAATACCTTACAGATGGGAGATGGAAAGGCGCTCGAGTAGTGGTGGCCATACACGGTTCAGAACTTGTTAAAGATGGGAGAGGGAGTTGTGAAAGATTATGGTTAGGGCACGCAGTGGAGAGGGGAAAGAGAGCGAGAGAGAGAGAGAGAGAGTAACTACCGATGGAGAAGAGCAAGCGGTGGAGAGGACCTCGTGGTGGTGGCGGTGGAGAGGAGATCACTTGGAAGGGTTAGGGAAGAGAAGGTTTGAGAGAGAACAGAGAACAAAGTGAGTGAAAGGAAACGTATAGTTGCTAAAAAAAATTAAAAAACTACCTTTAACGTCAGTTTTTAAAAGGACTGATGTTAAATGTTAAGTGACTCACTTTGATTTGAGAGGTCTTCCAAGTCAATTTTATACAAATTGTTTTGCCTCTTAGCAGTGAGTAAAAGTGATCCATCATTTTTCTTGACATTACACATGTTCTTATTAAAAGAAACATCATATCCACTATCACATAATTGACTTATGCTTAGCAGATTGTGTTTTAAACCATTTACGAAAAGAACATTATCAATGGAGGGAAAATGGTGTTTACCAATTTTACCTATACCAGTGATCTTCCTTTTCTGGTTTCCTCCAAATGTCACCCAGCCACCATCTTTATGTCTTAGGTCTTGGAACATACACCTTTCTCTCGTCATGTGACGTGAGCACCCACTATCCAAGTACCAAGATGTTTGTTTCTTTCCTGTTGTCAAGCAAATCTGCAATAGGTATTATCTTATCGGCAAACCGAGAACATTCTTAGGGAACACTCCCAGAAAATCTTCTACAAAGACACATCGTTTAAATGTCTGACACAATCCAAAAGGATAAACGAATGTGTCACACATGAACCAACGCACCATCTGTGACACCCTTTACCCCGCATGCATTGATAAAGTGATAACGTAGAAGGAAAATATTTGATTTTTGAAAATAGATAAACACATGCATATCATTTATTATAAAATGAAAATCAACGGGTAAAGGATATCACATTGTAACAAGGTCTCAAACGCGGAAAATACAACATGTTTTAAAGAAACATAACTGTAAATAAAACATTTAACCCAACCCTGATGTCACATTACAGAGCTAGTATAGCCAATCAGATAAAACAACTCGGATAAACGAATTAAAAATAAACATAAACTAAACTACGAGTAGCGGCTCCTCAGATTCACTCCTCAGCAAGCTTCTCACCGTCCTTTGCATATCCAAAAAAACAAGGTATATTATTCGATGCAACGCTACTCCACTACTCCAATGAATGAATGAGCAACACAGCGCACAACCAACAATCACCACCTCCGCTTGGGCCACTCGGCTACCCAAGTTCATCATCATCATCAACGTTATCTTTCATCTTTAGTCTTTAATCTTTTATCACATAATCTTTTCACTAACACTCTGACCAAAAAGCACCAGAGCTCAATACCTTGACCATTAAGCATCAAGGACACCTTGGCCACTCGGCTACCAAGGTCCAATATCTTTTAACAACACCTTGACATTATGCATCAAGGCCCCCTTGGCCACTCGGCTACCAAGGTATAGAACAACAACACTCTAGCCAATAAGCACCAGAGCTCAACACCTCGACCACTCAGCTATCGAGGCCCCCTTGGAGCGAAAACTAGGCTACCAAGGTACAGAACAACAACATTCTGGCCAATAAGCACCAGAGCTCAACACCTCGACCACTCGGCTATCGAGGTCTCCTTGGAGCGAACACTAGGCTACCAAGGTACAGAACAACATCTTTCCACTTTAATTATTAACACTCTGACTGATCAAGTACAGAGCTCAACACCTTCACCATTAAGCATCAAGGCCCCCTTGGCCACTCGGCTACCAAGGTATAGGACAACATCTTTAGGTTATCTACCTCATATTTTCTTCGTTTGGTGTCTTCTTTCATTAATTGGATACTTTGGGGTAAAACCCATGTTTTCAGCATTCTGGTTTTGTTCTGGTCAGGTGGGAACGGGCGTGTTGGACCTGCAGGCAAGCATGGCCGTGCTGCCTGCTGAGCACGGGCATGCTCAATTGTGCGTCCTGCTCTGGATTTCAAACTGAAGCACGGGCGTGCTCCCTGTTAAGCATGGCTGTGCTCAATGGAGCGTGGCCGTACTGATCTGGGCAGAAAGGGTCAGAAACCATTTCCCAAATCCTTGGGACAGATCACAAATTCAACCTATTGGCTTTTAACTAATCCATCGAACATCAGCTTAATATTCATGTCTTATCATAATGGGGAATTAATCCTTTAATCACAGCTTCGTCATTAACGCTCCTAGAACACTCGCTAATCAATCCTAGGGTTTTTAACTAAGCCCTATGAACATAACCTTACCTCTCACACTATATTCATGTCTTATGAACAACTGGGACAACATCCCTTAAATCTCATTATCATCGTTAAGGTATTTTAACATCTTAACATCATTAATAAGCCCTATTAATTGGTTAGAGTCTTATTAACGTCATTGTTAGTATTAACATCCATAACAATCAACACTCATTCAGAGCATCACATCATCATCATTATCATAACAGTCTCATCATTATCATAACAACATCCTCATAATCATAACAACATCATCATCATAATAGCATTATCATCATCATAGACATTCATGGCATCATTAAACATCATACTCAATTGGGCATACCAATACCATCCATTCATACATCATCAATAATTAACATGAAACAGTATAACAATTAAAGCATGCCATTAACATTATAATCATATCATACATACATCAATTAACATCAAATAGATAGCAACATATGACAAGGTCATGGATTAACCCTTCATCTTACGCTACCCTCAACTCCTACATGTCAATACTATTCCTTCTCCCCATACCTGATATGAAGATTCCCAAAACGATAACGTTGGCAAACTAGACATGTTCCCTCGAGCGACTCGACGAGTTCCTCAAGCCTTGGTCAAACAAGAAGGGAAGAGAACAACCAATTAATCCTCAATTCAAAAGAAAGGGAAAAGGATATTAAAGAGGGTTAACTACGTTACCTTAAACGAGGCTAACACGCGTAACTTCTCTCCCAAACGAACTCACAAACTCCAAGAACTTCAAGGGTTTCAAGGGAAAATTAAGAAAGATGAAGAGAGGCGGCTATTTTGAGGTTAAAAATGTGAAAAATGGGGTTTAGGTCGAGTCTTATGGTATAAATACAAGTTAGGGCATACCGGGCTCCTATTTCAGCCCAAATTGTATACAGATCGGTATTTTGGACATAACTTGAGCTACACGTTTCCTATTGAGGCGTTATTGGTGTCATTAGAAAGCTCAGAGAAATATCTACAAATTAATGTCTAATGATCAAATCCTAAATCGGACTCTAAGATGGTGAAAAGTTCGATGGAAGTTTAGCGACAGATTTGATAGTTATTCCTAGATAGTATCCTTAGGAGATTATAATAAGATCTTAAGAGATAATAAAAAAGAGGATTATCTTTTATTAATAAGGACTCAAATCTGATTAATTGAGGGACTAAAAACTTAGGAGATGCACTATCTTGATTTAAATACTAAATCGCATTATATCTTTCTTAATCACTTATTATTAATAAAAATACATATTATATATTAACATATAAAATCACATACAAAATCATATATCCATATAAGGTCACATATTAAGGGACACAATCTCATATTAATGCAAATAATCATATATTCAAATACATATTATAATATTTAATAATATATACATACAAATATATATGTATATGTATAAAAAATACTACAACACTAATAACAATTATATTATCAATTAAATAAATAACAATACTAGCTTCATTAATAATAATAATAATAATAATAATAATAATAATAATAACAATAATAATAATAATGACAACAACAACTAGGCATCCATAATAACATAATCCCTTATACGAAAATCGAGGCGTTATAGCATCTATAAGTCATAGGTTCCCACAAGGCAAAGCCAGTGAAAACCCATCAAGAAAACACATACTTGGGTGACACACTGGAATGAGAGGGATTCTAAGACTGTGTAGGTATGAGACTATACAGTTGAGGATGACTTATACGAATTGATTGGTACTACCTATACCAACAAGATGCATCTTCTTTACTTGGAGTAATTCCGGGATGGGTGACCTCCTGGGAAGTTTTCCCAGGAAGTGTGTGAGTGAGGACAAAGCACACTGAAAAGACCCGTGTTGGGTTGTGGGGACAGTCGTCAATCAATAAAGCAGCCAGAGATGTACAGCACACGTGACTTCTCTCCTAAATAGACTCAAGAACACCAACAACTTTGAAGGGTTCAAGGGAAAGGCAAGGGGAGAGGTTTCTGTCACACTAGGGTTGCTAAAAGTGCCAATTTGAGGGTTAACACTCGAAACCCTCACAAACCTTCTATTTAAGTTGTTAGACCCTGAGCATGGGCATGCTCACCTTAAGCACGACCGTGCTCAACATTGAGCACGGGGTCCACAACATGTATGTCACAAACGCGCGTTTTCCGACATGGCCGTGCTACTCCTGAGCACGGTGGTGCTCATGGCTCAAGCAGCCACTGAACACGCGATCAAGCACGGGTGTGCTGGACATAAGCACTTCCGTGCTCATGTACCAGAAAGGGATTTTCCACTTTAAAATCCCACTTACCCCTTTTTAACATTCTTAAAGCCAAACTTTAACAACATACAACACATAAAGCACACATATGAGCACTTGGAGGCTTTATACGAAAAAACCGGGTGTTAAACACGTCATATCCTAAGGGACATCAAGGCTAGTTGGGTGTCATCAAGATAAAGGCTCACAGTACAATTACTGATAACATAATCAATCAGCCTAAGAAAGAAGCTCTTTATCAAGATGACTAGTTTTTAGGGCCTCAAGTGTCATTTGAGACAACCGGATGTCCCATTAGAGAAAACCAAATTAACTAAGCCTTAACCGTGATATAAACGTTAAACGCGTATAAAGGAAAAACAAACGTATTAAAACTTAAAACAAAAAACACATGAAGAGATAAAACATCACACACATATATATACATATATACATAATACATCCTAATGCCCCACCAGTAGGGCGTTGTACCATACAACCTATCATAAAACTGATATAAAGAAAATACATGAAAAAGACACGAGACAGAATCACCCTCTCAACACTCCACAAAGCTCGTCTTGCACTCAAAATATGTCAAACAGGCTCACACCACACACTTACTTACATAGACGTACTAGCTCCATACTATAACTAGTATGGGTAACTAGAGCTACCCTTACTCTCTCCAAAACGGCGTCTTTACACCCTCCATGGCGGTATCTGTGGTGGTGCAGTTGCAGTCTTCTCACTGTCAAAGATAATCACATTGAGACGCTGATGCATGCGACTGTACTGTAACTGCGCCGCTCACGTCCACTAGGAACCACTCAACCTGATCCAATCACCAGATAGATAAATGGAAGACAGGGCTAAGAAGCTGACATTGCTACAAAGTCAACGATGTAGTCGGATTTGGATTTGTGTAACACTCCTAGGTAGGATCGCACCAAGCTCTGGGACTCCAACATTCATCCCTGACCTCTCTCGCGAGCTCTCTACCTTCTGCTCTCTGTGAAATACGTATGGTAACTTATGTTACCATTTAACTTATCATCCTTATTTTTTTTTTCATTTTCCTGACACATACACTATAGCTTGGGAACTGTCCCACGCTCCAGCGCCCCAACGTTGGAGTGTTTCCCACGTCCTAGCATGGAGACTATTTCGACATGAAGGAACAGCCCATTCGTCCACGTGTCAACACTCCACTCGCCAATGTCCTCCACATCAAAATCGTTTTCTACTAAAGAGGCCACACTTAAGCATCCAAGAGGCCGCGCTTGAGCGTGCCAACGCTAGAACGTTGCATGCATGCACGCTCTAGCGTGCTGCCCTGACCAGAAATGCCGATTTTGCGCGTTCGTCCGGTTCAAAGCCAATCCATTACTTAACTCTTAAGCATGCTTTTAAACACTCAAACATATTTAACAAACACAATCTAGGATTCTATAACACAGATGTTACATCATTGGATATTACGCCCTATATAATTGTTAATTCTTTCGCGAACATTTCTGGCTGTGGGGAAGAAGTTGAAAGAGAGCTAGTGGACCAGTCCGACTTGGATGAATCTGGCGAAGACTCATTCCAATCAAGTGAGACTGACAGTGAATGTGATCTTAGTGATACAGATACTACTTAGGTAATTTATGTATTATTCATTGTGTTGTGTTTATTCATTTTTTTATAGTTGATTAATTAGTTAATATTTATATATTGTAATGTGTACATATTATTATTTTTTAAATAGATGGAAGATTCATTTAGAGGCAGATGACAGAATAGTGGCAGACTCCCTGGTAGAGGTCATGGTAGAGGTCGTGCTGAGAGAGATCCTCCCACCACCAACCTAACGAGGTTGTGCTGAGAGAGATCCTCATGGTAGAGGTCGTAATAATTTATTATAATATTTAAATTACATTTGTAACACCCCACTTTTCTTTAAGTGCTTTGTTATATGCTTGTTTGGTTGCTTAGCTTATAGCTTAAGTTAGAAGTTGTTGGTTAAGGGCTTGGTGGGATTTTTGGCTTAAAAAATCCCTTTCTGGTGCATGAGCACAACCATGCTCATGACTAGCATGCTCGTGCTTGAAATCAGGCGTGTTTCGCTGGTTTTAAGTTAAGCATGTCCATGCTCAACAGTGAGCACGCCCGTGCTCAAGTGTGGACTGCGTCTCGTAGACGCTAAGTCCAGCACATCCGTGCTTGCCAAGGAGCACGGCCGTGCTTCTAGAGCAGTTTATATATACAGCACAGAAATCGAGGGTTTCATTTTTAACCTTATTTTTGGTGGCTGCAAACCCTAGTGCTACTACTACTGTTCCATTCCATATTTCCCTCATACTTAGAGTATTTCTTGAGTATTGGTGACCTTTGGGAAGCTCTGTTTCGTCTGTGCTCGTATATAGGTAATGTCCCTTTCCCTTTTGTGGTTTCCTTTCATTGTCTTGAAATGGGAACTGAGTTGGTTTGTGTTTTTGTTTATCAAAGGCTTGGTTATGAACTGAGCTACTAGTGGGGACATAACCAGTTTGTTGTTGGCGCTTTTGTGGAACCTTCTAACCAGGTATGGGAGAAGGGTAGTGTAACCATAAGGCTGTGGAGGTAGCGTAAGGAAAAGGGGTTCCCATAACCCCGAGGTCTTATATGATGTATGATTGAAATGTTCTAAATGCCTATGTTGATGAATATATTTTCTGATTAGTTGTATGCCATAAAATGTATTTTTATGCCTATGTTGGTTATCTTGGTGTGAACATGATAATATATTTATTTTTAGTTGATATTATGTTGATTGGATGGTTGCTGCTATGACAGTTGTGATGTTGATATGTGATGATAAAGCGCTTAACTGGTTATTTAGGCTCTTAAAACGATTTAGAGTTTAGAGAATTAATCACATAATAATTTGGTTAGAATCTATGTTGAACTCTGCTCAGAGCAACACTATCGCGATTTGAGCACGGCCGTGCTGAACAAGGAGCACGCCCATGCTCCCATCTTGAATTCTGGAAACGACCGCACTTTAAGCACGTCCGTACAGCAGAGGAGCACGACCGTGCAGCTAAGCACGACCGTGCATAATATGGAGCATGACCGTGTAGCTGAGCACGGTCGTGCATAAAGGAAGTACGCCCGTGCTTCACTTAAGTAGAAGCACGACCGTGCCGGGGATAAAGCACGTCTGTGGTCCCCTCCAGAACATAAATGAAATTAAAAGCTTTTAAGGGGTTTTTAACCCCAGCTATCCCCAACGACGTTATGATAACACAGCCAACTAATGATAAAAGTAGATAACTTGGCTAAAGAGTAATGTAGATAATTAATGATGATAAGATGGTTAAGCCGGTACCCCATGGGTTACCGCACGTTGCTAGTTTTTGTGCTTATTAGCCAAAGTGGCCTCGATGCTTATTAGTCGAGGTGTTGATAAGTTGTACCTTGGTGCTTATTGGCCGCCTCGGCCTTGACCCCGATAGGTCTAAGTTGTTGATGAAGATGATGTTAAGTCTTGAGTGCTTATTGCTCAAGCAGATGAGGTGATTGCCCTGTTTGCTGTTGTGCCCATGATTCATGCATCGAAGTTGTTAGTTGTGAAATAGACAACTATAAACACGAGAAGGGGGGTTGAATTATGTTTATCAGAAATTAAAATAAAGTTAAAAACTTTTCGCATGTAGAAGCTAAGCACAGACGGGTGTAAAAAGGTTACACAGACAGGTGACCTGTCTGTTGTAGTTTTCTCAGAAAACAACACACGTATAAATGAAAAACAGTCTTGATAAAACCAGTTTTAACCCCTTAGTTAGAACGCATATGATATATAATCAAAACAACTAAAGAGATTAAGGGAAGAGAGATTAACACAGAGATTTATCCTGGTTCACTCTTCAACACAAAGAGCTATGTCCAGTCCTTGGCAGCACCAAGATTTATCCACTATAACTGATCAGGTTACAAACTCCAAGTATTGTTTGCACACCTAGCTTCTTCAGGCTCCAACACAAGTATTCTTTTCACACCTAGCCTCTTCAGGCTCCAACACAAGTATTCTTTGCACACCTAGCCTCTTCAGGCTCACTCAGATTTGTTTGAGAGTTTGGTTTGTAATAAATACACTTACAGACAGACAGATCTTTCACTAGCACTCAGAGAGTGGTTTAAATGTAAAGCTTAGGAAAGTCTGCGTAATAACTTCAAATGATTGAAGAATACAGAGTAAATAAATGAACAGAGTAATGGCTCTTTAATGCTTTGTAAACTCTGATGTGTTCATCTTCAATGACTTCTGTATTTATAGCCTTCAAACATTTAATATCCGTTAGAGACATTCTTTGCAACGATGGCTTCAAGCAGAGCTTCATTAAATGCAATATAGTCGTTCTGGGCAGCCATTAATGCAATGGAGACGTTGGTTGTACTCTAACATGAAGGATAATAGCTTTATGCATCGTGTAGACGCCAACTCAGAGTTGTGCAGAGTGCTTTTGTACTTTTGCAGAGTACATTTCCCTTTCTGTGTAATGACTGAAAGTACTAGGGAATAAAGCATGTTGGAAACATTCTTTAACTGGAAGTTTATCTCTGACTTCCTAGGTTGCTTGTGAGAAAGCATTTCTGAGTTTCTTGATAAGCGTGAGAGAGAGTTCTCAGACTATTCTTCATGAGGGGACAGCTTGCAAAAGCTTCCTGTACTTCGAGTTCTTTAACAGAGAACCATAGATAAGTTGAAGAGTAGAGACAGGTTGTAAACCAGTTTGCACATAGTCAACAATCCTAGTCAGGAGACAGGTTGACTTTTTGGCTTATACGGACAGGTGATACTTAGGTAGACAGACAGGTGAGTTTTGTAATCTTCTGGTCTGTACACTAAGTAGACAGGTTAGCAACCACAAAATAGGTTAATTAAATCATTAACCAATGTTTAGTTTTCATCAAAACTTAGGGAAATGCACACAGACGTTTTAGAGACTTAACAATCTCCCCCTTTTTGATGATGACAAACATTCAGATGATTTAATGAACCTTTGAAAATATCAGAGTACAGAATAGCAGATAGTAGACAGGTTGATTTTTTCTATATGTGCAGACAGATGCATTAGAATTCAATGAAGAGCATCAGAGTAATATGCCGCAGGTTTAAGTCCAAAATAACAGAGGAAATGTTCATATTCTCCAGAACACTTAGCATATATCACATATATTTTTCTCCAAACATTTTACATTAATCATCTTACATTACATTTTTCTCCCCCTTTTGTCAGCAACAAAAAGAGTAAACATATAACAGTGGAGAGAAAAGGAGACAATGAAGAGAAAATAATAAGGTAAAATTGATTTGTATTCATCATAAGCATTTCAATTACAAGGCAGTTCCTACAACTACTCATCTAGGCTGATTAAAAAGAAGATACAGGGAATCAACTTTCTGTTCTAACAGCAGCCTAGCATGCCTCTCTGCATCCAATTGTCTTCTGACTTCTTCTAGCTCAGTCTTAAGAAGATTGAAGCTATCTGAATCCACCATCTGAGAGGAGGAGACTTCTGTAGACAAGCTGGTTGAAGCAGCAGACAGGGATGGATACCAGGGTAAGGCTAAAACTGGGGGTGCCTTAGGTATAGAGAAAGGTGAGGAGACATGGGGAAAGAAAAGTTGATGAATGGTTCTGAAATAAAATAAAGGAAGAAATGCTATTTTGAACAGAGGGGTGATTCTGACTGGGTCAAAATCAGGAGAGGGAAAGACACAGGAGAGTCTTTCACCAAGAGACAGATTGGCTAAGACAGAGGGAGGTAGGGGTAAGAGAGAGTCTATGTGGGAGAAGAAAGAATTAGACCCTGTGACTAAAAGAAAAAAGTATCTAGACCTAGAGGGTAACATTACAACAGAGGCAGGATAGTGAGATCCTTCCAATGTTCTAATGAACAACACAATAGGGGGATAAAAGAAAATCTCCCTACATGGGTTCAGAATGTGAGGTGGAGGAGAAGGGATGACAGATAAGTGAGATATACTTGCAGTCATCAGAGATTGCAAATCACTCACAAACAGTCTAGATGATATGCCAGATTGTTCTCTGGGAGTTGAGTCCCTGTGAACAACTGTGTACTGACATACAACAGACACTACATCAAAAGATGTTTGAGTGGGGTGGGAGGAGATAGGTGAATGAAAAGGGGAGGCAACAGATAAAGGGTTGACACAGAGAGCAGAGGGGGAAGAAACAGCAGAATCTGGAATACCTAGATGAAGGGGAGAGGATGGTGCAGAAGGGAAGGTGAAGAGCTGATCTTCAAAGTGCCTTGCTTTCTTCCTTGAAGGGGACAGAGAAGCTTCTTTATGATGACCAACTGTCTGTGTTCCAGCAGACAGGTCAGCAGAGGGTGCAGTAGCAGCAGCAGCAGCAGCAGGCTCTTCTGCAGGGACTGCTTCCCTTTCAGCAACAGCCACTACAGGCATAGGGTAGCCTGACCTTTTTTTTCTGGGAATGAATCCCAAATCAAGAGATTTGATCTCCCTAGGCTCCTCTGAGGGTGGAGATGTCTGCTCCCCCTGAGCAGGTGCATCTTCTTTACTAGGCACAGACTCTACTTGTCTGACCTTGGTAAAGGTCTTCACCAGTCTTCTTCTTTTGGTGGGTTGTGCAGAAACCCCACCAGATTTTCCAGCCTCACTGGTCTTCCTCTTGGGAGAGGGTTTCTTCAGCTTGAATCTGAGAGGCTCTACTGTCTCAGCAGATCCTTCAGATGCTGTGGGTTCCTCAGGCCTCTGATCCTGTCTGGCAACCTTTCCAGCAGCTTTCCAAATTCTTTCAGAGATTGGAAACTCTGATTCACCAGTGGAATCAACAGGTTCTTCTGCTTTTTCCTTCAGCTTCTGCTCAACAGCAGGCTTCTTCTTCTTCTCTTCTTCCTCATCCTCCAGAGGGATTCCTTCAATCCCCATCATAGACAAGACCTTCTTGTCTATGGGCAAAGCCATGTCCACAAAGTGGACATCAGTTGGAACAAATATCTTGTTCCTAAAAACCCTTGTCAGCAGCATTCCATAAGGGTAAGTAGGCATATTTGTCCTTCTGATCAGAGACTCAAGATACATGTAGATGAGATCATTGATGTCTATCTTGATTTTGTGAATCAAGTGGTACAGAGCAAATCTGTCCAACTTGGTCACATTGTCTCTTGACCCTTTTCTGGGCATCACACACTCCAGAAGCAGCTTGTGCAAGAACCTGCACTTGGGCACCATGCTGACAGGCTTCTTGTTCTCAGGGTTGGGAACTCCATATACAGCAATATTGACACTTTCAGTTCCCACCTGATCTTCCCAGTCAGGTCTGAAAGCAGTTCTAATCCTTGGGCATCTGGTTGCCAATTCCAGAGAGCTGATAGGAAACTGGAGAGTCACATCAGCTGACATTTGAGCCTTGAAGCTCTTGGTTCCATCAACCACGTTGGTGATGACCACAGCATTTCTCCAGAAGTCTCTGACAAGCTTGGGATGGACCAGCTCCTTGATATCAAAGAAGGCTGTCCACTTAGAGTATTCCAACTCCTCAGTGACATCCATTCCCCATTTCTTCATCTGTTGAAGATCAACAGTCTTTCCAGGTAGAATCTTCTCTACATCAGCTATTCTCATATCGTATTGCTCAGCAATCTCTTTTGGAGACAGGCGCTTTGAAGATGCCATTTTCAGAGAAGAGAGAAAAGGAAGTTTTGGAAGAGAGAAGGGTTTGAACGAGAGGAAGACGAAGACAAAAAGACTTAGGGCTTTTTGAAAAGGATAAAGTTTGAAACTTTCTGAAGATTTGCCTTTTAAAGCAGTAAAAGCAGGAGAGAGAAAAAAGACATTTTTAATTAAGAATGGCACGATTTATGTGGGGAACTGTAGCGCCCACTTAGACATAATGAAAACATGGTTTCGAGGTAAAAACTGCCGTGTCCATGATTAGCTTCAGATTAACAAATGGTATTAAATAAATAGATAAATAATAACCATTTTAATAAAACTGTTGGGTTTCAGCATAGTGACTCAGCAGAGTCAGACAGGTGATCACAGACAGTTTAAAAACTCAGATATGTCATTCAACAATACAATGCATGTTTAAATTATCTCTAATAAATAAAAATCTTTCTTCTGCTAAAGGCTTAGTGAAGATATCAGCCCATTGATTTTCAGTTTTAACAAACTTAATATCAAAGATACCTTTCTGAACATAGTCTCTAATGAAGTGATGTTTGATTTCTATATGCTTAGCCTTAGAATGCTGAATTGGATTTTTAGTTAAGCAGATAGCACTAGAATTATCACACCATACAGATATATTATGCTCAAAAATAGAGTAATCCTCAAGTTGATGTTTTACCCATAAGAGTTGAGAGCAACAACTAGCAGCTGAGATATATTCTGCTTCAGCAGTAGATAGAGCTATAGTTGTTTGTCTTTTGCTTGACCAAGAGACCAAATTTGCTCCAATGAAGTGGCATCCTCCACTGGTGCTTTTTCTTTCTATTCTGTCTCCAGCAAAGTCAGCATCACAGAATCCCACTAATCTGTATTCTTTAGTTCTTAAATACAGCAAACCAAGATTAGTAGTACCAAGCAAATATCTAAATATTCTCTTAACAGCTTTAAGATGAGATTCCCTTGGGTCAGATTGAAATCTAGCACACATGCAGACACTAAATTGAATATCAGGTCTGCTTGAGGTTAAGTACATTAAAGATCCAATCATACCTCTGTAGACAGTTTGGTCTACCTTTTTACCTTCATCATCTTTACTGAGTTTTGCATTGGTTTCCATGGGAGTTTTCATAAGTTTAGCACTTTCCATTTTGTATTTCTTGAGCATTTCCTTGATATACTTTTGTTGATGGATGTAGATTACATCACTTGTCTGTTTGATTTGTAGACCAAGGAAGAACTTCAATTCTCCCATCATGCTCATCTCAAATTCTGCTTGCATCAGCTTTGAAAAATCCTTGCACAGCTTTTCATTAGTTGCTCCAAAAATAATATCATCAACATATATTTGGACTACAATGAAATTTTCTTTATGGCTTTTCTTAAACAGAGTAGTATCTACTTGACCTCTTGTAAAACCATTATGCATGAGAAAAGAGCTTAGTCTATCATACCATGCCCTAGGTGCTTTCTTTAAACCATATAATGCCTTTTTAAGTTTAAAAACATGATCTGGTTTATCAATATCTTCAAAACCAGGGGGTTGTTTAACATAAACTTCTTCTTCAATTATTCCATTGAGAAAAGCACTTTTCACATCCATTTGAAAAAGAGTGATTTGGTGTTGTGCAGCATATGACATTAGTATGCGAATAGCTTCTATTCTAGCTACAGGTGCAAAGGTTTCAGTATAGTCAATACCTTCTTGTTGGTTATAGCCTTGAGCTACTAACCTTGCCTTGTTTCTGACAACTTTGCCATCTTCATCTAACTTGTTTCTGAAGACCCATCTTGTTCCAATGACAGACTTGTTTTGGGGTTTGGAGACAAGTGTCCAGACATCATTTCTGGTGAACTGGTTGAGTTCTTCTTGCATAGCAAGAATCCAGCTTTCATCATCAAGAGCTTCTTCAATGTGCTTTGGCTCTATTTCTGACAAAAAGGCCACATTGCTTGATTCTCTTAAGGTAGATCTGGTTCTCACTCCTTCTGAGGGATGTCCAATGATGAGATCCTTAGGATGATGAGTTTTGAATTTCCAGTCTCTTTCAAGAGGATCTTGACTTGTCTGTTGACTTGTCTGCTCCACTTGTCTGTCTGGTTCTGCTTCAGGTTCTGATTTGGTTAAGTCAGGTTGTTGATCTTCTGACTTGTTTATATCAAGACCTGCAAGATCATCTTCTAGATCTGACAATTCCTTATCAGTCTTTAAGTTATCATTAAATTTGACATGAACAGATTCTTCAATAACAGATGTTCTAGAATTGTAAATTCTAAAAGCTTTAGACATTTCAGAGTATCCCAAAAAGATACCTTTGTCTGTCTTAGAGTCAAATTTTCCAAGTTGATCCTTGGTATTTAAGATGAAGCATTCACAACCAAATGCATGAAAGTAAGAGATGTTGGGGCTTTTTCCTTTCCACAGTTCATAGGGAGTCTTCTTTAGAAATGGCCTAATGAGTATTCTGTTTTGTACATAACAGGCTGTGTTTACTGCTTCTGCCCAGAAGTACTTAGGGAGATTATTCTCATTGAGCATAGATCTAGCCATCTCTTGCAGAGATCTGTTCTTTCTTTCAACCACTCCATTTTGTTGAGGAGTTCTAGGTGCAGAGAAATTGTGAGAGATCCCATTCTCCTCACAGAACTGACTAAACTGCTCATTTTCAAATTCTCCCCCATGGTCACTTCTAAGAGTAGAAATGCAGAAACCCTGCTCATTTTGTACTCTTTTACAGAATACTGAGAAAGCCTTAAAAGACTCATCCTTGTGGGTTAAGAAGAGTACCCATGTATATCTAGAATAGTCATCAACTATGACAAATCCATATTTCCTTCCAGCTAGGCTAGCAACACTAACTGGTCCAAACAGATCCATGTGTAACAGCTGAAGAGGTCTAGAGGTTGATATTTGGTTTTTAGATTTGAAACTTGATTTTATCTGTTTACCTCTCTGACATGCATCACACAAAACATCTTTCTTAAAACTAATATCAGGCAATCCTCTTACAAGGTTATCCCTTTTTAGTTTTGAAATTAATTTCATACTCGCATGTCCTAGTTTCTTGTGCCACAACCATCTTTCATCCTCTTTAGACATCAAACAGGTTACACTTTGATCTGAGAGATCAGTCAGTTCAATCTTATACAGATTTTGTTGCCTTATAGCTGAAAAGAGGGTTTTGCCACTTAGATCCTTAACTATACAGAAATCTTTGGTAAAGGAGACATCAAATCCACTGTCACATAATTGACTTATGCTAAGCAAATTGTGTTTTAATCCTTTAACCATAAGAACATTTGATATAGAGGGAAGAGGAGGTTTACCACCAATAGTACCAATTCCTATAACCTTCCCTTTCTGATTTCCACCAAATGCCACATGTCCTCCTTTTTTAAGTTGGAGGTCTAGGAACATAGACCTTTCTCCTGTCATGTGTCGCGAGCAGCCACTATCCAGGTACCAGCAGTGGTGTTTTCTTTATGCTGTTGAGGACATCTGCAACAGAGATTATTTGATCTTTAGGTACCCATAGTTTTCTGGGTCCTTTTCTGTTAGTTCTAGGAGTCTGTGAAGACTTCCTTCTTTTCTTATGAAGACACTTAGACATAACATGTCCAGTTTTTCCACAGAAATTACAGATAGGTATGGATTTAATAGAAGTAGATGTAGCAGACACTTTAGAGTGCTTAGTTGATACTTTATGATGTATCTGATGGACATATCCTATACCTTCTTTGTTAAGGGAGTGCCTCTGACAGCCAAGCAGCTTGGTCAGATTTTCTCTACCATTAACAAATTTGGCAAGATCAGAAGTGAGCTCTTCCACTTTCTGTTGAAGTTTTTCAACTTCTTCAGACTGTGATGTATCACTAGAGATCTTAGCTTCATTAGACTTTTCAGTCTTCAGCTCACTGTTCTCCTTGGCAAATTTCTCACACTCTAGAGATTTCTGTTTATGCTCACTGAGGAGCTTAACATGATCTCTCTTGAGAGATTTGAAAGCCTTGGATAAACAGTTGGATTCCTCCAACAATTCTTCATAGGCATCAAGTAATTCCTCATAATCAGAATTTACCTCATTATCTGAATCAGAGTCAGTGTTAGCCATTAGACAGAGATTTGCTTCTTCCTCTGTCTCCTCATCAGTAGATGTTGACTCTAGATCTTCCCAAGTAGCCATCATTCCTTTCTTCTTCTTTTTGAAGAACTTCTTAAACGGGGCTTTCTTGAGTTGAGGACATTCTGCTTTGATGTGACCTGGTTTCTTGCACTCATAGCAGACAATTGAGTTCTTGTCTGTTGAAGTGGAATCCTTGAAGTTCTTGTCCTTGTTGAATCTTCTGAATGGTTTATCCTTTCTGAACTTCTTTTTCTGTAAGAGAAGCTTTATCTTTTTGGTTAGGAGAGATAGTTCTTCATCACTTTCAGAATCCTCAGATTCAGACAGGTCATCATCACTGGATGACTCGTCTGCCTTCAACGCTTTAGAAGCTTTGGAAGACTTTTGATCAGCCTTCAGAGCAATTGACTTGCCCTTCTTTGTTGAGACTTCATCTCCAAGTTCTTGCTCATGAACAGTAAGTGTTCCAAGGAGTTCATCCATGGTCAAGGTGGTAAGATCTTTGGCTTGAGAGATAGCAGTTACCAGAGGTCTCCACTGCTTAGGTAGACTCCTAAGTATCTTTCCAACCTTCTCAGCATTAGAGTAAACTTTGCCAAGAGATTTTAGACCATTGATGATAGTTTGGAATCTCCCAATCATTTGAGCAACAGATTCTCCTTCCTCCATGAGAAACAGTTCATACTTTCTGACAAGTATGGCAATTTTTGATTCTTTGACTTTGGCTGTTCCTTCATGTGTGACAGCTAAGGTGTCCCATATTTCTTTGACAGAATCACAGGCACAGACCTTCTCAAATTCATCAGGACTGAGAGCACAAATAATGTTGTATCTGGCTTTGTGATTCAGATCCCACTTTGCCTTTTCTGCAGGGGTCCACTGAGCTTTTGGCTTATCAGTGTTGTCATCGTTTTTAGGAATGAAAGGACCATCAGTGATGACATCCCAGAGATCAGAGTTTGTAGATAGAATGAACCATTGAAATCTGTCTTTCCAATAGTTGTAGTTTTCTCCATTGAAGAATGGAGGTCTGGTTAAGGAGGCTCCTTCAGTCTGGTTACTTCCACTAGCTCCAGCAGTCATGTCTATTCTTTAGGATCTTTTACCTCTACACTGTTAGATGCTCAACCCAGAGGCTGAGCTCTGATACCAACTGAAATAGACAACTATAAACACGAGAAGGGGGGTTGAATTGTGTTTATCAGAAATTAAAATAAAGTTAAAAACTTTTCGCATGCAGAAGCTAAGCACAGACGGGTGTAAAAAGGTTACACAGACAGGTCACCTGTCTGTTGTAGTTTTCTCAGAAAACAACACACGTATAAATGAAAAACAGTCTTGATAAAAACAGTTTTAACCCCTTAGTTAGAACGCAGATGATATATAATCAAAACAACTAAAGAGATTAAGGGAAGAGAGATTAACACAGAGATTTATCCTGGTTCACTCTTCAACACAAAGAGCTATGTCCAGTCCTTGGCAGCACCAAGATTTATCCACTATAACTGATCAGGTTACAGACTCCAAGTATTGTTTGCACACCTAGCCTCTTCAGGCTCCAACACAAGTATTCTTTTCACACCTAGCCTCTTCAGGCTCCAACACAAGTATTCTTTGCACACCTAGCCTCTTCAGGCTCACTCAGATTTGTTTGAGAGTTTGGTTTGTAATAAATACACTTACAGACAGACAGATCTTTCACTAGCACTCAGAGAGTGGTTTAAATGTAAAGCTTAGGAAAGTCTGCGTAATAACTTCAAATGATTGAAGAATACAGAGTAAATAAATGAACAGAGTAATGGCTCTTTAATGCTTTGTAAACTCTGATGTGTTCATCTTCAATGACTTCTGTATTTATAGCCTTCAAACATTTAATATCCGTTAGAGACATTCTTTGCAACGATGGCTTCAAGCAGAGCTTCATTAAATGCAATATAGTCATTCTGGGCAGCCATTAATGCAATGGAGACGTTGGTTGTACTCTAACATGAAGGATAATAACTTTATGCATCGTGTAGACGCCAACTCAGAGTTGTGCAGAGTGCTTTTGTACTTTTGCAGAGTACATTTCCCTTTCTGTGTAATGACTGAAAGTACTAGGAATAAAGCATGTTGGAAACATTCTTTAACTGGAAGTTTATCTCTGACTTCCTAGGTTGCTTGTGAGAAAGCATTTCTGAGTTTCTTGATAAGCGTGAGAGAGAGTTCTCAGACTATTCTTCATGAGGGGACAGCTTGCAAAAGCTTCCTGTACTTCGAGTTCTTTAACAGAAAACCATAGATAAGTTGAAGAGTAGAGACAGGTTGTAAAACCAGTTTGCACATAGTCAACAATCCTAGTCAGCAGACAGGTTGACTTCTTGGCTTATACGGACAGGTGAGACTTAGGTAGACAGACAGGTGAGTTTTGTAATCTTCTGATCTGTACACTAAGTAGACAGGTTAGCAACCACAAAATAGGTTAATTAAATCATTACCCAATGTTTCGTTTTCATCAAAACTTAGGGAATGCACACAGACATTTTAGAGACTTAACAAGTTGGGGGGACGTTCGACATAGGGGAGGTCGTCCGAGAGTAAGACGATTTGGCCATCCACGGTAGGTTACCCAAGGTTCAGTGACCGTGCACCCCCTTGATGAGGCATCCAAGGTTTGATGTGTTGACTATCCATGGGTTCACCCGAGGTTTGGTGGACTGCTGGCATTGGTGCTTCTATGGCCAATGCGGAGATGTAACTCCGGAGTCGTTCATCCTGAGTTAGTTGGATCCACATGCATAATGGAGTAGCGGAGTAGTGTTGCATTACACCGCATAGCATACTTGGTAGTTATGACGTTGATGTTTGATGATATAAATGATGATGTATGCTTATGATGCTACCATGCTTGTTTGTTTACCTTACTTCCTATCTCCATGCCATTGTGTTTACATGATTCTTACTCCCCGTTCTCTGTCTTCTTGTTTGGAATGTATGGTTTTATACAGAGGATGACAAGCAGCCAGGAGAGGAGTGACTCTGAGGATCAGCCACTCAGTTAGGATTTCCCTGTTGTTCAGTTTAGCTTTTTTAGTTTTTAGTTGTATCCCGAGCATTTTATTCCGGAACGGTTATACCAGCTCTGTAGGTGACATCGGGGTTGGGTTTGTTTTGTTATGTTTATTATTGTTTAAACATGGTTTTTATTTTCCGCGTTTTTTGAACTCGTTCATGTGGGACCTTTCTACCATGGACAATCATTTTATTTAAATGAGTAAATGCATGTTAATTTTATATCTCTTTATCTTTATCGCTTTTATAACATGCGGGGTAGCAGGGTGTCACAACATTTCCTGTTAATTTAATCTTATTATATATAAGACTTGCGTAACAGGTGTTTGTTGTAGAAAGAGTATCGGTGGGATCCACATCTGGAGAACATCGTGAGGATCGGTTTTGAACATAATGGTTCCTTGGTTATGAAGAACGCAATGAACAAGCTCAGAAAAGGTAAAGATAAAGGTGGTTGGTTGGATCCAAAGATCAATCAGGGCCTGGAATAGTGTTGGGCCTCTGAGAAGTTCCATGAGAGGATCGAGCCGCTGATAATGGCACATGTGCCTCGCCAATTGCTCTAAATCGGTCGCCGCTCACTTCGACGAAATGGTAAGTTTAAATGAGTTTATTTTAGCGGACTACTTAGTTTTCATTTATCATAAATATTATGAATTTAACTTTATTTAAATATATGCAGGCTGCGCAGTTACAGCGACCCCCACCGCTATGGAGTTGGTGAAGACAAAGAAGTTAAAGTCGAGGGAATAGGTCAACGACGAGGTTTGTAATTATACGGTAAGTAAAAAAAATAATTTTAGGTAAAACATGTAATTTATTATTATTTGTTACTATTAGTTATAAGTCTAACTATTGATCTTCAATTGTACTTCGTAGGTCACGTTTAATAGAATAAGGACAATGTTGTATCACGTGCCTCACAGGATGAGGTTTTGAATGGTGAGAGCCCCCATTCTCCTGCCTCCGTCGATGACAATGCCATTTATTTGGAGGTCATCGGAGGCAGGAACAAGAAAGGGCACATGTATGGCCTCGGACACTTGGGCGATGAGTTTCTCGCCTCATCGTCTGGCACGCCTGCTCCTTCATGCACTGCTACCGTCCCTCCGGATCAGTTATACGACATGCAGGACACCATTACACTGCTTAACGCTGAGCCTAGAGAGAACGATACGACAGAGCGGTTGATGACGAAGCAAATTGCACTGCTGACACAGGCACACCAGCAGCTGATGCGGACGACCATGTAGCATGGTCAAACTCTGCAGTTGGTGTTGGAGCAAATGGGGATCCAGCCTCCTTTTGCACCGCCTGCAGCTCCTCTAGTTGTGCCGCCTGCAGCTCCTCCAGTTGCGCCTGATCCTGATGCTGATGCTGCTCCAGAGGACGAGGACATTAAGGATGCCGCCACCTACAACAAGGAAGAGTTCCCACCTTCGCCTAATTTTTTATCTTTGATACTATATTTTATATTGTTTATACATTTTTATAGTTGACATTTATATATATTGCAATTTTGTTTGGTATATTTATTTGATTAGTGTTTAATATTTTTAAATTTTTAATCGTAATTTATAATAATAAATTCAAGTCTAAGTATCTATTAGCATAATAACTGCATGTTAAAAATAAATCCTAAAAATAAAAAAAAAATAGAAAAATAAAAAACATTAAAAAAAGCTAGCGACCGAAATAGCCACCAAAAATTAAGTCGCTAGTTGTGAATCAAATTTCATTTTTTAAAACAAAATAAATTATATATTGCCTTAGCGACCTATTTTTTGCCGCAAAATTGGTTAGTAGAAACCAGATTTAGCGATCGAAACTGCAACCACTTTATCAATCGCTAAATTTGGTTAAATGAAGCATGCGACCAAACTTTGACGACTGAATTACAAATACTAAACAACGACCAAAAAAAAAAAAAATTCGATCGCTAAAACCTTAGCGACCAGGGTTTTTGCTATGCCTATTTTTCGGTCGCTAATTCGATCGCCAACACATTTAGCGACCGAATTTTGGTGATTAGAGACCGATTTCTTCGGTTGCTAAATAGTTTTTTTTTTTTGTCGTGAAAAGCCTTTTGGTTCAAAGTAAAGACTTGCAATTCATCACTTCCATCATAAAATGCCTTTGATAGGGCACTCGATATTTCATATGCAATCGGTATACATAAATACGTCTTCATAATTTCTGGTGTCAGGGACATCAGTAGCCATCTTTTCACTTTCTGATTTTTAGCATTCCATTTTTCATTACCAGGGTTAACGGAAAGATAAGCTGTAGCTGCTTACCCACAATATCACTACATTAACTACTTATCATGCAAGGGATAATTTAAAAAAAAGGAAATCAACACTATAAATACAAGAAAAAGTACCAACATGTGGTTGGTCCAAGTGGTAAGGGACTTGGGCACCTTAAGCAAGTGGTCAGGGGTTCGAATTCTGACTCTTGGGTATTTAGAAAACTTGGTTGGGAGGAAATAACCCACCTTGTGTGCCCAACAGGTTCCCCGACAGAGATTAGTCTCTACTAACGGTCATGGTTACCCAAAAAAATAAATACAAGAAAAAGTCATAAAGGATAAGATTGTTTAAGATTGAAACACTTCATTTATTTCGGCCATTATTGACAACAATATTTGGACGGAATAATAATATTTATATTATTGTTAAAATATTATTTTTCAATTTAAATTTATAATTATTTATATTATTCATAATTGTATTATTTTAATAAGTTTTAAATTTTATTATATATATTTTCATATCATATAATAATCATTGTATCATATCGTATGCATATTCATTTTTTGTACTTGCTTCTCAGGTGGGGAGGACTATTGAAAGTTCAAATTTCACACAACTTAACACTCTTTAATACAAAACCAATTTGGAACTGTTATCATCAAAAAAGAAAATAATTTATCTGATGGCCGAACGCGATTGACAGTTGATTAGCTGGAGTAATAGCCGATGGAATGATTAGCTGATGGTGAATGATGAAGATTTGGCTGGGTGCATATTGGATTGGGCCTTGGATTAATGGGCTAGCTTGCTTAAGGGCGAAGTACTTATGGTCATTCGAGGGTTGAAAGCTAGCATGTGACATGCCATTCGTTGGATCCTAAAGATGCGGGTAATGGATAGAAGTGGTTGCAGCACACGTTTGAAGTTCTCAGAAGAGTTGAGAAGAGGCCCAAGCTTGAAGATTAGTTGCCAACGGATGACAAGGAGCGTGGCTGGAAAATAGGAACACAGTCCTTTGAAGATAGTCGTTGCAGCAAGATGGATTTGTGCAGTTGAAGATCATAGTTACTGAACGGGGGTAGTTGCATAAATTTAGGAGTTTTACCCAATGGGATTGGCTATATTGGGGTTGAAGCTTTGTCTATAAATACCTTTTGGAACCAATTGTAAAGCAACGACACTCAATCAATACAATGCAAGCTTTTATGCTTAATTAGATTTTCCATTTAATGCTTTCCTATTGCTTTCTTCTATTGCTTTCAGTTATCTTTTTACTTTACTTTGTACAATTTTAAACACTTAGCCTTTTAGCTTATAAGTTCATCTTTCAACCAAACACTTTCTTTAATAGTTTGAGAACTCATATGTGAGAGACAGATTTTCCCCCACCCATAGTGTCTTTCGCTTGATTCTAGAGAAATTAAAACGTGTAGTTGGGCTAACTCTGATATTCAGCTGGGTCACAATTTAACAAGAGAACAGGGACAATAATACAAAACTTTATCTGAGGCTTCAAATTCACCAGCTCTCTTCAACGTAAATACACATTTCTTTCAATCTGATCACGTAGTTCATACACAACGTCAACTCTAGGTCCCCCAAAAGCTAATCATTTCATACTTCGTATATTGTGAAAGCGGGAGAAACTGAGATGGGGATATATCAAATATGAATGTTGATTGATAAACTTCAAAATAGAATTTGTTTACTATTATCTACATGACGTGGCTCTATACCATTCGAACAAGGAAGTGAAGCGGTGTTGTCATTTCAGAAAAGCCAAACGAATTGTTCAGCATAATTTGTTTGCTAGTGTATGCTGCAATTAACTTTGGATTGGGATGGACCTGTGCCGCCATTACGCATGTCTATGAGTATATATTACAGATTTTGGACGCGTCAGCATCTTCCTCCTCCGCCCAATAAATAGCAACTTTTGCAGTGCGAATTATTCAAAATCATTATTGCTCAAATGTCTCACTAATTAATAGTCCAACATTTAAAAGCCATTTGTTAAATTTCAACCCATCTCAATCTTGTTTCTTCAATTCGTGAGTATTAAGGACTGGATATCTATGAGTGCGGCATCAGCATACTTATGGATTATTCAATGCAGACATAAAAAAAAAAAAAAAATCTTACTTACCAATATTCTAAAGACATTAATTAATAATTTTAAAATAATATTCTATGAAAATTTTAAAAAGCTTACCTTTTAATAGATTAATTAGCTAACTTACCATTTTAATTTCTTAATCGATATCTTAAAAACATTAGCTAACATTTAAAGAAAATAGTAAACCACAAGGACAGAAAGAGACAGGTTACAACCATGATGAGACTTTCTTGTGTTATTTATAGAGTTTTAAAATGAAATAAAGCAAGAATTCATAGTATCCTGCTACTGATTTTATAGGTTAACCGGACATCAATGACAGGATATGATTGGATAACCATTATGAGACCTTTTTTTTCCATTTAATTTCTTCTGAATGCTGGCCCATAGTCACTGGCCATCAAAAATTTTATAATGCAAAATTTGCAAATACGTGTATATAAGATTTATTTCTTTCACTCTCTCACAATAAACTAATAAAGGATTTTTTATAATAATAGTTAAGAAAAAAAAATTATTTACCAAAATGCTCATCGTACAAGATTATGTACCAAATTACTCATGTCTTTGTTGAAGATATTACAACAGATTCGGAATTTAATAGCATTTAATTTCGGCATTTTATAACACTTTCGGGTGCTATCTATTTTGGCGCTATCGAAATTTGTAAATAAGGATAACCTTCTAAGGCAATGTCTTAGATTTAACCACAATAGTATTTGTCAGGTGAAACGCTATAGCCTTTTTTTTTATAAAGGAAACGCTATAGTCTTTAACACTAAAATATCCATCCAGGAAACGGTGTTGATGTGGCGCAGACTAAAACATGCGCTATATTAGTTAGCCAATAATCATAGCGCGATTTCATTAATGTGTTATCTTAGTTTTAACTACGATAGCATTTTGTAAACAAATATTGTCTATTATCCACATTTTTTTAATTGTTGTTTTCGCTGCTTACTACACATTCCCTTGTATTCACCGATCGAAAACAACATTCAGCCATCAAAAAACAACATTCAACAATTAAAAAAGACATTCAACCATCAGAAAACAACATTCAACATTCAGCACACAAGATTAATCAACAAAATCCACCATAATCAAACTTTGGTGCTTAAAAAAAAAAAAGCCTATATACCTCTATCAAACAAAAGATTAAAACAATCCCGCAAGTTGAAAGTACTATTATCATTATGCATTATTGAAACATGAAAAGATAAAGATCTGAAAGGATAATGACAAATCTTCACTTTACTAATGTCTTGTTGTCATCCAGAATAAGCTAGTAACAAGAGGCAAGTTCCACTCTTCTGTGTCTAAATTAACCTACAGAATCAAAAAATTAATTACCAACACATGTTTAATTTAGTGAAAGGGTAAAGAGGCAAAATAAAACACATAGGGGGACTTACAGTCTTGAACCTTCCGACCGCAACTTCTCGGGGAATTTTTGAAAAAGTTCAAGAAACTGCGTGATAACCTTCCAAACTCAACCTACAGAATAAAAAAAAAAAAATTACCAACACATGGTTTTGAAAAAGGTTAAAGAAGCAAATTAACAAAGACTTTAAGTAACTCACATAGGTTGATAAGGGGAACCTTCCAATAGAAGCTTCTGGCAAACGTACGGTGAAAGAGACTTTAAGTAACCCACGTAACCCTAATTTTCCATTAAACAGAAATGAAAGAGACTTTAAGTAACTCATGTAATCCTAAGCATTTCAAATGACAAAGGTGAAGAGACTTACCAGAGAAGCCAGAGAGACTTACCGCTAGGTGGGAGAGAGAGCAATTGAGAGAGAGAGCACGCATAATAGTGGGAGAAAGACTTTGGGTTTGAGCGCGTGCGCTGGTTTGAAAGAGTGAGAGTGAAAGAGAGAGAGAGAGAGAGAGAGAGAGAGCAATAGTGGCCATATTCTTTAATATAAATTTTTTGATTTGATGGACCATACCTTTAATCGGGCCTTGTTTTAGAAACGCTATTAAAAATTATACATTTAACAGAGAAGCGCTATTAAATATTGATATCACAAATTTTAGCAGGAATGATACCAAGTGACAGACACGACTGCACGTCTTCCTCTTTTCCATCTCCACTAACATTGTAACTTCTATTAATGACTTCTCTTTGAAAATGCACGATTGCACGTATGTCTTCCTCTTCTCCATCTCCACTAACGTTGTAACTTCTATTTATGGTATCTATTTGAAAACGTATGACTGCTCTTCTTCACATGTCTTCTCTATAAAAAAGGCTACCTCTGGTAAACCAAGTAACCATTCCTTGACTTCATTCTCAGAATAATTAACTTCCCAAAATCACCCCCAAATCTTCTATGCATATTACACCCAACAAGGAAATTGATCTTGAAAAGCTCAAAACTATGGATTTGACATTACTACAGAGGTCGAGGCTCAAGAGTGGAAATATATCTTCAAAATCGATAATCCCATCCCTGTGATAAAACTTCAGGAGTCCTGGTCCAACAATGAGATCAAAGCCGACAGATCCATCAACGCGGAAGTAGCTGAAAAACTAGTGACAATCAATGAGGGTTATATTGATTCCATAACAAGTGATGGAACAAAGCGGTTTGATGAGTTACAGAAGCCTGTTGTGGATAAAGGAAGACCCAAGCCTTTCTCTGAAGAAGGTTTATCGGGTCATATCTGAGAAGAATGTTGAAGAGAAGAAGGCTCAAAGACAATATATGACCAGCAAGGCTCAGTTTTTCCTTGAGTGTTGGGGTTATTTCGTTTTTCCTGCCGACCACTACCCCTTGGATGTGTCAAAAACCGAATTGACCATCGTTTATCACCTCCTCACTTGCTATAAATAAATCTTCCATTCCTTGTAACGGAACACATGAAATACTGTCTTGGTAGGAATGTTGATATCCCCTATGGACATCTCTTTCAAACTATTTTCAGGTGTCATTTTGTCCACATGCATGATGTGTCTAAAATGAAACCTTCATTCGAACCCCTTAGCTCCAACTTCCTCATTAATCAAAAAATTCAACCATGGAAAGGGATGGTAAATCCTAATAGCATCATTCTAGATTCTTCTTCAAAATCTATAAATCCAGAACCAGAGTCACCAATGTCTCCAACTGAATCTGATCTGGGGGAGATCCAGTCAAAGAGAAGGGGTGCCTATATATAGCGAGGCATTTGGAAGCGCACCAAAACCACAGCGCCTTTTGGGAGAATAACCCAAAAAGAGAAAAGTGACTCAAGAGGAGTCTTCTTCTGTGAGGGCTATGAGTTCTGACGACAGCCCCTCCTCTTCATTGCCATCTTCTGATGATGATCGTCAAGATATCATTGATGTGGTGGAAGGATTCAAGATAACAGTTATAGAAAAGTTTGATGAACTAATTGCTATTATTAGAAATCGTTAGGAATTATTTCTTTCTATGTTCAGGTTTTTTTTATTTTTATAACAATCAATGAAGTACTAAATTATCTATTCATTTCCTTATTATATATATATATATGTATATATATATATATATACACACACAGATATGTACATAAGGTTTAGGCGAAAGGTTTCAGTTTTAAACTAGAGAAATGATAGCGCTTATAGAAACAAACGCTATTAAACCATTTAATTTCTTAAGGATATACATGAGAAAACAATGATATTTATAGGTTAATAGAGAAGAAGAACGAGTTTCTGAAGTTTTAAGTGTGATAGTGTGGTCAAAGGGAAAAGTTTCAGTTTTAAAAATGGAAAATGATAGCGCTTATTCATACGAGCGCTATTATATTTGATATTTAATAGCGCATTCTTTAAGAAGTACTATTAAATTATTTTATTTCGTTTTTTAAATGATTATTTTTCATTCCTTTAAATTTTTAATGCAAGCAGACATTTCATTTTTGTTACATTTTCACATGAATATTTTTCATTCCTTTAAATTTTTAATGCAAAAAGAACATTTCCTTGGTTTTTCTCAACGATATTTTTCACTTTATACTTTACACATCAAATATGCATCTTCTCAATTTCATTCAAAATCATTTTTATCAAACGTTTATCCAAACACACACTCAGCAACATGTTAATGGCAAGGGAGAAAACAGAATGAAGCTTTGATGTATTTTTTCTACTTTTCTCCTCCCTTCAATATCTGTTATGTGTCTTTATCCCCCCATTTAAAGCTTCTCATATCGTTTTGTCGTCTGTCATGCAAAAAGGGTCACTGGGTCGCCAATGAGACACACCGATGTCCCATTAAAAAAAACTAATTAACTAACCTTAATCATGATATTAGTATTAAATGTACATAACAGAAAAGCGAAGATATTAAAACTTAAACATAAAAGACCTGAACATAAACATAAACATCACAACATATGTACATATATATGTAAAGGAACATGTCTAGGGTACCGCATCAATAGGGCCCCACCGATACAAACTGATATATATAAAGAAAATACATCAAAAGATTTTGGAGACTGCAATGAGCACTACCTCTAGGGACCACTCTGACTGGCCCCACAACCTCTGAGCTCTGTGCATCCCACGGGTGTGGCTGTGGTCTGGGTGATGGATGCCAAAACATCTGAAATGGAAGGCACTGTCCAAGGCGGAAGACTCCTATAAAAGATGAATACGACTCCTCCATATATACAGTGATTAGGCACGTATAAACCGAGAGATAAGTGGCTGGGTCCACTCTCCACCCTCTCTCGTCGTGGAACTCAAGCTCGATGGTCCTCATCACTGGGACACCCATAGCCTCTGTCATTTAGGGATGAGGTAGGTGCGGCATCTCCCTCGAGTGTCTCTGCTTCACATTCCGAAACCAAAACATATAGAGTAGTGGATAAGGAGATAAGAAACTATACTATCATCATGCAATGGAAAAGGGTACATAGCATAAAATACAATAATAAAACAAATACATGCAGCACATATAGATAGCAATCATCCTCAAGTCATAGTATCATCCTATAGGCACTCATGCAACTAAGCCTGAATACTGATTTGGCCACCTACAATCCTGTCACCATCCCCCATTCCCGTTGGGGATGTTAGTCAATCATCGAGGCAACTCGTCCATAAACAACAGTGCACACCCCCATTCCAATTAAGGCGCTCATTCAAAGAATGACACTATTTCCCTATTCCCGTTAGGGAATAGCTAAACAATATAAAAGTATCCCCATTCTCGTTAGGATACGTGACAGCTTGGCAAGGACTACAAGAGTATCACGGTAGTTCCCCCATTCCCGTTAGGGAACTGAACCCGTGACATCCGGCATCCGTAATCGGATACTCTGACCTCATGTGTTTTATCCACACGGCTGTGAACAACACTATGCATTCTATATGAGTCTCACTAACTCGTACCGGGTCTTAACCTAGTGCCTCATCCTTGCATCACAACTCATATAATTCCTCAGATCACTTCTCATAAGCTCATCACATATAAATCATGTTTTATTAGGCTAGACACTTCTAAGTCATATGTCATACTCTACCCAACATGCATATCTTCCAACCAACATATATCATCATCGCCTAGGGACCAACTAAGCACGAAATTACAAATATGGCATGTTATCATACAAAGCATATTACGTACATTAAAATAATAATTAAATA
This sequence comes from Echinosophora koreensis, assembly GCA_035048595.1. NCBI lineage: Eukaryota > Viridiplantae > Streptophyta > Magnoliopsida > Fabales > Fabaceae > Echinosophora > Echinosophora koreensis. The sequence continues at coordinate 161,585 of JAPCYP010000102.1, forward strand.
TTCATGTTATTACAGAGAGTCATATAAAGCATGTTAAACATGTTAAAGCAACCAGTACACATCAAGCAGCTCAATAATGATAAATCAGACATCCTCGAGAATCGTAAAATTAACCTAACAGCGATAAATCTGCAATCCCCAAATCATCATTGGTACTATGGGGTAGTCACCAATATGATTTTGGCATTGTCAATTACTCGCTCAATAGTAGGATTTAGTTCGTCCTACAACTATTATTGCATGTTACGCTACTTAGTCATTTTTCGACGATAGTATGCTTATTTCTCCCACCCGAGCTGCACGTAGAGATAACCGGGACAACGAAATGAGCACTCTCCTCCTTTATTAGATTATGACATGCATAGTACCTGAGACACCCTGTTGTGCCCCGTTGTTTTATTAGACTAAAGCCTTTTTAATTAATTTCCGATTTGCGCGCTTAACGTTAAAATACGTAAAAATTAAAACTTAAGTTAACTAAACATAAAACTTGTAATAGTTTAACACATCATAACATAAATATATCAACATACACTTAGCAGAAAGTTATACTTAGCAGAAACACATAAAATACTTCCAAAAGACACTTTGGCCATACTATCTATACTCTATCTCCATGAATCACAGCATGACCTCCAGCTTCTGGTTCATAGGGAGTTCCATCCAACTCTTCCACATTCAGTTCGTTCACCGGGTCTTCACGTACGATCCCATAATAAAATAAAAGTACCACATACAGAAAAATACAGGGGATAAGAAAAAGTTCTATCATCAAAATGCGGAAAAGAGTCATAGCAGATCATACAATAAATGTCAGAGACAAACAACACACATAACTAACAAATCATCCTCAAATTATGATATTGTCCTTTACCCTCAACTCATGCAATCTAAACCCTTATGCTAACATAACTGTCTCTATTCCTTTCACATTCGTCAATAGTCCATGGCAGTCTGATGCAAACAACTCAGTATAGTACACTTCTAACTTTTCATAGGATAAGACTCGGCATAGTGCACTTCTATCTTTCGATAAGATAGGATCCGGTATAGTGCTCTTCTATCTTTTGATAAGATAGGGTCCGGTTTAGTGCTCTTCTATCTTTTGATAGGTTACAACTCGATATAGCACACCTCTATCTTTTGATAGGGTAAATCAGATCAACACGTCATGGACTGAAAAAGTATATGCATCAAAGTCTCTATATGAATCTCACTATCTTGCATCAATAATAACCTAGTGCCTCAATTTCCCATCATAGCCTCAACTCGCATTCTAGGTCACACCTAATCCATTAAATAATGTAATTAAGCTAGGCACCTCTAAGACACATTCAATTCATTCTCTCACCCAAACAAATATCTCCCGAACAACATATATCTTTGCTTAAAGTCCACTAAGCACAATATTAAACCAGACAGATCATGCATAGCACATTAATCAATAGAATATTCAAACATAAAAAATAATACGTCACATACAGTGGAATACCTCAACCAGCGTATCACAATCAATTAAATAAACATAAAGTCAGACATCATCAAATACTTAAAATCCACCTAATGTCGATAAACCTACAATCCTTGAATCACCATTGGTTTTACAGAAAAGGTTTCCAATGCGATTTTGGTCTTGTCGATTATTTGACTGCTAGTAGGGTTTAGGTTGCCCTACACAATTATTATAAAATATACTACTTATCGATTCCGACGGTAGATTGATTCTTCCACCACCTCGCTATCACACCACAGCTTAATAGTTTCACCTTGAACCAAACAACATAACTATAATTAATCAAACAAACCCAACTATACCCACTTTATGCTAGATTCGGCCATTCAATTCAAATTAGGGCTAGGATCATTTTCTCATTCTAATATTTTGGATGCTAGTTCCTAAGGTATTAGCTAACATAGATAAATTGCTATAATTCAAAAATATGAAACAAAATCCTCTAACCCAATAGGTTAGGGTTTCGGTCATGTATAGTGAAATTGGCTAGGATTTTCAAATCAACTTAATCTCTTAGATAAATGATCCTGGAGTATTAAGTATACAAGATAAATTGTCATAAGTTTAAGATTGAACCAAAAATTCATCCATTTCTCTTTCCCTAGGGTTTCGGCCTTCATGACAAAATTTAGGCTAGAAAATTTAGTTGGACTTAAGCTCTTGGATTTAAATCATATATGTGTTAATTAGAGAGTTTAAATCAAGTATTAACTTTCAACAAAAAGAACAAAACATCAAACTCACTTTCAACTTAAGTTTCGGCCAACAATAGATAATAGGGAAGGAAAATGTTTTTGATTACATGCTCTTGGATAATGAAAGTAGAGATCATAACTAGATCATAGAAATTGATTTCATATTTTTATGATTTTTCTACAATTTTCTAGAATAATTTAAAGTTCTAGATCTAGAAATGGAAAACTCGTGAAATAGGAAGAAAATGAATTCAAGAAGAGAGGAGATCATGGATGATCATGTTACCTCAAGTGTGTGAAGGAAATGAAGAAATGATGATGATCTTGGCAAGTTCTTCAATGGAAGCACTTGAAGCTCTTGAAGAAGAAAATGGAGTTTTGTGTGTTTTTTGTGAAGAAAAGAAATGAAAGAGATAAAGAGTGAAGATGGGGAGAGGGCTGCTGCGGTTTGGGGGGTTTTATAGGAGAAATTTTAGGCCTTGTTTGGTTCTTAGCAATTTAATTAATGGGTTTTGTGAATATTAAATAATATAATAGTTAACTATGGTTAATAATTAACTTAACTAGGGTTACGTTGCTAACCATGATTAAAATCATGTGGCTCACATTAAATGAAGGTGTGGCTGCTCCTTGTCCACACAAACTAACCTTGGTTCCTTAACCATGGTTTAAATTTAACTAATCGTCGGGTAGGTTAAGCTTAGGGGTATTTTGGTCATTTCACTTGAAAATTCAAGATTACTAGCATTTAATACTCATAAATGCTTGGTGACTCATACTTTATGAGTCATCATGTATGACTCGTTGTCCCGATCTCTTTACGGGTCTCTGCAGTTCCGTTTTTCATTCCGTCTGTTTTTCGATCGAAAATTTTTAGAATAACCAAACTCATTGGAAATATATTTTAAACATAAACCGTTTTGTTTACGAGTCAAAATTAAGTTTTCTGATCATTAAAATCTTACTGTTAGCGAAAAACACCAACCATTTTCCGTTCGAACTTTCACCAAAATTCGTCTGAATAAACCTAATATTTTATTTATGATCAGAAATTTGGAAAGTAGGATTCTTCACGGACATAGTATAAAAAATATACAAATTTTAAGTTTTGAGTCAAATTAGGGTTTTCTGCCGGTATAAAATTATACTGTCAGTAAAAACGCAGACCGGGCTCCGTCTGAATTTTCAACCCAAATTTTCACCGTAACCTTCTACCATAAGAGAGACTATGAATATGATTATATTTTATTAAAAATCACATTCTAACTCTCAGATTAAAATATAATTAATTATATTTTAACGGGTTAAACAGCGTAATTAAAAATCAGGCTGTTACAGTACCAGGCTCTCTGGTGCCTCAAAAATTCAATTGAACACATGTACATGAAGTAGACAACATCGGTAACCCTAATACGAAAACAGAACGTAAAACCGATAACCAAAAGTAGAGAAAACCTTAATATCCTCACCGACAACATGTTGGCAAGAAAAGAGCATAGGCTTACCTTAGCCCTAGCAAGAAAAGGAAGGTGGGGTTAAGAAGCAGACATCGCTACGAACACAACGATGTTGTCGGTTTCACGATAGGATGATCGGTTTAATCGCACAAGACTCTGGAAGATTTCCTCTCTTCACTGATCTCTCTTCTCTCTCTTTATGCCTTTCTTTCCTTTCTGTTTCAAGAATGGTAACTTAAGTTAAAGTTACCATTCATATTTACATACTTTTTTTTTTTTCCATTTTCTGACCTCCACGCTAAAGCGTGGAAGTGTCCAATGCTTAAGCGTTTGGACGCTCAAGCGTCCACCTGCTCCACGCTTGGAGCTTGATCAAAGACTTCACGTCGAAGACTCTGTGCCGTGCATCTTGACCTTTCCTCCCATTTTGACACGTGGTGCCACGTGTTTAGGAAGCTAGCATGCTCTAGCGTGGCCCCCTTCACGCTTAAGCGTACTGTCCTTGACAGAAACCCTAATTTTATGCGTTCGTCCAATTCGAAGCTGATCGATCGCATATCTTTCAAACAAGATCTCAAACACTTAAACACACATAACAAACACATAAAACAAGGTTCAAAAATATGGATGTTACATTACTACCCCCTTAAAAGAAATTTCGTCCTCGGAATTTATGTACCTCAAAAGATGTGGATACTGCTGCTGCTGCATATCTGCCTCACGCTCCCATGTAACATCTCCTATAGTCTCGTCCCATATGACCTTTACCAAATGGATTTGTCTACTGGAAAGCTCCTTAATCCTTCTATCTGTGATCCTAACAGGTACAACCTCATACTCTAGATTCTCTCACAGTTGTATTGACTTGGGCTCAAGAAAAAGAGAAGGATTAGGGTAATACGTTCTCAACTGGGAGACGTGAAAGACATCATGAAGGTTAGAAAGGTTAGGTGGTAAGGCAATATGGTAGGCTACTGGACTACCCCGTCGAATAATCTGGAAAGGTCCAATGAATCTGGGAGTGAGCTTTCTAGACTTGATAGCTCTGTCAATTCCATTCTCCGGAGTGATTCTCAAAAACACGTGATCACCCTCATGGAACTCTAAGGGTCTCTTCCTCTTGTTACTGTAGCTCCTCTGCCTATCCTGCGTTCCTTCATCTTTTCCCTTATCTTTCTAACCCGTTCCGTAGTTTGCTGCACTACATCTAGACCTAACACTTGCCTCTCACCAGTCTCATACCGACATAACGGGGTCCTACACTTCCTGCCATCAAAGCCTCATATGGTGCCACTGCCATCCTGATACTGTTGTGAAAACTGTTGTTATAGGTAAACTCAATGAAAGGCAAGAACTCATCCCAACTGCTAGTGTGCTCCAACACACAAGCTCTTAAGAGATCTTCCAATATCATCCTCTCTAACTGTCCATCTGTCTGGGGATGATAAGCAGAACTCATCCTCAACTTCGTCCCCAAAGCACTATGCAACTGTCTCCAAAATCTAGATGTGAATCTAGTATCCCGGTCGGAGACAATGCTCGACGGCACACCATGCAACCTGACTACTTCCTTGATGTAGATTTGGGCCAGCCTCTCCAAACTATAACTCTCACCAATAGGTGAGCACACTTCGTTAGCCTATCAATGATAACCCAAATCGCATCATACCTCTTAGGAGTTCGTGGTAATCCAACCACAAAACCATAACTATGCTATCCCATTTCCACTCTAGGATATCGAACGACCGCAACAAACCTGCTGGCTTCTGATGCTCAATCTTAGAACATACTCTGCTATTTCTTTCTTCATCCTCGGCCACTAAAACATCTTCTTTAGATCCTGATACATCTTTGTGGCTCCAGGGTAAAAACTCAACTTACTCTTATGTGCCTCCTTCAAGATCATCTTCCTCAGCTTTATATCCTCTGGCACACATATCCGATCTCTGAACCTCAACACTCCATCTGACCTTCTACTAAAATCGGAAACCTTACCTTCATCTATACCTCTACTCACCTCCTGCAAATAATGATCATGTCTCTGTTTATCCTTAAGCTCCCTCAGAAACTCACTGTTGATGGTGACCATACCCAAACATATCCTATCCTCAACCAACTCCATACCTAAGTTCAGATCTCTGAACTGCTCAATCAACTTTATCTCCCTCACCATTATCGCGAACATATGCAAATATTTCTTACTTAATGCATCCGCTACCACATTCGCCTTCCCAGGATGGTACTATAACTCAAACTCATAATTCTTGATAAACTTCATCCATCTCCGCTGTCTCATATTCAACTCCTTCTGATCAAACAGATACTTCAAACTTTTATGGTCACTGTACACATTAAACTTAGCCCCCATACAAATAGTGTTGCCATATTTTTAATGCAAACACTATAGCTGCTGACTCCAGATCATGGGTCGGATAGTTCCTCTTGTAAAATCCTCAAATTTCAAAATAGTTTTTTTAATGAAAAATTAAGCTACTATGAGGGTTAGTGTAGAAAATTAATGGTACAAGAATTTATTGGATTTGTTTACTAATTATAAAGGAATAAAAAATAAAATAAAATAAAATCATGATACAAACGTGAAAAGCCTTTTAGAATTAAAAAATATATATATCAAGAGACACGTACAACAAAGTAATGCTTTAGAAAATGATTATAATAATGAAAATAAAAAAAAGGGCTAAGTGGTTTGAAATAAATAAAAGAGAAAGAAAACCTAAAACCTATATGATTGGAAAGTGCGCTGCCTATATATATTAGTCACAGCCGATTAGAGAATAGTGTTGTACCGCCGAAGAAGAAAAAGAAAATGTGGGTGCTGGAGAGAAGCAGAGCACGGATCCAGTAACGTTAATGAAGAATAATTTTTAGGGAAGCACTAGCTTTTGTTATAAATAATTTTTAGAACTGTTTGGAGTTCTTCAAAAGATGAGTATCAATATCTTTTTCCGAACCCTTTCCATCGTATATGAGTTGTTTGTGTTGACAAGGGTTTACCCTATGATTTTGAGAGTTTTTAATTTGTTTGATGCATGTTGTTATTAACCTAATTTTTAAAAGTGGGGATTCTCAATTAAAACAAAAATTTACTAAATTGAGTATTTACTCTTGTTATTGATGGCATGAAATACATGATTTGTATTTATATTAGTTGAATGATATACTTGTTGATATATGTTACGTCTTGATGTTCATGATTGTCAAAGTGTAGTTACAAAATTACTTGATAACATGATTGAGTTTATTTGGTATGCATGATAAGATTAAATATTCAATTTATGGTAAAAAAGTTGTTACATGTATCAGACATGAAATTTGTGCCTTATGATATGTTGTATGATGTTTGCCGCAATATCGCCTATACCGCCTTAATGGAGTATTGAAAGTAATATCACCATGTAATTGGGATGTCGAAAATGAACAGTACTACCTAAAAGGGGTATCGAAAGTAACACCTCCACAAGTTGGGGTGTCGAAAAGGGAGAAATACTGTCATGTGCACATGGGAGGTATCGAAATAGAAATATCCCCGACAGGAGGGTGACATCGAAACAGTCCTCATGGGGGTGGGCAATGGGATGCCATTGTCGTATGATGTGTGAGATCTATGGCATGCCGGCAAGAGACCAAGTATGAGGTCTCCAAGCCATTTGGATTAATTTCGAAATTACTTGGTATGTGGAATATGATGCATTGAAGTGATTTGTCCTTAAAGTGATTTGTCCTTATGCTATATGTTTTTGAGTTGTTGATATTACTCTTGTAATGAAGTGTATTTTAAAATATATTATTTTGGAAAAATTAGCGGATACCATGGACAGTTTTTCTAGTTACCGCGCCGGCTAAGAACAACACTATTTTCGAAATATTTTATAATTGTATTGTTGTTCACTGGGATTTTATATCTCATTATAAATGTTGTTTTCAGAGCCCGATGCCATCACCGTTGAGGACTTAGAGACTTGAAGAGTTATCTGCTCTTTAGCTAGTTGGTTAGTAATTTAGCATAGTCGAGAGTACCATGCGGACGACGTTTATTGGTTTACGTTTTATTTTTCTCAGGTTATAGTTAGACGCCAGATTTTGAGGCTTTTGATTTTTATTCAAATGTATGGATTTATTAATATTTTTCATTACTTTGAAATATTATTATTTTATTGAATATATATAAGGCATTTTTCAGACTTAATTATTTGAGAAAATTTTTATGACTCGTATATTTTATGTAAAGGTTTTAAAGGATTTTTATTGAATTTATTTTGGGTTACTAATGTAACAAAGAGCGTTACATTTTTTGTATCAGAGGAGTTCGATTCTAAATCGGAATGTGGTAGTGGGGCTTTTTCTAAAACAAAACTTGGGCTCATAGGATACTTGTTAGAGTTATAAATGCTGCATGCTATTGTTTGGGATATTAGACATGATCAACCCAGTATTTCATTTGTAGTGAGCAGATTTATGGCGACTAATAGGCGAGGGACGAACGTTGCACTTGCAGTAGCTTTGGATAGTATGAGCAGAGCTATGCAAGGGCAGACGGAGACTCCCCGTCAACTGAAGGGGAATGGATGCCAGTCACTGATGGAGTGGTGGCAACCTAGGACCCTTAGCACGTGGGGCTTTTCAAATTCAAGAACAACGATCCGCCATTAATTGATTCAGGAGAAAAAGTTAGTATATTGATTGATTCAGGAGTAACACATTCTTTGATATATCCTTCATGTGTGAAATTTGGAGTTACCTATCTTTTATTTTTCCTTTGATTTATGTGCTTCTACTTCTATGGGGGATAGTCTTTTTACTTCCAGTGCTTGTTTAAATTGTTTTCTTGTGCATCGGGACGTGATTATTATCTATATCTAGGTTGAATGCTATTCTTGGTAAGGACTGATGGTCATCTAAACTTGTTATCATAAAGTACTCTGATAAAACTATTTTTTTCTTGCCTCTTTACAACCAATGTCGATTGATCCTTTGGTGTCGACCCATATTGTATTTGTTGTTTCTTGTAATAAATGCTTAGTTGATGGAGCTCAAGGATCGATACATACTCTTATTTCCTGGTAAGGTAGAGATTTATAGTGATGTGGCAGTAATACCTGTAGAGTGTGAGTAAAAATAACCTTTTCTCATCCTTTCACGATACAATTAATTTGGAGTTTCTGCATGTAAATTTGTCTATAATGAAATATTTGAATTTTAGGGTTCTTGATTCTTGATTTGAGATTCTTAAAATACAATGGGTTTCATGAATTCTTAAAATATTTTTATATTAATTGATGATTTGATATAATAAATATATTTTTCCCCTGAATTTATTAGTAAAAAAATGGCTTTACTATTGAATTAGCGTATCGAGCGTCAAAAACTCTTTTTAATCGAATTTTTTATCATCAATTCTCAAATGCTTCTACTGTGACGTGAAGCTCTAATGTATTTTGTTAAGGTCAATTCATTTGGAATGGAGGTAACTTTATCATGCATGTTCTTTGACGCAAGGATTTGGCTTGTTGCATGAGTTTTATATTTTTATAATTCTTTTAATTGGACCATGCTTCTTTATTATTTGAACATATTATGGTCACACTTTAATTTTGTTAATAAATATGCTTGATTTTATAATAAGTTTTGAGTGCTTTTAGTGATAAAGAAAATGATGGGAGTATGAATTTATGTGTAGACAAAATGCAATTGAACTAGATGAGCTTAGGTCAATTGAGTAGAGTGGTGGTTGATTCTAGTAAAGTAGATGCAGAGATAGGATGAGAGAAGCCTAAGACAGTGACAGGTGTAAGAAGTTTCCAAGAATTGGAGGAGTATTATAGGAAGTTATAAATGGGTTCTCTAGGCTAGGCTTACCTCTCACCAAGATGACTAGGAAAGGAAAATCTTTACGAAATAAAATTTGATGTTTTTAATAATCATAAGAGCCTTAAATAGTTGTTAAGAGAGAGTGTTAAATATAAGGCAAAGAAGGTGGATGAAATTCTTAGGAACTATGATTTTGGGTTGAAGTATAGTCTAGGAAAAACTAAGGTGGTGGTCAATGCTCTAGCAGGAAATTTTTGCACATGTCTAGCTTGAGGTTGCAAGAGATGAACCTAATAGAAGAGTTTAGAGACATGTATTTGGATGTCTTTTTTAGGCTGCAAGCTTGAAATTCAATAGGTTGAAAATTTGTAGTGACCTTAGAAAATAGATTAACCGAGTGTAGTTTTTATACCAGGATTTGCAATCTCTTTTGGATCAAGAGAATTATGTGTTGTTTGATAATTGTCTAGTGTTGTTTAAGAATATGATCATTGTTTCTAAGGAGGGGAGCCTGAGGGAAAAAAATGATGGAAGAAACACATATAGGAACATTAACCATACATCTAGGAATAACAAGATGTATCAAGAATTAAAGAAGATGTATTGGTGGATGGGAATAAAAATAGATGTTGTATTAAAGAAGTTGTATATATATGCTCAAATTTTATTATTATGTTGTCATTTTGTTATATAATAATTTTTAGAGGACCACTTTCCTTGAAATTTCAGATTGTTTCTCAAGTGATCAAATATTAATCGCGACTAATATACCTTTAGGATTTGTTTTCCATATAGATTAGTGGCATGCCTAATCCTAACAAACTTATATTTATTATCAAAAAGTGAAAAATGTTATTTCTTATTTGTATGTGCCTACTCGAAGATCAAGATGGAACTAATTTCTTAGTTACTTGTGGTGTTTATTTTTACAGTTGTTTCTGCACAATGTCTGCACACTTTAATTGCAAGTTTATTAAATCTTATTCTTCATTTTGTTATCATATTTCTTTTAAGTAAGATCTTATCAAGAGAAAGTGAAACCATTTCTTTTTTCTTGTGAAATTAATATCTTGGGCTAGATAAGAATTAGTATGTGGGTGCGCTATTGCTTCTCCTTCCTTTATTTTTCTTATTTATAAAATTCCTCCTTTCTTTAAATAATACCATAAATTTGGTATGGAGTCTGTAAGAAACTATTATATCTACGTATGGATGGTATAAAACATTACTTCAATTTTTGTGTGGATTGTTTGTTATAAATTTAATTTGTGAGAATGCTTATAATGATAAAATATGAAATGCAAGTGAAGGTGTTCTAGTTATAGGCGGATGAACGGAAACAAATGCTTAAGTGCATGATTTTATTATATAAATGTTATTATTGACTTCATTTAAAAAATTTATTGTTATTAGAGGTTATTTTTGGTGGGATTTACCACCCAGTTTCATTTTGGGAGACTTTAACCGGAATAGGTTAGGCCTTTCTGATTATAGATTTAGATTAATTTCTTGTTGCATGGGTTTGGTTTTGCTCAACATGTTTTTGTTTCTTTTGATTCTTTTTAAATAAATTTTTGGTGTGCTTTAAGTGATTGGTAGGGATTGTATACTTATTATCTGGTGAAATAATGACTATATATATATTGATGATGTGATTAAGAAATGTAGATCCCCTTTATGTTAGTGCGAAGTAGGTGAGAAGATCTTGTTACGATCAGATTTAATCCAAGGGACCACAATTAGGATGAATAATTGAGGAAAGATGCGCACTGCACAAAATAGGTAAAAAAAATGTTATGCCGACAAGAAAAGAAAGCTTTTAGAATTTTAGGAAGAGGAATATGTATTCTTGAGAGTCACTCCTAAGATTGGGGTAGGGAAGTCGAAGAAAGTCCGCAAGTTGAATCCTCGTTTCATGGGACCTTGCAAAATTCTTAAAAAGTCGGGCCAGTTGCTTACCAATTGGCTCTTCCGCCACAATTGGCAAACCCCCATGATGTTTTTCATGTGTCGCAACTCAGAAAATACGTGCCTGATGAGTCTCATGTAATAGCCACTGAGTGTGTACAATTGAAAGATAATTTGATCTTTAAGCCTATGCCTAGACCAATTTTTGGAAAAGAGTACTAAAACTCTAAGGAACAAGACGATTCCATTGGTGAAGATGTTATGGGAAGGATTGTCTTCCGATGAGGCCACTTGGGAGATAGAGGAGGACATCGTGCGTGTAACACCCTGATTTTCACTGTTCTTCAATACCGGTAAATATTCATATATGTATATATTTGTTTATATTTTATTCGAGATTTAGAAAATGACTTTGGAGAAACTAAGGTCATTTCTCTGTTATACTTATTTTTATAAGGTTACGGGGAAGTTTTGGGTTGAAAATTCAGACGAAACCCGGTCTGCGTTTTCTGCGTTTTCATTGACAGTAAGAATTTACTGAGCAGAAACCCTAATTTAGAATCATGAACGAAACCATTAGGTTTTATATTTCACTCCGAACGATTTTCCACATTTCGGAAAAATTCGTTAGCACTGAAATAATATTATTTTATTCGGGCGTAATCTTTTAGAAAAACGCATAAAAACCTAAGACGGGTAAACTACGGAGTCAAATATGGAGCTGAGGTATTAGGGGAGTTTGATGTAGCAGAGGGACAAGGAGATCGGCCTCAAATTTTAGAAATCGGGAATTTTCAAGTGAAATGACCAAAATACCCCTAAGCATAACCTAACCAACATAGAGTTAAATTTTAACCATGGTTAAGGAACCAAGGTTAGTTTACTTGGCCAAGAATCAGCCACACCCTCTCTTGATTATGAGCCACATGTTTGTTAACCATAGTTACCAAATAAACCTAGTTATGTTACTAATTAACCATAGTTAAGTTATTATATTATTTTCTAACTTAACCTATATTAAATTAACTCAACCATAGTTCTTTTATCACATTAAACCACACAAAATCTGATCCTAACTCCCTCATTTTCGTGCAGCCCACACTTAGCCATTTCTACCTTCATCTTCTTCATCACTTTCTCTCATTTTCTCTTAAGAACTCAAAGAACACACATGGATGTTCATACTCGCCGAAATTACACTGAAATTCTGACCCTTTTATGTTTTGAAAATCGAAAAACTTTCTACATGAAAGTTGTTCCTCTTTCTCTCGTCTTTCCAACGAGCTAAAGATCATAAAAAACGGATGAGTATATTGAGAGTTATGACCAAAATACAGAAACTGCCCAGAATACTCAGATCCATGCGAGACAGCAGAAAGAAGCCTATTTTTACCCATGTTATGATCCGAACCAAATGAAACCTTCAACATAAAAGTTGTTCCTTTTTTTCTTATCTTTCCAATAAGCCAAAGTTTGTAATTTTTGGATGAGTAGATCATGAGATATACTCACAAAACCAACACACCCTCAAACTGTCCAGATTTTATATAAGTGTTGGTTGATCATTTTCTTCATGTCTTCAATCTTCCAGAGGTAAGACCTCATCTCCTTGATCATCTAAGCTTTCTTCTTCATTGATTTCACTTGATTCATGCCATGATCATCATGTTTTCATTCTTAGATCTAAATCTTCAAAAATTTCTAGAAAATCATAGAAAAATCATTTTGATGTAATTCCAATTTCTATGAACTCTCAAAGACTTCTATTTTGATTATCCAAAAGCATAATATCAAATAAAATTTCCTCCTATGTCTTCTACTCATGGCCGAAACCCTAGTTTTGTGGGGTACATGAGTTTTGTTTCAACTTTTGCAAAATAACACTTGATATTGTCTTTCTAGTACTCTAAGATCATACATCCAAGAGATTGAAAGAATTTAGCCAATTTTATTGTGCTTGGCCGAATCCACACATATGATGAGTTAGATGATTTAGTTTTAATTTTTGAGTTATAATCATAAATCTTGCCTTTCTAAGACTTAAGGATTATTAATCCAAGAGTTTGTTTCATGAATAAACCATAGATCCATGATCCTCTCATCATTCTAAGCCTTATTTATCTCATCCAAAAATCCATTTTGAAACTTCTTTAAAAGTGGGTATTTCTTGGTCAAGAACATCAATCTATTGATCATCATCCTTTTGGCTTAAGATAAGTGATCTAAGCCTTGATTCCTATCTTTGGTTATGTCTAAGCTTAGTCGTATAATCCTTTTGAATTTTGTGTGTTGATCTCTAGGATTTTGGAAGCAAAACCGTGGCCATCCTTAGGAGAACAACATCATCCTTGCTTGTTTTAAGGGATCTACAAGAGGTAAGGGGGGAGATTACTACTATCCTACCTTAATGTAGATATGTATGTGGTTTAAAGTAATTGTATGTTGTCTTGTAAATCCTAAGTGTTAGGATTATGTATTATTGAGTTATATGTGTGTGATCCTCTTGGAGGATTTGATTTGATGTTTGGTTGTGGTATGACATGTCATATGGTTGTTTTGATTCCAATGACCTTAAGTTGGAATCAAGGTTGTTGTTTGCTTGACTTATTAAGAAGAATGCCTAATATATTTATTTAAGGCCATTCGGCCATAACTGATTAATGGGGTTTAAAGTTGAGTTAATTTGTTTGCATAATTTTGATAAGGATTGAACGAGTATATAAGAGTATAGAAATTGGTTTGGATTGATTTGGATATGTATGTTAAAAGTTATGAATTTTTGAAGATATAGGGACTATTATGCAAATACTGAGAAATTCAGGGACTGTTCTGAAAAATATATTCTTATATGTTTGGATTGTAGCCCTTGGTAATATAAGACTAAAGAAATTGGTTTGACGTTATTTGGATTAATACATAAAAAGTTATAAGCGTTTTTGTAAACAAGGACCTTTTTGCAATTATTGAAGAATGTTTGGGGCAGAAACGTGATTTCTGGAGAATTTGAGGGCAACTGAAAAATATTTCTAAAGAAGTTGGTTTGGTGTGATTTAAAGTTATAAATAAAAAGTTATAAGGTTTTAAGTGAATAAGGATCTTTTTGCAATTAATAAAAGTTTAGGGGTTAAATTGCAATTTTCGAAAATATATTTAACTGGACAGTGAGAGACTGTTTTTCATACCTATTGAACTGTTCTAAAACTCCAAAATGAGTTTTGGACTATTAGAGTTTAAAATCGTTGAAAAATGATTTACGCGATTTACAAACTTAACGACGTTCGGTCACATTTTTAGGAATTTTGTATAAATTGTGAGAAAGAGGTAAAATCAATGTTTTCAACATCCTAAATTGAGTATTATAACTTAGGAAAGTTATATAGTTGAGGTGAAGAACCATATTTTTAAAAGTATGGCTTTTGAGCCTAAATTCAGGAAAAAACGGCGAAACCGTCGTCAAACGTTTGTAAAGATTTTTTAGAAAACAATGATTTAGAGTTTGAAATCAGTATTTTAATACTTTAATATAAGTGTGGTAACTTAGGGAAGTGAAGGATTTGAGACAAACAATTATATTTGTGAAAATATAGAATTTAAATTGAAATACAGTAAAAAGCGGTAAAACAATATTTTAAGGGTTTCGATGTTTTTCAAGAAACTGTTTTGAGGAATTTAATGCTTATGTACTTTGATGGAATCTGATTTTAAAACGGTTTGGTTTTAACCAATGGTTTTGGTTTCAAGACAAAAGAAGATTCTAGTCTTCAAAGACTAGTATTTATATTAAAGAGCAAAACCTAAGTCATGAATAACTTAGTAAAAATATGAACTTAATGATTTATGACTTATGGTGAAGAACAAGGCCGAGTTATCGGGCAGCTGAAGGCCCGGCAAGCCGAGCTTGAAAGAGTTCAAGGTGTTCTTCAGTCCGAGTTGGACAAGGAGAAGTCAGAGAGAGCCAATCTTCAAAGAACCGCGGAAGACTCCCGGGTTGCCTTGACGCAGGCTCAAGAGTCTTTGGAGGCTGAAAAGGAGGCTAACTGCAAGCTCCAAGCCGACCTAGATGAGGCTCTAGACAGCATTATGCAGGAGCATGTTAAGGGGTTTTCTTGTGCTGTGAAGCAGCTTGAACGCTTCAACCCTGATGCTGACTTCTCCCAAGCTGATGTGGACAAGGACTTCAACAAAGACGGAGTCTTGGTTCCATTGTCCGAACTTGAGGATGAAGAAGAAGAAGAGCAAGAAGGAGCCGAGGAGGGAGGCTTAAACGGAGGTGGTAGCAGGGTTACACCTGATCCCACCTTGGGTGCTGCTTCACCTAATGACAACGCCTCCACATCGGCTGCTACTGAAATAGTTGCTCCTGGGGATGCCCACAAGTAACTTAGAACAAATTTGATGTTATTTTGCTTTTTTGGGCCGTCCCCCCCTTTTTGTACTGGGCTTCTGTCCTCTGATTATTAATGAAATATTGCCTTCATGTCTTGCTTCTTTTGCTTACTTAAAAAATTTCCAAGTTTTTCCGTTTGATAACTTGGAATATTTTTTCTAAGTTTTTCTTAGCTCGGATAGTCTTAGCTTTTGCTTTTTTAGGCTCGGCATTTCGACTTTAACTCAGTCAATTTTAGCTCGTGTAACCTTTTTAAGCTTATGGCTGTATGTCTTAGGGTCCGGCATTTCGACCTAACTCGGTCGATTTTAGCTCGGTCACCCGTTTAGGTTTTTACCTTTGGGTCCGGCATTTCGACCTCAACTCGGTCGATTTCAGCTCGGTCAACCCTTTAAGTTCTTGATTTTACCTTTGGGTCCGGCATTTCGACCTCAACTCGGTCGATTTCAGCTTGGTCAACCCTTTAAGTTCTTGATTTTACCTTTGGGTCCGGCATTTCGACCTCAACTCGGTCGATTTTAGCTCGGTCAACCCTTTTAGGTTCTTGATGTTACCTTTGGGTCCGGCATTTCGACCTCAACTCGATCGATTTCAGCTCGGTCAACCCTTTTAGGTTCTTGATTTTACCTTTGGGTCCGGCATTTCGACCTCAACTCGGTCGATTTTAGCTCGGTCAACCCTTTTAGGTTCTTGATGTTACCTTTGGGTCCGGCATTTCGACCTCAACTCGGTCGATTTTAGGTCGGTCAACCCGTTTAGGTTTTTTGATTTTAAAATGTAAAACAAGTGAATTTTTAGCCCTGTAATTGAAATGGACTTGATTCATTTATTTTCTCAGGCATGCCTCATTAAAACCTTCCTGGCCAAAACCACATGGGAAAAAGACCAAGATAGGAAAGAGAGTGCCTTACCTAACTTTACATTAACTAAAATAAAACTTGAGATGAGAAGTGTTCCAAGTTCTTGGAACAGTCTTCCCTGATAACTCTTCTAGCCTATAAGCACCATTCCCAAGATTTTCAACGATTCTGAATGGGCCAGACCAGTTTGCTGCGAGCTTGCCCTCTCGGGAGTCCTTCCTTGCATCATTCTGCAATCTTAGTACTAGATCTCCTTGAACAAACTCTCTCGGTCACAATTTTGAGTTGTACTTCCGAGTTGCTCTCTGCTTGCATAGTTCTTCCCTGATCTTTGCTTCATCTCGGACTTCTTCAACCATATCAAGCTCAACTCGGATTTCTTCTGCATTCTTGCTTTGGTCGTGATGCTGCCTTCTGAAAGAAAGTTCGCCGAGCTCAACCGGAATCATTGCATCAGTTCCATAAGTTAGTCTGAACGGCGTTTCTCCTGTTGATGACTGTGGTGAGCAATGGTAAGACCAGAGGATGCTTGGTAATTCTTCAGCCCATGCTCCTTTTGATTGGCCCAACCTTTTCTTGAGCTCGTTCAGAATGACTTTGTTAGCTGCCTCTGCCTGACCATTTGTTTGTGGGTGCTCAACCGAGGTCACCTTATGTTTGATTCCGAGATTGGAGTAGAATTCTTTAAGGTTTTTGTCCGTGAATTGCTTTCCACTATCAGTGACAATCGCATAAGGTAGACCATGTCGGCATATAATGTTTCTCCATACAAAACTCTGGACCTTTTTAGCTGTTATAATAGCTAATGGCTCGGCTTCAATCCATTTAGTGAAATAATCCACTCCTACCAGCAAGAATTTTACTTGGCCTTTGGCAACAGGGAAAGGGCCCACAATGTCCATCCCCCACATAGTGAAGGGCCAGGGTGACAACATTGAATGGAGCTCTTCTCCTGGAACTCGTGCCACAGTAGCAAACTTCTGACAAGAATCACATTTGTTAGTCCAGGAAGCACAATCTGATCTCATAGTCGGCCAATAGAAGCCTGCTCGCAGAACCCGTGCTGTTAGGGATCGGCCACCAGAATGCATTCCACAGATTCCTCTATGCATCTCGTCCATTACATACTCGGATTGTTCCTTGTTTATGCATTTCAATAAAGGCATTGAAAATCCTCTTCTGTACAGTTCTCCATCTCGGATAGTGTAATGACAAGACTTCAGACGAATTTTCTTTGCTTCTTTGGGATCAGCAGGTAACTTGTCCGAGGTCAGGAATTCCCAGAATGGCATCATCCATCCTCGATCATAGTGCTCGGTTATCATTACCTCGGCACTTTTTATACTCAGTTCAGGGAGATTTTCCTGAATGAAAGTTTTTAACTGGCCAGTTTTTTTGGTGCTAGCCAACTTAGACAACAGGTCGGCTCTAGTATTTTCCTCCCGAGGTATATGCTCAATAGTGAAATTGTCAAATTCTGAAATTAAACTATTGACCTTGCACAAATACCTGGTTAATTGAGGATCTTTTGTTTGATAATCCCCTGAGACTTGCCCTGTTACCAGCTGTGAGTCACTTCGGCACTTCAATCCTTTGACTCCAACCTCTTTAGCTAATACCAGCCCGGCAATAAGAGCTTCATACTCTGCCTGGTTGTTTGACGCATTGAACCCAAACTTCAAGGACTGCTCTAGGATAAGGTTGTCTGGGCCCTCGAGAATTATCCCAGCCCCGCTTCCTTTTAAATTTGATGAGCCATCCACATACAGAAGCCAGTTAATGGGTTCGGGGCTCGGTTTCGAAGAGAGTTCGGCAATGAAGTCGGAGAGGCATTGGGCTTTCATTGGCCCCCTTGGCTCGTACTGTAAACCGAATTCTGATAGTTCAACTGACCAAGCTATCATTCGTCCTGCCAGATCGGGCTTTCGAAGCACTTGCTTAATTGGATGATCTGTTTTGACTATCACTTGGTGCGACTGGAAATAAGGTCTTAACCTCCGAGCTGCCATTATCAAAGCGAGGGCAAGCTTTTCAATGACTTGGTACCGTGTTTCTGCATCTTTCAAGATTCTACTGATGTAATACACTGGCATCTGTTGCTTCTCTTCCTCTTGGATGATTACTGCACTGATTGCGTAATCATTAACATATAAGTATAAATATAGCTCCTTACCGAGCTCTGGCCGTGTTAGAATCGGAGGCGAGGTTAGAAACAATTTCAATTCTTCAAAAGCCTTTTCGCACTCCTCGGTCCAAACAAACTCCTTGGGTTTCTTCAAGAGTTGAAAAAAGGGCCTAGCTTTCTCGGCCGATTTGGGGAGGAACCGAGATAGGGAAGCTAAACGGCCTGACAGCCTTTGTATTTCTTTCACTGTTTGCGGACTCCGCATTTCAATGACAGCCTTGCATTTATCTGGATTGGCCTCAATCCCTCTGTGTGTTAGCATGTACCCCAAGAACTTTCCTCCTTGTACACCGAAAGAACATTTTTCAGGGTTCAACCTCATGTACTTTCGGAGTTGGGCAAAGATTTCCTCCAAGTCGGCAGGGTGTCGTTCTGGGTCATCAGACTTTACCACCATATCATCAACATAAACCTCGAGATTTTTTCCGATCTGATTGAGAAACACTTTGTCCATGAGCCTCTGATATGTTGCACCAGCATTTTTTAAACCGAAGGGCATTACCCGGTAGCAGTAGTTTGCCCCCTCGGTCATAAACGCCGTTTTCTCCTCATCTGGTGGATGCATTCTTATCTGGTTGTACCCCGAGTATGCATCCAAGAAAGTTAAGACTCTATAACCCGAAGCTCCATCTACCAATCTATCAATGTTTGGAAGAGGATAAGAATCCTTTGGGCACGCCTTGTTGAGATCGGTGTAATCAGTACACATTCTCCACTTGCCATTGGCTTTTTTAACCAACACGACATTGGCCAGCCAGGTAGTATATTTTACTTCTCTGATAAAGTTGGCCTTTTTCAGTTTTGCAGTCTCTTCGGCTACAGCTTTCCTTCTCTCTTCACCGAGTTTCCTTTTCCTCTGAGCTATGGGCTTGGCCTCCGGACATATAGATAGCCTGTGGCACAGGAAAATGGGATCTATGCCAGGCATATCGGATGTCTTCCAAGCAAACAGGTCGGCATTCTTTCTCAAGACTGCTTGTATCTCTTGTTTCAGCGAGGGATCGAGCTGGCTGCCGATGCTTGTGCACTGACCGACCTGGGCTCCCAATTGAAATTTTTCCAATGACTCTGTAGGTTCTGCTCTGGATTCATACATTTCTATTCTTGGATCCAATTCAAACATGTCATCTGACCTAGCCGAGCTTACTGAACTGACCGAGCTCACCACTTCTGCCTGATGATCTTCAGAATTTTCGGTGATATCTGGCTCCCGAGTTACCTTCAAACTATCTGCGTAACATTGTCTGGCCATTCTCTGATCAGCTCGGACTGAAACTATCTCACCTGAATCAGCTGGAAATTTCATGGTGAGGTGAGGTGTGGAGACAATTGCTCCGAGCTCATTCAAAGTCGGTCTTCCGATGAGGATGTTTTATGAAGTGTTAGCATCCACAATGACATATCTGACTGATATGGTTCGAGCAAGCTTGCCTTCACCAAATGTTGTCAAGAGGTCTATATATCCTCGAGTTTTAACCTGCTCTCCGGCGAACCCCACTAGCTTGTCTTCCTGTTCTTTTATCAACTTTTCTGGAATTCCAAGCTTTTTAAAGGTTGCCAAGTACAGAATGTCGGCCGAGCTACCCTGATCAACTAGTGTACGCTTGACCGAGTAATTGGCCACTTCTACTGTTATTACCATTGGGTCATCTTGATTGGGATCTATTCCTTGGAAGTCATTTTCTGAGAAAGTAATTGGTGGTCTCGACTTTGCGGCTTTTCTGGAAACCGAGTTGACAGCTCGGATAGCCTTTATGTGGCGTCGCCGAGCTGAACTCGTTGTGCCTCCTCCTGCGAAACCTCCCGAGATGGTATTAATGACTCCTCTCACACCAACCTCTGCCTCAACATTTGGGGGTCGCTGACTGCTATCTCGATCCCTGTTCTGATTATTACCTCGATGATCTTCATCTCGGTTACGATTGTCATAACCCCGTCTTCTTCGCCTTCTGCCAGCTCGGCCACCGCCATCACCATCTCGGCGGACAAACCGATCAAGTCGGCCTGCCTGTACCAATTCTTCAATTTTATCCTGGACTGTTTTGCAGTCTTCAGTAGAGTGGCCATAGTTCTGATGCCACTTGCACTCTTTACTTTTATCGGCCTGAGCTGGGGTTTTGGATGGCCTTGGCAAAGTGATCAACTCGGTATTGCACACCTCCTGAAGAATAGCGGCTCGGGATCGGTTCAGTGGAGTGTAAGACTGGTGTCGGGGTTGGGACTGCCTTTCTGAAAACCCTCTGTCACTACTCCTGAAAGCCTCTGTGAATTGGCCCCTTTATCTCCTTCTTTGTTTGAGATTATGTTTTTTTCCTCAAAACTTCTTTTCTTTGATTCCACCATCTCTTCCGAGTTCATGAACCCTGTGGCTTTTTCTTGGAGTTCTTCAAAATCCCTCGGTGGCTTCCGAGATAGATATTCAAAGAACAGTCCTGGCCTCAAACCATTCATGACGGTATGGAGACAAAGTTCTGAGCTCATATTGGGGATTAAAACCTGTTGAGCACTGAAGCGAGCCATGTAATCCCTGAGTGATTCATTCTTCTCCTGCCTGAAATTCACAAGCGAGACCGAGTGCTTTCTATGCCTTCGGCTTGCTGCGAATTGTGCAGTGAACTTTGTAACCAACATGTCAAAAGAATCCACTGACCGAGGTGGAAGATTCGTAAGCCAAGTCAAGGCAGGTCCCTGCAAAGTGGTTGGAAAGATCTTGCACATGATGGCTTCCGAATCGGTCACCAGGTAAACGGATGAAATGAAAGATTCCACATGTTCGGTTGGATCAGTAGTGCCATTGTACTTATCCATATTAAGAGACTTGAAATGCCGAGGTATGATTACCTCGTCAATGGCATCAGTGAAAGGTAATCTCGGTCGTCTGTCCCGTGCTTTCTCTCTCTGAACGGTCTCCTCAGTACGAGATCGGACCCTTGAGGCTTCGGGCCCAGTTCTGGAAGGTCGGCTTCTGTCATCACGAGAAGGTACATAAGTTGGGTCTCTCTGGCTGTCCTTGGGTGAGGAATGCTCTTCCTCGGCACGAGTTGCCGATCTTCCCCTTTTCCGAGTTCCCAACAGCCTTTGGTACTCCGTACGAATTTCCTCGTTTTCCTGACGCAACTGTCTCAATTGTGCCATGATCTCTCCCAGTTGCGAATTACCTTCATCGAAGGGAGGGGGGTTGTTATGATTGGAGTTTGATTCTTCGACATGATTTGCACTGTGGGCCCCTCCCTTCGGTCCGTTCCGTGTAGTCACCATTAGATCTTATGGAACCGGGGAAAGTTTTTCCTCGGCCCCACGGTGGGCGCCAAATGTTCCTGCCGAGATCCGAGTTACCGGAATCTCGCCGTAAACGTCAGACCAAGGTTGAACGTTGGGGTTGTTTTAGACCGTGGCTTGACAGAATGGTTATATTCCGGTCCTACGTATCCCAATGGGAATCAAAGCCAAACGTAGTTCTGTGTTCAACCCTTGATCACGTGGTGCATCAATCTCTTAATCTTGTATCTGATGTACTCCGGTGGGCAAGGACTTATTGGTAGTCTCTTGATCACAACCGGGACCTCTAATACGCTTAAGAGAGAACACCAAACTCAAGTAAAAGTTAAAGTGTCTTTCCTCTTAGACTCTTCCTCTTTTTATAGAGGAATAGAGGGATAAGCTGATCCTATTTTCTAGGATCTAGTTCATCTCTTATCACTTATCACTTATCTATTTTAGCTCAACTCCCATCTCTTTTTATTGATAAGAGTTATCTCTTATCTAAAGTAAGGTTGTTAGCCGAGTACTAGATAAGTGTATAGTTTGAAGCAGTTAAGCTTCCGAGCTCGGCGGCCGAGCTTACCACCTCGGCCAGTACAGCAGTAATTGATTCAGAGAAACCAGAACACCAAATTCTAAACATGAATATTAAAGAATATTAGCATGTAATGGTCGGTAATATGTAATAGGTTACCTTTGATGCTTGAATGTTACCATGGTGCACCTTGGCTCCATGCTCACATTTTAAAGAGTCCTCTACCCATTTTTACAACTTGCATCCGTGTAATTGTAAACTAGAGAAGGCAGCCACCAAAACTTGCATCAATATATAGCATAACAACCACTAACTTAGAAAGGGGAAGAAGCATAACAGCAAATGTATCAGGCAACTTGAGGATTATCAAGACTCAAGGAGATAAACCAAAATCAATATAAATGTCACAATATAAAAGTCTTATAACAAATATTTTGTAGTGATCTACTGTTTCATTAAAATCAAATAGAAAATCCTTGAAAAGTTGTGGGGCAAGATGCTTACTTACCCCGAGATAAGCTAGTAAAAGACATGGTATGATTTTTTTGCCACAGGTTGTAGTGCATCTTTCTAGAATCAAATCTTTATTCCTAGTTAAAAACCACACGCAGAAAAACCATGAGTTCTTAATACAAATACAGGAGAAACAAGGGAGATAAACTTATTCATCACTTGAATAGATTCTTGTCAAAGACTAAAGAAATGGTAGGTTGGTCCCGTACAAATGAAGACCAAACATGACTGCACACCCAATCAAACTAAGTGCATAACAAGGATGTACCTGAATGAAATTACTATTACAATATAAATAAATATGGCATAACTACAACAAACACACAAGTGCTGAAGAATGAGAGAAAATCTATAAATTAACAAAAGTCTTTCTATCTCTCTAGATTTTTAAATAACCACTCAAAAGCTTAACAATGTGCCCTGATTTTCAAATTCCCTAGTATTATAAGACCATTTCTTGTCTAAGCTAGTTATGAAGTACCTAAAGAGTCTACTCTGAAATTTCAAAATCATTCAAAAAGGTAATGCAAGACCAATACCTTCCTCTCTATAAAACTCAACAAGCAAAGACAGTAGATCTATCCTGCTCCTTTTCCAAATTAAAAACATCATGCAATGACACAAGGGATAATGTGGGTTTAATAGGCTCTAGGGACCTCAAAAAGTATGACCACCAAAAATTTCTTAAGTCCTGGATGGTGTTGTAACAATACCTACCCATAAGGTTCTTGAGACCTCTTCTTTACTTGTGTTTCCTTGGTAATCTTCAAAAGGGCACTACCCCTTTTCAACAAGGTAAAATCCAATCTCTGCAAGCAAGAAAAAATTTGTAAAGACTATGAATGAAGTCTGTGGGCTCCATAAATGGAATCAATAGTCTAATTAAATAAGATTTAAGGAAATATGCTTCAAGTAGGGCATTGTAACAAGTAAATGCAACAATAAAAGATGAATAAAAAAATATATATGCTCTGCTTCAAAAATGGTATCAAATTTCACATTGTATGACCACCATGATACTTGGTTCCAAAATTAGGAAGCTCATCTCTATATCTTTATTCCTTTTTCCATGAATTTGGTAAAAGAAGAGTATAATTGAATCAAGTGATAAGAAGAGACAGACCTCAGGGGCTATCCAGTATGGGAAGAATAGGTAGATGTTATACATGAGTATTTTCTAGGAACATCTCCACTGTAGAGTAAAAGAACTGCCTTCTCTACTAATCTATATGCTGCAAATAAGACAAGAATAATATAAGGATTTTATGCAGGGAAAGGCAAGAATAATGCCAAATACTTTACAGTCTATGATATGAGATGTTGATTATACTCAAAGTTAATAAAAAAAAAGTCCCACCAGCCTAGGGCAACAACATCACCTGCAGGTTATTGAAAGAAAGTTAGAAACAAAAAGACAAAGTATCAGTGACATTCAAACCGTGCATTTTGTAGAGAATGCCAACAAAACAACATTAGCACATATCAAATAGGTATGAGCAAGTCAAAGTGATGGTAAATAACAATTGCAGGCTAGAAATACAGAGTTTATGTCCAGGAGTGAAACCTGATGGCTAGCATCACATATTGCCATATGCAATATCCTAAACATAGTAACAAATATGGATAGACAATATAAAGCAACATTTATCCAATAAAAGTTAAACATTTAGAGACTTTAAAAGGTAGCCTAATAAATTCAAGTATTCAGAGAAGGGGAAGTTTCAATTACCTCAAACACATCAAGGCCTACTCAAAACAAGTTATATATTTAACCAGGAAATTTTGATGTAAAACAAAATCAGGATTAAAGGAAGATTAACATTAAATAAAATTGAACAGCAAATCAAACAAAATCAAAAAGCAAGTGGTATATGATTAAAAAACAGGGGTTTATCCAAATCAAAACCCAGATATGAAGAAAAGAACTTTAAAATTTAGCATTGACCTAAAACAAATTGCTTCAAATCCTTTAACTCTTGACTCTTGTCTTCATACTCTTTCTGGCATTCATATTTGAAGCTTGCATGCTAATCCATTAGTAAAAGTTAATGTAAAATTCCTCATCTCCATAGAGGTTGCATTGACTTTTGAATCGACACAGCCTTGAGAACTCCTAAAAATTGGATTATTAAATATTAGCAAATTGCTTTCTATCTATAACTCGTCAAAAATAAAGTTAATAGATGGAAGCCAATATATCCACTAAATCTGTACCAGTCCATAAAACTGATATTTGTATGCATCAGATAATTGAAAATATAGTCAAAAACTCAAAATTACACAGTAGCACACAGCTGCAAAGTTACAACCTCATTTATCTATCAACTAATAGTAACAATCTATTTTGCTAAATCAGAAAATCAAAAAATCAAAGCAGGTTTTGGTTTCACATATGTTTGAGTCAACTGAGGTGGGGATGTTCACTTGGATGATCACTTCACCAAAAGGTGAAGAAAGCTCACATTACACTTGAGCATGAAGTTGTTCTTGAAAATAATGAAGAATATACCAAGTGATTGCATTCCTTTTTTCATGTGATTGGACTATAGAATCAATCTTAATATCTTACACATTCAAAAAGATATCAAACGAAAAAGGTAAAATGTATACGATGTGAGATTGAATGCTGAGAACTCACCAGCCTCAGAGGGAAGAACGAAAGAAAGAAACAGGGGCCATATGCGAATTTCTCGAGATTTTAGCCCTTAAATCTGAACTAAGACTAAGACGGAGAAAATAAACCAGATTAATGAGATTATTTGAAGGCGAATATGTGTATCTACGTCAAGCTCCTACACGATGTGTGCTTGAACACGTTGAAATCAGGATACGTCGAAATGAGTTCGAAAAAGGGACTAGGATTTCTTTGTTACTGATTCATGATTTGCTGAATCTGTATGGTGAATCACGATTTGTTTATTTGTGATGATCAGAAAGATGATTTGGTAGAATATTCATGGTTCTTTGTGAGAATGCTACCTTGATCCAGCGACTCAGCACTTTCTTCGATTGAAGCAATTTGACATATGAAGCAAATGTTGTTGATCGATTGTGTGACCTAGTGTTGTGAGCATGATAGATTCTACATGCATGGTGGTGTTGATTGATCGTATTGGGGTGAGAGAGAATGGATAAGCGGGACTTTTAGAATTTTTAGACAACTTTTGGAGGGTAATTGAATATTTAATAATTTTATAATTTTATAACAAATAACAAATGGGCAGCATAAAACAATTCACCACCCACCGCCTAATTATCCATTTGTCACAAAAGGTCTTATTTATAGAATGAAATAGTGGCAATTAATTTACGGTCACTAAATAATTGCCACTAAAAATCAATCTTACTGTAGTGATACCTAGTAAGAAGATCAAACCCCGAAAGCAAACTGGTCACGTTCCCTCAAGCAGCTCAACAGGTTCCTCAAGCCTTGGCCAAACAAGAAGAGGAGAACCAATTAGTCTCTAGATCTAATAATAGAGAAGAGAATAAGAGAGAGGGAAAAACACGTTAACTTAAACAACAGTAGCGCGCGTGGCTACTCTTCCAAATGGACTCGCAAACTCCAAGAACTTTAAGGGGTTCGAGGGAAGGAAAGGGGAAGAGGTTTCTGTCACACTAGGATTGCCCAATGTGCCAAAATAATGTTTCACACGAAAACCCTCGCGCACTGCCCTCTATTTATAAACTCTGACCTGAGCACGACCGTGCTCCCCACTAAGCACAGTTGTGCTTAACGTGAGCAAAGGGTCGTGCTCACTTAAGCACAGTTAGACAAAACCAGCGTCAACGAGCATGTTGAGCACGATCGTGCTCCCCACTGAGGCACGGTCGTGCTTGTGGCTCAGACAGCCACTAAGCACGAGCGTGATGATACATGAGCCCGGCCTTGCTCATGCATCAGGAAGGGATTTCTCACTTGAAAAATCCCACTTAGCCCTTAAAAAACCTGCCTAGGGTCAAACATAACACACATACAAGCACTTATAGGCTTAGCACGAAAAATGGGGTGTTACAATTCCACCTCCTTATAAATATTTCGTCCTCGAAATTTTATCACCTTGATTGGTTAAACTTTCACCAATTAGGCACATACCTTGGGTTAAGCCCACAGACTCGGAGGCTTCAGTTCCACTAAGAGAGTAGATTCTCCAAGTGGTCTTTATTCAATTGACTTGGGGTCTCTGATCTTTGCTAGCGCTCTACGGTTCTGACTTCGCTCCTCCACATTCCCGGCGGATGTGGCCATACTTGCCATACTTGAAGCAGATGATGTCCGTCTCCTTGCACTGTCTGGGGTAGTGATCCTTTCCACACTTGCCACATCTGATAGGCCTAGGAACAGAAGAATCCCATCCTTTGGGCTTGCCTGCTGAAAATTGTGACTCCTTGCCACTCTGCTTGAAGTCCAGGCCGACTGGAGCTAGACGCTGCCTCGCCTCGTCCTTCTGGTCACTCTTCTTACTGTTTTGAACATCTGAACTCTTGCGGCTTGCGACTCTAGACTTGTAGGCATCCTCGAAGATCCTACACTTGTTCACCAATACGGAAAAGACTCGAATCTCCTAATAATTGATAGCCTGCTTGATCTCTGGGTGTAGACCATCCTTGAACTTCACGCACTTGGAGCGGTCATCGTTCATGTACATGTAGTAGTGAGCAAGCTCCTCAAATTTCGTAGCATACTCTCCCACAGACGTGCTCCATTGCTTCAAAGCCAAGAACTCCATCTCCTTCTAGTAGCAGATGTCCGCTGGAAAGTATTTCTCCAAAAACCTGCCCTTGAAGGCATCCTAAGTAACCACTGTCCCCTCAGCTCCCATGCGCTGACGGCAATTCTCCCACAAGTGCTCAGCTTCCTCTATCAGCATAAAAGTCCCAAAGATGACCTTCTGCTGGCCGTTGCATCCCATAGCCTGGAAGATCTTCTCAGTCTCCCGTATCCACAAAAGAGCACCTTCAGGGTCATAAGTTCCGTTGAATGAGGGCGGGTTGTTCTGCTGGAACTTATCCAAACCTTGAAACTCGGGTGGTCCATCATTGTTGTTGTTCTGGGTCTGGCCAATAGCAGTGGCAAGCATTGCCAAAGCATTGGCGATAGCTTCGTCATTCCTACCGCTTCCTGCCATTGGTTCCTGCATTTGCAAGACAACTATTAAATACAGGGAACCAAGCAGGAATAACTAACGGTAAGCATCATTATCTATAATGAATATAGATAATTCAAACAAGAACACATAGAAGACTCATGACAGACTCATACCACAGCCTGATAGGACAGACCTGCTCTAATACCACTAAATATGACACCCTCTACTGCACATGTATT
This sequence comes from Echinosophora koreensis, assembly GCA_035048595.1. NCBI lineage: Eukaryota > Viridiplantae > Streptophyta > Magnoliopsida > Fabales > Fabaceae > Echinosophora > Echinosophora koreensis. The sequence continues at coordinate 190,057 of JAPCYP010000102.1, forward strand.
TATATAGCCGTAACACAGAAGAGATAATTTAAAAAAAGATAAACACATGCATATTATATCATAATAATAAAAACTAGGCAGAGGCTTCTGCATTGTAACATAGTTTTTCAAACGTGGAAATATAAAACATGATTATAAAAGAAAACATAACAGGAACACATAACGAACCCAACCCTGATGTCACATTACAAAGCTAGTATAACCAATCCGATAAAACAATTGGGATAAACAAACTGAAACTAAACATAAACTAAACTACGAGTAGCGGCTCCTCATACTCTCCATATAAAGGTCTGAAATCGAAAATATCTCACCATACTCTCCACACCAACCCAGCCCTCACTCAAAATACATCAAAAATATGCTCACCACACATAACCTATATCCAACAGACGCTCTGGCCTCCACTATCCCTAGCAGGGATATCTAGTGCTAACCTGACTTTTCCCACGCATGTATCTGTAAACCTTCCATGGTGGTCACTGTGGTGGTCCTGATGTTGTTGCCTTACTGCTGGATGATATAAAGACATGGCGGTGCTGGTGCATCCGATGATACTGAAGACTCTGGCAGGGCATTGCCTCTGGGGACCACTCCAATTGGTCCTACCATCTCAAAACTCTGGGCTGCCCATGGGTGCGGCTGTGGTCTCGGCGGTGGATGCCAAAAGTAATGATAAGGAAGGCACTGTCCAAGGCGAAAGACTTTGATGAAACAAGAGTATGGCGCCTCCCCAAACCACATATAAATAGTCACTGGGCCAGTATACACAGAGAGATAAGTGGCCGGGACCACTCTCCACCCTCTCTCATTATTAAACTCTAACTCAATGGTTCCCATCACTGGGAACCCTGTAGGCTCCATCATCCATGGGTGATGCAGGTGCGACATCTATCTCAACTAGCTCTGCTTCACGTACCAAGAACAAAACATACACAGAAGGGAAGTAGGGAGATAAGAAACTACTCTATCATCATATACGGAAAGGAATACATAGCATATATACAATAATAGAACAAACACACGCAACACATAGATATCAATTATCCTCGAGACATATTATCATCCTCTACCCTTACACTCATGCAGCTAGTCCTAGATGCTGATGTGGCCACCAATAATCCTGTCACATATCCCTCGTCTGATTAGGAATATCAGTCAGTCGTCCAAGCGAGCACTCCCCTCTAATACCTATATACTTATATAAGTGGTCTGAAACCACACAATAGCCCGTAGCTACACACAATAATAATACATGTAGCCTGAAGCTACACATGGAGCTGCTCGACGAGGACTACAAGATTATCATGGTAGTTCCCCATTCTCGTTAGGGAACTAGCCCGTGATCTCTGGTATCCGTAATCAAATACTCTGACCTCGTGTGTTCCACCCACATGGCTGTGAACAACACCATGCAATCTATCTGAGTCTCACCGACTCGCATCAGATCATAACCTAGTGCCTTAACCTTCCAACACAATCTCATATAATTCCTCAGATCACATCGCATAAGTTCATCACATATAAATATCATATTTCATTAGGCTAGGCACATCTAAGTCTCATGTCACACTCTCCCCAACATGCATAGCTCCCAACCAACATGTATCATCGCCTAGAGGCCAACTATGCATATAATAGGAAGTATAGCACGTGAAATATTTAAACATTATAGAAGCTTAGTTAGACGGGTGACAGACAAACTTGTCACAGGTAACGAGCACAGGTTTGGACGTCTATTAGATAAACCCAGTATATTAATGTTGGTCATCTACTATGCTAGTCGTCTAGTGTCTTACAGACACTTAGCGATAAGTTTTTTGACTTCTCTATTGGACTTGTCCATTGGTCTAATGGAATTTATACGTTCCTGCACACTTGAATAAATTAGTTACTCCATAAAACTAACTTTGTTCTTCGAATTTAATCTTTTTGTTAACATCAAGTTTTAAGGGTCATTAACCATAACCACTTTGGTCACAACATTAGAGCTGGTTTATCACGACTCTGATGGGTGGCAGGTCAACCACTCACAGTTCTTCATATACGGTCTTTGTCGGCTCAATTAGCATCTATATGAGATATGGTGGAGGTCCCTTCTTTTCACTTATCGGTCTGTTTCGTATCGCTCAGAGGTTACCATTTTCAGAGATGTGGTATTTTTCCTCATCAGAGAGAGTTCTCTGACGATATGTGGAACAACGTCGACAACTCTCATGCTTGTACCAAAGTTGGGATGGTGAACAGAGGTAGGAGGAGGAGCGCACAGCTCATGGCAGATAGCAGACATCGTCAAGATTGTGGTTAGCAGTGACGAGTCTGTTTAGGAGCATCAGGCGAGAGAGTACAGACGTCGCTCCTAAGAGGGTGAGGGTAGCTTTAGATGCCCATAATACCTGAGGGTATAGATTTTCCAGTGCGTCTGCTGGGTTGTGAGCTCTTTGAGTTGTTTTTGTATTTTGTTGTATTTTGAGAGGCGGGTCGAGTATCTCTAGGACATTTTTCTTTCTGAGACCAATATTTATGTATATGTTTCTATTTCTAGTTTCAGTGTCTGTATAGTTGATGTAGGTGATCATGGTCCCATGGATGGGACTTTATGCACTCTGATGATGTATTGTACGTATATGTGTATATTTCATTATGTTTCTGTTTGTGTATCCTTAAATGTTTTTATTTCTTTCGGTTTTTAAATTCCTTATATTTTCAAATGTAATAAATAATGTTAACGTTAATAAAAAATTCAGGCATAGTTAATTAGGTTCTTCTTTAATGGAACATCGTGGTGTCTCAACTACAGCATTTTCACTAGTACAAAATATGCTTTTAACATTGGAGATTCCACATCGGTTTCTATAAAACCGATGTGTAAAACGAGGCGGTGGCATTTTTGAAATTAAAAGCAAAGTTTCCACATCGGTTTTATTATAACCGATGTCTAAAATTAAAACAAAAAATATTGAAAATTTAAAATTTTAAGTTTCTACATCCGTTCTTATAGAACCGATGTCTAATATATATAGTAACCACATCGGTTTAGTGATAACCGATGTGTAATATGCATAACCACATCGGTTTGGGCATAACCGATGTGTAATAATTTACAAAACCCTACTATTTGCTTCTATTTTCATTCCCTCCATCTGTCACGCGCCTTTTCCTTTGTTTTTGCTCTGCTCCTTGCTGTCCATAACCCTTGTCCATCGTTACTGCTGCTGCTCCCTTGTCCGTCGTTACTGCTGCTGCTTGCTCACCGTTGTCTTGCTCCGTCGCAGCCGTTGTCTTCTCCGTCGTGGGCTGTTGGCTTCTCCGTCGTGGGCTGTCCGTCGAGGTTAGAGCAACAGCGATTTTGCTCTGCTCCCCACAGAGGTAACAAATTAAGAATCATATGAAAAGTCCATTTACCTAGTTCTTCACTTTATTCCATGGAGAAATTTCAGAGTTGGATTTTGGTTCAATATGACCGGAAGAAAGGGGGGGAGGGGTGGGTTTAGATGCTCTGAATTGGACAATGTTGTGTTATCAACTATAATCTGTTCGTTGATATTATTTTTATCTTCTGTTAGGACTTAGGATTTATTTATCCTTATCCTCAACTTTATTGTATATTTAAATTTTAGTTTAGCTTCTCTGTTTACCCTTTGTACTCTTGTGTATATAAACACATGAAACATAATCAATAATGCACAGCAGTATTTTCTACCAAATTCATTCTCTGCAGAATTTCCTTACATGTTGGGAAGGGACGCTAATGTGGGGTAAGGGAAATGTGGCACACATCATGAACTAAGAGGGTTTGAACTATGTTCTTCTAAAATATGACACCGTGTAGAAGGAGTTGCTTGCATCAGCCATTAATTTTTTCTTTTTCTTTTTCTATCTTCTGAATTTTTACCTAGTGTTAGATCTTCATTGAGCACCAATACTCACTAACTAGGGCTGCTCAAGAATGAATAAATAGCTTGGTTTTAAATGAATTAAGCAGATTTCGTTTTTAAAACATGAAATTGAATCCAAGTTAGGATCCACGTTTTCTCACGGGTCAATCCACTGATTAATCCAGAACCCAGTTGGAGGGCCACTATCCGAGTCAGATCGTACCAGGACCACCAACGCAACATGGATAACTGTTACTCTACCCCTTCAAGTTCCACACAAGAGGAAGCTTCAAGCATGAAGAAGAGGTTTCAATTTTCCTCATTTAATTCGAAACATAGCTTATGCTTTCAAAACAGGTTTCTATTTTCTAAATGTTTCTAAGAATCATATCTATTTTCTTTCTTTCAGGGTTTCTTGATTATTTGAAACTTAGGATTTCGTTTCCACACTTGTTGTGTTTCTTCCCACACCCGGTAAGCTTTCTCATCTCTATTTTTCTAGTTTGATTTTTGTTTGTTTTAACTTGGGGATTGGAGTGTTTTATTACTTTTTTAGTGTTAATTAATTAGTAAAGCCTTAGTTTCCCGTTTGAGATGCAATATTAATGAGCACACGTGTACGTGCTTAAGGTACAGCTCATTATATTGGATCTTGAATTGTCCAAGTTGGACAGTTTGGGAAAAAACTTTTTCTTCATTCAGTTAAAATAGTTATTCATTGATTCTCATGTTATATACTTGATGAAAGTTCGGATTGATCCACCTCCACCCCCACGCCATCGTAAATGGAAGAGGGCCCGACAAAGAAAAACGAGACAATATACATCTGAGGAGGCCCGCCAAGTAGATGAGAAGATTGTAAGTGTAGTTTGAATTGTAATTGTGATTTTAACAATGTTACTGAATTGTAATGTGACCTAATATTTTATATGTTGCAGGATGCCTTGGACGAGCAGGCCACTCAAGGAACCTTTGTTCCTAGAGGACGCGAGGATATCTTAGCTGCTGCCATCGGTAAACCAGACCACCCGGGCCGTGTCATTGGTGTTGGATGGGGCGTTGGCATTCGCCAATACCATGGTTCATCTTCACACCAACGCCACAGGGATGTTGCTGCAGATAGAGAACGGCTAAAACAGGAGATTGTAGATGAGCTTAGACAGGAGATGGCCCAGCAGTTTAACCAGCAGATGGCAATAATGGCTGCTGTAACACCCTGTTTTTCCTATGCTTTCTGTAGCAGTATAAACATATTTAAATGTATTTATTTTAGATTAAACTCAGGATGATTTTAATTAAACTAAAATCATTTTCTTGTGTTGTTATATCATATGAAGTCAAGGTAAAATTTTCGGTTGAAAATTCAGACGGAAGCCGGTCTGCGTTTTCACTGCCGGTATCCGTTTACTGAGCAGAAAACCTAATTTTGACCCGTGAACGAGACGGTTAGTGTTTTTATCATGTTTCCTTCAACTTTGGTTATTTTGAAGATTTTCGTTCAAAAATAAAATAAAATATTTTATTCGGGCGAAAACGTCGAAAATTTACTATCGGAAATGCAACCGGGTATGAAATGGAGCACAAAGAGGGATGAAGTGACTTGAGGTGACATGATGGGAGAGACTCTTACACACTCCAAAAGTATAATCATTATACTTTTTCAAATTATAATACTAATCTAATCTAAAAGCTATTTCTCTCTCCTCTTTCCATCCCATCAAGCCTTACCTCCCAAACTTACTCCACAAGTCATTCCAAACCCCTCTCTTCTCCCTCAATTTCGTGCCACTCTGCCCCTTCCCCTATATATATCCCTTTCATTTACACTTCCTCACTTTTTCTTCTTCTTCATCACTTCTTCACTCTTATACTTCATCTTCTTCATTAAGTTTCAACTACTTAAAGCTTGCATTTTTATTTATCTTTTGCACTTGTGTTATTCATTAAAGTTCTTCCTCTTGTTAAGGGTAATGCTCTCATATAAATTTCTTTACAAGTTTGTCATTTTATTTCATTATTGCTTTATGTGTTCTTATTAAGCTTTAAACTTCAAAAATCTCTTAAAAATGGTAGGAAACTCCTTTTGAGTTGAAACCACTTTCTACAGTCTTGTATTTACTTGTATTTTAACATACTAGAAGGTTGTGTAAAACAAAGCTCCCTAGCCCTTTCTTTCTAAGGAGGCCGAAACCATGTAGTATGGTTTAGGTGAGTTTTGTTTCAACTTTTGAGAAAATGATCATGTGTTTGAGTTTCTAACTATCCCTTGATCTTGAATCTATAAATCTTGGAAGGTTTGATAGCTTGTTCCTATGATGGCCGAAAATATAAATAAGTAGGCCTAGGGTACTATGTTTCATCTATCCAAGTATGATCATGGATTTAGAACTCTTAATACCTTGTGATTCTAAACCTAAGAGTTGTTATCAAACAAAGATTTCTAACCTATTCTTTCTATGATGGCCGAAACTATACCTTAGTGGCCTAGGAAGGTTTGGTTTTCATTTCTCCAAAATGATCATGGACTAAGGCTCCTTAATATAGAAGGATGCTAAGTCTAAGTGATTGGAAAGTTTAAAGATTGTATAGTCTATTCATCCTATGATGGTTGTGAACCTAGGATATGTTATTTTCATTTCTCCAAAATGATCATGGACTAAGGCTCCTTAATATAGAAGGATGCTAAGTCTAAGTGATTGGAAAGTTTAAAGACTTCTAACTTGTTTAGTTTATGTTGTAAAACCTAGAATGTAACTCCTTTCATTTTCCAAGATGATCATGGAATAAGGCTCCATAAGATATTTGGATGCTAATTCTAAGAGATTGGAAAGTTTAAATCTTTCTAACTTGATTTCCTATGATGGCCGAAACTAGTGTTTTTGGACCTAGGATGTGTTATTCTTCCAAAATGATTATGGACTAAAGCTCCTTAATATAGAAGGATGCTATGCCTAAAAGATTGGATGATTTAAAGATCCCTAGCTTAGGAATCCCATCAAGGCCGAACCTTAAGGGTTGTGAGCCTAAGATGTTTGGTTTTCATTCTTCCAAAATGATCATGGTTTTGAGCTCCTTAATACATATGGATGCTAGACCTAAGAGATTGGAAAGTTTAGTGAATACTAGCCTATTTTACTAGCTTTGGCCGAATACCCTAAGTCTATGACTTAGTGGGATTTTGATTTAACTTTGTTAAATGATCATTGTTTATGAACTCCTAGCACTTGAGGATCATAAATCCATAAGTTGCATAATTTTCGGGAATCCTTAACCTTACTTTATTGTCTTGGCCGAACCTAATACCTTGTGGTTTAGTGTTCTTAGTTGATTTTTAACTTATGATCTTGTGTTTGTATCCCTAGACCTCTATCGTCAAGTAAGCGAGGACGTTCGTGAATTACCCTTTCCAAGCATCCAACCTCTTAACTTCACGGAAGGTAAGAGGGGATTGCCTAGAGATATTCAATGACTATATGCATGTGTGTGTGTGTTTACTTGAATGATTTGAATATTGTTATGATATTGAACCGATACTTGAATGACTTGTTTACTTGAACTATTGTGATTATTACTTGAAGTTGAATCTTACTTGCTTTGAAGTATTGTGCATATATGTGATGAACTGTCATTAACTGTGATATTATTGTTGAGACTATATTACTGTTGATTGAAGTTTGAGAAGCCGGACTTGAGTCTGTGCCCAATGACTATAAGGATTAAAAGCCTTAATAAGCCTTGAATAGAACTTTGAAAGTTTTGGGTTCATTTATAACAATTCCTTGTTTAAAGTGCTTACTTCAGAAGAATAAGATCTTGTTTTTAGAAAAATGTTAAAGTGATTTCAAGTCAATAGAAACTATCTTTTTATGATCAAACGTCTGGTACGAGAGAAAACATTTTCGAACTATGTGTTTTATGAAGGAAAAACCCTTTTAAAATATTTGACTTTATTCCATTAAGGATTTCAAAGAGTAAACGAATTTCTTAAATGTTTTATAAAAGAGTTTGCAAAGGAAAATGATTTTTCTCCTAAATGATTTAGAAACATTCCGGTTACTTGGATAAGTGACCGAGGTTTTGTTTTGGATTTGATTTTCACCGAGCGAAAAGTAAGTACATGAGAAAGAGAATCTAGTTGCGAGATGTCGCCTCTAGTATTCAGTTATACGCACGTGATCTAGGATCCGTGTCAAGTACTATGGACCAAGGGTCCTATTCATGATGTTATGGGCTGAGAGTCCAAAACTCGGAATCGAGAACGGTGTGTTCTGATTTCGTTGCTGCGAACTAGGTGTCCTTATCATGTTAGAATAAAACATGGATAAAATCATAAGTGATTTCTACGACCACAAACCTTGACTGCGGCCTCGGTCTAAGGCGTTGTGATTGAGCACTCGGACTGCGTGTCCTGTGTTTCTTTAAGTTCAAGTGATGGGGAATTGTGAATAGTCGTTAACTTTGAGCTTCGACAGCGAAAAAGAGTATACACAAAGAAAAACCTTGATAACGGAAAGTTTTTATTCATATGCATTTCCCTTTAGCAGACGTGCTTAAGTAAACCAGATACAAGGTGGTATCTAAGGGTCAGTCCGATTGGCCCAGTTGGAGGCATTCGAGAAGTTGTGCATCCGGAAACCTTGGTGCACGAGGTTATGGTGGCAACTTGCCAGTGGGCATCAGAGCTTGACCAACTCTTTATTACTTCTACAATGAAACGGTGTTGTTATCTCATGAGATTAAGTTAGAGCCTGATTATTGAAGTGTCATGCATAAATTTTTATAAAAATGTTTGTTCGGGCATGAAACCCACTGATATAACACCTACTCTATCTCATTTGCTAAATACATGTTATTATGCTGCGATGTTGTATGTATCATGCTTATGGTTGTTGTGAGATATATCTTTTATTGGTATCTCACTCTTGCATTTCTACTTGTTACTTTCTTTTCCTTTTGGTATCGTCGCATGCGTACATGCTTAGATGGATCCGAGTATTCCGCTGGTGCCGTCTGCATTGAAGACTGAGGTCTTCGATAAAGCCGGGAGTGCGGGGGCGTGGCAGATCCACGAGGGGGCTACATCTGCCACCTATGAAGGACCCATTACGACCACGGATTTTGACGCTAATGGGAACCCGATACGGAGGACACAGACCGTGGAGACCAGGACGGTTGGGCTCCCTCCGACTTGGTTATATCTGCACACATTACAGGTGACTGGGCTTCTACACGAGCACTTTGATCCAGCTCCACCGGTAGAGGATGACCCAGAGGAAGGACCTGAGGGAGATCCTGCAGTGGGACTTGAGGAGGACCCTGAAGAAGACCCTGAAGAGGACCCCGAAGAGGAGCACTTGGGGGTTATGGAGGAGGACGAGCCGGATGACTATGTCTTAGACTATGACGACAATTTTGATTCCTTGGATGAGGGCAATGAGGTCATAGATCCATCACCGGAGTTCTCGTCTCATGGCAGTGTTTGTGGAGATCCTACTTGTAGCCAGTGCCAGTAGCCAGTTTGGAGCTTGTGGGTGTTTGTCGTTAGACTTTTGGCTTGGAGAGCTATCTTTTGAGACGTGGTTCTGGAACCCCCTTTCCCATGTTTTGCTTACCCTCTTTAGTCGTATCTGTAGACCTTTTATAATTCTGTTTCAATGGCCGTTAATAAGGCCCTATTTTGTACTAAACTTAAGTCCCACTGGGACAGTTATATATGTATGTGTGTTGTTTCAGTTCATGTTCTGAGTGTTCATCACTTCTTCTTTCATTTTTAAAAAAAAAAAAGGAGATTCTTAAGTACCATTTTCAGTAATACTATTTATAAAGAAGGTTTATTTTCCGAAAGCGACCAGCATTTAAACAAATTTTAATTCCGCAACGGCTAACCATGTGATACCAAGTTAGGCTGTCACAGCTGCTACGTCCCAACAATTCACAAGTGTCCAACCCTCTGTCTAACCCTCTGTCCATGTGAGCACTAAAGGCTCATGTGATCCTCCTCATCAGCCTGATGATGATGATGATGATGATGATGATGATGCCCCTGATAGGTGTGAGCTGAATGTTGATGATCATCATGATATTCTGCCTAAAAGGTCAGATCCAGGAAGACGAGAGAAGTCTGCTCCTGCCAAGGTATTCATTTGACCATTCAATTAATTACGAATGAAATAACTTAACTGTGATTACTAATGTATATCTTTTTTGTTGTTTAGGGGAACGACAAAGGGGATCCTGGTGATGTTTTTAAACTTCTTGCTATACAGCTTGTCACCATGGAGGTTGATACAGCTTTGGTAAGGTTGGAACACGATGGCAAGCCGGATGACGAACTGTATATCCCAAAGAAGGAACTTATGGAGATGGCGCTCGACCATGAAATGGCTAGTGCTCACCACATCTCGTTATGGTGCACGTAAGTACATTTTATTTATAAGTTAAATAATTAAATTTTAAATACTATGATAATTAACCTATTTTATCAATATATTAGGTATCTGCATCGCATGTTAGCTAATCAGGGCAACCTCACCCTTTATGGGTTCATTGACCCCATGCTCATTCAGGGTGATGTTCTCCTAACATCAGAAGACCCGGTCGCCACCATACGTGATATAGTTGCCCGAGACCATCATCAGTTCTACCTTGCGCCTTATCTCAATAAGTAAGTACCAGTTATTTAATTATAACTATATATGACTTAGTCACTAATTGTTCCGTAAATGCAGACAACATTGGCAGTTGTTGATCTTGTGCCCTGGGTTGAATGCCGTGGTCTTCTTCTACTCGATGGGAGATAAGCCGGCGAATGAACTGAAGCACATCATGGAAACATAAGCATTAAAATAATTTAGAATCAGTAATGAAGTTGTTTTAATTATCTGAAATCTATTAGATATACTTTAATTAATGTTTATTTTCTTATGATAGGTCTATTGATGCAAGCTGCATGCTGTGTGGTGAAAGCCGTCGGGCTATTAGATGGATTATTCCTAACGTAAGATATTTATTAGTTCAAACGCTTCAAGCGCAGTGGGTATAATTATTGATTTCTATTTAATTTCTCATATTCTAACTGGGTTTCATTTGTACGTAGTCTCATAGACAACGTGGATCATGGGAATGTGGATATTATGTGATGAAGTGGATGGTCGAAATTATCTCCTCCGGTATCACTGAAAGATGGCAGGAGGTAAATGCTAATTGGTAACAATTATATATAGATTCGTTATATGTTTAATTTTAGTTTATTACTTAAAAGATATAATCTTATGTCCAATTAAACTTGCAGATATTCAACAATCCGACTCCACTCTCTGATGCCGACATAAAAAACATAAGGATACGTTGGGCAACTTTCTTTCTTGAAGTGTACCAACAATAGTTTGTATGTAGTTAGTATATAAATGCATCATGTACTAGCTATAGTGTACTTTTGACTGATATATGTTTTGACATGAAATCTATAATATATCATATGTAGCTTTTTGGTTTCTAATTATCTTTGTTGTCTGAATGTAATTGAATATATTTATTGTTAGTAATCTTTTAATTTAGTGTGTTTTGGTTGTACAAAAGTGATTATGTTGACAATATAGATTCTGTATTGATCTGGATTACTGGATTACTGAAACAGGGGAAAGGACTGTCAATACTGAAAAGGGTGGTTTTTTTTAAAAAACAAACACAAATTCACATCGGTTTCTGAAAAAACCAATGTGGTAACCCCTCTTTTCCACATCGGCTTCTAAAAAAACCGATGTGGTAACCCCACTTTCCACATCGGTTATTTTAAAAACCGATGTGGAAACTTATTTTTTAACATCGGTTTTTAAAATAACCGATATGGAAAGTGGGGTTACCACATCGGTTTTTTCAGAAACCGATGTGGAAAGTGCTGAAAAGGATTGATTGGCTTGCTGAAACAGACTTTTTTACATCGGTTTTAAAACCGATGTGAAAAGTGGCAATAAACCACTACGGCCTTTTCAACATCAGTTTGAAAACCGATGTGAAAAGCCAAAAAAACCGATGTGGAATCCCTTTTCTGCACTAGTGTTTGTATTAGAAACGCTACTGTAGTGAAATCTATGACAGTGCATCGGGAGTACTATCATTGTTTACTACTTACGAAAACGTCGAGATAGATAGAGCCCAAAAGCACTATGAAATGCCAAAAATACGTGCTATTAAATCCCAAATCTATTGTAGTGAATATTAGTTAATTAGTGGCTCTCGTATAAATATATATTATTAAGTAGTATCATTTGCATCATTTGCTATTAAAAGATCTACATACTTTCAACGAGGTAATGCTATTTATGCTCATAAATTATTGGTGCTATTTGATTTTATTTTCATTTTAAATTTGATTAAAGAAATCATGAGAAACACTAACAAGCTTTGTCAAGCATTGCAATAAAATTTCTAAGATATTTTGAATGTCATGAATTTAGTATATACCATGCACAAAATCATTTATTCAACAGTTAAGTGATTATAGTATGAAAACTCACTTTGAGAAAGTTAGTTCTTTTTGTTCATAAATCATACTCCTCTTTATAAGAGGTTTCATAAATCAAACTCACTTTTGGCTTCAAGTTTAATGAAATTCGTTGGCTTTTCAAAAAAAAAATGTTTAAAATATATATTTCATTTTTCAAAACAAAAAAGTATTATTTTTTGTAAACCAAAAAGTATAAGATTAATCTTTTTAAAAATATTTTTAGTATATATAAACAAAATATTGGGATTTGTTATTATTTTTAGAATAAAGGCCCAAATTGGTTATTGACAAAAATACACGGTGACATTTTGGTCCCTGAGAAATAAAAAAAAATATCAATTTGGTCCTCAAGAATTTAAAATGTAGGTCAAAATAGTATCTGTAACACCTCGTTCTTCGTTAAGCGCTTCTATGCTTGTTAGTTTGATAAGTCTTTAGGACTTAGTTTAGAGTTGTGGTTGAAGGGATAAGTGGGATTTCTAGGCTTCAAATCCCTTTATGGTACATGAGCACGACCGTACTCATGTCCAGCACGCCCGTGCTTGAGGCACATGTCTTGTGGCTGCCTGAGCCACAAGCACGGCCGTGCTCAATAGGAAGCACGACCGTGCACAAAGGAAACCATGTCTCGTTGATGCTGATGTAAGCACGATAGTGCTTAATGGGGTGCACGGTCGTGCTGGGGCTAGAGTCTTTAAATAGAGAGCAGTCAGCGAGGGTTATGAGTGACAACCCTCAAATTGGCACTTTAAGCAACCCTAAGTGTGACGACAGCCTCTCCCTCTCTTCCCCTTTGAACCCAATCAGTTTTTGGTGTTCTTGCTCTGTTTGGGAGAGTCAATCACGCGTTAGTGCCAATTATCAAAGGTAATGGTCTTCCCTCTTATGTTTCCTTTTCCTTTCCTTTGAATTGGGAACTAATTGGTTAACCTTTTTGTGTTGGCCAAGGCTTAGGACGATTCATCGAGCCAATCGAGGGAACCGGTTAGAGGTTTCATTGGTTAAAAAAGGAAATCTTCATATCAGGTATGGGGAGAAGGAATAGTATGAGTATGTAGGCTTGGGGGTAGCGTAAGACGAAGGGTTACCCATGATCCTATTCTTTGATAACATGTTTAAATGCCTAATTGTTGTCTTGATGTTTAACTGTTTATGATGTTAATTTTGGCATGTTTGTTCTTATTGATAAATTTTGTCTGTTATGACATAATGATGTGATGATGCCATGAATGAATGATTTATCATGTTTATGAGATTATGATGTTATTGGCTGTTGGTTGATGTTGTGAACGCCATGATGATAAATTGTAAAACGCAACAATTTTAAGGGATGTTTCCTAGTTCGCTAATAAAGTTGAATGATAGTAATGAGGGTAAGGATTATGCACTAAAAGGTTTAGTTAAAGACCTTAGGGATTGATTTATGAGTGTTTAGGGACAATTAATATGAAAATGAGATTAAAGGACTAATTTCATGTTTCTATAAGACATGAAGATTAAGCCGAAAGTGATGACATTAATGGTGAAAGATTTAGTAAAAGCCAATAGGTTTAATCCGTGAATTATGTCAAGAGGTTTGGGAAAGGGTTCCTGACCCTTTCTGCCCAGAGCATTACAGCCATGCTCCAGGTAGCACGACCGTGCTTAATAAGGAGCACGCCTGTGCTCCACTTTAAAATTCAAAAATGTCGTGCTAATCTAGCACAGCCGTGCTTAATAGTTAGCACGATCGTGCTTGACTAAAAGGCCAGCATGCCCGTGCTGAGGGTGAGCACGCCCGTGCTCAACTGACTAGAACAGAACCCAGAATGCTGAATTAGGGGTGTTTTAGCCCTAAAGGTTTAAAACAATCTAATAAGACACCAAAAGAACATGAATACAAAATACAAGTGATAAGATGTTGTACCTTGGTAGTCGAGTGGCCAAGGGGGCCTTGATGCATGATGGTCAAGGTGGTAATCTCTAGTGCTTAGTGGCTGGAGTGTTAATTAAAAATGATGATGTACCTTAGTAGCCTAGTGACCAAGGGGACCTCGATAGCCGACTGGTTGAGGTGGTAATCTCTAGTGTAGAACGACCGGAGTGTTAAAAGAATATATACGAAAAGATAACGTTAATCCTCAATAGCCAAGTGGTCGAGGTATTGATGATGATAAAAACTTGGGTAGCTAAGTGGCCCAAGCGGAGGTGGTGGTTGTGTTTGTGTGTTGTGTTGATCACGCATTCACGTATCAAAGATGTTAGTGGAGGATGTTCAGCATAGGGGAGGTTGTCCGAGAGTAAGGCGATCTGGCCGTCCGCGGTGATTCATCCGAGAGTTAGGTGAATCGTGCGCCCCCACGGTGGCGTATCCGAGAGTAAGGTGCGTCGGCTATCCAAGGGGTCTACCCAAGGTTTGGTGGATTGCCCCGATGTTGGTGCTTATTGGCCAATATGGATATATAACTCCGAAGTTGACTTCCTGAGGTAGAATGGATCCAAGTGCATGAGGGAGTAGTGGAGTAACATTGCATCGCAGAGCATACGTTAATGTATGATGTTATTAATTGTTGGCTTAAATAAGTTTTTGGTCCTTGAAAAGTACTCGATTTTTTATTTTAATCCTCGTACCATATTTTTTAAAGGTTTGCATCCCTAGATTTTTCAAAGTTAAGGAAATTGTCCCTACTATTACTTGACCTCTGTTATCTGCTGACATGGCAAACGGAGGCCACATCAGCTTCACCACATACGTGCCATGTCATTACCACATAGATAAATAAAATATTTTTAATCGACGTGGATTTTAAAAAATGTTTTTTTATTAAAAAATAAATTAAAAAATTTAAATTTATTTTTTTATATTAAAGTATTCTTTATTTCATTTTTTAAAAAAATGAAAAATTTCAAATCCTCCATACCCCGTGCTTCGTCCAGTGTCCATCAATGCACTTGCCACCGCCGTCGAAATCGTCATAGCCGTCGCCGCCGGGAGCTTCGCTCGAACCACACTAGCCCAAGCCCAGTGCAGCGGCCTCACTATCAGCAACCCCTCCGACGTGAGCTCCGCTGTGCAGCGGTTGATACAACTTCACCTCTCATACCTCATCTCTTACCCCTCTGCCATCCATCGATCTCTCTCTACGGCTCATACCCTCACACTCCAAATATGCTCTGATAGACAGGGATGGAGGCGGCGGCGTGATGACTCCGGCAAGCCGGTGGCGCGGATTCAGCGTTGGAGGTCGACGATGGCAGTTCAGATCTGTGCATCACCTTCACTGCGTCCCAAACAACAAAATGCGATTCAGATCTGGAGCTCGACTACATCAGATCTGTGCGTCACCTTCCAACCACGTTCTAGCAGATCTGTGCATCTTCAACCGTTTCCGCCATTCATCTTTCTTATAACTTCTGAATCTGAGGAGCCCATCTTCTCTCTGTTTTTCTTTTATCTCCTTTTCTAACTATTTTGATTTAAAACCCCTCTAGGATAATTTTTTCTTGACGGATGAAATAGTTGGTTGGTTTCTATGATGGGATCAGCTTGGTGTATTGAATATCAATGGTGGTTTAATAATTTTTCGGGGAAATTGAATAATTTTTAAAATTTTAAATTTATTTTTAAATTATCTTTTAAAAAATCCATGTGGATTTAATAAATATTTACTTATTTACGTGGCAATGACATGGTGCGTATGTGGCGAAGCTGACATGTCCTCTGTTTGCCACGTCAGCAGATAACAGAGGCCAAGTAACGGTAGGGACAATTTCCTTAACTTTGAAAAATGTAGGGATGCAAACCTTTAAAAAAATAGTACGAGGACTAAAACCAAAGCTCGATTACTTTTCAGGGACCAAAAACTTATTTAAGCCTTAATTGTTTATGTTGTTTGTTTTTGCTGTGATAACATGATTATTGTGATGCATGCTCGTCTTGCTAACTGCTTCCTTGCCATTATATTCATATTCTTGTTTATTACTCCCCATTGCTATATCTTGTATTTTGTTGCATGTATCTTTTATGCAGAGGACGACGAGCAGCTAGTGGATGAGTGACTCTGAGGAGCCGCGACTCATAGATAGGATTTCCTAGTTTTGTGTTATTAGTTTAGTTTGTTTCAGTTTGTATCCAAGGATATTTTCCGGATTTGGTTATACCAGCTCTGTATGTGACATCAGGGGTTGGGTTTGCTTCATGTTATGTTATTTTATTTCCGCGTTTGAACTTGAAACAATGTGGTATTCTCTACCCATTATTTTGATTATTAAATAAATTATGCATGTTTTATATTTATCTTATCTTTTATCGCTTTTATATGAATGCGGGGTAGAAGGTGTCACATTTAGTGGTATCAGAGCAGGTCTGTCCTATCAGGCCGTGGTATGAGTCTGTTGTGAGTATGTTGAGTTCTCTTGTTTGAATTATCTATATTTATTATAGATAATGGTGCTTAGTGTTAGTAACAATTAGCTTTTCCTGCTTTAAGTTCTCTGTATTTAACAAGTTGTCTTGGCACTTACAGGAACTTATGGCAGGAAGAGGCAGAAACGTTCAGGTTATCGCGGATGCTTTAGCACTCCTTGCCAACGCGATAGGCCAGAACCAGAATGCCAACAACAATGGGGGACCAGCTGAGTTTCAGGGTCTTGACAAGTTCCAGTGGAACAATCCGCCATCCTTCAAGGGAGCTTATGATCCTGAGGTTGCCCTGTTATGGATGAAGGAGATTGAAAAAATCTTCTGGGCTATGGGATGCAACGACCAGCAGAAGGTCATCTTTAGGACCTTTATACTGACGAAGGAGGCTGAGCACTGGTGGGAGAACTGTCGTCAGCACATGCGGGCTGAGGGTACTGTGGTTACATGGAATGTCTTCAAGGACAGATTTCTAGAGAAGTACTTTCCAGCCAATATCCGCGACAAAAAGGAGATGGAATTCTTGGCGTTGAAGTAGGGCAACATGTCAGTGGGAGAGTATGCGGTTAAGTTCGACGAGCTCGCTCATTACTATACTCTGTATCAGTATGTGATGGATGACCGCTCCAAGCGCGTAAAGTTCGAGGATTGTCTGCATCCAGAGATTAAGCAGGCTATTAGCTACCAGGAGATCCGAGTCTTCCCAGTCTTTGTGAACAAGTATAGGATCTTTGAAGATGGCTACAAATCTGGAGGATCGGTCTCCAAGGATCAGACAGTCAGAGCAACAAGAAGAGTGACCAAGGGAACAAGTGGAAGCCCCGTCTCGCTCCATCGGGCCGAGACTTCAAGCAGGATGGCAAGAACCCTCAATTTTCTTCAGACAGGTCCATGAGATGGGATTCCTCTGATTCTAGACTTCTTCGGTGCAGCAAGTGTGGACGAGACCACTTTACTACTTAGTGCAAGGAAACAGACATCATCTACTTCAAGTGTGGCAGGTATGGCCACATCAGCCGGAACTGCGAAGGAGGAAAGTCAGAGCCACAGAGTGCTAGCAAGAGTCGGAAACCCCAAGCCAACCAACTGAAGACCATAAGGAGAGTCTTTACTCTTAGTGGAGCCGAGGCCTTCGTATCATATGAATGTGTTAAGCATCTTAAATTTCTAATGAAACTTCTTGAGTGTGATTTGATTGTTGCCACACCCGCGATAAACATGTTCTTACTGATCATGCATGCAAGAATGTTCTTATTACCATAGATGGTAGAGATTTTATTGTTGATCTTGTATGCTTACATCTAAAGGACCTTGATGTTATTCTTGGCATGGACTGGTTATCTTCCAACCACGTCCTTTTGAATTGTTTTGATAAAACCATAGTTTTTGGAACTCCTGTGGAGTCTAAGGATCCTATGTTTCGCTTTGCCAACCAAGTTAAAGCTTCGATGAAAGAAAAAGCCCAAGTGTACATGATGCTATCTTCTCTAGAAGTTGAGAGCCCTCCTGATGTTGAAAGTGTGCCTATTGTGCGAGAATTTCCTGAAGTGTTTCCGGGGAATGTTTATGAACTACCCCCAGAAAGAGATGTAGAGTTTACCATAGATTTAGTGCCTGGCACCAGACCTATATCCATAGCACCTTATAGGATGTATCTTCTAAAGCTAGCTAAGTTGAAGAAACAAATAGAGGATCTGATGGGGAGCGCCAGTGTTGTTGGTGAAGAAGAAGGATGGCAGTATGAGGTTGTGTGTCAACTATCGGCAACTCAACAAAGTGACCGTTAAGAATCGGTATCCCCTCCCTAGGATTGATGATCTTATGGACCAGTTGCAGGAGATTGTGTCTTCTCGAAGATAGATTTGAGGTCAGGGTACCATCAGATTCGGGTTAAGTCCGATGACATTCCCGAAGATAGCGTTTAGGATGCGTTATGGTCACTATGAGTATTTGGTTATGCCCTTTGGTGTGACCAATGCTCCTGCTGTGTTCATGGACTACATGAACAAGACCTTTCACCCTTACTTGGATAAGTTTGTGGTGGTTTTCATAGATGACATCTTAGTGTACTCCAAGACCAAGGAGGAACATGAGGAGCACTTGAGGGTTGTCTTGTAGGCCCTTAAGGAGAAGCAGTTGTATGTTAAGTTGTCTAAGTGTGAGTTTTGGTTAGAAAAAGTGAGTTTCTTAGGTCATGTCATCTCTAAAGGTGGGATAGTCGTGGATCCGGCTAAGGTAGAGACGGTGCTCTACTGGGGAGCACCAAAGTCAGTGACCGAGATTAGGAGTTTCTTGGGTGTAGCAGGGTACTATAGGAGGTTCATAGAAGGTTTTTCTAAGATAGCCGTACCCTTGACCCATCTCACCAAGAAAGGACAACTCTTTGTGTGGGACTCTAAGTGTGAGGAGAGTTTCCAAACCTTGAAGGATAGGTTGACATCAGCACCAATTTTAGTGTTACCCAACCCTAGTAGACATTTCGTAGTGTACTGTGATGGTTCGAAGCAAGGTTTAGGTGGAGTGTTGATGCAGAATGGTAAGGTAGTGGCTTATGCTTCTAGGCAGCTGAAAACCCATGAGAAGAACTACCCTACCCACGACCTAGAGTTAGGAGCTGTGGTTTTTGCCTTAAAGATTTGGAGGCATTACCTTTATGGAGCTAAGTTTGAGGTCTTTAGCAATCATAAGAGTTTGAAATACTCGTTTGACGCCGATGCCTTAAGTAGAAAAACCTTGCACGTCTCCGTTTTGATGGTTAGGGAGATGGATCTGATTGAGGAGTTTAGAGACCTGAGTTTAGCTTGGGAAGTTACCCCTAAGAGCACTAAGCAAGGAAACTTGAAGGTTACCAACAGTTTGATGGATCAGGTTAGATAAGGCCAAAAGATAGATAAGTTTCTCTTAAACCATAGGGAGTTACTTGCTCAAGATAGAGACCTTAGTTTTAAGGAAGGAAGTGATGGAGTTTTGAGGTTCAAGGATAGAGTTTGCATCCCAAATGTTCCTGAGCTTAGGAAATTGATCTTCGAGGAAGGACATAGGAGTGGTTTGAGTGTGTACCCAGGTGCCACTAAGATGTACCAGGACCTTAAGCGCATGTTTTGGTGGCCTAGGATGAAAAAGGATGTAGCCGAGTTTGTGTATGCTTGCTTAGTGTGCCAAAAGGCTAAGATAGAACACCAAAAGCCTTCAGGAAAGTTGCAACCTTTGTGTATCCCAGGATGGAAATGAGATAGTATATCCATGGATTTTGTGTCTGGACTCCTTAGGACACCAGCTGGTTATGAGGCAATCTGGGTTGTTGTGGATAGATTGACTAAGTCTGCCCATTTTATCCCTATGAACATGGAATACCTTTTGGAAAAGTTGATCAGTTTGTACATTAAAGAGATAGTTAGGTTTCATGGTACACCCTCTAGCATAGTGTTAGATAGAGACCCGAGGTTTACCTCTAGGTTCTAGAATAGTTTGCATGAGGCTTTAGAGACCAAGCTTAGGCTAAGTTCAGCTTATCACCCGCAGACTGATGGGAAATCTGAGAGGACCATCCAGTCCTTAGAGGACTTGTTGAGAGCATGTGTGCTAGAACAATCTGGTAGTTGGGACAAGTTTTTGCCCCTGATAGAGTTCACCTATAACAATAGCTTCCATTCCAGTATTGGGATGGCACCTTATGAAGCTCTTTATAGGAGGAGATGGAGGACACCCTTGTGTTGGAATGAACCTAGTGATAGTGTGGTGCTAGGACCTGAGATAGCGCAAGAAACCACAGAAAAAGTGAGAATGATTCAGGAAAAGATGAAAGTGACACAGAGTAGGCAAAAGAGCTACCATGACAAAAGGAGGAAAGCGCTCGAATTCTAGGAAGGCGATCATGTATTCTTGAGAGTTACTCCAACAACTGGGGTTGGTAGAGTGATGAAAAACTTAGTCCTAAATTCATTAGCCCTTACCAAATTCTTAAAAGGGTCGGTGAAGTTGCTTACCAAATAGCCTTGCCACCATTCTTGTCCAAACTTCATAATGTGTTCCATGTATCATAACTTAGAAAATACATTCTGATCCGAACCATGTGATAGTACCCAACACAATTCAGTTAAAAGAGAACTTGACATTCGAGGTACAACCCCTTTGAGTCGAAGATCGGAGGGTGAAGCAGCTGAAAGGAAAAGAGATTCCTCTAGTTAAAGTCGTTTGGAGCGGGGCAACTGAGGAAAGTGCTACATGGGAGCTTGAGAGCAAGATGATGGAGGCATACCCGCATCTCTTCGTTTGAGGTAAGTAGAAATTTCGAGGACGGAATTTTTATAAGGGGGTGGAATTGTAACACCCCGTTTTTCGTTAAGCGCTTCTATGCTTGTTTGTTTGATAAGTCTTTAGGACTTAGTTTAGAGTTGTGGTTGAAGCACTAAGTGGGAATTCTAGGCTTAAAATCCCTTTCGGGTACATGAACATGGCTGTGCTGGACATGAGCACGGCCGTGCTCATGTCCAACACGCCGTGCTTGATGCACGTGTCTTGTGGCTGCTTGAGCCACAAGCACTGCCGTGCTCAATAGGAAGCACAGCCATGCTCAAAGGAAACCGCATCTTGTTGACGCTGATGTAAGCACGACAGTGCTTAGTGGGGTGCACGGCCGTGCTCGGGCCAGAATCTTTAAATAGAGAGCAGTCAGCGAGGGTTACGAGTGACAACCCTCAAATTGGCACTTTAAGCAACCCTAAGTGTGACAGCAGCCTCTCCCCTCTCCTCCCCTTTGAACCCAATAAGTTTTTGGTGTTCTTGCTCTATTTGGGAAAGTCAATCACGCGTTAGTGCCAATTATCAAATGTAATGGTCTTCCCTCTTATGTTTCCTTTTCCTTTCCTTTGAATTGGGAACTAATTGGTTAACCTTTTTGTGTTGGCCAAGGCTTGGGACGATTCATTCAGCTAGCTTTCGTTAGTTAAAAAGGGAAATCTTCATATCAGGTATGGGGAGAAGGAATAGTATGAGTATGTAGGCTTGGGGGTAGCATAAGATGAAGGGTTACCCATGACCCTATTCTTTGATAACATGTTTAAATGCCTAATTGTTGTCTTGATGTTTAACTGTTTATGATGTTGATGTTGGCATGTTTTTTCTTATTGATAAATGTTGTCTGTTATGACATGATGATGTGATGATGCCATGAATGAATGATTTATCATGTTTATGAGATTATGATGTTATTGGCTGTTGGTTGATGTTGTGATCGCCATGACGATAAACAGTAAAATGTAACAATGTTAAGGGATGTTTCCCAATTCGCTAATAAAATTGAATGATAGTAATGAGAGGTAAGGATTATGCCTAAAAAGTTTAGTTAAAGACCTTAGGGTTTGATCTATGAGTGTTTAGGGACAATTAATATGAAACTGAGATTAAAGGACTAATTTATCATTTCTATAAGACATGAAGATTAAGCCAAGAGTGATGAAATTAATGGTGAAAGATTTAGTAAACGCCAATAGGTTTAATCCGTGAATTACCCCAAGAGGTATGGGAAAGGATTCCTAACCTTTTCTGCCCAGACCAGCACGGCCATGCTCCAGGTAGCGCTAATCTAGCACGGTCGTGCTTAATAGTCAGCACGACCGTACTTGACTAAAAGGCCAGGACGCCCGTGCTGATGGTGGGCACGCCCGTGCTCATTTGACCAGAACAGAACCCAGAATGCTGGATTAGGGGTGTGTTACCCCCTAAAGGTTTAAAACAATCTAATAAGACACCAAACGAACATGTAGACAAAAGACAAGTGATAAGATGTTGTACCTTGGTAGCCTGGCCAAGGGGACCTTGATGCATGATGGTCAAGGTGGTAATCTCTAGTGCTTAATGGCTAGAATGTTAATTAAAGATGACGATGTACCTTGGTAGCCTAGTAGCCAAGGGGGCCTCGATAGCCGATTGGTCGAGGCGGTAATCTCTAGTGCAGAACGACCAGAGTGTTAAAAGAATACATACGAAAAGATAACGTTAATCCTCGATAGCCAAGTGGTCGAGGTGTTGATGGTGATAAAACTTGGGTAGCCTAGTGGCCCAAGCGGAGGTGGTGGTTGTGTTTGTATGTTGTGTTGATCATGCATTCACGTATCAGAGATGTTAGTGGGGG
Organism: Echinosophora koreensis; assembly: GCA_035048595.1. Lineage (NCBI taxonomy): Eukaryota > Viridiplantae > Streptophyta > Magnoliopsida > Fabales > Fabaceae > Echinosophora > Echinosophora koreensis. The sequence continues at coordinate 212,973 of JAPCYP010000102.1, forward strand.
ATGTTCAAGATAGGGGAGGTCGTCCGAGAGTAAGGTGATCTAGTCGTCCGCGGTGATTCATCTGAGAGTTAGGTGAATCGTGGGCCCCACGGTGGCGCATCCGAGAGTAAGGTACGTCGACTATCCAAGGGGTCCACCCAAGGTTATTTTGGTGGATTGCCCCGACGTTGGTGCTTATTGGCCAATATGGATATGTAACTCCGAAGTTAACTTCCTGAGGTAGAATGGATCCAAGTGCATGAGGGAGTGGTGGAGTAGCATTACATCGCATAGCATACATTAATGTATGATGTTATTAATTGTTTATGTTGTATGTTGTTGTTGTGATAACATGATTGGTGTGATACATGCTCCTCTTGCTAACTGCTTCCGTGCCATTATATTCATATTCATGTTTCTTACTCCCCATTGTTATGTCTTGTGTTTTGTTGCATATATCTTTTATGTAGAGGATGGCAAGCAGACAATGGAGGAGTGACTCTGAGAAGCCGCGACTCATAGATAGGATTTCCTAGTTTAATTTGTGTTATTAGTTTAGTTTGTTTCAATTTGTATCCGAGGATATTTTCCAGATTTGGTTATACCAGCTCTGTATGTGACATCAGGGGTAGGGTTTTCTTCATGTTATGTTATTTTATTTCCACGTTTGAACTTGAAACAATGTGGTATTCTCTACCCGTTGTTTTGATTATTAAATAAATGATGCATGTTTTATATTTATCTTATCTTTTATCGCTTTTATATGACTGTGGGGTAGAAGGTGTCATAGTATCTGATAGGGACTAAAATGTCCCTAAAAAGAACTAATTTGCCCGTATTTTTATATTCTTGAGGACTAAATTGATATTTTATATTTCTCAGGGACCAAAATTTCACCGTGTATTTTTGTCAAAAACCAATTTGGGTATTTACTCTTAATTTTATAAACCTGAATATTGCTGTGTGAAAAATTTAATCTTTAGATTGTATTAAATTTTTTAATCATATATGTGATTTGTTTCATATAGTTTGTTTCTATATGTTGATTAATTTTTATTTTTATTTTTGTCATTTATATTTGCTCTTGGCTCCCTTCATATCAAATTGATCATAGGTATAATGCTTTGACATATATATATATATATATATATATATATATATATATATATTATTCCAAAATACTTTTATCATGAGAGGCGTTATTCTTTATATAAGATCTTGAGAGCATGGCAATTTCTCGTACATAGGACTTTATTCTTTTCTCGCACTAGACGTTTAAATTCTCCCAACAACAGTAACCGATGCATGGATGCCCTTGGGAGGAAAAATACCTACTTATTGTCAAACTTATAATCCATGCGTTTACACTGGACTGGACATAAGGGTTGATTACGGGAATAATGAAACCCTCACACCCATTAATAATAATAATAATAATAATAATAATTAATGAAATTTTAACTTGTATTGTCAGGTTAACTTACCAAATCGACAAAACGACCAACAAAGAAGCTTTTTTTTCCGATAAGTAACACACAAATTCAATAAATGATCTAGGATCAATAATGAAATTAACATATTCTCTTGTGTTTTCTTTTGTTCCGAGAACTGAAAGTTAAAAACAGAACCAAAATACCTTTAAGATATTCTCAATTTCTTGTTTTAAAAACTGAAAAACAACTATTGTTTTTAGAATACATTTTTACATAACAGTGTCAACAAACTAATTTGCTATAGTGTTCTCAACACGTTTTGTTTTATGAAAAAAATGTTCTCAACAAAAGCAAAGATAAATATATCCTTATATTTTCAATTTATATTTTTTCTCACTTTAAAAGAGCTTAACAATACAAACGGATACAATAATTAGTTGATCCTGGTTAATTAAACTCCACTAATAAAATGACCACGAGGTGAATTTTTCATCGTGTTCTAGAAAGTTATAGAAACTATCCACGGGCAATTGTTGTCAGCTGTCACATGAATTTAATTATAAACACGACGTAACCCGATGAATGACTATCTTGCTCTGATTAAAGACCAAATGGGTATACGTGTGCACGCGAGGCAGGTTGTTGCTAATTGGTAGGATCACGGTATTAAAGTTGGCCCTACATGCTACCAAATACTCCCTCCGGTCCTTATTATAAGAGGTAAATGATTACTTTTTTTTGGTCCAAAATATAAGAGACATGCATGTATTTTGACAAATATTAAATGCTCATTTCCAATTTTAGCCTTATTTATAATGGGATTTATATTTACGAGACAGTGCAACTTTTAATCCAAGTAGGTTTGTTCATTAATTATTGAAGGTTAAATTTGTAAATTTATATGAATATTAATTACAAATAGCTTATTTCAATGCATTTCCTTGGTCTGTGTGTTTTAGAGTTTTGCCTCTTATATATAGGACCAGAGGGAGTATTAAACAACAAGGTTTTACATTTGGTTTCTTGTATTGGATTTGGAAACAACAAGGTTTGGTATAGCTGATGAAAAGAGTTATAAATTTAGGAAAAATTTATATAAGGAATTAGTATATTTAATATTTTAAAAAATGAAATACTAGATTTTTTTATGAAAATTTATTTTTCTGGATTTCTTAAAGAGTATTCTAAGGATACTCGTTAGATGACCCATAAATTTAATATAATTTTACGGATAAAACTAACTTATCAAAGTTTCACCTCATACGTACTAAAAAGGCAAAATTACACTTTTGGTCCATTAAGTTATTTGTTTTGTTCAAATTGGTCCCTTAAGTTTTTTTTTATAACAAACTAGACCCGTAAGTTAGATTCAGGTTTCAAATTGGTCCCTTAAGTTTTTTTTGTGACAAAGTAGACCCTTAAGTTATGTTCGGGTGACAAATTGGTCTCTTAAGTTATTAAAAATAATAAATTAAGGGTCTAATTTATTGGTCCCTTTGACAAATTAAGGGACCAATTTGTCACCCGAACATAACTTAAGGGTCTAGTTTGTCACAAAAAAACTTATGGGACCAATTTGAAACCTGAACCTAACTTAGGGGTCTAGTTTATCACAAAAAAAATTTAAGGGACCAATTTGAACAAAACAAATAACTTAAGGGACCAAAAGTGTAATTTTGCCTACTAAAAAGCAAAAACATGGAATCTAACCGCCTCAAAATTTCTACCTCCTACCATTAAAAGGGCCTTCAGTTTGCTTATGTTGTTATCGAAACGAAAGCATAACTTAAATCAAACTGAGCCATAGGTTCAAGCTTCCCTTTTCCCTTTTCTAGCTTGGTGTGCATTATAGGATATTTTGCTTTTCAACTCTTCCTAGAAGGTACAGTAAAACATAAACAAAAAAAAAAAAAAAAACTCTTCCTAGAAGGTGGGGATAGTAATCACTTTGATGTAAAATCTTAAATGAGCTTTAATCCCATTTCCATAAATTTTTTTTTTTTGGTGAATAAAAGGGGGCAGGGCCCCAACAAACAAACTAAAAACCACGAGGAAAAAAGCAAGAGTTAGCGTCTCCCAAAATAATCAAATACAGAAAGTTCGGACTAGAATAAAAAATTCTACTCTGGCCATTCAAGGAAAGACCATGCTTAGCTAAAGCATCTGCAGCTTGGTTAGCTTCACGGAAGATGTGAGTCCAAGAATAATCACCACCATTTTGAGCAAAACACAAAATGTCTCTAACCAGTGGATAGCAAACATGGGAGGTTTCACTAATGCACTAGATTCGATCATACCAGCACTAATGTACCGGATCCAATCCCATTTCCATATAATACTATTAATCATTGTCTCATGCTAAATGAGACATGTAAATAATTAAAATTATTAAAAGCACCATAAATAGTTAATAAAAAATCATGTAAGAAAGTTTAAATGATAAATGTGAGAGTATTAACACTTTTATTTAAGTGACTTTAGGCGTATTGCCACCGTGGAGGATGCGTTTGAATTCTCAAAATTTTTTGTTAGGCCCTCTCATCTATTATTGATTCTTTTTTTTTTTTTTTTTTGAAGACATCTATTATTGATTCTTATATGCTAGTTATAGTTCAATCCCTTTTTTTCCATGATCTCATTTTGTATATATTACACTATTAATTTGAAGAAAAGAAAAAAAAAAAAAAAAAAAAAAAAAAAGCTTAACAAATTTGCACCTGGGAGAGGTGCTGGTTGAACGTGTTCAGTTGAAACAAATAATTTCTTAAACTGAGTTTTAATGAAATAAACTTTCTAGAATAAAATATTTAAGTGTTTCTGAAAATATAAGGATTAATAATTAATAGTTTGTAGTTAAGATGTGTCATATCAATCTTAGAAAGTAAGTTTCTGTTAGATTCCTTTAAAAAGATGCTTTCTGCTATTTTTCCTTGTTTTGGAATGAAAGAAAAAAGAAAGGAAGAGAAAACTAACGTTGGGACCCCAAAAAAAAAAAAAAAAAAAAAAAAAACCTATTTCTTCCCATCATGAGTAGAAAGCCTAGGGAACGACAGGTTAGTTACGCTTTTTGAATAAATTCACCAAAAAACAAATACTCGTACTTTTATTTCAATTAATTGGTTTAAGCTGGGTCATTATCAATAAATTCTTTCTCCTATAAAAAAAATTCTGATGTCAAGATATTTATGTCATTTTAAAAATATATATTTTCTTTGTTTTTTATTTTATATCCAATCAAACAAAATAAAAAAAAATATTTAACTTTCTTTCCTTTCATTTTTTTTATTAAATAATTAAACTTACTTGTGGAAGACAGAGATGGTGAGTTGCTTGGTGGTGGTGGTCAAGTGACAGAAGGGATTGAGGGAAGGATCGCAGTGAGGGTCAATGAGAGGGAATGAGGTTCTGAGAGCGTACGAACGTAGTTTTGAAAGAGTATGAGAGGATAGTTGTCACTTGAGTCTTTTGTTTTCTTAAAATAGAGGTACGATGGCGTTTAAACAGACAAGCACTATTAAAGGTTTATACTTTAACAATGCATTTTAGGATTAACGCTATTATATCGTTAAACAATAACACACAAAAGAAATACTTCTATAAAATGTCCCTTTTAACAACGCTTCTTTAAACAAACAATGTTATATCATTAAAATTAAAATGTAATACATTTAACATCACATTGTTGGATATATATGCTATTATAGCTTTAAGCAACAATACACACACAAAAAATAGAACAAAATGATTTTATTTTGTATTTGTGAAGCATTAAACAACTTTATATAATATATTATATTTTTTAGTAAAGCATCATCTCTCTTGGTTTATTCCATCTTAAACTTCTTCATCAAAAAAAAATATTCTTTACTAAGCTAATTAATATTGTAGAAACACCAAAATCAATTTCGTTAAAACAGAATCAACATGGTGAATACATGGTTACAAAGTCAGAATCTTTTGAAATTGGGATTCCACCAAAATCAACTAAAGGAGAATCTTTTGATATATTCCACCCAATACAATGAGCATCAACAAAGAGGTTGGAACCTATCAATGTCTCTTCCAGATCCTTGTCCGATACTCTCTACCATTTTGGACTTCATTATGCCTCATCAGTAAATTTTCTCATAGCCAACCCTTTTGCTAGTAACATCTTTTGTGGACATCCTCGCCAAAGGAAAGAGGTTAGAAACAAGCTAATTATCTTCCTGTTCCTCTTTTGCAACATTGTTCCTTACACTGAGGAACTTGAGGAAGGAAGAGTAAAGAGAAAGACCTGAGGATGAGAAGGAAGGGATCCCTTTCTACTATAATAGAGAGGTAGAGTTCCCTTTTTTTTATGAACAAAGCCACATTTGACTTCATTGTGCCTTACATTCTGGATTTCTTGAGTTAGATTTCTTCCATCTTTCCCATACAAGAAAGGGAACTCTAGAAATGAAAAACTTGATGGATTGAAAAACATTTGGATTTGGTAAAATTTGGAGTGTGAAGCATAAGAACACAGGGGATAATTATTTATAGGAGAGTTTGGTTCAATAAAGTTATTAAGGCAACATTGATTAGGAACAATTTTCTTTGGGTTGAAGGCTGAATATCGGGTTTTCTATGTAGAGCGTTTATTGTACGTTCAAGATCAGTGTCAACTAACGGGCCGAGACGTGGTCACCTAGATATTGTTTTGGTTTTTTATTTTATTTTAGCCAACGTGATCCCAAGTCACAATAATTTATTAATAAAAAGAAGAAAAACAAAAGAAAACAAAATCATGGGGGACATAAACGAAAACTAATGCAAAGGAAACAAGAGTCATTTAAATCCAACATTAGGTTTTCTATTGTTTCTCAGATTATACTTTTGAGATTTAGATATAACCATCGTGAAATGAGAATCAATTTCAACAGCATTATCATTATCCAACTGCTCTTCTAAGAGAGAGTTATTCGATTGGTCACCCTCATCCCTATTTCCAAAAACTTAGCAAGTATCTTCATATCATTAGCATCATTAGGATGAATAGGGGTAGTCTTAGGAGTCTCTAGGATTCTTACCACTAACTGTTAATCACAGGTAGCCCTGGAATGCTTGGGCACTAGAGCCAGAGTATTCTTGGTTGAAGAGTCAGAATTAGTTGCAACAGAATTTGAGATCTGTGGAATAGAGTTTGAGACATGATCAGGAGACTCATCATAAATTGTCTCAACCGAATCATCGTCGTTCAAATTTTCACCGGATGATGTATCAATCTGTTCATTGTCTTCATCTTGTTTTTGCTTTGGAACCTTAACCGAAACATTGTCATTCAAATTTACATCATGTGATGTATCAATCTGGTCATCAACTGATTTATGCTCTGGAACCATAGGGACATATTCTTGCATAGTCTTCTGCACCAATTACAGATCATTATGCATCATGTTCTCCTTCCAAATTTACTAGTCGAAGCCAAGTGCCCAATTGATTTACAATGAGAGCAAAAAGAATGAAGCTTCTCATATTCGATACAGACAGAAAATTCAAAGCCTTCACGTTCAACTATAATCTCCTTTAGCAACTTCTCTATTAGATCAACATCCATTAAAACTCGAGCATAATGATCATATGCCCTAGTACGGGTAGCTTCATCCAAACTTATTGGAGTACCTAAACCGCCTGCAATTTCAAAAAACAATTTCGAGCGCCAATATTCCTGCAGCAAGTCATGAATTCTAATCCAACATTGAGCATGAGATTGTTTCTGCTTATTATGAATAAAATTTGGAGACTACTAAAAAGACACTATAACCATGGTTGAAGTTCCAAGCCCTAACAGCCAAGACACTTGGCAAATCCTTTTGAGAAGCAAAACTGAATTCATAGAATCCCTAACGAAATCATTCCTCATTGACTCAAAGGCTTCCATAGTTTTGAAAGTTTGTCATGTAAGTCGTAGATCTTTACAGGGATATCACCCTTCAACAACAACAAGTGGCCATGAAGGTTATTTTTGCAGCACTCCAACCCCTTCGATATTCATCCTCGATATTTTGATAGAGACAGAGTCTTCCTTCAATCACGGCCGAGGAGGCTGACTAACCGAGATGTCAATGAGCCATCCAAAGCCTGAGCAAAAGATTTTCGTTGTGGAAAAGGCAATGCTTTTGGAGAAGGAGGTTCCAGATTAAGAAACGCCCAAGGACAAGCCATGACACAATCTCACAATCCAAAACAAGGATGCACATAAAAATGCAAATCAAAACAAGCACACTATAAAACCAATGCACAACATAGAGCCAAAAAGGAGCAACCAGAGATGATGAAGCAATGGAAAAACGCGGGTAGCATATGAAGGATTAGGGAGGTCCGCGCACGGTAGAACAGAGAAAGTCACGAGACGAGATCTCACCAGGTGAAGGGGCGATAGGTCTAGGGTGGTGTTGGGAGGCAGCTGATGGAAAGGGAGGGTGAGATCTGGTCGGTGAGTGATGGGATGAGAATTGACTGGGGACGGGAAAAAGATAATGTTTTCTCAAGCAGACGCTATCATAGTAATACGTCTAATAACGCTTCTCTCGTAGAGGCACTATAAAAGGTGGAGCGCTATTTTTAAATTTTGTAAAGATAGCGTTTCTTTGGGGACATGCAATTAAAGGTGCATATTAAAGTAGTAGAATTATATGTTTTTAGAATTACAGCTTGAAAAGAATAGATATGAAGCAAATTTCTTTCATCATTGCAAACAAGAGTTACAATTCGCTACCCAATTTGGGATATTCCAAAATTGCAAAGTTACAAAATTTATTGACAACAAAATGCAGATTTGCAAAGTAGAATCTTGCAATACAAAATTACAAAATCTCATTTATGGTTATCCTTTGAAAGAAAAATTGAAATTGAAAAATCTTCCAAGTCCAATCCGTTGACATTCAGCTCCAACTCCAACTCCAACTCCAACTCTAACTCCAACTCCAACTCACTCTCCAAGAAAAGTAAATTGATGAATGGAGCTTGCAATGCAGAGAGAGCAGCAGCTTCTTGATGACACGTGTGTAATGTCAAAAGATGCCTCACACTCGTTTCTTTGGTGCCTTTGCTACCCATATCTTTTTGTCGTATGTCATGACTTTTAATTAGGAGCGATTGTCATCTTATGGATAATAGTGTGGCTCATAAGTCATAAAATATTTGAAAATATGAAGAATATAGAGAAGAAGGAGAGTTTATAAAATTTGTGTGTGGGATTATAACTTACAAGAACACAAACATGAGTTATTTATACGAGAAAATTGCTCAGGATTCAATATCTATTAACACGGAATTGATTAGGAAAAGTTTTCTATGTGTTGAAGGTTGAATATCAGGTTTTTGTGCGAAGTGTTTATTTTACTTTCATGAACTATGACAACTAACGAGTAGAGACTTTTAATATGAAGGAAAGATAGCATTTCCTCACTCAAGCACTATGATAGTTACAATTTCAATAGAGTTTAAAAGTATAAACGATATTAAAGGTGTAAATTAAGATAGCGCTTCCCCGATAAAGCACTAATAACGTTTGACCGCATTTTTTCAAAACAAAGTATATGGTAAAGATAGTTTTTTTTTTGGAACCCTTTCAAAGGTGTAACTTTAATAGCGTTTTTCAGAAGAATGGTTTTATAAACCTCGGCACATTTTTTTAAAGCGGTGCCTCCCGAAATCGTTGTTAAGTGTGCGTTATTAAATCTCGAATCTGCCGTAGTGGGAATGTCCAGTGTAACATCCCAGTTTTCACCTATATGTTTAATATTGGAGTGATTAATTTAATGGATGTTTATTTTTGTTTATTTTTATGTGGTTTAGTTTGAGTAATTTTATTTAATGGATGTTTGATTTGTTTTATTTTTATGTGGTTTAGACACAACATTAACCATTCATTTTTGTACCTATCACCAATTAAAGAAAAAGAAAATGAAAAAAAAAATGTTCTTTTCTCCTTCTCTCTAGGCAGCCACCCTCCACTGCATCTCAGCCACACCGCTAGACACCATGGAGCTCCGTCGACCACCGCCGGGAATGAAGAGGACAATGACCGCACCTCTTGCTCCACTGTATCGTCGCCGCCGTGGTAAGCCTTCTAACCGTTGTTCATGGTGATTTCCGCCTCTTCTTAGTTGTTTGAAACTCTTTCTCTCATTCTATGAAGCTTACCTTCATTTTTGGTTCATGGGTGCTTCAGAAACATCATTGTCGTTGCCCATCGCCGCTGTCGCCGCCATCCACCGCCGCTGACAGCACCACCTCCGACGTCTCCTTTTCCTCCTTGCTGGGTGAGTCATTTTCTCACCTTACTTTGTCTAATTTCAAGAATCCCCAATTTCCTCAAACCCTAACCCTTAGTATTTTGATTTCAGTTGTTAAATATCAAATTACTTATGTTTTATGCAATTGGGGTTCTGAATTAGTGTTTCCTTAAACTAATTTCATCATTCTTTGGGTAGATTGATTTCCCGCAAATTGCTTTATGAGCCCTAAAGCCCCAAATCTGTGTTCTTTTGAAATTGGTTTGGTAATTGTGAAATTAACCTTGTTTTTATGCAATTGGAACTGCTAATTGATATTTTACTAAAATTATTTCATATTTCTATGATCAAATCTCATTTCCCTAATTTTGATGATGAACCTTAATTTTTCCTAAATTTGATTTTTATTGAAATTGGTTCTGTTTTGTAAAATTAAGTGTTTAAATCCTCTTAGAGTGAGTGTTTGATGATGATTAATTGATTGTTTGAATTGTCTGGTTGTTGAAAATGCTTGGACTTCCTCTCCGGGATGTTGTCGTGGTTGTATTTGCTTGGAGGAGAGTAGGTTTTGCTTTTTTCGGGAGCTGACAGGAGCTGTCTTCAAATGTTGCAAGCTATTAGAGGAAACTGGAACGTTGAGTCGGGTTGTTAGTTGGTGTTTAACCTTGTGAAGCTTCGCTCTGAAGGAAGCTAACTTTTGAAGCACCAAGGAGATGATCTTTTTCTTGTCTACAAGAGGTAAGGGGGAGTGAACCACATCACGCAATATTGGTAGGTATGAAAGTGGCTTAAATTGTTTTGTGTTGGAGATCCTATACCAAGGGTTATCAACTCTGTCCATTTGTCTCCTTATATGAATATGTTCGTGATATTGGTTTGTGGTTTGATTTATGTTCATTAACATGTTGTTTGGTTAGAAAAATAATTTATGGCATGTTGAAAACCATCATTTTGTTCCTTGGATCAAAGTGAGGATTTTATTGCAAATAAATTGATTACTGTGATTATTTGATATAACATGACATATTAATACGTATGTATAATTGTGAGATTGTTTGGTGAAGTGTAACCTTCACTTTGGTTGTGATTAGCTTTTGGCCAAGTATGAATGGAAATGGGAGTTTAACTCCAATCCTTGAAATTTAAGCGACTTTAACATCCTTATGTGAGAAAATGAATATTACAATCCATAAATGAAAAAGAATAAGTTTTGAACAATTATTTTGGAACTTTGATTTTTTGTTAAGGCTATAGAAATGGTTTGAAAAATATTTTGATCGTACGTTATATTTTGAATTACATAAGTGATGCTTTAGAAACTAAAGAAATAAGTGTTTTAAGTATCAATGAAAATAAGAAGAAAGTGTTGTTTTATAAAATTGTTTTTACAATGTTTAGAACTATATTGATGTGTTCAAATGGTTATAAAATGATTTTGATCATAGTTTAGGTTATAGAGGAATAAAATCATGTTTTAAGAGACAAAGATATTGAGTTTTTAATATTTTGAACTTGTGAAATTAACCAAGAATGGAAATTCGACCAACAATATTTTTGGGAGCTAGAAACTATTTTTGACACCTAGCTAAGTGTTCTAAGGTTCTAAAATGAGTCATTAACTTTTAAGATCAAAGAATCAATGGAAAGGAATTACCTAGTTTTCAAACGTGGAGGCTTTCGATCAAGTTTTAGGACTTTTGAGTAAAATGTTATTCAAAACCTTAACTTAGTATTTTAATACCTTAAAATGAGTATTAGAACTTAGGTAAGTAATGGTTTTGAGTAAAGGACGAGGGGTGATTCCCAATAGGTTGGTACTGTCTGCTTTGCCTCTAGAATGGCTTTTGGTTTCTGTAAGTAACCCCGAAATTTATCCGGTGGATAAATATGAACTCGCATGCCATTATCGGCTTGATTCAAATGAATTTGTCAGTAAGGCCTTTGTGCCTAGGAAGCGGGCTTACATGCTTGTGCGCATGAGGATGTGCTAGTGACGATCTTAAATGGTGTTGGGGGATGGTCAGGGTAGGAAGGTCACAGATGGTCAGTTGGTGATTCTTCTTGGTCATAGCGTTCCATGCAATACACTGACATCTACGACTAGATGCTAGCCGGTTCAGGTTATCGAGAGTGTTTCACAATCAGTTATAGTACCACTTTGTGGCTGTTGCTATTGAACGCACAAGATACCTAATATTGGCAGTTGTGAAACATGTGCTCTAACCATTCCTTCCGAACGTTCTCTTAGCTCTGGAGTTAAGGTCAGATCTTCCTTGAGGTTGTGTAGGTATGGGACTATGCAATGTCAATCAGTTACCTCTGTTCTCATGTCTCTATGAACTAACAGTGTCTAGTCATGCTTTGACGAGTTTATGATCATATTGATATTGTATACTGTTGGCTATATGTGTATGTATCATTTGTTACTCGTATATATTGGATTGTCTGGCTGAGATATATGTTTACATGGACATGAATGTATGATATGCTGTGTCGTGCTATTTTCATATCTGTCATATGTTGTGATGTTTGAGGAATCTCACCTCCTTATTTTATATTGCCTATTTCGACTGGCTATGTGCCTTTTGTGCTCTTTTGAGAAGACCAAGATGTCAAGATATCGCTTGGCTGATTCATCGTAGAGGTTGAGGTTCGAGCATGCAGACAATATGATGGAGTCTCTAGGGGATGTCTTCTATCCTTCAGATGGTCCAAGGCTTGCATATCCGTCATGCCTGACCTTTCTTTTCTTGAGATAGGCATGACCGTCGATGGTTCGTAAGCTATGACTTTTCCTCTTGAAAAGGAAAATGGCTTAGTCAGAGAGCTACTTTTGTAGTGGCTGTAGTAGTGTCTTTTGCGACGATGTTGGTAGTGGACCCAAATAGAGTTTCCACTAGACCTCGTCTGTTGGGTTGTCGTTCTCATGTTGTACGAGAGAGGATTGTCTTTTATATTTTTGTTTGGCCAGCTGGATATGTCTGGGAGTTAATGTTACCGCTTATGGAGCTGAGACTCCAAGTATCTTATATTTTATGAGCTGTATCTCCATATTCTTATGTTGGGTCTGTATATCTTTATGATTTCTGTTTATGAGTCGGGTTGGGTTTTTTTATGTAAGTGACTTTCAAACTTATAACCTTAATTATGATTATGAAATATTTTATTGCACATTTACTTGATTCCGATTATTTATATTTATGTCTGTGAAAAATAAAAATTACCCCATTATATTACAACAAATTGTAATTAACCTACTTTTCGGCCTTAAAATGTCACGGACAATGTAGCGTCCAAGGAGGGTGTTACATCCAGAAAGCAAGCAACAAAAATACCAATTGAAAAAAAAGTGGCAAATAGATGGCGTTTGTTTAGAAAACGCTATTATAGTTCAACCTAAGATAGCGCTTTAATGAAATCGCGTTATCATTATTGGGTAACAAAGATAGCGTATTTTCAAGTCAGTGCTATCTTCATTGTGAACCCACGTCAGCATCGCTTCTTGGATGAGCATTTTATAGTGTGAACTACTATAGCATTTCATTGGACAAACACTATTGTAGCTAAATCGATGACAGTGACTTCGAAGCGCTATCCATGTTTACAACTTTCAATAGCACCAAGATAGATAACATCCGAAAACGCTATAAAATGCCGAAATTAAACGTTATTGAATCCCGAATCTATTGTAGTTATGCACTATTATAATTTACCAAATTTAACAAAGTTTCCATGGGAAAGCACTATTAATGATCAAAATCATTAATAGCGCTTATTTAAGAAAGCAGTATATATCATTATCCTGTCCTTTTTAAAAAAAATAATAATTAGGTAAGACAGAACTTTTAATATCACTTTCTTGATCACCCGCTATTAATGATTGACCTTTTAATATTTTTCACTCCTTTCAATTTTCAATGCAAGCATAACATTCTATTCGCTACATTTTCCATGGACAATAGTCAAAATGATTACTAAATCGTTGTTAAGTGTATGTTATTAAATCTCGAATCTGGCGTAGTGGGAATGTCCATAAAGCAACAAAAATACCAATTAAAAAAGGGTGGCTAATAGATAGAGTTTGTTTAGAAAACGATATTATAGTTAAACATAAGATAGTGCTTTAATGAAATCGCGCTATCGTTATTGGGTTACTAAGATAGCGTATTTTTAATTCAGCGTTATCTTCATTGTGAACCCACGTCAACATTGCTTCTTGGATGAGCATTTTATAGTGTGAACTACTATAGCATTTCATTGGACAAACACTATTGTAGTTAAATCTATGACAGTGAAGAGCAATCCATGTTTACAACTTTCAATTACGCCAAGATAGATAACATCCGAAAGCTCTATAAAATGACGAAATTTAAAGTTTTTTTTTGATAAAATGAAATTTAAAGGTATTAAATACGGAATCTATTGTAGTTATACACTATTATAATTTAACAACTTTAACAAAGTTTCCATGGAAAACACTATTAATGATCAAAATCATTAATAGCACTTATTTAAGAAAATACTATTATATCATTATCCCGTCTTTTAAAAAAAAAAAATTAATTAGGCAGGTAGAAATTTTAATATCACTTTCTTGATCACCCGCTATATTAATAATTGACCTTTTAATAGCACTTCCTTGACTAAGCGCAATTTAAACAATTCCTTTCTCTTTTTAAAATATTTTTCATTCCTTTCAATTTTAAATGCAAGCAGAACATTCTATTCGCTATATTTTCCATGGACAATAGTCAAAATTATTTTTTTTTTTCAATTTATAATGTACATACACGATATTTGAGTCTACTATACAGTGATAATAAAAAACTGTTGAAAGGATAAAAATTACACTTGAAGATGTTGAGATCAAATAAAAGAGACTTTAAAGAATGTTAATGAGGAAAACTATGATGGTACGTATCTTCATAGTTTTCCCGCATCTCTATCCGTTTATTCTCGGGATCACTAACCATATCGATAGTGATTTGTTTCCAAGATTTGTTCTAATATTTGACCACTAATCTATGAAGTTGTTAGTACAATTTTTTTATTTTATTTTTCATGTTTAAAATTCATACATTTTTGTAACAAAAAAAAAAAAATCATACATTTAAGATGACTTATCTCTCCATAAATAGCACAAGACCTATAGAGTCTCTAATTCGTTAACTCATTCTCTAATACATATAGTACTCTCTGCTATATTTTCCCATCTTTTACTTATTTGGAGCATCGAAGTACTTTTGTATGTAATTTTAATCTTTGCCGGCAAGAGAACTAGGAGGAGAAGAGCCTCCACTGTAGTGAATTCGGAACAAGGTCTCAAATTTCCAACGGGACAAATCCATTTCAAATTAGATCAAGTAAAGTTGTATTAATTTGGTAAAATTCGAAATTGGTTAACAAAAAAAACAAAAAAACCAAAAACCAAAAACCAAAAACAAAAACAAAAACAAAAGCAAAACAACCTCAACATCTACAAGTTATTATTACCGAAATCAAAATAAGTTGCCTATAGGGTTGGGTAGCTCAAATAGTTTGAATTAAGTGTATAAGAAGTTGGAGGAATAGGAGGTCCATGATTCAAACCTTGACAAAAGAGAAAAAAAATTAATATAATAACTAACTATGTACATTTGGCTATAAAAAATAAAATAAAATAAGTTGCCTATATTTTCACTTAAATGGCCGACGATGGATAGGAGAGGTCCTATTCCTTGATCATGCCACCCTTGGGCTGGAATATGTAAAGGGTCCTGCGTTGTTGAAAAACTTATGAGGCACATCATGATCAAGCAAACATCACAAAGTCTGCGGTTTAATTACATTGAAAACAACTTGTTATATGCAAAAGCCAAAATCATTAGTCAGTAAACAGCGACAACAATATTTCTGGAGAGAAGTTCATACAACGTAAGCTAAATTTGAAAACATCCGTACTAACCATTTTTATTTTAAATTTTTTTAATGAGTAGCCTTATAAGATGTGTTAAGGAAATAAAAATAGAAATGTGATATTATATATACAAAGAGTTATATATTTGAATTTGTCATGTGGATGTTGATTTTATCATGTAACTTTTTTTTTTTTTTTTTTTTTTCCATTTTGACATGCTACTTTGAAATTGTTCTATGTCTTATTAGTTATAAATTATAATTAATGAAATTGGTATTCCAAATTATTTATTCACATTCCCTATTAATAAATCATTGTTTTAAGTTTTTATTTCACAAAATTATCATTAATCATTGAGGAATGTGAACTCATTTATTAAATTTTTTTTTCTTTTTTTTTACAAAAATGGTAATTAGGTAGGACACTCCCAAGACTACTGAGTAGGACGCCAAAGGTATGCTGGGACTGCTAGCAGAGACCCAACCAAAAGGATTACTGCACAGGCCCAGACCACAAGCAGTGTCACCAAATTGCAACTACTCAACTTGTACATGCAGTGCCAAGGGATCACCCTGAGGAGGGTTGCCCACCAAGAAGGATTTTAGTGATGTAAGGGATTTGATCCCTTACCCATGGAGAGAGTGAGAGTTTTAACTCCGTATCCTTAATCACATGTGCCAACCTCGTTGGCTATTAATTGCTTTATTATATATATATATAATTTTTTTTTCGATCTACTTCGAGGAGTATCCCACCGTCAATCTGAGACTAAGACTAATCTCCCGCGGGAGTTTGTTCGGCACCTCGATGGGTGGCATCCCTCCCAGCTGAGGTTTTTTCCATACCCAAAGCTCGAATCCGAGACCTTGGTTAAGGGGCGAGAGGCCTTTAACCACTCACGCCAACCTCAGTTGGTATATATATATATATATATATATATATATATATATATATAACGAAAATGTAAGAAAATATTATTAATTTGAAAAAATTTAATATTTTTTTCTTTGATTAATTAGTCAGAAGCAAATAATAGAGGTTATTAAATGCTCCATAACAAATGTCTTTTATACATTCGTCAACAAAACCTTTTAACTCATACAATTTATTACACAAGTAAAAGATATTACTAAATTACCATTTATTACACAATAAAAAATACTTATATTTTATTAAATAATTATATATTAAATATTTAAAATATTAATATTATTTTTGTTAATATTATCTCACGCTTATTAACATTAATGATAAAGTTAAAAAATACTTGATGAGTATTATATTTTCTAAATTGACTAAAAAACTTTTCTAACTATTAAAATAAAATATATTTTTTTACTGAAAAAAATATTTAAAATGAAATATAAAAGTAGACAAACAGAATAATTTTTTATTTGGGGTTTTTAGTGAGTGTTTTAAAGACACTAGTTAAAAATTATTAAAAAATATGGCATTTAATATATTAAAAACAAAAAATTATACGCTTATTTAATACTTTCCATTTTTTAAAGAGGCTTTTATAAAAGTTCTTTTTAATAGTAAAACGCTGAAAAAAAAAATATTCTATTTAAATTAAAATATTAATTTTTGTTAAAAAATGATATATTTTTTTTAATTCCTTAACAAAAAAAATTTCCTTTTTTTTTTCTTGTGTTTCCACTGTTCCCATATTGATTGCCCAACTGATTTGTGTGTATAATATTTTATTGAGAAAGGGAGAGAAACAGAGAGCTGGACTCATAGCTGACTTTTGCAATGCATGAGTAAATGCAGTTGCTGTCAGTTTTGACTCTTTTTCTTTTACCTCATTTTCCTTGGGTCAGCGATTTTAAACGTAGCCTTGCTCCTGTTCTCTTGTCTATATATTTGCAATATGATAGACTTGATAGACCCAGTTGTAAACGCTTGTCTCTGCATTTCTATGAAGGAAGAAAAGAGCACGAGTTTCATTCTAAGAATTGAGAGTCCATAAATATAAACATATAGAGAACTCAAGCTAGCTTATATCATTTCTTTTGACATAACATGGGGAGACCACCTTGCTGTGACAAAATTGGGATTAAGAAAGGGCCTTGGACTCCAGAGGAGGACATCACTTTGGTCTCTTACATTCAAGAACACGGACCAGGGAATTGGAGATCAGTCCCCACAAATACAGGTAAAAGACTAATTAAGACAACTTAAAATTTCATATAATTTTTCCTTCATTTATTCAGGTTCTATATCAAATTTTTATTTTCTTTTTCAGGTTTGATGAGATGCAGTAAAAGCTGCAGACTTAGGTGGACTAACTATCTTCGACCTGGTATCAAACGAGGTAACTTCACCGATCATGAGGAGAAAATGATAATTCACCTCCAAGCACTTCTGGGCAACAGGTACTAGCTAATCTCATCTCTCTGTTTCTGTATACCAGTTTTATTCTTAAATATGCAAATTGCAATATGCGATATTTAGATTGCAGTTGTGGTCGCTGATGATAGCTGTGTTACGTTTATCGCACTTGCAGGAAAATATGGTCGATACGACCGTAACTGCGATTATGTTTTGGTTTCGAAAATTTTCAGAACTCTAATTACGGTTGGCAAACCTTTATTTAAAACCTTGAGCTTAAATAAAGCTTCACAAAATTTCCTAATTTTGGATATGATCTAGTATTCCTATGGTGAACTAGCAGCAAGAAGTAGGATCGTCATATTAAGAAAAAGAAAAGATTGAAGTTTTGGGGTCTCTGTTTTGCTTTAATTTGTTAATCAATTTTTTTTCGAAGTTTCTGACATGAGGTATATTGAATGGTGCAGATGGGCTGCTATAGCTTCCTATCTTCCACAGAGGACAGACAATGACATAAAAAACTATTGGAATACCCATTTGAAGAAAAAGCTGAAGAACCAAACTGATGGTCATGACAAAGGAGGACACTCTTCTAATTCACAGCCAAAGGGTCAGTGGGAGAGAAGGCTTCAAACAGATATCCACTTGGCCAAGCAAGCTTTGTGTGAGGCACTGTCCTTTAACAAACCCTCAAGTTCCCATCAAAACCCTTCAGCCGATGCCTCAAATACACCGAAACAACCATCCACTTATGCATCCAGCACTGAAAACATAGCCCGATTACTCCAAAACTGGATGAAGAAATCACCAAACTCAGGTGAATCAAACTCAGGAAATAATTCCTTCAGCAACATGGTAACCACAGGATCTAGTTCTAGTGAAGGAGCACAGAGCACCATCACGTACACACCAGATCATGCTTTTGACTCTTTTTTGAGCTACAACTCCTTCAACTCTAAGGGTTCCAAATCTGACAAAATATTGACAGCTCATGAGACTGGACCCTCCCAAGAAGAAAGTAAGCCAAATTTGGAGACACAAGTCCCTCTAATGTTGCTGGAGAAGTGGCTTTTGGATGATGGAGCTGTTCAATGCAATGAAGGTCTAAAAGATCTAATGAACACGTCACTGGAGGAAAGTACAGCAGGGTTGTTTTAGAAAGTTGCGCAGCTTAGCCTATAAAGGTCCCTGTTTTTTTTTCTTTTATTTTCTTTTTGTGAATTAGACTTTTTCAGAGCTCTTGCAAATGGAACTAAACTACTTTAATTTTCTAGGCCTGAGAAGGAAGATTAGCTTCCTCTTATCTAAGTCGACAAAGAAAAAGTGTAAACTACAAGTACATCTACATCGTTAATTATGCTGTCTACCAGATAATTAAGAGTTGAAAGTGTATTTTGAGCACTTATAAAATGAAATTTAACATAAGTTAAAATTTATCCAAGTTCAAAAGCTTAGTCCTTAACGTCCCTTCTACCTCGTCTCCCCCTATTATCATTGCAGACACTTCGATTCCATCAGTAAAAACTTATTTATTTATTTATTTTGTTTTTCTGTATATCCTTTAGATTAACTTATATTGGAGATAGATCTGAGAAATAATTTTCTATTTTTTATTTTAAAAAATCTATCAATAGAAATTCTTGGTTATTGATTGCTTCGTAGTGATGCTTATACCTACTTATTATAAAAAAAAAAATGTAATGATTATGCTACATATAATTTTATGAATTTAGGGTCCGTTTGTTATGGATTTAAAAATAGTGATTTTGACACTCAATAAATTAAAAAGTATATTTTAGAGATTTTTTATTCAAAAAGTAAAATATATTTTATGTTTGTTTACAATCACAAAAAATCACTTTTTTTAAAAGTGGTTAGGATTTTAAATATTTTTTTTCAAAAGCTAATAAAAGTATATTTTCATTTTGACATTGAAAATGAATTTTTAAAACAATCATTTTTATGAAAAGCTTAAACAAACACAATCAAACTCATAAAAAATTATTTTACTTAAAAAAAGTGATTTTTTTTTCATCAAATTTTAAACAAACACCCTCTTAGTTGTTATTAACAGAGTAAAAAAAATTTAAATTATAAACCAATAAACCAATCATATATTGTCACACAATTAAAAATATTTAACTATTATCTTAAAGGTCGCACATGTGACAATGTATCAAATTGTGGGGAAAAAAAAAATAGATAGAATTTTAAGTCCTTACACCTGGTCTAAGTTGGGATTTGTTTATGCCAGTGTAAGGTAAAAAGCGTTTTACCATTGGTGAATAAAATTTTATTGGAAACGTTTCTTTGAAAATCAAATGCTGGATTGAAAACACTCCTATTATATTGATTATATATGTATATATAAGGTTTTTCTATCTTGTGCAACTTTGCATAGGTTATGAAGCTCAAAAACAACAACTATTTATTGAAAAACTAAGTATTATATTTCTGAAAGTATAAAATATACAAGTTGACACAAATATTTCTCCCTCTTACGAAAACAATTTTAATTTTTTTAAGAAAAATCATTTCATTTTTCTAAGGGCATTGGAGAAAAGGGTAAAATAAAACATTTAATCTCAACAAACATCAAGGATAAAAATTAAAAGCTTAGCTTGATTTGATGTAATGGAGAATTTGAAGCATGACAAGCATGTATGATGATGAAAGACACACTTTTCAAAGAATTTCGAAGAGATAGTTATGTAAAAGGTTCTAACATGCAAGTATAGTTATTTATCATGAGGTTTATCAATATGTACAATAACTAATCATAAGTTGAGTGCATGACCTTTTCCTTTCGCGAATTTATTATATAATCGATTATTTTCTGGTGCATAATCGATTATTGCCCTCTTCTGGAAATGCTTTCGCGTATAATCGATTAGTCTAATTGATTAGGACCTCTCCGACTTTTGGTCTTTGCTTCTCTATTTGTGTGTAATCGATTATGGTAATCGATTAGATCCTTTCTGATTTTTGCGCTTCTCCTTCTTTTTTCAGTATAATCGATTTCAGTAATCGATTCTGGCCTCCCTGTCTTATGGTAATCGATTATGGTCTGTTCACAATCGATTATGGCTTCGAAATTTTAGAATTTTTGCCAAATTCTTCGAGGGAAAGCCTGTAGCCTATTTTTCACACTTTTACTGTTGTCACCATAGAAAACATAACTACCATCTTTTGGTGATGGAAAGGAGAATTTGTGATTGTCTCCGGTCATGTGCTTTGAACGACCACTATTAATGTTCCAATTTTAGTTTTTGGTCTTCAAGCACTCCTACAAAATAGAATCATGTTTTGGCTTTTGGTACCCAAACCATTTTGGGTCCTTGAACATTAGTCTTGGGCAGTAAGCCCTTTGAAATCCATGCATTGTTACTATTCACACCTTTGTTTTTCCTAATATTGCAAATAGAGGCGGTGTGACCTTTTCTACCACAATGAAAGCATTTAACAAAAGGACCATTGGACTTGTTGCTTGGACCAAAAAATTTCTTAAAATATTTTACATGAAAATTTCGAGTGATAAACCCAAACCAGCTTTGTCATACATTCCCTTTTGATTTCCCAAAAGAACATTCAGGTTATCCCTTCCCAATGTGGATTTAGCAAGCGTATTATATAAATCCTCAATTTTAGTTTTCAAGACGCTGCATCCATCACATTTAGAAACTTCATTCTTTTTACTTTCACAAGATAAGCACGATGAAGTTTCGTTTGAAACAACTTGCTTTTCTTTAAGGGCTTCCATCTCTTTGTTTAAAACATCGATTTTAGATTCAAGAAGAGAGATGGATTTCTTGGATGAAGAAATGATTTTTCGAAGTCTAATAGTTTCATCATTCAATTCTTCACAAGCAATAAGCAAATCATCATAAGATAAATCAGTTTCAAGTTCAAGGTCATTTACCTCATCTTCCTCATGATTTGCCGTGAGACATAAATTTACCTCTTCATTATCCGACTCATCAGATGAGTCCATATCCTTGTCTTCCCATGCAATATAGGCCATTCTTTCTCTTCGGTCCTTTTGTGGCCTTTTATCCGATATTTGGCCTTTAGGACAGTTAGGTTTTATATGACCTTTTTTGCCACACTTGTAGCATGTTGGGTTGAAAGAGGTTCCTTCTTCCTCATCTTTCTTTTGAGGATTGGAGACTTGTTTTTCTTTTCCTTTTCGCCTTAAGAACTTTTTAAACTTGAGGATCATTTGGCTCATATCTTCTTCGTCATCATCAAGGCTATCACAATCATCAAAGTCACTATCTTCATCTTTTTCAATCATGCGTGCTTTGAGTGCAAGGTCTTTCTTTATCTTATTATCGCTTTCCTCACTTTCCATGAGGCGGTTTAGTTCAAGCTCGTGTTCCTACAATTTGCCAAACAAAAGTAGCCAATGACATAGATGATAAATCTCTAGATTCAGATATAGCTGTTACTTTGGGGTGCCCACTTCTATTCAAGCATCTAAGCACTTTATTGATCAAATCCTCATTACTAAATTTTTTTCCAAGAGCCCTAAGATGATTTATAATATGGGTAAAACATTTCTACATATCTTGTATGCTTTCACCCTGTTTCATCCTAAATAGCTCATACTCATGGGTCAATGTGTTCATCCTAGCCCTTTTGACCTTGGTAGTACCTTCATGGGTCAATTGAAGGGTGTCCCACTTTTCCTTAGCGATCTTGCAATTTGAGACCCTAAAGAACTCATCGTAGCTTAAAGCTGAAGTGATGATGTTCCTAGCTTTCAAATTGTATTGGACCTTTTTCTTTTCCGCATCGGTCCAAAGATTTCTCGGTTTATCCAGCGAAGCACCATTGACTTTGTGCTTGGGGACAAATAGACCATTTTCCACAGCATCCCAAATATCAATAACAAAAGCTTCAAGAAAAATTCACATTCTTTCTTTCCAATATCCATGCCCTTCACCATTAAACGATGAGGGTCTATTTTACGGAGTTTCCCTCGTTATAAAAACGGTTTGAAGTCATGTTACCTCTTGAGGCGGTTTCGCCATTTATATCCAAGAGTTAAGCTCTGATGCCACTTGTTAACAAGTGACTCAAAACACAAGAGGGAGTGAATTGTGTGTGAACTGTGTTTTTCAAAAGCTTTAACAAATTAAAATTATAATCCTTTTAAAATACTTTGTAAAGAAATTGTTAACGTAGCGTGCAAATAAAAAACGTTTAAGCAAAAAGCAATTGCGAAAGTAAAGAGATAAGGGAAGAGAAAAGAACACAGTGATATATCTTGGTTCGGTGACAAACTACCCACGTGGCCTACGTCTAGTCCCCAAGGCAATACCACCAAACAATTTGTCCACAAACATCGTATGTCTCGTGGTGGCTATAAACTGGTTCGGTATAATATAATGGAGGCGAAGTTGAAGAAGAGGCAGGATGAAGCAGGAGATGAGGATACAATTATTGATCCTCCGTCTCCACCTCTACACGAGGATGCATGAATTGAAGGTCAAAAGACAAAGTCTGGGGTTATTAAATCTGAGCCTATACACGCTGTTGTAGAAAATATTGTAAGTAATTAATATTTAATTCTACATGTACTTTGTAACAAACTTTTAGGTATCTTACACATTTTTTTGAATTTCGTCTTTGTAGGCTTCGCTGAAGGAACAAAGCTCGCAAGGATCATTCGTTCCACAGGGTTGTCGGGATATCCTGGCTGCTGCCCTAGACAAAGATGACCACCCTGGCCGAGTCATTGGTGTTGGAGGGCAAGTGGGCATTCGATAATTCCATGGATCACGTTCACATGAGCGAACCATGGGTGAACGGGAGCAGCTACTCGTGGAGAATATTAGAGAGGATGTTATCCGGTCACTTTTAAAGGACCCAGGGGCTCTCCGAACTCTTATATCATCTATGCAAACCAAGGAAACCTAACTGTCCAACCTTCACATGTGAGTAAAGGGGAGCTGTCCAGGTCAACAAGTGTTGGTTGATGATGATGAGGAGCGGGACGATGATGAGCTAGTGGAGCTGAAGGTATTCATATTCATTATATTAATTATGTCTTTCTCTATTTACAATTGAAATGACTTGACAATATTTACTAATGCTTTATCTTTATTAATTGTTTAGGATAATAACAAAGTCGATGGTCCATCGAGTCCGCTGCAGCAGAGGGGGAAATCTCTTTCACCCTAGGTATTCATAATCATTCAATTATTATTTATGTTTTTATATTGCTTAGGATAATATTACCCTTTATTCATAATGCTTTATATTGTTTGTTTACGATGATGCAGCTCCTTCAAATCCGAGAAAGAGTAGTATCTCGATGATAGCTCGTCTAGCTACGTGGGCGGCGGTGTACCAACACGACGACTTTGATATTCCTTTGGAAAATGACGGCACTGTAACTGACTTGTTTCCTGGTTTTTATATCTCGGGGGGATGTGGGTGACATACTCCATGATCGAGTAAGGAAAACCAATACGGTTGTCAGTGTCTAGTGCACATACGTACTTATATTTCAATATAATTTATTTACTTCAACATATTACGTTATTAACATTGACTAATTATTTCATTTCTTAGGTATCTGCATCACCTTGCTATGACAAAAGGCATCCCGTCTAGTAATGGATTCTTAGACCCCACCCTCATTCAAGGTGATTCCTGCATAACTGGCGATGCCATCAACAGATACTTGCAATATGTTGTATCTATTAGCCACGCTGAGGTATATATGGCACCACTTCTCAGGAATTACCATTGCCAGTTACTCCTACTTTGTCCAGCACAACATACAGTCGTATTTCTTTGCTCGTTGCACTTTCAGCCGGACCCTCAAGTGAAACAGTATATTGATAGGTACGTAAAATCTTATTTAACTTGTAACTTTTTGCTTTTATTTTATTAAATATGCATGAACAAATCATTGACATTCATATTTTTTTTATCATAGTGCAATGATTGCATGTAGCATTGCTTGCGCAAACGGTAAAAGTATGAGTGTAAAGGCAAAACTCAAGCCTACATGGATTATCCCAAAGGTAAGTAGTTTAATAAATAGTAATTATTATTATTATTACACTCATACATTATTTTTACTTGATATTGATCAATTTCAAATTGATTTGTAGTCTCGTAGACAATTCGGCGGTTGGGAGTGTGCCTACTATGTCATGAGACATATTTTAGATCTTGTCTCCACTAGTATTAAAGATAAATGGTCGCAGGAAATATTTATATATATATATATATATATATATATTCTGTTAATTAATTATATTCTATTTTTTTATTGACTTAATTTAATTAATGTTGCATTAATTTGAACTTGTCCAGGCTTTCGACAATGAATCTAGCTTGACTTTTAAGGAATTCACAAGCTTGAGGGAGCAGTTTGCAGAGTTCTTTTTTGAGTATGCTAAAGAGAAACAAATATACTTAGATCCTAAGGGTGCATGTATTGATTTAGTTACTTAGAACATTATTAGATTGTGTATGATCATGACTTAATTATTTAGTTAGCTTAATCAATTTTGACATAGTATGTATATATATATAGCAATATAGCTTGGTTCTGCCATTTGGTATGAATTTATGGTGTCTGTGTGTATATCTGAAAGCAGGTGCAATTTTTGTGAAGTAAACTGAAAGCAAAAAAAAAAAAAAAACACTTGCAACAGCGGTTAAGAATAGCGGTTCCTTCCAAAACCGCTGTTACAAGTTAAACTGTAATAGCAGTTATAAAACCAACCGCTGTTGCAAGTTAACTTGGAACATTGCTTTGATATTCAATCTGCCACTTGTAAAGGCGGTTGACTCAATAACCGCTGTTACATATATACTTGTAACGGCGGTTGGAAAACCGACGTTACAAGTTAAACTTGTAACATCGGTTTAAGCAACGTCGCCTCCAAAACCGACGTCACAAGTCACTTTTAACCACGGTAAAAAGTGTTTCATGCACTAGTATATTATTATCTTGTGACAAAGAAAAATAAAATGTCTACTTTTCTTCATGCTTACTGTTCACCGTCCAAGAGGATGTACTTTCTTACTAAAAGATATAATAGGACAAGTGAATTAATGTTAGTATTAATTTTTATTTTTGGAAAACAAAACTCTATAATAAATGTAGCCCTTTTCCGTTGCTCATAAGATAAAGTTAATACACCAAAGCTGTCCAAATTTATTTTATATATTTCGAATCATCACTTAAATTGATATAGCCAGCATAGATTTTAGGACGCCATTTCTTCCCACTTGATCATGGCACAATTATACCTGCAAAACAAAAACAAGAAGATTCAATCAATGCTTATGACATAATCAATCACATTTGATATTTGATTCATAAAATTCTAAGTAAGCAAATTAATAACGAGCTCAAAATAAATTGATTAATTCTTACATACCACCACAATTGGTTCGAGAGGGTATTGGCTTTCCACATGTCTGAGCAACGTGAATCACCTTCTGAATATCAACAAACTGCAGCATTACATTGGTCATCTGCTGACACAAGCATGAAGAATCTGCATTCCTGATCACGTTGCAACACTCTTGTGATGGACTCATCCTAGGGGTAGATTTCTGGACATATATAGCGCATTGGGTAATCAGGCCCTGCATACCTTGGCACTGGCCAACAACACTGTTGTTGGCACCAGAAAACAGTAAAATTCCGATGATGGCCGAAATCATGAAGTTGATATTGATCAACTTTGCCATTTTTATTTTTGATATATTGGGTTTTTGGGGTGGTGAGGTAGGAACGTAATGAAAGGGGTTTATATACAAAAATGTTTTGTGATAGACCGAAAGAGAGACATACGCATTGCATATATAATTAAGATCATGAATGGGGCATGTTTTCCATTTTATTCGTTCTATTTTCCAGCCTTTTGAACTTAAAACGAAAAGCTTGTGAAAGAGTTCTTTGCTTACGGGAAAGTGGAAACGGTTGGCTTTCCATGTGGATCAAGAGTCAATCTTTTTAGGATGCGCAGATCACTGGCTAAATGCACAGCCTTTTATTTCCCCCCCTTTGTTAATTGACAATATATATATAGGGAATGTATCATGTGAGAACTACTATTATGAGAAATGAGTACTATCAATAAGGACCATTGGATCATAATTAAAACAAATTGATGATCAGAATAAAACATGTTTTAGAATGTCACATGACCCAAGCCTTCACGATCTTCTTCCTTCACGTATTTGTTCCCACAACAAGGCAGTAGCCGCCACTTTGTTCCTGAAACAACGCAGGGGCTGCCTCTTCTTGCCTATGAATCATCTTCTTCAGTGAGTGATAGTGTGAAAGAGATAGACATCGAAGGAAAAAAATCTTCTATGCATCCCGCTAATGGTTCTTAGACGTTGGTCAACAAATAAAAGCCACTCTATCATTTCGTCAGTCTTATTTTGTGGGTACTGGGTAGGAAAAAGCTAATTGATTCCCTGTATTAATGTATCATTAATGTACTGGGTAGGAAAAAGCTAATTGACTCCCATCATTACAGCAGTGTAACACAAGGGAGAGAAAGGGGAAGGTGATGTCTAATGACCCCGGAAGAAAAATCTCGGTTGTAACATGATGGTGCTACTGCAGCGCGACGGGTGACAGGGTGGTGATCTACGCCAAGAAATACACAAAACCCTGTAACAGATTTGCGTGTTGAGGAACATGAGGCCCAATCTAAATCACTAAAGGCTTTTAGCTGAAGTTGTGAATCAGATGTGAAAAATAAGCCTTGTGCAGGTGCTTTCTTAATATAACGCAAAATTCTCATGGCTGCTTCAAAATGATGAGTGGTGGGAGCTTGCATGAATTGACTAAGCTGTTGAACTGCGAAAGTGATATCGGATCGAGTTGTTGTTAAGTACAAGAGGCATCCAATTAGGCGCCTATAAGCAATTGAATAATGCGGTGGAGCATCAGAGTTATAGAGCAGTTTTGTGTCCTTGATCATTGGAGTGCTAGCAGGTTTGGAGGCTAACATTCTAGTGTCTTGAAGTATGTCCACGACATACTTGCGCTGGCAGAGATGGATGCCAAGTTTGGATCGAGAAACCTCAAGTTCCAAAAAGTATTTAAGGTCACCTAGATCCTTGATGCGGAAAGTAGAGTAAAGGAACTGTTTGACAGAGTCAATTTCAGCTATGGAGTTCCCAGTTAAGATCACATCATCAACATAAATCATCAATGTTGTGAAGGAGTTGCCTTGTTTCTTGGTGAACAGAGAATGGTCATGATGAGAAGGTGCATAACCAATAGTGTGCAGGCCAAGGAGAGTTTAGCAAACCATTGGCGGATTGCTTGCTTTAAGCCATATAGGGACATAGTTAATTTGCAAATCTGATTCGGCTTGCATGATTCAAGGCCAAGAGGAAGCTCCATGTACACTTCTTCATGAAGATCCCCATGAAGAAATGCATTATCAACATCCAGTTGTTTTAAGTGCCAATTCTGAGTGGCAGTAATGGCAAGTAACAATCTAACAGTAGTCACTTTGGCTACCGGGGAGAAAGTATAAAAGAAATCCACACCCCACCCTCTTGCTGTGTATCCCTTGGCCTCGAGCCTTGCTTTATAATGCTCAATGGAGCCATCAGCTTTGTATTTGATACGATAGACCCACTTACAATCAATAGGAACTTTACCTTGCGGCGAATCAGTATGCTGCCATGTGTGATTAGCTTCAAGAGCTCTTAGTTCAGCCTTCATTGCATTTATCCAATCATTGGACTTCACTAGTGCAAAATATGCTTTTTACATCGGGCTTTTAACATCGGTTAACACAAAACCGATGTGAAAAAGGAGGCGGTGGCATTTTTGAAATTAAATTGAAATTTTTAACATCGGTTATCAAAAAAACCGATGTAAAAAGTGTTTTAACATCGTGTGTTGGGAAAACCGATGTTGAAAAGTGAACCCAAAATAAAAATTAAAAAATGGCACAAGTTAACACATCGGTTTTGATTATAACCGATATGGAAAATTATAGGTTTTAACACCGGTTATTTTAAAACCGATGTATAAAAGTAAATAAAAAATAAAATAAAAAAGTCATAATATACCACATCGGTTTTGCTTATAACCGATGTGGAAAATGTTTATAAGACATCGGTTTTTAGTTATAACCGATGTGGAAAAGTGTTTTTTTATTTCAATGTCTGGCTCCATTTTCTTTCACGCTTGACATTTCGACCCAAATATTTTTGCTCCTTCCTCTGCTAACGTTCACCGCACTCTCTGCTCCTTCCTCTTTCGCGTAATGCTCACACCATCCGCCTCCTATTCTTCCACATTCGAACCCTAACCACAAAACCTTCTGGTCCTTGCTCAGTCCACCGCGTCGCCGTCTCGAACCCATTGTCTCGGTCCGCCGTTGTCTCGGTCCTTGCTCGCTCCCTGCATTTTCACTTTGTCGCCGCCACCATTTCATTGTTCCCTTTCTGTGTACGTTATTCTTCCATTTTTTTGGGTATTAAGTTGTTTTGATGCATGTTCTGGTAATTTATGTGTTTGGAAACCCTAAAAAAATTGTATTTTTATGTGGTCAGGCTTAGTGGGCATTAAAAATTTCCATCTGCTTGGAGCTTGGACCTTGTTGTGGCACGCAATGGTATGGAACATTTGGGAGTTAAGTAATGGTGTTATATTTAGTGAGATTAATGTAGATTTTTATTTATTTGTTGGATACGATCAAGATCTCTTCTTGGAATTGGGTGTTAGTTAGATATTCGTTTTCATGCTCCTTTTCAGATTGGTGTGTAAATCCATCTATGTGTATTTGTTTTTAGTTCTCATTACTGGTTTTTATAGCTGTACAACATCGATTGTTCTACACTTTTTGCTTGTTTCTTGAGGTTTGTATATGGGTTTTGAGTACCATTTATACTCGGATTAATGATACTTTTGTTTCTTTAAAATAAAAAATGTCTACAGCACATTTTTCTTTTCCTTGTAGGTTCTCATATTATGTATTTGACTTGGATTTGGGGTACTAGTTAGGAAAGAAAGTGAAGGAGGTATGATTCCTTATACGGTTTAGACACATGGACAAGTTATTTCAATAACAGAATTTACTATATATCATCATTTTATATTTTTATTCCTTATACGGTTTGGTACAATTTTGATGTTTATGATGTGAAGATGCATGCTTTATGGGACCCATCTGCTTTAAAGTTTGGTTGCTGAATTAATTTTATTAGTTTTTGCATCTGATGGGGTTTGACCATTGTTTTTAATATGACTATGGTGGATTTCATGCCCTCACATTTCCAAATTTATTTAAACAACCAGAGGTTCTGCCTCTTTCTACTGGACATGGGAGTGGGACATAAAAGCATATATCTATTTTGTGAGGTTTTGTCTGTACCTAATTTATTGATTTCTTCTGTGATTTTCTGATGTTATGTGATTGATCTTTGCTGGTTAATTTGTCGTGGTAATTTGCTAATGTCCATTGACTATTTGCCATAGTAATGGTGGTATACTAGTATTGAGAAGTTTCTCTTTAAGTATTTTATTACATGGATAGCTGTAGTGGACTCTAGTATTTTGTACACTAGAAAAAAAATTTGCAACTTTTTAGGATGAGTTCCTTTCCAGGCCTCAGTATATAGTTTTTGACTAAATATTATGATGGCCTGATGCTTTTAGTTTTTTCTTCATGTTCTTTGCTTCCTGAATAGCCATAGCTTCTTTCTTCATGTGCAATTAGTTTTAGCTTCTTTCTCTTTCTCTTTCAGGTTTTCTTGATTATTTCACAGTTACGATTTCTGTTCCCTATTTGTTGAGGGTTCTTCCCACGCCCGGTAAGATTTCTCCTATATATGTATTATTCTATTTTGATTTTTGTTTGCTTTGATTTAGGGATTGGAGTGTTTTATTAATTGTTTGGTTTTAATTAATTAGTAAAGCCTTAGTTTTCCGTTTGAGAAGCAATATTAATGAGCACACGTGTACGTGCTTAAGGTACAGCTCATTATATTGGATCTTGAATTGTCCAAGTTGGACAGTTTGGGAAAAAACTTTTTCTTCATTCAGTTAAAA
Source organism: Echinosophora koreensis (assembly GCA_035048595.1). Lineage (NCBI taxonomy): Eukaryota > Viridiplantae > Streptophyta > Magnoliopsida > Fabales > Fabaceae > Echinosophora > Echinosophora koreensis. The sequence goes on from JAPCYP010000102.1 coordinate 243,939, forward strand.
TAGTTATTCATTGATTCTCATGTTATATACTTGATGAAAGTTTGGATTGATACATTTCCTTTCGTTCTCCGGGTGCATACTTTATCGTGGTGGATGTCATCGCGTTCAAGTCATGTACGTCGGAGACCGAAGGGAAATGCTGCCGAAATTTCGTCGAGTATGAGCATGAGAGTTAAGGACTAACTGTTAACCGAATGTTGAAAAAGTTTCTTCTCGAATGGGATAGGGCCATACCCTATGTTAAGAAGTAGTTGATGAAGATGTTGGACTAAGTATGAAGTTAATGTTTTAGTCATGGATCGCGGTTGGATGAATGCTAGACGGACAAGTGATGAGTATGAGAATGGAGTGGAAGATTTTCTACAATTTGCAAAAAAAATGCTCTTGATAGTAGTGACGGAAGGTTTTATTGTCCTTGTGTTAACTGTTTGAATGAGAGACGACTAGAAGCTGACGAGATACGGGATCATCTTATTTGTGAGGGGATTTGCAAGAGTTATACAATATGGATATGTCATGGTGAATCGTTAGACAGGCCAAGGGTGTCGGATAGAGAGGAAGTTGACGACGTAGATATAGACGATGGACTAGAGGACATGATCCGTGATATTGGGCAAGAGTCCTGTCGGCGAGCACATGTATATGATACTTTGTGCAGTGATGCGGAAGTAGCTTTGTATCCGGGGTGCACTAATTTCACACGGTTGTCAGCGGTGTTAAGATTGTTCAATGTGAAGGCGAGAAATGGGTGGAGCGATAAAAGCTTTACCGAATTGCTTGAGTTGTTGAAAGACATGCTTCTAGAAGGTAACACATTACCATCCCGAAACTATGAGGCGAAGAAGATATTGTGTCCGATGGGTATGGAGTATAAGAAAATACACGCTTGCCCCAATGATTGCATATTGTACAGGAAAGAGTTTGAAGAGATGCACGAGTGCCCTAGGTGTGGGGTATCACGCTACAAAGTGAAGGATGGTGATTCTAGTTGTGATGCGGTCACCAAGGGTCCTCCTGCGAAGGTGTTATGGTATCTTCCAGTAATTCCGCTCTTCAAGCGATTGTTTGCTAATGAAAAGGATGCAAAGAATATTAGATGGCATGCAGATGAGAGGAAATGTGATGGACAGCTTCGTCATCCGGCTGATTCTTTGCAATGGAAGAGAATTGATAGTTTGTTTCCGGAGTTTGGCAATGAGGCCAGAAACCTCAGGCTTGGACTTGCTACCGATGTAATGAACCCATATGGAAACTTAAGTAGTATTCATAGTTCATGGCCTGTTCTCCTGGTAATTTACAACCTATCTCCTTGGTTGTGCATGAAGCACAAATACATTATGTTAAGTATGATGATTTCGGGTCCAAAACAGCCAGGAAATGATATTGATGTTTATCTGAGTCCCTTGATTGAAGACTTGAGAAAGTTGTGGGATGAAGGCATTGATGTGATCGACGGGTATTGCCGTGAGACTTTCAGATTGCGTGCCATGTTATTTTGCACCATCAATGACTTTCCGGCATACGGGAACCTATGCGGGTATAGTGTTAAGGGGCATAAAGCATGTCCAATATGTGAAGAAGGCACATGTTACCATCAACTGCAATATGGAATGAAGATAGTTTACCTTGGGCATCGAAGATTTCTCCAGCGTAATCATCCTTATCGTAGGTTGAGAAAAGCTTTCAATGGACTTCCGGAGAATGAAATTACTCTGGTAGCCTTGACTAGAGACCAAGTTTATGAACGGGTGAAGAACACTAATGTTATCTATGGGAAGTCCCAGAAGAAGGCTACTGAGAAGAATATATGGAAGAAGAGGTCGATCTTCTTTGATCTTCCATACTGGTGCAAGCTTGATGTAAGACATTGTATTGATGTGATGCATGTGGAGAAAAATGTGTGTGACAGTTTAGTCGGAACGCTTCTCAACATTCAAGGCAAGACAAAGGATGGTGTGAATGCTCGTCTGGATCTAGTTGCGATGGGTATACGAGAGCAGTTAGCTCCACATAAAGTGGGGGATAAGAAGACTTATTTGCCCCCAGCATGTCATACTTTATCAAAAAAAGAGAAAAGAAGTTTCTGTGAATGTCTACGGGGAGTCAAAGTGCCACATGGTTACTCTTCAAATATCAAGAGACTTGTCTCAATGAAGGATCTCAAATTAGTTGGCTTAAAGTCTCATGATTGCCATGTCTTGATGCAACAACTACTACCGGTGGCCATTCGTGGCATCTTGCCTAAAAAAGTCAGACATGCCATTACTAGGTTATGCTTATTCTTCAATGCTATATGTAGCAAGGTCATTGACACTAAAAAGTTGGATGACTTGGAAAATGAGGCAGCCATTATCTTGTGCCAATTGAAGATGTATTTTCCACCTTCATTTTTTGACATCATGGTTCATTTGATTGTTCATCTAGTGAGGGAGATTAGATTGTGTGGCCCCGTTTATTTAAGGTGGATGTACCCGGTTGAGCGATACATGAAGATCTTGAAAGGATATATGAAGAATCCACACCGTCCTGAAGCATCTATTGTTGAAAGGTATGTTGCAGAATAAGCTATTGAGTTTTGTACAGACTACATGTCAGAAGCGGAACCTGTAGGGCTTCCGAAGTCTCGTCATGAAGGAAGATATGATGGTAAGGGTACACGAGGTATCACTGTTAAGAGCATGGATCGGGTGGAAGTGCTTCAAGCACATTTGTATATATTGAATAACACTGATGAGGTTGAACCATACTTATGTGAGCATAAAAGCATCATCAATGAAACTTTCCCTAGAATGAATGAAAAATGGTGTTTGAACAAGCATAATAAGACTTTCTTGAACTGGTTTAAAGAAAAAATTGCAAAGGATGGTACTGCTTCTGATACATTAAAATGGCTAGCACAGGGGCCTAACTTTGATGTCATATGCTGGAGTGGGTACGATATCATTAAGTTTTCCTTCTATACAAAGTCCCAGGATGAGAAAAGTACTATGCAAAACAGTGGGGTTATGGTCGTCGCTGAGTCCATGCATTTCTCTAGTTCGAAAGATAAAAACCCTGTTATGGCATCTGTTTCATACTTTGGAATCATTGAAGAGATCTGGAAGGTTGATTACACGAAGTTTAGAGTGCCTGTTTTTAAATGTCAGTGGGTTGACAGTAACAATGGTGTGCAAACCGATGAGTTAGGATTCAAATTGGTGGACCTTAATAAGGTAGGTAATAAAGAAGAGCCTTTCATCATGGCATCCCAAGCAAAACAAGTGTTTTATATCCGTGATCCTTCTAACAAAAGGTGGTCAGTGGTTCTCCAGGGAAAAAACATGCATAATGGTAGTGGGGGAAATCAAGATTCAACTCTTGATATTTCTGACACTCCTTCTTTCTCAACACGGGTGCCTAATTTCAATGAGGAAAATGAAGTGGACGATGTACATGCTACTCGTAATGATCACCAAGAAGGGTTATGGGAGAACGTTACTACTTGACCACGGTGTAAGTTTAGTTTGAGTTATGTTTAAATTCATATTATATGTGTACGTTGATATTTATAAGTTATACTTACGTTGATCGATATTTATAAGTTATGTTTGATATTTATCCAGACATACTGACATTTTTTTTGTCTAAACAGGTATACATGGCTGATCCTGACGATATCACTCCTTCATGCAGTGGGTTGGAGACCCCATCTTCGGGTAGAAAGGGTAGACGTGCCACACGAATGAGGAATTTGACTGCCAACCGTGGTTCAAATCACAGGATAAGAATCGACTTTGATTGTAACCTCAATCCTATTGGGCCAATGGCAGAGCAGTTTAATAGTTTTGTGGCGACCCTTGCTCCAAGCAGGCCTAGTATACTTATTGAGCGGTGGAAAGATGTACCTCAGGGCTTGAAGGATCAGATATGGGAGAGTATTCTGGTATCTATACTTTTACGTCCTGTGTTTGTATCTACTTTATTTTAATCTTATTAATATCATACAGTAATTCGTTGATTCTTTTGGTGTTAATGTAGCTCACCTTTGACCTGCCGGATACGACGGATATGAAGAAGCGTTGGATAAAGTATGCTGGTGAGCGTTGGAGGGGTTTTAAGGTGGACCTAGGCAGATACTATGTACTCAATCCAAGCTGTGAAAAGAACCCACTTGAGGTGTACCCGTTTCTTAACCATGCGACGTGGGATCGCTTTGTTCAGAGCAGACATGATCCCAGCTTTCAGGTTAACTTATTTGAGTTGTCTCTAAATTTATGAAATTTCATTAATTTTATTAATTTACTTATGTAATTTAATTGTCTTCTATTTATAACAGGAGAAGAGGAAAAAGGGGCAGGAAAACCAAAGCAAGAATGTCTACCCCCATGTACTGTCTCGTGGGGGATATAAAAAGCTTGTTCAGACCATGGTGGAAGAGGAAAAGAAAGCATGTCAGGAAGCAGCATCTCAGGCAGATCCTACCGCTGAAAATCATCCAGAAGTTGTTGATCCACCTCCACTCCCACGCCATCGTAAATGGAAGAAGGCCCGACAAAGAAAAACGGGACAATATACATCTGAGGAGGCCCGCCAAGTAGATGAGAAGATTGTAAGTATAGTTTGAATTGTAATTATGATTTTAACAATGTTACTGAATTGTAATGTGACCTAAAATTTTATATGTTGCAGGATGCCTTGGACGAGCAGGCCACTCAAGGAACCTTTGTTCCTAGAGGACGCGAGGATATCTTAGCTGCTGCAATCGATAAACCAGACGACCCGGGCCGTGTCATTGGTGTTGGATAGGGCGTTGGCATTCGCCAATACCATGGTTCATCTTCACACCAACGCCACAGGGATGTTGCTGCAGATAGAGAACAGCTAAAATAGGAGATTGCAGATGAGCTTAGACAGGAGATGGCCCAGCAGTTTTTCCAGCAAATGGCAATAATTGCTGCTATGTCCCAGCAATTCACAAGTGTCCAACCATCTGTCCAACCCTCTGTCCATGTGAGCACTAAGGGTGTGACACCCTTCTACCCCGCATGTTATAAGACATTTAAATATAAAACAAATAAAAGAAAAACATGCATTTAACTGAATTAAATGAAACAATTGTCCATGGGTAGAAAAGTCCCACATGAACTCGTTTACAACGCGGAAAATAACAAAATAAGTTTAATCAATTAAAAACATGAACAAATAAATAACCCAACCCCGATGTCACAATTCAGAGCTGGTATAACCGTTCCGGAATTAAATCCTCGGAATACAACTGGAAACAACTAACTAAACTAAAACAACCCTACTATGAGTGGCGGCTCCTCAGAGTCACTCCTCTCCGGGCTGTTCGTCATCCTCTGCAAATGCCAATCAGGCCAAACACAAACAATACAGGGAGTAAGATTCATGTAATCATATAAACAGCAGGGGAATAGTACGCAAGGTAAACATACACATAAGTATACATCAACATCCAACAGCATCATAACAATCAAGTATGCTATGCTATGCAATGCATCAACTACTCCGCTACTCCAACTATGCATGTGGATCCAAACTAACTCAGGATGAACGACTTTGGAGTTACATATCCATATTGGCCATAAAAGCACCAACACCGGCAGTTCACCAAACCTTGGGTGAACCCCATGGATAGCCAACGCATCAAACCGTGGATGCCTCATCACGGGGGGCCTCGGTCACCAAACCTTGGGTGACCTACCGTGGATGGCCAGATCACCGTACTCTCGGGCGATCTCCCCTTTGTCGAACCTCCCCCATCAACTACTCCAATGCTTTATGCAAATGGCACAACAACAAACAATCTCAACCACCTCCTTGCTTGGGCCATGAAGCTCCCAAGACTTTCAACATCAACTCAACGTAACCTTAGACCCAAACCGTGGGGTCAAGGCTCCCTTGGCCAATAAGCACCAAGGTTCAACTCAACGTGCTTGGGTCTATAAGCACCCAAGACTTCAACTTATCAACGTGCGGTAACCCAACGGATACCGACTTAACATTTGATTATCTAATTATCTTATATAATTAATAACCAAGTTGTCTAATCTTTATCTTTGATTATTTATCGTAACTTATCATCATAGGGGAATGGGGTTAAAAACCCCTTAAGTCCTTTAATTGTATCACTGTCCAGGGGGTCAGCACGGTCGTGCTTAGACCCTAGCACGGTCGTGCTTGGACACGTGAGAGCGTGCTGCCCTTTTAAGTGAAGCACGGTCGTGCTTCACACTCAGCACGGTCGTGCTTCACACTCAGCACGGTCGTGCTCAGCAGCACGATCGTGCTGTTTGACCTGCTTGGCCGTGCTGAGCAGCGCGGCCATTTCCAGAATTTAAGTGGGAGCACGGTCGTGCTCCCTGTTCAGCACGGTCGTGCTCAATGCACGACTGCACTGTTCTGGGCAGGAACAGAAACCAGATTATTAGCCAAAAACCTAAGTTCCTAACTGGTCATTCCTAGTTAGTTACAACGTGTTTAGGGGTCAAAACTCATCATCACAACAGCCCTAATTCAGTCATCAATCATTCAACCAGCATACGCCAATAACAATTATTTTCATAGCATCATAAACATGGCACAACCATCATGAACATAAAATGCATATTTAAACCAGAAACAACCATATATCGATCAAACATTATAATCATATACATACAACGACACCGGGGTTATGGATAACCCCGTTACCTTACACTAACCCACTGCCTAATGAAAACAATCCACTTCTCCCCATACTTGGATTGAAGGTCGCTCCAACGTTAGCTCCTAACGCAAACGGTCACGGTTCCCCAACGCGGCTCGATTCAACCCAACCTTAGCCAAACCGAACACAAACATTAGTTTCCTATTCACACCATTATGAAAGGAAAACACTAAGGGAGAGAACGTTACCTCTAGACTACCACAGACCAAACCGGCTTCCCAAACGGCTTCCAATAACTCTCAACAATGAAGAACGAAGAGGAAGCAGAGTGGGAACGTACTCTGGCCGCACTACGGCTGCTGCACTACACCAAAAGTAGGGTTATCTGTCAACCCTCGACTCTGTTTACGTATTTAATGTTCGGACCTGAGCACGGTCGTGCTTACCATTCAGCACGGTCGTGCTCCACTTAATGTCAGCGAGACGCAGTCCACTCATTGAGCACGGGCGTGCTCACTATTGAGCACGGTCGTGCTCAACTTAAAATCAGAAACACGCTTCTGACTTTAAGCACGGGCTTGCTGGCTGATGAGCACGAGCGTGCTCATGTACCAGAAAGGGACTTTTAGGCTAAAATCCCACTTAGCCCTCAACCATCAAATTTAAATAAATAAAACTAGCTTTATAAAAACATTTTAAGAAAAATAGGGTGTTACAAAGGGCTCATGTGATCCTCCTCATCAGCCTGATGATGATGATGATGATGACGCCCCTGATAGGTGTGAGCTATATGTTGATGATCATCATGATATTCTGCCTAAAAGGTCAGATCCAAGAAGACCAGAGAAGTCTGCTCCTGCAAAGGTATTCATGCCATTCAATTAATTACGAATGAAATAACTTAACTGTGATTACTAATGTATATCTTTTTTGTTGTTTAGGGGATCGACAAAGGGGATCCTGGTGATGTTTTTAAACTTGCTATACAGGTTGTCACCATGGAGGTTGATGCAGCTTTGGTAAGGTTAGAACATGATGCCAGGCCAGGTGACGAACTGTATATCCTAAAGAAGGAAATTATGGAGATGGCGCTCGAGCATGAAATGGCTAGTGCTGCACACATCTAGTTATGGTGCACGTAAGTACATTTTATTTATAAGTTAAATAATTAAATTTTAAATACTATGATAATTAACATGTTTTATCAATATATTAGGTATCTGCATCGCATGTTAGTTGATCAGGGCAACCTCACCTTTTATGGGTTCATTGACCCCATGCTCATTCAGGGTGACGTTCTCCTAACAGCAGAAGACCCGGTCGCCACCATACGTGATATACTTGCCCGAGACCATCATCAGTTCTACCTTGCGCCTTATCTCAATAAGTAAGTACCAGTTATTTAATTATAACTATATATGACTTAGTCACTAATTGTTCCGCAAATGCAGACAACATTGGCAGTTGTTGATCTTGTGCCCTCTATTGAATGCCGTGGTCTTCTTCTGCTCGATGGGAAATAAGACGGCAAATGAACTGAAGCACATCATGGAAACGTAAGCATTAAAATAATTTATAATCAGTAATGAAGTTGTTTTAATTATCTGAAATCTATTAGATATACTTTAATTAATGTTTATTTTCTTATGATAGTTCTATTGATGTAAGCCGCATGCTGCGTGGTGAAAGGCGTCGGGCTATTAGATGGATTATTCCTAACGTAAGATATTTATTAGTTCAAACGCTTCAAGTGCAGTGGGTATAATTATTGATTTCTATTTAATTCCTCATATGATGATTGGGTTTCATTTGTACGTAGTCCCGTAGACAACGTGGATCATGGGAATGTGGATATTATGTGATGAAGTGGAAGGTCGAAATTATCTCCTCCGGTATCACTGAAAGATGGCAGGAGGTAAATGCTAATTGGTAACAATTAGTTGTAACAATTATATATAGATTCGTTATATGTTTAATTTTAGTTTATTACATAAAAGATATAATCTTATGTCCAATTAAACTTGCAGATATTCAACAATCCAACTCCATTCTCTGATGCCGACATAAAAAATATAAGGATGCGTTGGGCAACTTTCTTTCTTGAAGTGTACCAACAATAGTTTGTATGTAGTTAGTTAGTTTATAAACGCATCATGTACTAACTATAGTGTACTTTTGACTGATATATGTTTTGACATGAAATCTATAATATATCCTATGTAGCTTTTTGGTTTCTAATTATCTTTGTTGTCTGAATGTAATTGAATATATTTATTGTTCGTAATCTTTTAGTTTAGTGTGTTTTGGTTGTACAAAAGTGATTCTGTTAAGAAAATTTAGATTCTGTATTGATCTGGATTACTGGATTACTGAAACAGGGGAAAGGACTGTCACTACTGTAATGGGGTTTTTTTTTAAAAAAAAATTTCACATCGGTTTCTGAAAAAACCGATGTGGTAACCCCACTTTACACATCGGTTTAAAACCGATGTGGAAAGTGCTGAACAGAATTTATTGTCTTGCAAAAATAGAATATTTTACATCGGTTTTAAAACCGATGTGAAAAGCAAAAAAAAACCGATGTGAAATCCCTTTTCTGCACTAGTGCTTAATGACCTCAACATAAGAATAAGGTCTAGAATTGGTGGAAATGGACAAGGTATATTTAAGATGAGAAGAGGAAAGAGATTTGTAAGAAAGAACATAAGATATAGGATAGGGAATGTTACCATAATCCGAAGAGTGATTGGAGCTTGCTGATTGAAGAAGCTGACAGTGGAAGTCCTGCAAGTAAAAAAGGGTTGTTTTGGTTCTGGTGGATCTTCTAAGGGCTAGATTATCATTGTGAGTTGGATTATCATTATGCATTGATGGTGAGGGTTAGGAAGAAGGTTGTAACAGCCTGATTTTCGTATACGATGTACTAACGGCAAAGATATATTTATTTATATTTTTATCTGAGACCTAGGAAATGATTTTGGAGAAAAAAAAAAGCATATCTAGAATATACTCTATGGTATGAAGCTCTGGTTTAAATTTGGATTTAAAACTCAGACGAAAACCGGTCAGCGTTTTTTACTGACAGTATAAATTTATACCGGCAAAAAAACCCTAATTTGACCCGAAAATGAAAAATTTTAGATTTGTATATTATGTCTATGAGGAAGTCTATTTTCCAAAATTTTGCCCAAAAATAAAATATTAGATTTTATTTGGGAGAATTTTGGGCAAAACGGACAGAAACCCTAATCGGGTAAAACGACGGAGTTGAAAACGGAACAGTAGAGAACCGTCAAGAGATTGGGACAACAAGTCATACATGATGACACATGGAGGATGTGTAACACCCTCCTTGGGCGCTACATCTCAAGTGACATTTTAAGGCCGAAAAGTAGGTTAATTAAAATTAGCTATAAAAGAATGGGGTAAAATTTTTTTTTTCCTTTTCGCAAGTCATAAATATAACTACTTTGTTTTAAATGAATGGATAATAAAACATTCCATTATCACTTTTAGGGTCATAAGTTCGCAAATAAATTACATAATGCCCAACCCGACACATAACCCAAAAATCATAGCCATATACGTATCCCGTATAAAGATGTGGAGACGCAGCTCCTAAAACATAAAATACTTGGAGTCGCAGCTCCATAGATAGTTACATTAACTCCTAAACATACCCAGCTGGCCAATCTAAAATAGAAAAGATAGTCCTTTCTCGTACACTGTGAGAAGGACAACTCAACTGACGAGGTCTAGTGGAAATTCTATTTGAGTCCACTACCGACGTCGTCGAAAAACACACTACTGGAGTCACTACAAAAGTAGGGCTCGAACTAAGCCTTTTTTTTTTCCTTCCAAGAGGAAAACATAGTCTATGAACTATCAACCGTCATTCCCATCTCAAGAAAACAAAAATAAGGCATGACAGAAAACAAACGCTATCTTCTTGGACTATCTGAAAGCTGAAAGCTGAAAGATGTCCACTAGCAATTCCACCATAGCATCCGCAAGCTCGAACCTCAATATCTACGATGCGTCAGCCACGCGACATCTTGACGTCTCAATCTTCTCAAAAGAATACAGAAGGCACATAGCCAGCCGACATAGGCAATATAAAAATAAGGAGGTGAGATTTCCATTTATCTTACACATAAGGTAGACATGCAGTGGTACGATTCTCAGGTACAATTAACAATTATCAATTATATCTACACTCATAACAAAAACAAATGTTTCATAGAAACATGACCACAGCACAACGTTTTCCTAGATAGAAACATCTAAGACTCGAGGAATGACCTCTGAATTCCTATACCATGGTTTTACGAACAGTCGGAGAGAGTGGTTCGGAGGATTGTTCCGGAGTCCACCAGCCTTGGGTAATAAAATGCGTCAACAGTCATCATGGTGCACATAGGCTTTTTCGGGAACATCCTTCACTACCAGAAAACACATAGTGTCTAGTCGAGTATGTCGGTGTATTGCAAGATCACCATGCCACAGAGGAACAACCAACTGGGCCTATATGAGTATTTCAAACCCCGACACCCCCGAGCATCAATAGATCGTCACTATGGAATTCGCACCCGCATTAAAGTGTTAGCTCCATCTCCTAGGCACAACGGCCTTACAGAACATAGTTTCACTATGTGTTTAGGCAAACTTTGCCGGAAATGCGTTCTTCTCGTCCATCCAACGGATGACATCGTGATTCCTTCAGAATTCTTTCAACGTACTGTAACAGATGCTAGATGTCCTTAAGTCCGAATCACCGGTACTTAATCATCAAGCTAAAGTTCTCAAGTAACCTTTCATCTTTGTGCACAGTTTTCTTAAAACACTTTATTAAAAGTCCTAATGCATTATGAGATTGGAACACAAGTCCAATTATTTATTTCTCTGCACTTTTCTAACTGAGCCTTTTTCTTTGGCTTCCAAGAAAACAAATCATTCTGAGTCCATTACATTTTATGGAATATGGATAATGAATTATCCATACTTTATGACTTAAGGTCTTGATCCACCCTACGTCATAAATTATTATGTTCGTGTTTTCACTAAGTCGTTCATGACTTAGGTTTTTGTTCTTTACCGTAAATACTTGTCTTTGAAGACTAAAACCCTTTTGATCTTGAAACCAAAATCTTTCAATGAAATCAAATCATTCTTGAAAAACCATTTCCATCCAAGGTACACAAGTATCAATTTCTCAAAACCTTTCTCTTGAAAAATCTTTAAAAACGCTTAACGACGGTTCCGCCGCTTTTTACTGGATTTAGGCCCAAAAGGCATACTTTTGAAAATATGGTTCTTCACCTCAAATGTATTAATTTCCTAGGTTAAAATACTCATATTAAGTTGTTGAAACACTGACTTTACAGTTTTCTCTCCATTGATACAAGATTCCTAAAAATGTTACCGAACGTCGTTAAGTTTGTAAGTCGCGTAAATCCTTTTTCAACGATTTTACACTCTAATAGTCCAAAACTCATTTTGGAGTTTTAGAACAGTTTTACAAGCATGAAAACAGCTTCTAACTGTCCAATTACATTTATTTTCGGAAATTGCAGTTTAGTCCCTAAACTTTCATTAATTACAAAAAGGTCCTTATTCACTTAAAACCTTATAACTTTTTATTTATAACTCCAAATCACACCAAACCAACTTCTATAGTTTCATTTCATAAAATATTTTCCAGTTACCATGAATATTCCATAAATGACGTTTCCGTCCAATATTTTCAATATTTACAAATAGGTCCTTGTTTACTAAAAAGCTTATATCTTTTTATGTATAAATCCAAATAACTTCAAACCAATTTCTATAGTCTTATATCATTAAGGACTACAACAACAATACTTAAAAATATAGTTTTCAGAACAGTCCCTGAAATTTTCAGTAATTGCATATTAGTCCTTATTTCTTTAAAAGTCCATAACTTTCAATATAATTAACCAATTCAATTCAAAATCATTCTTGGGATTATTCAAACTACGAAAGACCATTTTAAATCTTATGAAAACTTTTTTGGAAGAAATCATTTTCTTCTTGATTTAATTATCTTTTATAGTCCATAAACCATCATGGAATCATATGGTTTTGGAGAACAAAGTTGTTTGCTTGGCCGAAACCAAGTTCCAACAAACAAGAAGATTTTCTCTTCATCACTCAATCACAAAACATCATACATGTTCATGTATTCAAGCACTAAATCATGGCATGATTATTTAGCATATTTCACATACTTTCTTTCAATGATCAAGTAAGCATACTAACAATTTCATTTTAACCATTATGCATCAAATAAGCATATCATTCATAAATTTTCATCACACAACATACACCACATAATTATTAGGCAAAATTACACTTTTGGTCCCTTAAGTTATTTATTTTGTTCAAATTGGTCCCTTAAGTTTTTTTTGTAACAAACTAGACCCTTAAGTTAGGTTCAGGTTTCAAATTGGTCCCTTAAGTTTTTTTTTGACAAACTAGACCCTTAAGTTATGCTCGGATGACAAATTGGTTCCTTAAGTTATTAAAAATAATAAATTAAGGGTCTAATTTATTGATCCCTTTGACAAATTAAGGGATCAATTTGTCACCCGAACATAACTTAAGGGTCTAGTTTGTCACAAAAAAACTTATGGGACCAATTTGAAACCTGAACCTAACTTAGGGGTCTAGTTTGTCACAAAAAAAACTTAAGGGACCAATTTGAACAAAACAAATAACTTAAGGGACCAAAAATGTAATTTTGCCTAATTATTATACCAAGTCCTCTTAGAGGCTCACATCAAGACAACACAAAATGCTAGGTGAGTCACCAATGTGACTCACCACCCTAGGTGTCAAGATGTCCCATCATCCGGAGTCCAGTTTTGTCTCTGTACGTCCGTTCTCAACTCCGTCGATCACCCGTTTGTTGATGATGCGCCCGAATAAAGTATAATAACTTATTTATTTTGAAAATTTTCAAAATAACCAATATCGTTGGAAAAATAATATAAGCCTAAACCGTTTCGTTCACGGATCAAAATTAGGTTTTCTGATCAGTAAACTTTTATTGTCAGTGAAAAACACAGACCGGGTTTCTCCTGAATTTTAAACCTAAAATTTCACGGTAACTTCCTTCGATATAGAAGGTCTCAACTATGATTTTGTTTTCCTCAAAATTATTTTCTAAATCCCCGGTAAAAATATAAAATATAATTAGCAGTCAAGGCGCGAGAAAACAGGGTGTTACAGGATGAGTCACCAAGCATTTATGACAACTTCATAAAAATCTAGATATTTAGTTATAAATATCTAGATATTTTAAGGTAAAAAGACCAAAATGCCCCCAAGTTTCATGGTTATTAACAAGACACATCCTCTCATCTCAACCACTCATTTTACATGGTTGTAAACCTCCCAAATCTCTCCAATTTCGTGCAGCCACATCCTCTCAATCATACCTAATTCATTTTGCTTTAGTTTCATCGTTTTCCTTGCAAAATCCTTAATCAGGTAACCAACAGAACCGGATACGAATGCGCAGAGATACACTGGGAGACAGAACGACGAGTCATCTATGATGACTCAGAGAATGAGTCACCATGATGAGTCATGGTGGTGACTCATCTTCATCATAAATGCTAGTAATTATGAGTCCTTATAAGTGTAACCTATCCTAGTTAAATGTTAACCATGGTTAAGGCAAGTCATGTACAAATTGATTTCTTCTTCCTATTTGTGGTCCAAAATGCAGCCACCCTTCTCACTTATTCACCACATATTTTTAACTCAACCATGATTATTATTAACCATAGTTAAGTGTTATATTATTTTTCTAAGCTTAACCTAACCTATATATGCTAAGTTAAGTTCAAATATGGTTCCCTCTTGTAGCAATTAAACTAAACATTTTCAATCCTGACACTCTATTTCGTGGCTGTCCAAAACCCCTCCCACACTTAGCCAAATTTCATTTCATTCTAAGTCATTCTGTTCACAAAAACACTAAGAACTCCATTGGTGTTCTTGCTAAATTCATCATTGTTCTTCATTTCCTTCATCAAACTTCTTCATGACAAGGTTGATTTGTTAACTTGTGGTGTGGTAATGAGGAGCTTTGACTTCATGTTTCCAGTGTTAGCTCAAGTGGGGGAAAGATTCAACCTATCGCCGGAATGGATAAGTAGTTTATAATATAATAGTTGTGTAGGGCGACCTAAACCCTACTAGTAATTAATTGAGTAATCGACAAGACCAAAATCGCATTGGAAACATTTCCGTGATACCAATGAGGATTTGGGGATTGCAGGTTTATCGATGTTAGGATAATTTTAGAATATTCGAGGTTGACTGACTTTATTATTTATTGAATTATTTTGTGATATGTTGGTTGAGGTATTCTTCTGCTTGTGACGATTTATTTTGATATTTGAATATTTTATGATGACTGTGTTATGCATGATCTGCCTGGTTTGACAATGTGCTTAGTTGACTTTTAAGTAAGGATATATGTTTTTCGGGGGATATTGTGCGGGTGAGAGAATGAATAGGACTTAGAGGTGTATAGCCTAATCAGGTTGTTTTATAGATGAGATTATGAGAAATGATTGGAGGATTTATACGAGTTTCTAGTGAGAGGTTGAGACACTAGGTTATGACCCCGTAAGAGTTGGTGATACTTGCATATTGCATTTTGTAGCAATCGGGCTATTTGCATCATTACTATCATGTGTAGCAATCGGGCTACTAATATTATATTATATATGATAGAGGGGAGTGCTCGCTCGGACGAAGGACTAACCTTCCTATTAGGATGGAGATGGTGTGACACGATTGTAGTGGTCACGTTAGCATAGGTTTAGTTTGCGCGAGATTAAGGGTAGAGGACGATATTATGATTTGAGGATGATTGTTAGTTATGTGTGATGTGTTTCTGTGACTGTTACTATAGTATGTTCTATGTATACCTTTCCGCTTTTGGTTATTGAACTGTTTCCTATCCCCTATATTTCCTGTATGTTGTATTTTATTGTTATGTGATCGTATGAGAAGACCCTGTGGAGGAGCCAGTTGCTGAGGAGTTGGACAGAACTTCGTATGAACCTTATACGGGAGGACGAGCCGTGGATTCTAGTGGTAGAGTTTAAGTGTTATGGACAGTGTGTCTTTATACGTTTTATGTTTCCGCTAATAATATTTTGCATGAGTATGCACTTGCAAGGGATCCTAGTGATGGGATACCCTAGATAGTGTTTAAATACTCTGATGAATAAACATATGGTGTGTATGTATGTTATATATATATATATATATATATATATATATGACGTTTTAAAATTAATACGCTGTATGTTTATATTTAAGTTTTAAATTTTTACGTATTTCGGAATATACGTTTAACGTTAAGAATGCGAGTAAGTTTAAATAAATAATTAATGGCACAATGGGGCACAACGGGGTTCTCATTTGGTGGTATCAGAGCAGTTCGATTCTAATCGGACTGTGAGGTTTAGGATGTTGTTACTGGCCGTGTCTAGTTGGATCCACATCGGATATTGACTATGCTTAGAAGTTGGGTAGTAAGTCCGGACACGATAGCTTTGATGTTGAGGACCGCATTATCTATGGGATTGCAGGGAGAGACTTGGTTGTTTCCATTGCAGTAAACCAGGTCATTTTGCTCGTGAGTGTAGACATAGAGGTAGGCAGCAGTCGGTAGCTGCGGGTAGAGGAGCCAGTGTTCAGAAAGGTGGAGCTGGAAGCGGAGTTCCAGCAGCAGGACATCAGATGGCCAGACCTCCGGCCACTGAAAGAGTGTTCACCGTGAGGGGAGCTGAATTCTCAATCTAAGGATCTTATACAAGGTATGTATTTGATATCTGGTAGACTTTGTCTTTTTGTTTAAGTAGCGTGATAAATAAGAAATGATGGGAGTTTTGTTGAGGTATAGTTGTGACTGGTAGGATGTGAACCCTTATGATAGACAAGAAATTATGGGAGTTTTGTTGAGGTATAGTTGTGATTGGTAGGATGTGAATCTTTAAGATCAATATCAATGAGTGAGACAATTATTATAAGTCAAATGTTGATCGAGGCATAGTATCATTAAGGAATCTAGGGTAATGATTAATGTTCGCAGTTAAGATGAATTGTATGAGTTTGAGAAGAACGAACGAAAGTGGATATAGTAATTTCACCTAAGTTGAATATGAGAAGAAAGAGACGATTTCTTGCATAAGTTGAGTTTGTTAGAGAAATTCAAAGTTGCTGAGTTAGATAATCCTAACCGGCGTGTTTGCTTTTGATTTTTAGTTTATCTTAAGGAGTGTTGAGATGTTTTACTTGGAGATTTGAGATGTGTGATTTTGATATAATCTAGAATAGTGGAATGTGCTCCAAGGAACTAAGTCTGTGATTGGATACATTGAAGAGGAAGTTAAGGTATTATTGATGGTGGTGTTAATTGTGGAAGTTAGATGTTGAAATAAGGTTTTCTAGTGGACTGGTATTAAGAAGAGAAAATGATTAAGTTTTAATTATGCCCATCAAGGATGACAGATTAAGGGGAAAAGTTAAGAACAATGAACAGAATGTAGTGATAGAAAATTTCGAGGATAAATAGAATGATATAAGAATGAATTCTATTATGAAGTTACTATTGTCACTTAAGGGGAAGACAGTAAGAGGAAATACAATGTGGGATCTTTAGATTAAGATACGATTTCAAGATGCTGTCTAGTTTTGAGTCACGAAATTCCGAGGATGGAATTTTTTTCTAAGTGGGGTAGTAATGTAACAGCCCGATTTTCGTATACGCTGTATTAACAGTAAAGATATATTTATTTATATTTTTATCTGAGACCTAGAAAATTATTTTTGAGAAAACAAAATCATATCTAGAACCTACTCTATGGTAGGAAGCTCTGGTTAAAATTTGGGTTTAAAACTCAGACGAAAACCGGTCTGTGTTTTTACTGAGAGTATAATTTTATACCGGCAGAAAACCTTAATTTGACTCGAAACTGGAAAATTTTAGATTTGTATATTATGTCCGTGAGGAAGTCTATTTTCGAAAATTTTTGTCCAAAAATAAAATATTAGATTTTATTTGGGAGAATTTTGGGGAAAAACGGACGGAAACCTTAATCGGGTAAAACGACGGAGTCGAAAACGGAACTACAGAAACCCGTCAAGATATCGGGACAGCGAGTCATACATGATGACTCATGGAGGATGAGTCACCAAACATTTATGAAAAGATATATTGGAAACTCTATTTGAGTTCACTATCGTCACAAAAGACTCTACTGGAGTTACTACAACAGTAACTCTCGAACCAAACCTTTTACTCTTCCAAGAGGAAAAACATGGTCTACGAACCATCGACAGTATGAAAAGACGTCCACTAGAAATTCCACCATAGCATCCGCAAGCTCGAACCTCAATATCTATGATGCGTCAGCCAAGCGACATCTTGACGTCTCAATCTTCTCAAAAGAATACAGAAAGCACATTGCTAGCCGACATAGGCAATATAAAAATAAGGAGGTGAGATTTCCATTTATCTTACACATAAGGCAGACATGCAGTGGTACGACTCTCAGGTACGTATAATTAACAATTATCAATCATATCTACACTCACAACAAACCAATAAGGTTTCACAGAAACATGACCACAGCATCGCGTTTTCCTAGATAGAAGACATCTAAGACTTGAGGAATGACCTCTGAATTCCTATACCATGGTTTTACCAACAGTCGGAGAGAGTGGTTCAGAGGATTGTTCCGGAGTCTACCAGCCTTGGGTAATAAAGAATGCGCCAATAGAAGAGGGCGTGCATGTCATAGGCTTTTTCAGGAACATCCTACACTACCAGAAAACACGTAGTGTCTAGTCGAGTATGTCGGTGCATTGCAAGGTCACCACGCCACAGAGGAGCTACCAACTGGGCCTATGTGAGTATTTCATACCCCGACACCCCCTATGAATAAGCAGGATTCGCCACTACGGAATTCGCACCCGCTTTAAAGTGTTAGCTCTTCTCCTAGGTACAACGGCCTTACAGAACATAGTTTCACTATGTGTTTAGGCAAAATTGCCGGAAAATGCGTTCTTCTTGTCTTTCCATCGGATGACATCTTGATTCCATCAGAATTCTTTCAACATGCTTTCTCAGATGCTAGATGTTCTTAACATCGAGCGGAAGTTCTCAAGTAACCTTTCATCTTTGTGTAAAGATATCTTAAAACACTTGATTAAAGTCCTAATGCATTATGAGATTGGAACACAAGTCTAATTATTTATTTCTCTGTACTTTTCTAATTGAGCCTTTTTCTTTGGCTTCCAAGAAAAACAAATCATTCTAAGTCCATTAAATTTTATGGAATATGGATAATGAATTATCCATACTTTATGACATAAGGTCTTGCTTCACCATAAGTCATAAATCATTAAGTTCATATTTTCACTAAGTCATTCATGACTTAGGTTTTGCTCTTTAATTTAAATACTAGTCTTTGAAGACTAAAATTCTATTTTGTCTTAAAACTAAAAACCTTTGGTTAAAACTAAACCATTTTAAAATCAGATTCCATCAAAGTACATAAGTACTAAATTCCTCAAAACAGTTTCTTGGAAAAACATCGAAATTCTTAAAATACCGTTTTACCGCTTTTTACTGTATTTCAGCTTCAATTCCATATTTTCACAAATATAATTATTTTTATCAAATCCTTCACTTTCATAAGTTACCATACTTATGTTAAAGTATTAGAATACTAATTTCAAACTCTACATCATTGTTTTATCAAAAATCTTTAAAAATGTTTGACGACGGTTTCGCGGCTTTTTACTGGTTTTAGGCTCAAAAGCCATACTTTTGAAAATATGGTTCTTCACCTCAAATCTATTACTCACCTTGGTTATAATACTCATACTAAGATGTTGAAACACTATTTTTTTACAGTTTTCCTTTTCATGTATACAAAGTTCCTAAAAATTTGACCGAATGTCGTTAAGTTTGTAAAACGCGTAAATCCTTTTTCAACGATTTCATTTTGGAGTTTTAGAACAGTTTAATAGATATTAAAAACAGTCTCTCACTGTCCAGTTAAATATATTTTCGAAAATTACAATTTAACTCCTAAACTTTCATTAATTGCAAAAAGATCCTTATTCACTTAAAACCTTATAACTTTTTATGTATAACTTCAAATCACGCCAAATCAACTTCTTTAGAAATATTTTTCAATTGCCCTCAAATTTCCAGAAATTTCGTTTCTGCCCAAATATTTTTCTATAATTGTAAAAAGGTCCTTGTTTACAAAAAAGCTTATAACTTTTTATGTATTAATCCAATTAACACCAAACCAATTTCTATGGTTTTGTCTCATCAAGGACTACAATATTAACACACAAGAACATGAATTTCAGTGCAGCCACTGAAATTCTCAGAAACTGCATTTTAGTCCCTAAGGACTCATAAAATCATATCTTTCAATATACACATCCAAATCAATCCAAACCAATTTCTATATTCTTATATATTCATTCAATCCTCATCAAAATTATTCAAACAATTTAAATCAACATGGAACATATTAAAACAGTCATGGCCGAATGGCCTTAAATAATCATGTTATTCATTTTTTTTAACAATTCAATCAATCAACAACCAAGTTTCTAATTAGAAATCATTAGGATCATACCAACGTATATCAAAACCAAGCATCAACCAAATCCTCCAAGAGGATCACACACATATGCAAATAAATATACAAATTTCATACTTAGGAATTATAAGACCACATATACACTAATTAAACCATCAACATATCTACATTAAGGTAGGATAGTGGTAATATCCCCCCTTACCTCTTGTAGATCACTTGAAGATCAAACAAACACAAGCTAAACCAAGCAAGGTAGGCCACGGTTCTGTCCACCAAAAACCTAGCCATGATCAATTAACAAGAAAACAAGTTAAAGATTGAAGAAAATCCTACTTAACCCATTGATCATAGGTTTGGCCAAGTCAAGAAGAAATATCTAGGGATCTCTATATTTTTCAAGCTCTTGGATAGTGAAAATAGAAGTCATATGGAGATCATAGAAATTGATCTCACATTAAAATGATTTTTCTATGATTTTCTAGAATTATTTGAAAAACTAGATCTAGAAATTGGATCTTGAAGAAAACTTGAGATTGGAAGAAATTTTGTGAAGAGAGATGAAGGTATGATCATGGATCATAAGACTATACCTTTGGAATTTCAAGAAATGATCAAGATCTTAGAGTTCCTTTGTAAATCACTATGAAGAACTTAGAGTTTTTGTGTAGGAAAATGAAGAATGGAGATGAAGTGAAGATGAAACACTTGTGAAGGAGCAAAAATGAAATGGAGATAGCCTTTTATAGAGGGGAGGTCGTGGCTTCAAGGGACCAAAGGGTCAAAAATGTTGTCATGGCAAACTTGGAGTTACAAGGAAAAATTAAGGGTATTTTGGACTTTTCAAATATAAGTAATCATTATGCTATGAAATGAATATGTGGTGGAGGTACTCTTAGGGTGGTGTGGCTGAGTTATACACCACATGTGAGGAGGAGAAGTCAATTTGAAATTGCCTTGTGAACCATGGTTGAATTAACCAAACATAGGTTAGGTTAACTTATGGGTAATTTGGTCATTTCACTTGAAGTCATCATGATAAATGAGTGGTTATGGTGAGTAGGAGTATGTGGTTGAATTGTGACCACATGTTAGGAAGAAGATATTTTGTTGTAATCATGGTTGGCTAACCTTAGTTGGAGTTAACTAGACATAGGTTAGGTTAAGGGTATTTTAGTCTTTTCACATTTACTTGTCATAAATGCACATTAATGGCTATGGTGAGTCATTATGGTGACTCATTCCTCTTGAGTCATCATGGACGACTCGTCGTTCTATTCTCCTAGTATATCTCTGCACATTCATGTCTGGTTCCATTGTTTACCTTATTAGGGTTTTTGAGAGAAAGATGATGAAATGAAATCAAAATGAAATGAGTTTGGTTTAGTGGAGGGGCTGCACGAAATTAAGTAGTTTTAGAGGTATTTTGGTCAAAAATTCACTTAGGGACACTCTTGGAATTTTACTTAAAGATCAAGGGCATTTTGGTCTTTTTACATATAACCATCATTACTTGCATTTAATAAAAGATGACTAACCCCTATGAGTCCTCATAGATGACTCATTGTGCTCATCCACCCGGCGTCGGGTTTTGTCTCTGCACCTCCGTTCTCGATTCCGTCGATCCCGATCGTCAAGTACTTGCCCGATTATCATATAATAACATATTTATTTTGAAAATTTTCAAAATAATCACTATGGTTGGAAATAAAATAATAATCTAAACGGTTTCATTCTCGGGTCAAAACTAGGTTTTCTGATCAGTAAAATCTTACTGTCAGTTAAAACGCAGACCGGGTTTCGTCTGAATTTTAAACCTAAATTTTTACCGAAACCTTCTACCATAAGGTAGAGTATAATTATAATTTTGTTTTGTCCAAAATCATTTTATAGATCTCAGCTAAAATATAAAGAATTAAAATTCTACCGATAATGAAAAACAGTAAAACCGGGGTGTTACAAAAAAGACCAAAATGCCCCCAAGTTTCATGGCTATTAACAAGACACATCCTCTCATCTCAACCACTCATTTTACATGGTTGTAAACCTCCCACATCTCTCCAATTTCGTGCAGCCACATCCTCTCAATCATACCCAATTCATTTTGCTTTAGTTTCGTCGTTTTCCTCGCAAAAACCTTAATCAGGTAACCAACAGAACCGGATACGGATGCGCAGAGATACACCGAGAGACAGAACGACGAGTCATCTATGATGACTCAGAGGGAATGAGTCACCATGATGAGTCATGGTGGTGACTCATCTTCATCATAAATGCTAGTCATTATGAGTCCATATAAGTGTAATGACTAAAATACCCATAACCTAACCTATCCTAGTTAAATGTTAACCATGGTTAAGGCAAGTCATGTAAAAATTGATTTCTTCTTCATATTTTTTGTCCAAAATGCAGCCACCCTCCTCACTTATGCACCACATATTTTTAACTCAACCATGATTGTTATTAACCATAGTTAAGTGTTATATTATTTTTCTAAGCTTAACCTAACCTATGCTAAGTTAAGTTCAACTATGGTGACCTCTTGTAGCAATTAAACTAAACATTTTCACTCCCTCACACTCTATTTCATGGCTGCCCAAAACCCCTCCCACACTTAGCCAAATTTCATTTCATTCTAAGTCATTTTCTTCACAAAAACACTAAGTACTCCATTGGTATTCTTTCTAAGTTCATCATTGTTCTTCATTTCCTTCATCAAACTTCTTCATTACAAGGTTGAATTGTTAACTTGTGGTGTGGTAACGAGGAGCTTCGACTTTGTGTTTCCGGTGTTAGCTCAGGTGGGGGATAGATTCAACCTATCGTCGGAATGGATAAGTAGTTTATAATATAATAATTGTGTAGGGCGACCTAAACCCTACTAGTAATCGAGTAATCGACAAGACCAAAATCACATTGGAAACAGTTCCGTGATACCAATGAGGATTTGGGGATTATAGGTTTATCGACGTTAGGATAATTTTAGAATATTCGAGGGTGACTGGCTTTATTATTTATTGAATTATTTTGTGATACGCTGGTTCAGGTATTCTACTGCTTGTGATGATTTATTTTGATGTTTGAATATTTAATGATGATTGTGTTATGTATGATCTGTCTGGTTTGACAATGTGCTTAGTTGACTTTTAAGTAAGGATATATGGTGTTCGGGGGATATTGTATGGGTGAGAGAATGAATAGGACTTAAAGGTGCATAGCCTAATCAGGTTGTTTTATAGATGAGATTATGAGAAATGATTTGAGCATTTATACGAGTTTCTAGTGAGAGGTTGAGACACTAGGTTATGACCCCGTAAGAGTCGGTGATACTTGCATATTGCATTTTGTAGCAATCGGGCTATTTGCATCATTACTATCATGTGTAGCAATCGGGCTATTTGCATCATTACTATCATGTGTAGCAATCAGGCTACTAATATTATATTATATATGATAGAGGGGAGTGCTCGCTCGGACGAAGGACTAACCTTCCTATTAGGATGGAGATGGCGTGACACGATTGTAGTGGTCACGTTAGCATAAAGGTTTAGTTCGCATGAGATTAAGGGTAGAGGATGATATTATGATATGATGATTATTGTTAGTTATGTGTGATGTGTGTCTATGACTGTTATTATATTATGTTCTATGTATTCCTTTCCGTTTTTTATGATAGAACTGTTTCTTATCCCCTATATTTTCTGTATGTTGTATTTTATTGTTATGTGATCGTACGAGAAGACCCTGTGGAGGAACCAGTTGCTTGAGGAGTTGGACAGAACTCCGTATGAACCTTATGCGGGAGGACGAGCCGTAGATTCTAGTGGTAGAGTTTAAGTGTTATGGCCAGTGTGTCTTTATACGTTTTATGTTTCGGCTAATAATATTTTGTTTTAGTATGCACTTGCAAGGGATCCTACTGATGGGATACCCTAGATAGTGTTTAAATACTCTGATGAATAAACATATGGTGTGTATGTATATTATATATATATAGTATGATATTTTAAATTTAATACGCTGTATGTTTATATTTAAGTTTTAAATTTTTACATATTTCGGAATATACGTTTAACGTTAAGAATGTGAGTAAGTTTAAATAAATAATTAATGGCACACCGGGGCACAGCGGGTTGTCTCAAAGGTGGTAAGGCAAAAGGAGGGTGAGGAGGCGGTTGGTTGGATTGGTTAAGAGGTTCAAGGAGGAAGTTAACGGAATCACTAGGAATTTGGGAGGATTCAGGTAAAGGAGATTGAGGTTGGTGTTGAGGTGCATATGGAAAGATATGCTCATGAAAAATTACATTCCTAGAAATGAATAGTTCTCGGGTATGGAGATCATACAAGACATAACCTTTTGTGCCAAATTTAAAACCAAGGAAAATACATTTTCTGGACCTCAGGTCAAGTTCTGTTCTGTGTTGTTCTAGAGTGGATGCAAAACATATAGATCCAAAGACTTTAAGGTCAATAAGAGTAGGGGTTGGTTATGCAGTAACTCATATGGTGATTTGTTTGCAAGAGAAGGGGATGGTAATCTGTTTATTAAGTGAATGGCATGAGTTACGAGATATGACCAAAAACTTTTAGGCAAGTTAGCATGGAATAGAAGGCTTTTGCCACATTAAGAATATGACAATGTTTCCTATCAACCACAGAGTTTTGTTGAGGAGTTTCAATGCAAGAAGTTTGATGAATTATGCCAAATTGAGTAAATAATTCTGGATAAAGGAATTCTGCCCCATTATCAGACTTTATGGTTTTAATGTTAACAGCAAATTGATTTTTGACAAAGATGACAAATCATGCATAAGTTTCCTTGTTTCAGTTTTTGTTTTCATAAAAAACAACCAGGTGTGTCATGTATAATCATCCACAACAGTAAGAAAATATTTATGATTAGAGGGAAAGGGAAACTAAGCTTGTTTAGCTAAGTGACAATAGTCACACACTTTATTTGCATTATATTTCACAAAAGGAAAAGTGTTACAGATTTGGTCAAGTACTTTATTAGAGGGATGGCCTAGTCTATAGTGCCAAAGGTCAAACAAACAATTTGCAAATTTAGTATGAAGGCTGTTTATAGAAAAATTACAGGAAATGGTCTTCAATGCAGGATTCTTGAGATGGTACAAGCCATTGTGAAGCTCAGCAAGCCCAATCACCCTCAAATTGCTGGTATCCTGAATATGACACACATAATTGGTGAAAGTGAGTTTGCAGTTTGAAGAAAGAATAAGCTGTTGGACATAAATGATATTTACACTAGATTCTGGTATATGCAAAACATTAAAGAGTTGAAAATCATTGGAGGAAAAGATAGAACCAGAGTGCTTAGTAATAACTACTGCACCATTGGGTAAGGTAACATGTATAGGTTTGATGGTATGAAAACTAACAAAATTTGATATTGAATTTGTGACATGGTCGGTTGCACCAGTATCAAGTATCCACAAACTAAAATTGGGTTGAATTTACTTGAGACAGGTGGAGGAGGTTGTTGGTGAGTGGAGGACTCACTAACAAAGGATTTACCAGTTTGGTTTACATTATGCAATGAGGGCGAAGATTTGGATTGTTGCAGAATTCCCAGTAATTACTGCATTTGCTCAGGACTGAACTGATTTGTCATGGCAACTTCTTGATTTGCTTGAGGTAAAGCCCTCTCGGTTGGATATGGATCTAACACTTCATCAAACATAAAGTTGTTGATTGTATGCTTGTTTTTCTTATAACCTGGAGTGTAGCCAGGAGGAAAACCGTGCTTAAAATAGCACTACTCTATTGTGTGGCCATACCTGTTGCAGAAAGTACATTGCTTGGTTGAGCCTCTACCTTGATTGGATCTACCTTTTCCTCTATTTCCATGGCCTCTACCTTGCTGCCTGTTACTATCAGCAGCATTATACATGATTTTATGATCTCCCATGGATGAACCAGTCATGGATGAACCAGTTAAATGTTCTTCTTGTTGAAGAACCATTGAAAAAGCTTTGCTAATTAGGGAGAAGGGGTCCATCATTAGTATTTGGGTTTTAACATGACTGTAAAATTTACCAAGGCCTTTCAAGAAACACACTACATATTCATTTGCTCTTTGTTGCTGAATCATCTTGATTGTGGTACCACAATTAGCCTTTAATGGACAAGAACAATTTGGAAGAGGACGTTGAACTTCCAAATTTTGCCAAAGAGTTTTCATCTCAGTAAAGAAGTCAGAGACAGATCTTTCACCTTGCTTGATCGAGTGTATTTCTTCAAGAAGAGTAGATAAGCGATACACATTGCCTTTGGTGAATCTTTCACGAAGCTCATCCCAGAGTACCTTAGTATTGTCAATATCAACCACGCTCTGTGCAATTTGTGGAGCTAGGGTTCGATTGATCCAAGAAATTAAAGTGTTGTTGCATCGATCCCAAGCCTCAAATGCTGGATCATTTTCATTCGGAATTGGTAATCCACCATTGATGAACTTCAATTTGTTTTTCGAAACAAGAGCTCGTCGCATTCCTTTGCTCCATGAATAGTAATTTGTTCCATTCAGTGGTGGAGCAATGAGAAAGGAGTGTTACTGCTGATACCATAATGGAAATGAATCAATCACTTTCTCATTAGATAATTTTGGGTGTAATGCCTCCCTCGGTGCTACATTTCAGACTCATTGCGGAAAATAAAATAGAAAACAATTTGATGGTTGCTTTCGGAAAATAACTCATGTAATTCTTTATAAGTCATGAAAGTGGGTGTAAAATTTTCTTACAGAATACTGTAAAATATAATCCATACGTTAAAGTAGTAAAACCACATTTCACTAATCTTTATACAAACTCTGGTAATACACCTAACAAGACAACCACCGCGTACAAATTTTCCAGAAAAAATGTTTTCGACATACAAAGCTGAATATCAAACTGAAAATTCACAACGAAAGATACGTACAGACCTTCTCAAAATCAAATAACCCAAAAGGAAATCCTAAGCTGGTCGCTATGATTACCTCCAAAGGTAACCCAGCCACCATCTTTATGTTTTAGGTCTTGGAACATACACCTTTCTCCCGTCATGTGACGTGAGCAACCACTGTCCAAGTACCAAGATGCGTGTTTCTTTCCTATTGTTAAGTAAATCTGCAACATGTATAATCTTATCTTTAGGTACCCAGATTGACTTGGGTCTTTTTTTGTTAGTAGTCACTGGACGAGCATGTTTGATATGCTTGTGATGTATGCATCTATATGTTACATGACCACCTTTTCCACATATTTTACAATAGGTGTTGGACGAGCTAGATTTTATGTTAACATACTGTGCTTTAGTTTTGATACTTTGTGAGATGCTTCATGCTTGTCTCTGTCATAGCCTAAACCAGACTTATCATGAGATGACCTAGAGTACCTCAGTATCAAGCGTAACTTTTCTGAGCCACCTATGAATTTAGATAGAGTGTCTGTCAGATATGTCACATCTTGTTTCAGTTTTACAACTTCACAAGGGACATCAGGCTCAACCTTGAGTTTGTCAGTTAGACTGACATTCTCTGATTCAAGCTTCTTGTTTTCATATTCAAGAGCTTGCCTTTCCATGCAAACTTTATCATATTCCTTAGTCAACCTTGAAAATTTCTTTTTGAGATTTTTATATTCATGTGACAGAATGGATGAGTTGTGTAACAAATCATCAAATGCTTCTTGTAAAGTACATGAATCAGATTCCATTACCTCAGCATCAGTTTATTCACTTTCTGAAGAAGTGCCAGCCATGAGACAGATGTTTGCCTCTTCCTCAACTTCATCATCTTCTTCAGATGATGATAGATCAAGATCCTCCCAAGTAGCCATTAAGCCCTTTTTCTTTTTGAAGAACTTCTTTTTGTCCATCAGTTTTGGGCAGTCAGCTTTGAAGTGACCAGGCTTTTTGCACTCGAAGCACAGAGGTGGACCTTTTTCTTTGGAGTCTGACTTTTGTTTGAAGAATTTTTTGTTAAACTGCTTCCTTCTAAAACCACCTTTCTTTCTCCACATATGTTGAATCTTTATGGAGATGAAAGACAGTTCATCCTCATCAGATCCTTCATCATTATCAGAAGGGTCTGCTTCATCTGAAGATTCCTCAGCTTTGAGAACTTTGGATGAGCTAGCCTTCGTTGCCTTTAGGGCAACAAACTTTCCTTTTCTGGAACTTTCTTCTTCATTGAGCTCAAGCTCATGAACTTTCAGAGATCCAAGAAGCTCCTCCAAAGTGAGAGTATTGAGGTTCTTTGCCTCCTGAATAGCAGTGACCTTAGGTCTCCACTGTTTATGTAAACTCCTCAAAATTTTTCTAACATGATCTCTATTCTCATAGGTCTTTCCAAGAGATCTAAGACTGTTGGTGATAGTTTGAAATCTTCCAAAAATTTGATCTATGGTTTCATGTTTAGCCATTTTGAATAATTCATACTGGTGAACCGGCATGCTTATCATTGACTCCTTGACTAGGGATGACCCTTCATGAGCTAGGGCAAGAGTATCCCATATTTCCTTAGCAGTGTTACAGCTATGGACTTTATCATGCACAGATCTGGTGATAGCACACATCAGGTAGTGGTTGGCTTTCAGATTGAGTTGATGTTAAGTTTTCTGCTCTGGAGTCCATTGAGCTCTAGGAATAGTAGCTCCAGCATCACCTCTTGGCTCAGTGTAGCCAATTTCAATCAACTCCCAGATATCCACATTTTGTGCATCAAGAAAAGCCATCATTCTCTTTTTCCAGTAGTCATAATCACTACCATCAAAGAGAGGAATTCTGTTGATTGGTTGTCCTTCTGTATCCATGCTTGTTGGATCGTATTCCCTCAGCACTTGTTAGATGCTAAACCCTTTCGAGGCTGAGCTCTGATACCAACTGAAGTTGATACAGGGAAACACAAGAAGCGGGGTTGAATTGTGTTTCTTAACAGTTTTTCGAAAAAGTATTTTCTCAAACCTTTTTGCAAGCAAAACAATATAAGCAACACACAAACAAGAAAATGCTTTTAAGAAGTTAACAAACTCAGATCCAAAACCCCACAGTTAGTATAACCAAATACTGTAAAGGATAAGGGATAGAAGATTCACACAAGTGATTTATCCTGGTTCACTCTTTTCCAACCAAGAGCTATGTCCAGTCCCTTCTACCTGACAGATTCCTCCACTATTCTTCAAATAGATTACAAGTATTCAACACCTCTTCAGGCTACAAGTATTCTTTCTCTACCAAGCCTCTTCAGACTCTAACTCTATCAAAGAGATTTACAGATTTAATTTAAGAAATCACTAAGTGTGAGAGTATGAAAGTTGAAGATTAGTTAGGATTACAATTAAACTTGTTCAATAAATTTCAGCAAAGTTTTGGCATTTTTTATATCAGAGAGTCTCTCATAGCTTCACTGAGGTTCATCCAGTATTTATAGATGGAGTGCTTTGCTGTCTTGAACTTCTTCAACGGTCTTCAAATTGTATCCGTTTAGACATGACATTAAATGCTAGGATCCGTTGAGACTGATAACTTGATATGCTTCACGGAGAATTGCTCTTGTTTAGCAGAGGAATGCTTAAAGTAGAGCTACCACATCCCTATTGTACCGAAGGTTGCTTTCTGACTTTCCTTCTTTGTACTTAGTTTAAACTTTACATCAATATAGGTGACAGAGTACAAAGGTTTATGTTCTCGATGGTACTATGTTTCTAATCTCATGAAACAAAGAGTTAATAGATGAAGCATCAAGGGAAAGAGACACATATTCCTTTGAATTAAATATACCATCATTTGAAATAAATACGCTTGTACTAGACAGGTTCATTTTTACTAGCTAGTAGATGCGCAGGTCTTTGGACGTGCAAAATTATCTTATCAGCAAAGCGGGCTCATCTACTGATATTGTCTTTATATGACTCTTGTCTAGTTCAAAGTCTTTGGACTTGCTATTCTCAATAGCTCGTCTGTTGATGTGGCGTCTAGTATGACTTCTCGTCTATTATCAAGTCTTTATACTTGCTATTTTTACTGGAAGATATTTGTTGGCTCGTCTACTACTCTTTTCTTAGACTTGGATACTCGTCTTGCATCTATTACCTGAGCCAATTTTAAGGCCTCGTCTAGCGATAACTTAATTGACTCAAAATATTACCATTGTTTTGAAGACTAGAAACAGACCCGATACTGCAACTGTATATATATTTCCTCTTCTTATCACAACTTAGAAATCCTGTAAGCCTTCACTCAGACAAGTTAGATCTTTGACAATACTTTGCCATACAAATTTAACCTTTTTGTTAACATCAAAACATAAGAGATTATTTAAGCCAAAACCACTTTGTTCTAACAATCTCCCCCTTTTTGATGATGACA
The DNA here is from genome assembly GCA_035048595.1 of Echinosophora koreensis. Lineage (NCBI taxonomy): Eukaryota > Viridiplantae > Streptophyta > Magnoliopsida > Fabales > Fabaceae > Echinosophora > Echinosophora koreensis. Next base: position 274,626 of record JAPCYP010000102.1, read on the forward strand.
AAAACCAATTAAATTTGACTGAGCAAAGTCTAAGAGAGCTATAGAGCTCCCCTAAGACAAATCGTACAAACTTAATTATCTTAATCATCAGATAGCAAACATTGAAAATAAGTACTAAAACATAGTATCAGAGCATTGAAGCAGACATGTAACCAGGCAAACACATATCAGAACATATGTTTAATTAGAAAAAAAATAGCAATTTAAATAGATATGTATATGCAGTAAAACACTTAGATCAAAAACTGACTTTTTTATAAAATTTAATTCTCTTTCCTTTCTCCCCCTTTTTTGTCATCAGACAAAATGGAAACAGGAGTGGACCATCATTGTCAGTATCAAAACCAAAAGTTAAAAGATAAACTAAGATGGAGGTGGAGGTGGTTGAGGAGGGTTCTAATTTGGAGGTGGAGGAGGTGGTTGAATTTGTTGACCTTGGTTTTGTTGAAAGCTGGTCATCAATTGAATCATTTGGCTTAAAAGAGCATTGGTAGGTGCCAACTGTTTTGCCACTTGAGCTTCAATTTTCTTCTCCAAAATCACATCAATGTCTGGTGGCAAAGAGGATCTGGAGCTTTCAGCAGTTGCATGCATATTGCCTTGTCCTGGTAAAATACTCAGAGCTTAAGAGTGTTGGGGTTCTTCATGAGGATGAACAAACTACCAGTGCTAAAGGTTGTGAGGAATGCTTCCCAGAAGTACCTTGTGGTCCCTCAATGTAACACCCTCCTCGGGCGCTACATCGCAAGTGACATTTTAAGGCCGAAAAGTAGGTTAATGAAAATTGGCTATAAAAGAATGGGGTAATTTTTTTTCTTTTCGCAAGTCATAAATATAACTACTTTGTTTTAAATGAATGGATAATAAAACATTCCATTATCACATTTAGGGTCATAAGTTCACAAATTAATTACATAATGCCCAACCCGACACATAACCCAAAAATCATAACCATATACGTATCCCATATAAAGATGTGGAGACGCAGCTCCTAAAATATAAAATACTTGGAGTCGCAGCTCCATAGATAGTTACATTAACTCCCAAACATACCCAGCTAGCCAATCTAAAATAGAAAAGACAGTCCTTTCTCGTACACTGTGAGAAGGACAACTCAACTGACGAGGTCTAGTGGAAATTCTATTTGAGTCCACTACCGACGTCGTCGAAAAACACACTACTGGAGTCACTACAAAAGTAGCGCTCGAACTAAGCCCTTTTTTTTCCTTCCAAGAGGAAAACATAGTCTATGAACTATCAACCGTCATTCCCATCTCAAGAAAACAAAAGTAAGGCATGACAGAAAACAAACGCTATCATCTTGGACTATCTGAAAGCTGAAAGATGTCCACTAGCAATTCCACCATAGTCTCCGCAAGCTCGAACCTCAATATCTACGATGCGTCAGCCAACCGACATCTTGACGTCTCAATCTTCTCAAAAGAATACAGAAGGCACATAGCCAGCCGACATAGGCAATATAAAAATAAGGAGGTGAGATTTCCATTTATCTTACACATAAGGCAGACATGCAGTGGTACGACTCTCAGGTACGTACAATTAACAATTATCAATCATATCTACACTCATAACAAAACAATAATGTTTCACAGAAACATGACCACAGCACAACGTTTTCCTAGATAGAAACATCTAAGACTCGAGGAATGACCTCTGAATTCCTATACCATGGTTTTACGAACAGTCGGAGAGAGTGGTTCGGAGGATTGTCCCGGAGTTCACCAGCCTTGGGTAATAAAATGCGTCAACAGTCATCATGGTGCACATAGGCTTTTTCGGGAACATCCTTCACTACCAGAAAACACATAGTGTCTAGTCGAGTATGTCGGTGTATTGCAAGATCACCATGCCACAGAGGAGCAACCAACTGGGCCTATATGAGTATTTCATATCCCGACACCCCCGAGTATCAATAGATCGTCACTACGGAATTCGCACCCGCATTAAAGTGTTAGCTCCATCTCCTAGGCACAACGGCCTTACAGAACATAGTTTCACTATGTGTTTAGGTCAACTTTACCGGAAATGCGTTCTTCTCGTCCATCCAACGGATGACATCGTGATTCCTTCAGAGTTCTTTCAACGTACTGTAACAGATGCTAGATGTCTTTAAGTCCGAATCACCGGTACTTAATCATCAAGCTAAAGTTCTCAAGTAGCTTTCATCTTTGTGCATAGTTTTCTTAAGACACTTGATTAAAAGTCCTAACGCATTATGAGATTGGAACACAAGTCCAATTATTTATTTCTCTGCACTTTTCTAACTGAGCCTTTTTCTTTGGCTTCCAAGAAAACAAATCATTGTAAGTCCATTACATTTTATGGAATATGGATAATGAATTATCCATACTTTATGACTTAAGGTCTTGATCCACCCTACGTCATAAATTATTATGTTCATGTTTTCACCAAGTCGTTCATGACTTAGGTTTTTGTTCTTTACCGTAAATACTTGTCTTTGAAGACTAAAACCCTTTTGATCTTAAAACCAAAATCTTTAAATGAAATCAAATCATTTTTTAAAAACCATTTCCATCCAAGATACACAAGTATCAATTTCTCAAAACCTTTCTCTTGAAAAATCTTTAAAAACGCTTAACGACGGTTCCGCCGCTTTTTACTGAATTTAGGCCCAAAAGCCATACTTTTGAAAATATGGTTCTTCACCTCAAATGTATTAATTTCCTAGGTTAAAATACTCATATTAAGTTGTTGAAACACTGACTTTACAGTTTTCTCTCCATTGATAGAAAATTCCTAAAAAATGTTACCGAACGTCGTTAAGTTTGTAAGTTGCGTAAATCCTTTTTCAACGATTTTAAACTCTAATAGTCCAAAACTCATTTTGGAGTTTTAGAACAGTTCAATAGGTATGAAAAATAGTCTCTCACTGTCTAGTTAAATATATTTTCGAAAATTGCAATTTAACCCCTAAACTTTTATTAATGAAATAAGTTTGGTTAAGTGGAGGGGCTGCACGAAATTGACTAGTTTTAGAGGGTATTTTGGTCAAAATTCACTTAGGGACACTCTTGGAATTTTACTTAAAGTCCAAGGGCATTTTGGTCTTTTCACTAGAATAAATATCATGATATTTTGGTGTCATCATTAGGCTTCATAAATGCTAGGTGAGTCACCCATGTGACTCACCACCCTAGGTGGCAAGATGTCCCATCATCCGGAGTCCAGTTTTGTCTCTGCACATCCAATCTCGACTCCGTCGATCACCCGTTTGTTGATGATGCGCCCGAATAAAGTATAATAACTTATTTATTTTGAAAATTTTCAAAATAACCAATATCGTTGGAAAAATAATATAAACCTAAACCGTTTCGTTCTCGGGTCAAAACTAGGTTTTCTGATCAGTAAAATCTTACTGTCAGTTAAAACGCAGACCAGGTTTCGTCTGAATTTTAAACCTAAAATTTCACCGTAACTTTCTACGATAAAGTAGATTATAAATATGATTTTGGTTTATTCAAAATCATTTTCTAGGTCTCGGGTAAAATATAAACAAACATATGTATATATTTACCGATATTAAAGAATAGTAAAAGTCGAGGTGTTACACTCAACAATTATCTCTTCAATATGCTCAAATGAAGCTTCAGCAGCTTGTGGAGAGGGTGCAGGTGTAGGCAAATCTGGAGCCCAATGGACAGGATCTTCCTCATAGACAGGACTGATCAGAGGAATGCCAATGGTGTCCTCATGAATGTAGTACCTGACATTTGAGAAGCCAAACTTTCCTCTAACAGTGGGAGTAGCACTCTTGTTATCTTTATTCAGTCCAGATAAGGATGCTTCCCTATTGCATATCTGAATGTGACAAGCCCAGAAGCCTTTAGCATCAAAATTTGTGCTCTTGTCCTCCTTCTCATTTTCTTCAAGCAAAAACTGCATCATTTCTTTAGCAATCAAGGGATCAGAACTAGCTTCAATCAGACAGGAGATATCAGCAGGCATTTTCTCTGTTTTTCTTCTATACTTGGCATCCTTGTCCGGATTCAGATCAATCATATTAAGCCTTGGACAAATCATGGGAGGTCTCACTCCAATTCTAGTTTCCTTGGAGGAGTGGTACAGGCAGGTAGGTGGAACAAAACTGGCAGCTCTGATGTACCTTGGCAGTTCAATCTCTGCCTTCAAACGTGCATACATGATGTGGTCCACCACATCAGTAGCTCTTCCATACTCCCTTGGATGCACAAAGTTCTTCCATTTTGTATTTCTGTCCATAATGAACTTCTCTCTGCTATATGTTCTTGATCTCTAACATTCAATGTACTTAGATGCAGCCTTGAGTAGATTTGTCCACCAGACAGGAATGATGTAACACCCCGTTTTTCGGAAGTGTTTTACAAAGCTGTTTTGGTTAAGGGCTTAGTGAGATTTTTGGCTTAAAAGTCCCTTTCTGGTACATGAGCACACCCGTGCTCATTAGCCAGCATGCCCGTGCTTAAGCTAAAGCGTGTTACCAAGTTTAAGTTGAGCACGACCGTGCTCAACAGTGAGCACGCCCGTGCTCAAGTGCGGACCGCGTCTCGCTGACACTAAGTCCAGCACGATCGTGCTTGGTAAGGAGCACGACCGTGCTCAGCGTGCACTCCATATTTTTGTGGCTAAAACCCTAGTGCGGCTGCTACATCTTTTTCCCACTTTTCCTTCATACTCAGTGTGGTTCTTGAGTATTGGAGACCCTAGGGAGACATGGTTTCGTCTGTATTTCATATATAGGTAATGTTCTGTTCCTTTTTGTTGGTTTCCTTTTCGTTTTGTATTGGAAAACTAATATTGATGTGTTTCCTTTGTTTAAGGCATGGTTGAGGTTGAGCAGTCTTGAGAGGAGGAACCAGGTTGCTATTTGGTGTTTTGGGAGAGTTACCTTCAATCCAGGTATGGGGAGAAAGATAGTGTAATCATAGGCTCGGGGTTAGGGTAAAGTAGAGGGGTTCCCATGACCCCATTGTTGTATGTTATTATATGACTTAAAATTGATGATATGTTATATGTTCTATGTTATGATGATTAAGTTATGTTATGTATGAGCATGATTTGTTGATGGTTGTTATTAATGTGTTATTGGTTGACATGATGATGATATTGAGTTGATGCTGTTGTTACTGATGGGTTTTAACCCTTAAACGTGCTAATAATGGATTTAGGACGATTAATGGATTAAATCTAGAAATTTGGTTAGGAACTCGGTTACTGTTCCTACCCAGAACAGCACTGTCGCACGATGAGCACGACCGTGCTGAACAGGGAGCACGGTAGTTGAATTCTGGAAAATGGCCGTGCTGTTTAGCACGGCCGTGCAGGACAAAGAGCAAGAACCGTGCTGCTGAGCACGACCGTGCTCAATAAGAAGCACGACCGTGCTTCACTTAAAGGACAGCAAGACCCTCACATGTTTAAGCACGACCGTGCTGGGGGTTAAGCACGACCGTGCTCAACCCCACTGGACAGAACAGAATTAAAGGAATTTAAGGGGTTTCAAACCTCCTTTCCCCAATGATGATGAGTTAATTAATGATAAAGATTAGGCAACTTGGCTAATGTCTACTAAGGATAATTAAAATGATGAGATGGTGAGGTGTTGAGTTTGATAAGTCGGTGCCCATTGGGTACCGCAAGCTGATGAGCTATGCCTTGGTGCTTTTTGGCCAAGGAAGCCTTGACTCCGCGGTTTGGGTCTAAGGTATTGTTGTTGTACCTTGGTGCCCGGGAGTTTGCCCCAAGTGTTGCGATTGATTCCGCTAAAGTCCTCAGGTAAATTCCGTGAGGCAAGTTGTTGCGGTTGATTCCGCTGTTATCTTCGGTCGATTCCGTTGGAGTTATGGAGGTGGCGTTGCCGTTGTTGTTGTGTTGCATACGCATTGCATCAGAGTTGTCGTTTAGGGATGTTCGACATAGGGGAGGTCGTCCTAGAGTACGGCGATCTGGCCATCCACGGTTGGAGTAGATTCTCTTAGCGTCCCCATGATGAGGCATTCGTTGGTTTGATGCGTTGGCTATCCAAGGAGTAGATTCTCCGACGTTGAGTAGATTCTCAATGTGAATATTTAACTTCGAAGTCGTCTATCCCGAGTTTAGTGGATCCACATGCATTGTTAGTTTAGCGGAGTAGGATTGCACTGCACTGCATAACATGTTGGTTGTTGATTGTATGTCTAAGTTGTTGCTATGTTGCATCTTTTACTTTACTTCCTTCTCCCTTGCTGTATATGTTTACATGAATTTACTCCCTGTTATTGTTTGTGTTTGGCCTGATCGGCAATTTTGCAGAGGATAATGAGCAGCAAGGAGAGGAGTGACTCCGATGAGCCGCCACTCATAGTTAGGGCTAGTTTATGTTTCGTTAGTTTTCAGTTGTAATTCCGTGGATTTTATTCCGAAACGGTTATACCAGCTCTGTATGTGACATCGGGGTTGGGATATGTTTATTTCTTTGTTATGTTTTAATGGTTTGAAACTTATTTGAATTTCCGCATTGTGAACTAGGTTCATGTGGGACTTTTCTACCCATGGACAATATTTTATATTATTCAGTAAATGCATGTTTTTCTTTTAATTGTTTTACATTAAATGCTTGATAACATGTGGGGTAGAAGGGTGTCACAAATGATATGCCTGTCTACACCATCAATGTGTGGTTTGAAGGGTGGGAATTTGATGAGGTTTGGGTAGATTTTTCTAGGTGGAAATTTCTTTTATGGAAGATGAATGAGAGTAGGTCCAATCTCATTGTATAAGGTAGATGGAAGGGGACCATTCGGTTCATATGGAAGAGGTTGATACCAGGGATAGTAGGTAGGCTCTTCCTCATATTCATGCTCAGGTAGTGGGTAGAAAGGTTTGGTTGATTCAGGTTGAGGTTCATGTGTATGGTAGAGGATTTTCCAATCTTTTTTGACTTTGACTAAGCTTTAAGCCTTGCCATCATATAGGAATGAAGGGTCAGTGAAGGGAAAGTGACCTTGGGGATTTTGGGAAAAGGTGCTCCAGGATTGATCCCTACATCATCTGGTTGGTTAAAGCAGGGATCATCAGCAGGTATTATAGGCTGGAATTAAGGTCTTGTTGGTGAGTTTTGGATATGTGAGTGGACAGGTGAGTATTGGGTTTAGGGTTTAGGGTTTAGGGTAGATTTGAAGGGTGGGAATTTGATGAGGTTTGGGTAGATTTTTCTAGGTGGAAATTTCTTTTATGGAAGATGAATGAGAGTAGGTCCAATCTCATTGTATAAGGTAGATGGAAGGGGACCATTTGGTTCATATAGAAGAGGTTGATGCCAGGGATAGTAGGTAGGCTCTTCCTCATATTCATGCTCAGGTAGTGGGTAGAAAGGTTTGGTTGATTCAGGTTGAGATTCATGTGTATGGTAGAGGATTTTCCAATCTTTTTTGACTTTGACTAAGCTTTAAGCCTTGCCATCATATAGGAATGAAGGGTCAGTGAAGGGAAAGTGACCTTGGGGATTTTGGGAAAAGGTGCTCCAGGATTGATCCCTACATCATCTGGTTGGTTAAAGCAGGGATCATCAGCAGGTATTATAGGCTGGAATTAAGGTCTTGTTAGTGAGTTTTGGATATGTGAGTGGATAGGTGAGTATTGGGGTGAGACTGTGTATTGGGGTGAGGATTGTGATTCAGTTAAAGGTTGTGGTGGAAGTGTTTGTACATGTGTGTCAGGGTGAGGTGTTGGTTGTGATGGTGGTGACATAAATGGTGCAGCAGCATTAACATTTACATTAAAACTTTCAACGAAGGCATCAACTGCTAATTGAATAGGATCATTAGCAAGGATGCTTACCTCAGAAGTCATAACAGACTTAGCTCTTCTTTGAGGTTGCTGTCTTGTCCTTGTTGGAGCAGCAGCAGCAAGCTTTTGTTTCTTCAACATAGAACCAATGGGGACATTGTTCTCATCATCTTCGTCCTCATTGTGAGACAGGACTACATTCCCGGTTCTCTTTTGAGTTGGAACAGGTTGAGGTGCATCATCAATTTGCTCCCTAATCACAATGCCAGCAGCAGGTTTCTTGGCAGCAGGTTTCCTTGCTCTGTGGTCTTTCTTCCAACAGTTTTCCTTTTCAGCCCTAGAGTCTCTGCATTGTTGAGTTCTATTTGTTCTTCCTTTATCTTCATCCTCTCTTCTTCCCTAGCCAATTCTATTTGAGCAACAATGCTTAGCTTCATATTGGTAAGGTTCACCTTGCCAAAGATCATAGCAGACATGCCCTTCTCCTTAAGAATCATAGCTTGTTCCTCAGGAGTTTTAGCCTCTAGATAGGCATAAATTTGTTGAGCTTTGAGGACCTTGGACAACAAATGATAGAATAGAATAACAGATGCCTCCTCCTTGTTGGTGACATATTCTCTGAATCTTCCAAAGAGAATACGTGGAAGATTGACCTTTGTTTCTGTCATCAGATGGCAAAGACAGAACTTGTGCAAGGCAGAAAGATTGTCTTTTGAGCCAGCCATGTGAAGAACCGTCTTGTTCAGAATCTGATGAAGGATTCGAACATCATCCTTCATTTCCACTGCTTTCCATGAGTGAGTTCTATCCTTGTCAGACCTCATCAGAATTGAAGCAATAACCTTTGATCTTCCTAAGTCTCGTTCCCAAGTATCAGAGATGATTAACCCTTCCTGGGCATAGTTGATAGCAGCAACAATAGTAGCTTCAGAGACAACTATCCTTCTTCCCAACACAGTGCCAGAGACTTCAGTGTCTGTGACTTGGGGGTTTCTCAAGAAAGCTCTAATCAAGTCTTGGTACACAGAGACCTTCTCGACAAAGAGACCATCCCAGCCAGCAGCATTGATGTATTTGCTTACATCCACATTATATTCCTTCAAAATTCAAAACTCAAAGTGGTACTCGATGCCAATATTCAGCTTGGTGACATCGTAGGTTGAAATAGCAGTTGTGGAAGCCATTGTTGAAGATTGAAGGTTAGCGTTTGGAAACAGGGGAAACAGAGAGCTCGAAGGTTTAAAAGAAATGGATTGTGAAAGGTTTTTCAGAGGGAAAAGGTTTTACTTAAAAAGGTTTCGAATGTGAAGAGTTTCCCTTGAAGAAATAATTCAAAAAGAAAATAAAAGAAGACGTGTGTGAAGAAACATGTAATGAATACTGACACGGCGCAGGTTTTTCGAAACTGTAAAAAGCAAGTGATGGGATTGATGGAAGTAACTGACTCAGCAAAGAGAATTTAGTTAAATATGTCTTGAAGACAAAATACATGCAAATTAATTATAGATAGCATACACGAGTCAGATAAGAGCATGCAGACAGTCAATGGACGCGAAGATTATTGGACGCACATTTACCATACATTGGACGCACTTAAGCAATGGACGCGCATGCAGCAGACGTGACAAACATTTAGACGCGCAATCAATCCACACAAATCATGTTAAGATGTTTTCTAATAAAGTTGAATATGTCATTAGCAAGAGGTTTAGTAAAGATATCTGCCCATTGATGGTCAGTATCTACAAATTGTATATCAATTACACCTTTTTACACATAATCTCTAATAAAATGATGTTTAATTTCTATATGCTTAGCTTTGGAATGCAATATTGGATTTTTATATAGATTTATTGCAGCAGTATTGTCACACATGAGTGGGATACTACTTACAAACACATTGTAGTCTTCCAATTGATGTTTGATCCATAGAAGTTGTGAGCAGCAACTAGCAGCAGAAATATACTCAGCTTCAGCAATTGATAAGGCAATGATACTTTGTCTTTTGCTTGACCATGAGACTAGATTAGCTCCAATGAAGTGGCATCCTCCAATGATACTTTTTCTTTCAAGTCTATCTCCATCATAATCAGCATCACAAAAACCAACTAATCTGTAATCATCATTTTTCTTAAAGCACAAACCCAGATTAGTAGTACCTTTTAGATATCTAAATATTCTCTTTACTGCTAATAAGTGAGATTCTCTAGGATCAGATTGAAATCGAGCACTTAAACATACACTGAACATAATATCTGGTCTAGACGCGATAAGATATAGAAGAGATCCTATCATACCTCTATATACCTTTTGGTCTACCTTTTTATCTTTATCATGTTTGTTCAGTATGGACGTGGGATGCATAGGGGTGTTCATTGGTTTGCAATCATCCATCTTGAATTTCTTTAGAAGTTCCTTTGTGTAATTAGTTAGATGGATGTACACCTCATCCACTGTTTGTTTAACTTGAAGTCCAAGGAAGAACTTGAGTTCTCCCATCATGCTCATTTCAAATTCTTTCTGCATTAGCTTAGAAAAATCCATTAACTTAGAAAAATCTTTGCATAGAGATTCATTAGTAGCACCAAAGATTATGTCATCAACATATATTTGAACAATAATAAACCTGGACTTATTGAATATTCTAAACAAGGTTGTATCAATCTTTCCTCTACTGAATCCATTGTCCATTAAGAATGAACTTAACCTTTCATACCAAGCTCTAGGAGCTTGTTTAAGGCCATATAAAGCTTTCTTTAGCTTAAATACATGTTCAGGTTGGGTTTCACTTTCAAAACCCGGAGGTTACATAACATATACTTCCTCACACCACAGCTTAACAGTTTCACCTTAAACCAAACAACATAATCAACAAATTAATCAACAAACCCACCCTTAACAATTCTTGGTTAGGTTCGGCCAAGTAAATCAAATGAAAGTTAGGGTTCTTTTCTCAACTCAAGCTTTTGGATACTAATTGCTTAGGTCTTAGGTAGCTTAGATAAATTGTCATACTTAAAAATATGAACCAAAATATTTCAATCCCTTTTTAGTTAAGTTTTGGCCTTACATAGTAAAATAGGCTAGGAAATTCTTTTTGATTCAAACTTTTGGATTTAGGCTATTAAGACACTAGAGAGCATTAATCAAGCATTTGATTTCACAAATTAAACAAAAAAAATTTAACCCCTTCATGTTAGGGTTTCGGTCTTCATAAGAAAATTAGGTTAGGAACTTTTGTCGAACTTAAGCTCTTGGGTTTAAATCATAGGAGTATTAGAGAGTTTAAATCAAGCATTAATTTTCAACAAAAGGAACAAAACATCAAACCTACTTTCAATCTAAGTTTCGGCCAAATAGGGTTCCATGAGGTTAGGGATTTTTATTAATTTCAAGCTCTTAGATTATGATCATATAGTTACTAGAGAATTTAAAACAAACAAAGAATTTCACAAATGGATCAAAACTACCAAACCCATTTTCTTAACTCAGTTTCGGCCATAGGGTTTTTGTGGGGTTTGGGTTTTATTTTCATTCAATCTCCTAGATACAAAGTGCTAAGATCTTGGAAAGATACTAAGAGTGATCATTGAACAAGAATCAAATCATACAAATCAAGTTGTTTCCATTTTCATGAACATAGGCAAAATGGGTTTCAAATAAAAGTAATCATGAGAAGTAAAGAGATGAACTCAAGAGAAGAAGAAGATGATCATATACCTCAAGTGATGAAAATGGAAGAAGAAAGTTGATGATTCTTGCAACAAAGTAAGCTTAGCTCTTAAGGTTTTAGGAATATATATAATAGTTTAACTATAGTTAGTAATTAACTTAACTAGGGTTATTTTGCTAATCGTGATTAAAATTATGTGTTTCACATAAAATGAAGGTGCGGCTGCTCCTTGTCCACACAAACTAACCTTGGTTCCTTAACCATGGTAAAAATTTAACTAGAATAGGTTAGGTTAAGCTTAGGGATATTTTGGTCATTTTACTTGAAAATTCATGATTACTAGCATTTAATGCTTGTCCCCTTGTCCCCTCAGCTACATTAATTGCTTCTAACACGTCAGCTCCATAATTGACTCCGTCGCTTACCCGACTTATTCCCCGACTTAGGTTTTATGCGTTTTTCTTAAAGATTACGCCCGAATAAAATAATATTATTTCATTCCTAACGAAAAATTTCAAAATACAGAAAATTGTTGGGAGCGAAATATAAAATATAACCATTTCGTTCACGAGTCAAAATTAGGGCTTCTGCTCAGTAAAATCTTACTATCAATGAAAACGCAGACCGGGTTCCGTCTGAATTTTTGACCCAAAATTTCACTGTAACCTTCTACCATAAAGTAGAGTATGAATATGATTTTATTTTATTCAAAAAATCATTTTCTTGTTCTTTGATTAAAATATAAATAATTATATTTTAACCGGTTAAACAACGTAATTAAAAAAGGCTGTTACAATTGATGTGACTGAGGGGACAAGCATTAAATGCGAGGGGATAAGCATTAAATGCAAGCGATCATGACAAAATAAATATCTAGATATTTATGTTAGTGAAAATACTACTTTGCCCTTGGATGTTCTAGGTAATTCCAAGTTTGCCCCTAAGAGTTTTGGACCATTCTACCCCCCTCACTCCCTCACTTGCACTGCTCACACTTAGCCAAATTTCCATTTTTCATTCTAAGGCATTTCCTCACAAAAACACAAAGAACACCATTTTATTTCTTGCTAAGTTCTTCATCAAATCTCTTCATTCCAAGGTGAGGATTCCATTCCTCATCCTCTTAGCTTCATTAATCCCCAACAAATTTCCATTTTCATCAACTATTTCTCAAATTTCAATTGCTAGATCTAGTTTTACAAATAATTCTAGAAAATCATAGAAAAATCATTTTGATGTGGTACCAATTTCTATGAAATTTCCTCCTATTTCTTCTACTCATGGCCGAATCCAGGCATATGTGGGTTAAATGGATTTTGTTCAGTTTTCAACTTATATGAGGTTGGTTATAAGCTATCTAGGGTTTCTATATTCTAAATCCAAGAGCTTGAAAACAAAAGAAATTTCTAACCTATTTTTGTCTTGTTGGCCGAAAGTCCTTCAAAAGGGGTCAGAGGAGATTTTGTTCAAACTTTAATTGGATGATGACTTGTATAAACTATCTAAGGTCTCTAGGTTCTAGATCCAAGAGTATGTGAGCAAAAGAAATTTCTAGCCTATTTTACTATGCTTGGCCGAAACCCCAACCCTAGATGTTAGATGATTTTGTTCAAATTTTTGACTTGATCTATGTTAGTTAAGACTCGAGTAACTAGGATCCACAAGATGGAATTTAGAAAATTACTATAGCCCAATTTTTGAGTCATGGCCGAACCTAACCTAATGTGGTCATAGTTGGATTTTGTTTGATTAATTTATTGTTATGTTGTTTTGGTTGAAGGTAATCGATAACTTATGGTGTGGTAATGAGGAAATTCACTTTCGTGATTCCGGTGATAAACTCAGGTGGGAGAAAGGATCAACATGTCGTCGGAATGGATAAGTAGCATATTTTATAATAATGGTGTAAGGCGACCTAAACCCTACTAGTGGTCGAGTAATCGACAATACCAAAATCGTATTGGAAACTACTCTGTAGTATCAATGATGATTTGGGGATTGTAGGTTTATCGTCGTTAGGATACTTTTAGAATATTTGAGGATGTCTGATTTGATTACTATTGAACTGTTTGTGATGAGTTGGTTGAGGAAATCTACTGTATGTGACATTTTATTTTGTTGTTTGAATATTTTATTATTATTGTGTTGTGTATGATATGCCTGGTTTGATAACATGCGTAGTTGGTATTTAGGCAAGGATATGTGTTATTCGGGAGATATGCATGTGGGTGAGAGAATGATTGTGACTTAGGGGTGCCTAGGTGGTAACAGATGCGGGTCAGTGAGATTCATATATTTGCATTGTTGTTCACAACCGTGTGTTGGGAACACACAAGGACCGAAGTTCTCGCGGGACCGTCCCAACTAAGATTTAGGCTGTGTAGCTATAGTGTCATTGCTTTGCATGAGCGCCTTACTGGGAATGAGGGTGTACATCGGAGAAATTGTGCAGCTATAGTGTCATTGATATTCATGAACACCATCGTGATCGAACGAGGGTGTGCACCGGTGTTTGGGGACGCGTAGCTTGGACGACTGACTAACATCCCTCAGCGGGCAAGGGATGTGTAATATGATTGGTGGTGGCCACGTCAGCATAAAGGTTTTAGTCGCATGAGAGTGAGGCTAGAGGAAGATATGGTGATTAAGGATGATTGTTAGTTATGTGTGATGCTTGTCTTTGATTGTTGTTATATTATATGCTATGATTCTTTTAGCTTATGATGAAAGAACTGTTTCTTATCTCCCTATTTCTGTATTTTGTGTATGTTTACTTTATTCCATGAGAAGACTATATGGAAGAACCAGTTGTTGAGGAGTTGGATAGAACTCCGTATGAACCTGACACGGGAAGAAGAGCAGTGGATTCGAGTAATATAGTTTTGTGTATAAGGCCAGTGCATCTTGTTAGACGTTTGAATTTTCCGCTAAGTATAACAGTTTGTATAATTATGTACCTGCGAGGGATCCTACTGATAGGATACCCTAACACTAGTGCAAGAAGTTGATGTAAGCCAAGGGGGGGCAAGTCAACTTCTCAACAAAGATTACAAGAGCCCAATAAAGACCATGGGTCAGGAAGCTAATCAAAGACTTGATGGGCCCATGACAAGAGTTATGACCAAGAAAACCCAACAAGCCTTGATTCACATATTGGTTCTAATAATGGAAGCAAGTCCAAATGCAAGAGTTGAAGGAATGGGGCCCAAGTTGATCACCTACCTTGTCCAACTAGAAGATCCTTGAATATGATCAAGTGGGGAGTGCACCAAGAATAAAGACCATTACTAGTTGTTTTATTTTAATCTAATAATTGTAATAGGTTATATAAGTGGGTCCAAACTTGTGAAATGTTACAAATAGACCAAGCCCACTAATAACCAATGTTACACAAGTTTAGAAGCTTAGAGGGAGGGATCTTTTGGTTTGCATGCCATTAGTGACTCCTATAAGTTCTAGGTGTTTTATTTGGTTTGTTAATTATATGGGAGTTACACTTTTAATTTGAGAAGTAAGTGTAACCACCACATAATAATAGAGTTAGAGTCTTAAGGGGGGGGGGGGGGGGGGGGGGGGGGGGATGGGGCGTGACAATAATGATTGGGGGCTGAATTGTTGGCTGAGTTAAGTTAGATGTTAGTGTCATGAATTAGGCTATTCAAGTGTGGGGGTTATGGTATTGAGAAGGCAAGGAAAACCAAAAGTTGGCAGCCATCCTTCTATATGTATTTTCGCCCATAACATGTAAATGTTAACTTGGAAGTTGAATTTTGGATTGATATCCATTGTGAGAGATTTGTTCTCTTGGGTTCTTGGATGAACCAAACCTTGTTCTTATCAAGAATCCAAGACTCTTGTGGCGAACCTCATTGGCTTATCAAACTACCCAGTTTGTGGCGCCTTACTTCATCTCTATCTTCCTCCATTTTCATGTTTTCTTCACTTTATTTTGGTTACTAAAGTGTGTACAATTTTATCTTGCTCTTGATTGTAATTTGCGCCATTTATATGTTAAAGAATTCAACCAAATAGATCATGTAAAGGCATCCCTCCATTTGGATGTCATCAGAAGTGCTTTTTACGTCAGTCAAAATTGATTTTACACGTCAGAATAATGTCTGACGTAAATACAGCTGACGTTAATAGTTAATATTTTAACGTTAGTTGTTTAAATAACTGACGTTAAAAGTAAAACTATTAATGTCATTTTTTTATTAAAACTGATGTTAATAGTGTAAAACTAATGTCAGTTGTATTAATGAACTGATGTTAATAGTTAAGTTTTTAACATCAGTTTTATTAAACAACTGACGTTAATAGAGTATCTTTTTTTTTTAAATACTATTAACAACTGATTCAGTAAACATCCCAGTAATATTCATGTCAATTAACCAATCCCTGCATTCAGTAAACAGTCCAGTCCAGTAAACAGTCTAGTAACAGTCTTCACTTAAATTTCATTAATAAAAGAAAAGTATATATAGATAAAGGAACAAATGGGTGGATAAAAAATCAAAACCCCATTGTTAGAAAAAACATAACTAAAAGTTTCTATACTAATTACTACACACCTACATATAATAAGTTTCTATACTAATTACTAACTACACATCTTCTATATACTCCTGAGGTATACTTTCAGGCAATCCTTTCTCTTTAGCATACTTGAAGAAGAATTCTGCAAACTTTTGTCAAGAGGAGATTGGTCGCTTTTAAAAGCCTGCACACGTTCAAATAAATCACGGTAACATTAATTAATGCAAGGAAAAGGAAATTACGAGCAACTGCCAATGCCCTCTCATTATGTACGGTGCCAGATATAGCTCCTTGTGATCATCACCTCCCAGTAATCTCTTTAAGTACGATGTGACTTCGTTGTGATTGGCAAAGAATTCAGGCTGAAGGGAGTAGGGCTCGAAGAAGCCGAATTGGTTGGAGCCCATCTCGAGTTGAAGTCGATGGAGATACCTACGATATGAATACAGTAAATCATAAAATTCAAATAAAATATATAAATTGAATTAATTATAAAATTATAAAGCATACTTACGTCGACCAAAGACTCACAATCCCGGTAGATAGGTGCTGGCCATCATTGCAAAAATACTCAATATCATCACCACATAATACAAATCCAAGCTCATGCTCATGAAATGGGCGTGCCAGCCAACCATCATGCTCCAACTCCCATTGAAAAAGCATGGGCGCATAATCCTCACCAATCGAGAACAACCGAGTCATGAGAGACATCTTACCCGCCTTTGCCTTCAATATTAAATAAATCAGGTATATAAGTTGTTGATAGTTAAAAAAAAATAAAAAAATAAGTAATTAATTGACAAATTTGGACATTAATAATGAATATATACCTTCCATGCCAACTCGAGCTCTCGCTACGCCAGCTCAAACTCCTGCCATTTCGCTTCCAACTCAAGCTCACGGCGTCGGATCTCCACCTCCCGCTCCCTATCTGCCAACTCATCCACCTCCACATGTGTCCTATTATAGCTCTCTTTTGTGCTCAGATGTGAAGGGTTGGCAGCTCCCGCGGTGTCCTGGGAACCCATGGAGACAAGCTCCCTAACAAGCGCCTGCTTGAAATCTGGGTTGGATAAGAAGTGGCTTATCAGATGGCCTGTAATGGCTGGGTTCAAGAATAGCTGCTGTGTGATGGATTCTCTAAGTGCATCCTCATCGACGACCCGTCTTCGTGAACTAGACTTGCCATAATATTCTTTGATGCCCACCGTCTCTGGAACACCGATCATTGCCTAGAGCATTGAGCAATATGTCCCGGTGTCTAGAAGGGACGAATGAGCCCTGGGAGCATTTTTCCTCAAGCTCCATCTACAATGAAGAATTGAAAAAAACGTGTAAGAGAAAGGTGTTCCTTAAAAATATCAACCATATACAGATTACAAATATCAACTATAAATGCATATAGTTAGTTACTTACAATCTTATCTACCACATCGGGAGTGGCTTCAGCTTTAAAATAGCCTTTCTTTGTCATCCAACGGCTAACCAGGCATCCTCGCGCGGGATGGGTGACGGAGGACTAACTGGTGTGCCCTCAGGCACCTCTCCATTTGCTATCCTCGCAGCCTGCTCCTCCTGCTTCACCCTCAGCTTCTCCGCCATCATCTCGTCGATCCTAGTGGCGTACCCACCCTGAGACAAGGTGTGGGAATGGATGTTCTTAGCTTGATTCTTCCTACCCCTCTCCGCCTTAGTCTGTTTAAACAAAAACACATAATTAATAGAGTTAAATACATTTAATTTCTTTACTTAAATGATCTTTAAGAAGCATAAATAAATCAACTTCATCAACTAACCTGAAATTTGGCATCATGTCGACTCCTAACAAAGTCATCCCACGTCCCCCTATCAATCCAGGGGTAATCCAAGAACATCTTATCAAGCTTCTTCTTCCCAGATACATAGAACCTAGTAAGATCATGCTTGAACCCACTCCAGCGCCTTGCCCCAAATGAGAGCCATTTCTTCTGATGATGCTCGTCATTCGGCACTGTCCAAGCTATCTACACATTAAATACATATAACAAACAGGATGAATTAGAACTCGAATAATTATTTAATAATGTACATCAAAAGAATGTAAAAGTAAAATACCATGATAGCCTCCCAAATCTGAACCTTAACGTTCTGTGGAACGTCATCCCAATGGTTGTATAGGATGCTAACGTGCTGCTTGGTTTGTAGAATCACCCACGTTTTAAATTCTCTTGCATGGGGGCCTTGGGGCTTTAGTTTATCATCAAAGGACACCTCAAGCTTCTGACCACTTTGCCTAGCTTTCTCTAATTTCTTCAATGACGTGGCTCCTCTACCCCATTTCCTCCGAGACTGTGATGTCTGTTTGGACAAAAAAATGTTAAATTAGAGGGTTATGTATAACAAGGATAAATAAAGAATATATAAAGAACTTAAACTTACATTATAAATACTGGTTAAATTTTATATAACATGTAAACTTACAGTATCATCAGGCGTAGGCCCCATAGTGTCCTCTCGTGCATGCGGGTCCGAGTGATCCATGTGTATGCCTGTTCAGAAACGGTAAATATTAAAATATGTTATTTTAACATGGATAACTAAAGATAAATAAAAAATAGCATACTCACATTACCTATGTTAGAGATAAGCTATGGCTTATCACACATACTCACAGAAACATCAAAAATATCATAGCAAATAATGATTTCTTTGCCTCAGATAAATCTAAAACGTATGATACTAATGTTCAGTTAGACAAGTCTATGCCAGATTAAGCACCAACATACAGTTCAGTGCATTCCCTAAACAAGCAACAACATACAGTTCAGTACAGTTCAGTGCATTCCCAAATTTACTTAACATAAAAAATGCAGCCCATATCTAAATTACAGGAACATAACAACCTCAAGAAACAGTTTCAACTAATCCAAAATCCCACAAGCAAACATACACAAATTGAGAAAAACAAAAGGTTCTACAAGCAAGTTCTAACAACTGAAAAGAAAAACAACAAAATAAAAAAGTGAAGAGATTAGTGTTCATATTAGGGTTCAATACCTTACAGATGGGAGATTGAAAGGCGCTCGAGTAGTGGTGGCCGCGCGCGGTACAGAACCTGTTAAAGATGGGAGAGGGAGTTGTGAAAGATTAGGGTTAGGGCACGCGATGGAGAGGGGAGAGAGCGAGAGAGAGGAGCACGTGGTGGAGAGGACCTAATGGTGGTGGCGGTGGACAAGAGCACGCGGTGGAGAGGAGATCACTTGGAAGGGTTAGGGAAGAGAAGGTTTGAGAGAGAAC
The DNA here is from genome assembly GCA_035048595.1 of Echinosophora koreensis. Taxonomy (NCBI): domain Eukaryota; kingdom Viridiplantae; phylum Streptophyta; class Magnoliopsida; order Fabales; family Fabaceae; genus Echinosophora; species Echinosophora koreensis. The sequence continues at coordinate 293,899 of JAPCYP010000102.1, forward strand.
AGAGAACAGAGTGAGTGAAAGGCGTGGGGGTAACGTATAGTTGGTAAAAAAATTAAAAACTACCTTTAACGTCAGTCGTTACAATAACTGACATTAAAAGTTAAGTCACTCACTTTTAATGTCAGTTCTATAAACAATTGACTTTAAAAGGTTAACTTTTAACGTCAGTTGTTTACAGAACTGACGTTACAAGTGAGTCACTTAACTTTTAACGTCAGTCCTTATAACAACTGACGTTAAAAGTGAATTAAGGGAACCTGATATTTGCAAAACTGCCACTGCCTCCTTTTTAACGTCTAACTTTTGGTTAACTAACGTAAACCTTTCCCGTTTATTGTATATTTTGCACTAGTGCAAACAGTGTTTTGTATGGTGATGGATAAACATAATTGTATGTGTAACATAACTATGGTGTGTTTAACTTTCAAAAGTGTATGGTTGTATATAAGTTTTAAACTTCTTCATATTTTCGGATTAGGTTTAACGTTAAGAACGCGAATAAGTTTAAATAAATAATTAATGGCACAACGGGGTGTGTCATTTGTTGCTATCAGTCTATCAGAGCAGTTTGATTTTGTTCAGACTGTGAGGTATAGGATGTTCTTACTGGCTATGTCTAGTTGAATCCACATCGGATATTTACTATGTTTAGAAGTTGGGTAATGAGTTTGAACGCGATAAATAACAATGGTATGGCATATAGTATTTATATACTTGATTATGTGGTATTATATGTTGCCGAAGTTAAGGATGTAGGAATGAATACTTTCCTAAAAGGGAAGCCACCACAGTTTCGAGGAGATTATGACCCAAAGAAGGCAGAGTGGTGGGTGCAAGAGTTAGAGAAGATATTCAATACCACTATACAGAGGATAGGAAGGTGACTTATGCTGCCTTCATGCTGACAGGAGGAGCAGAGTCTTAGTGGAGAGGCAAGAAAACATTACTAGAAGCAGAAGGCAGACTGATCAGCTGGCAGTTATTTCGTGACTATTTCCTCGGGAAATATTTTCTGCAACTAGTCTGACGTGAGAAAGAGGGGGAGTTCATGAATCTGAAACAGGGCAACATGACTATTGGGGATTATGCGTCACGCTTTGAGGCTCTGATTTAGTTTTCAGAGTTCTACCAGAGATTTCCCGATGAGGATAGGCACTGTAGAAGGTTTGAAGAGGGACTGCGACATGAACTACAGAGAGCAATCGTGTCTCTCGATATCCAGAGTTTTCCGGAGCTGGTTGAGAGATGCAGTGCCATTGAAAGCATAGATCAGAGGCAAGCTACTGAACATAGGTAACAGAGGAGTGGAGGCCCCTGCTCGATTAGGTTTTCAGAGGAGAGAAGGTAGTGGTTCCCAGTGGAGACGGGGACCAAATATCAGACCAGTGCAGGCAGTTGCACCAGCAACAGTTGCTACAGCACAAGTGGTTGGAATGGACCAGCAACAGCAAGGCTTAGATTGTTTCAGATGCGGAGGACCGCATTATGTTAGAGATTGCAGGGAGAGATCTGGTTGTTTCCACTGTGGGAAACCAGAGGGGTATGCAGCAGCCGGTAGTTGCTGGTAGAGGGGCCAATGTTGAAAGAGGTGGCTGGAAGGGGAGTTCCAGCAACTGGACCACACGTGGCCAGACCTCAGGCCACTGGAAGAGTGTTTATCGTGAGTGGAGTTGAATCCTCTCAATCTGCAGATCATATACAAGGTATGTGCTTGATATCAGGTAGAGTCTCGTTTGTGTTGTTTGACTCAGGTGCTATATTTCGCACGAGTGTGTAGATCACCAATTGCTTGTTTCTAGATTACCTTATACCTTTACCGTATCTACTCCCCCTAGTGATTCTTTGACTACTATGTCTGTATGTTTACAGTGTCCTATAGTTGTTGAAAAAAGGACATTTACTATAGACCTTGTCTGTTTGCCTATGCAACAGATAGATGTTTTCCTTGGGATGGATTGGCTTTCGGCTAACCATGTAATGCTAGATTGTTCTAGTAAGACCTTATCATTTCTTGAGTCTTCTAGCATAGTATCTACCAATGAAGGAGTATCCATAAGGAGTGATGATTCTCGGCAGTAAGTGATGTTGTTCGTAGTGGAAGCTAATGAGACTCCTAGTATAGATTCTATGCCTATTGTGAGAGAGTTTCCTGAGGTTTTCCCTTCCGATGTTCCAGGTTTTCCACCAAAGAGAGAGGTGGAATTCACCATAGATCTTGTACCGAGGACAGGACCTATATCTATAGCGCCCTATCGGATGTCACCTGGAGAGTTGGCGGAGTTAAGGAAACAATTGGATGACATGTTGGGGAAATAGTTCATAAGTCCGAGTGTTTCACCGTGGGGAGCTTCGGTGCTGTTTGTTAAGAAAAAGGATGGAAATGCTAGGTTGTGCACGGATTACAGACCGTTGAAAAAGGTAACAATCAAGAACAAATATCTGTTGCCTAGGATAGATGATCTGATGGAGAAGCTGAAGGGAGCAACAGTGTTTTCTAAGATTGATTTGATGTCTGGATACAATCGGATTAGAGTAAGGAAGGAAGATATACTTAAAACAGCTTTTAGGACGAGGTACGGGCATTACGAGTATTTAGTTATGCTTTTCGGTGTGACTAATGCTCCAGTAGTGTTTATGGATTACATGAACATAATTTTTAGACCGTTCCTTGATAAGTTTGTTGTGGTGTTCATCGACGACATCCTTATCTCTTCCGGTACGCGGGAAGATCATGATGAACCTCTGAGAGTGGTGTTGCAGGTTTTGAAGGATAGGCAGCTTTATGCTAAGCTGTCCAAATGTGAGTTTTGGATGGAGGAAGTTCAGTTTCTTGGACATGTGATCAACAAAGAAGGAATATCAGTAGATTCAGCTAAGGTTGAGGCAGTTCTTAAGTGGGAACGACCTAAGTCAGTAAGTGAGGTACGGAGTTTCCTAGGATTAGCTGGATATTATCGGAGGTTTATAGAGGGTTTCTCGAAGATTGCGTTGCCTATGACGCAGTTGACGAGGAAAGACAAGTGTGAGCAGAGTTTTCAAAAGCCGAAGGATAGGTTGACTACATCACTGTTGTTTTGGCTTCAAAGACTCAAGAGGGGGGGGGGGGGGGGGTGAATTGAGTTTTCAAAAACTTTCCTTCTTTTAAAAAATCTTTTCAAAAATTTTGTTTCACAAAACTTTAGTTTTCAGAAATGTGTTGCCTCAGGATCTTAGTTAAAACAGAAAAGGGGTTTTATGAAATCTTGAATTTGATTGATGAGGATAAGAAGAATGAATCAGTAATTATAGAATTCAACTCAAGTTCTCAACTTTACAAACACACTTGCAATAATCAGTTAAGCCTTTACAGAATAAGATCAAGTTAAGGAGGTTTCAGATACAAGCATAAACTGATCAAGAACAATCAATACAAACTAAGTTTCAGTGTTAAAGAACAGAAATTATCAACTCAGTTTTCATTCCTTAATTACACAAGATTGATTTCAAATGTAGCACTTAAACAACAGATTTTAAAAACACAATTTCTATTTCAGATTACACAATGTTCAATTCAAGTTTTGCATATCAAGAACTGAACTTTCAAGAACTATGAATATCAAATATTACAGTTTATATGCGCAAGACAGAAATTGAAGAGTTTTGAGTTTAGGAGTACCACACAACTAGATTTATCCTGGTTCGGTCACCACCACTGTGACCTACATCCAGTCCCCACTCCACATGTGGGTTTTCACACACTATCACAATAAGCTTTAGCCAGGTAGCTTGAAAAACCTTTACACCACAAAGCACTCCTTCACCTTGAGATACCACACTCTTGTGAAGAAACCTCAATCAATGTTCATCCTTAGGATTCCTCACCCTAATCACACAGAGAGACTCCCCCTCTCTTACAATCAAATAGAACAGAAAAATTGATTCCTAAACTCTCAAAAGTTCAGATACACAAGTGGAAGCTCTAATGAGAATGAAACACTCTTTTCACAATATGCTCCAGAAAGATGATGAATGATTTTCACAATTGATCTCTCAAATTGATTTCGTGTAATTCTGATATGTTATGAGGGTTCCTTTGATCCCACTTTATATAGAAAACAAGTTATAGCCGTTTGGGATCAATCAAAATAGATTTGGGTTTGATAGTAGAATCTGTTGAACTGATTCAAGTTCTTGGACAGGGGTTGAGCACAGGGATGAATTAACCATTTTTCATACTGATAGTTTCTGTACACCTGTGTAGTACATGGCTGTATGAGTTCTTTCAAAACTTGATCTTGGTTAATCCACCAGTACACCCATTCAGTACATCTATGTATTAATGAACATCAGATTTTCCAGAAACTTGAATACACGCTTACATAGTATATGTACAGGGCTGTATTCAGTTAACCATTTATAACTGATCTGATTTCATGTTGTTCATAGGTGTAGTACATCTATGTACTGAATATCAAGAAACTTATATTCATTTGTCAGTTACAGAAAATGATATATATCCATTGAATACATGGCTGTACTGACAAAGAGTTTTCTTAATTTCCAAAAATCATTTTCATTAAAACTTATTCCTTTTTAATGCAGATTATGAAAACTGATTTTCTTCATACGTCTTTTTAAATGAGCTATTTGTGAATAAGAGATTTCTTCTCTTACAAATCATCTAAGACTTAAATCTAATTCTTCTTTAAGCTCTTGTCTTGATGACTCCTTGATTTTGTCCTTGCTTGTTGCTCCTTGAGCTCTCCAAGTTGTTCTTTTGATTTCTTCAAGTTCTTCTTTGGATATTCCATTTGGATTGCTTACTGAACTTGATATTTTCAGCTTGATACCTGTCTTTGCAATTTGATACTAAAAACACTTGCACACACATTAAATTGTATATTTGTCATACATCAAAATCTCTGAGTCATTGAGTCTTACAAACTCCCCCTTTTTGATTATGACAAACTTTTTAACAAATTATAGAATCAGAGTGTAAGTGTAGCAGAAGCTAAGTGTTTTTATCAGTTCATAAATTATTGTATCAGAACATATAAAGCACACGGTATCAGAGCTTTCAAGCAAATGATTATTATTCCCCCTTGATCATATAAGCTCCCCCTCAAAATATGCATATTTAATTTGTTTCCTTTCTCTATATCATATAAGCTTCCCCTCAATATATGCATATTTAATGTGTTTCGTTTCTCTATATTTTCCTACCCTTTTTGGCATTATCAAAGAAGGTAAAGAAATAACCATTCAAAGCAATAGAGAAGATATTCAAACATAGCATAGCATATTTAAAAAAGATGTTCATAACAAAGGGATAGGTGCAGGAAAAATTAAAACAGAATCCATCAAACAATTACAGACCAAGGCATTTAGCCTTTCAAAACAAATCAAAATAAGTTCTAAGTCCTAAGAACTCCTAGAACTAATTGTCTCCTTGGTCTTGAGATGATGGTTCAGCAGGGGTGTCCTCAGTTTGTTGCTCAACTTCCTCCATAGCAGCTCTTGCAATGTCAGCAATATCAACATTTTCTGGTTCAGGTGCATAAGGTTCAGGGTTAGGAAAGTCAACTCCTAATGCTTCTTTGATTTGATCAACACTCTTTTCCAGTTCAGACATCCTTAAATTCAGACTAGTCATTGCATTCAGTTGCACTAGATGTCTTTTGGTTTGTCTGCCATCCATGTTTCTTAGCATGGTGTCGCGACCGTCCCGTCCGGGAGCCGCGATTGGAAAAAATAAACAGAGGAGTCGCCACCAAATTTAATTTTAGGAAAAATTTGGAAAAAACCAAATATTAAAGGTAACTGGTCTTTTTTTTTAAAAAAATTTGAGATTTGAGTTCGGGAGTCTGTTACGAGTAGGGAAGGTGTTAGCACCCTACACCGCCCGTCCTAAGACGGTACCTCAAGTTAATTATGCAAACTCTCAATAACTTTTAAGAAATATTTATTTTACCCAAAAAAGAATAAAAAGAAAATAAACACAAAATTAGGAAAATTTTAATTTTTAGCTTGACGGAATGATTATTTCCGCTCCTACGTATTCCCGGGTGCAATGAGAAATTCAAAGCTACGTAGTTCTTCTAAAAAATACTTGGTCGGTTAGGTTTTAGTTTTTTTTTTATTGTTAAAAAAAATTATTTTTTATCATTTAATAAATAAAGTTTTATTTCATTTTTATTTAAGAGAAAAGGACATTTGTTTTGTATTTTAGACTCATTTATCTTTTTATTTGGTCTTAGAAAAGGATTTATAACAAGAAATTGGACCCAAACTTGAAAATATTAGACCATTAAAAAAAAAACAACCCATAACTCTTAGCCCATTAACCATTAGACCCAGCAAAGCAATAAAAACAAATAAAAAAAATCAGATCACTTAAAAGAGTTTGAAGCAGAGTTCATCTTCTACCCGATGCAGCACGGCGACGAAACTGAGCAGTGTCCGACGGCGAGATCGTGTGAAGGCCGAGACCTCTGCAGCGGCTAATCGGCGAAGAGAAACGCGGCGGTTTCTGGAGCGAGGTGCGGCGGTCCCGGCGTGTCACGCAGTGATGATAGTGGAGTTCGTGATGTTGAGCAGAAAACGCAGATCTGGAAATTGGAGATGTTAACCGATGCAACGCTTCTGGAACTTCTGGCTCAGTTCCTCACGGCGGAGAGGGGTATGCGGCGGAGATGGTAGTGCGTTGCGTCACCTACGAAGGAGGCAGACCAGCAGCTACACGGGAACTACCTCAACTGGCAGAGGCGCGGGATGGCGGAGCGTAACGATGGCGGAGCTTGGCGGATCGGGGTTGCTATTGTGGAATCACAGTGATGGAGTCACTGTGATGCTGTTTGATTGCAAGTGATCTAGGAAGACAATGGTGGAAATTGGGCAATGGTGGTGATGGAATAAATGAAGGTGAGAATGAAATGCAGGAAGAGAGTGGTAGAAGCTAGAAAAAATCTCAGAAAAACTTGGGTGTTCAATCCGAATTTTCCCCCTTTGCTAGTGCATTTGTGCGCTTTATTTATAGAAAGAATGGGTAACAGAATTCCTTTTTAGAAGAGATAACAAAAATCAGTAGGTTTATCTTCAAAGATATCATTATCATAATCTGATTTGTGATTATGTTATCATAATCAATAAAACTAACTGATTCATCATCTTTTATCTAAACAAAACTCTGAATGCAATTTGGATCACTTTTATCAAACCGAACCGAATTTAACTTGCCATTATCATCATTTTTTTTTATCAGCTTTTTTATTATTATTATTATTTTTTTTTTATTTTGTTTATCCCTTTTATTATTGAATAAAACAGATCGGACAAAATAGGGTGTTCACAGCTGCCCCTCTTTACTTGTTTCTTATGAGATAAGAGGTGTAACCGTAGTTATCCTTTTATCATTATGAGAAGCAAGGAAAGAAATGAACTACGATTTTGTTCGGAAGAAGTTTTATTTATTTATTTATTATTTACAGAAACGGTATCCTTATAAGCTTTAGGCGAAAGAAGCTCACGGAGATGATTTCCGCAGGAGTTCGAAGGGAAATATAAGACAAGTTCACGGAGACGGTTTCCGCAGGAACTCGAAGAAAAATATAAGACAAGTTCACGGAGACGGTATCCGCAGGAACTTGGAAAGGTGCTCACGGAGATGGTTTCCGCAGGAGCTCGAAGGGAAATATAGGACAAGTTCACGGAGACGGTATCCGCATGAACTTGGAAAGAAGCTCACGGAGATGGTTTCCGCAGGAGCTTGGAAAGAAGCTCACGGAGATGGTTTCCGCAGGAGCTCGAAGGGAAATACAAGACAAGTTCACGGAGACGGTATCCGTAGGAACTTGGAAAGAAGCTCACGGAGATGGTTTCCGCAGGAGCTTGAAGGGAAAAATAAGACAAGTTCACGGAGACGGTATCCGCATGAACTTGGAAAGAAGCTCACGGAGATGGTTTCCGCAGGAGCTTGGAAAGAAGCTCACGAAGATGGTTTCCGCAGGAGCTCGAAGGGAAATATAAGACAAGTTCACGGAGACGGTATCCGCAGGAACTTGGAAAGAAGCTCACGGAGATGGTTTCCGCAGGAGCTTGAAGGGAAAAATAAGACAAGTTCACGGAGACGGTATCCGCAGGAACTTGGAAAGAAGCTTACGGAGATGGTTTCCGCAGGAACTTTAAGAGGATCAGATTGTGCATTTTTTTATTTTTTTTTTATTTTTTATTTTTTAAAAAAATTATTAAAAAATTTTACTGCTATTCCCTTATTGTTTTGATCACAGCCAAATCAGGATGAACTAGAGCAAAATTTTCTGAGTCGACTAGTCCTTTGCTTATTCTAACGATACCTTGCTTCTTATCGAAGACAATGATTATCCCAATGGATGAAAGTATCTGATTGCTCTTTCTTTTTTTTCTTTTCTTTTCTTTTCTTTCTTTCTTTCTTTCTTTCTTTCTTCTTTTTTTTTTTTTTTTTTTTTTTTTTTTGGGAAATCATTGCATGCCCATGACCTTAAGGCTTCTCAAAGAAATTCTATATTTTTATAGTTATCGAGACATGTTTTCACATTTCAGTATATGATTATCAAGATGAATGCACACAATTAATGATGGGTGACAAGCGAGAAGAAAACAAAAGGATTGGAGTTGGAAGACAATGTTATTATAGTGAAAATGAAGAGGCTACAAGGTCAATGTTCAGGCTTGCAACATCCATAGGAAAATGGTACTATGGAGTCACATTTCTTCAAGTGACACTCTTTACAATGACTGATGTTAATGTTCCATATATAACTTTGAACACCCGTTAACCAATCTTTGAGGATATGATTTGCCCTAGTATTCATGCGCCACTATCTCAATCTGCACATATCACTGCCCCAATCTTCAAATATTACTGCCCCAGTTTACCAACTTGGTGCACTTCCCTTTTTTTTTTTTTTTTTTTTTAATTAAACCCTAACTTTTGCCTAGACCGCCTTTTCAGGTTTTCAGTCTAGCGAGTTATTCTAACTTTTGCCTAGGCTGCCTTTTCAGGTTTTCAGCCTAGCGAACTTCTCTCTCTCTGTTTTTTTTTTTTTTTTTTGGGAAGTGCACTCAAGCATAGTATTTCTTAACTACGTCTGAATTCACAGGAAGTGGCAAATCTTCACCATCTATCTTTGTGAGAATAAGAGCTCCTCCAGAGAAGGCTTTTTTCACAACATATGGTCCCTCATAATTCTGGGTCCACTTTCCTCGGGGATCCTTTTGGATCGGGAGAATCTTTTTTAGCACCAAGTCTCCCTCTCGAAATTGTCGAGGGCGCACTTTTTTATCATAAGCTTTCATCAATCTCTTCTGGTAAAGTTGACCATGGCACAATGCAGCTAATCTCTTCCCTTCAATGAGGATCAATTGATCGAGTCGGGCTTGGACCCATTCAGCTTCTTCTAATTCGGCTTCCATCAATACTCTTAATGAAGGGATTTCTACTTCAATTGGTAAAACTGCCTCCATCCCATAAACCAAAGAATACGGAGTTGCCCCAGTCGAAGTTCGAATGGAAGTACGATAGCCATGTAGTGCAAAAGGTAACATTTCACTCCAGTCCTTATATGTCACAACCATTTTTTGAATGATCTTCTTGATATTCTTATTGGCTGCTTCGACTGCCCCATTCATTTTTGGACGGTATGGGGAAGAATTGTGGTGCTTTATATTGAAACTCTCGCACATCTCTTTCATCATTTTGTTATTCAAGTTGGTTGCATTGTCAGTGATGATTTCCTTTGGCAACCCATAACGACAGATCAAATCTTTTTTAACAAACTTAATCACGACATTTCTGGTCACGTTAGCATATGATGCGGCTTCAACCCACTTTGTGAAATAATCAATTGCAACCAAAATGAAGCGATTTCCGTTGGAGGCTTTTGGTTCAATTGGTCCAATGACATCCATTCCCCACATTGAAAATGGCCAGGGGGCAGACATGACATTTAGAGGTGTTGGTGGTGCGTGAACCTTATCAGCATATGTTTGACATTTATGGCACTTCCTTGCATAATTAAAACAATCGGCCTCCATTGTCAACCAGTAATGGCCACCTCTTAATATTTTTCTAGCCATTGCATGACCGCTGGCGTGGGTTCCAAAAGATCCTTCATGTACTTCTTTGATTATTTGATTGGCCTCTTTTGCATCGACACATCTTATAAGCACCATGTCATGATTTCTTTTATAAAGAACATCCCCATCTAAAAAGAAGCCCATTGCGAGTCTTCTTAAAGTTCTTTTGTCATTTTCAGAGGCACCTAGGGGGTATTCTCGACTTCTGAGAAAACACTTGATATCATGGTACCACGGCTTCCCATCAAACTCTTCTTCTACCACATGACAATATGCAGGATGGTTACGACTTTCCATTTGAATGAGTGGCAAGCATTTCTCATCACTCACTTTGAACATTGAAGATAAGGTTGATAGTGCATCGGCTAATTGATTGTCTTCTCGAGGGATGTGTTCAAAAGTGATTTCTTCAAACTGTTCGATTAATCCCTTGATATACTTATGATACGGGATTAACTTGGAATCTCGAGTTTCCCAATCTCCTCTTAACTGGTGGATGACCAAAGCAGAGTCCCCGTATACCTCGAGCCTTTTTGCCTTGGATTCTATTGCTGCTCGTATCCCTAGGGCACAAGCCTCGTATTCGGCCACATTATTTGTACAATCGAAACAGAGTCTTGCAGTAATGGGGATAAGATCATTTGTCGGGGAGATTAAGACGACTCTGATTCCGTGCCCCAGTGCATTAGATGCTCCATCAAACAACAACTTCCATTTTTCTATTTCTGATGATTGTTCATGCTCAAACAAAGCCATTATATCTTCATCTGGAAAATCACATTGCATTGATCTATAATTCTCTACAGGTTGATTGGCCAGATAATCTGCAAGGGCACTACCCTTCACTGACTTTTGAGTGACATAGACAATATCATATTCTGATAGCATGACTTGCCAGCGGGCTATCCTTCCTGTCAAAGCAGGTTTCTCAAAAATGTACTTGATTGGATCCATTTTGGATACCAACCAAGTAGTGTGACTTAGCATATACTGTCTTAACCGGCGGGTTGCCCATGCCAACGCACAACATGTTCGTTCTAGCAATGAGTAATTAACTTCACTACCTGTGAACTTCTTACTCAGATAGTATATAGCATGCTCTTTCTTACCCGATTCATCATGTTGTCCTAATACACAACCCATTGATTCATTTAGCACCGTTAAATATAAGATAAGAGGTCTTCTGGGCACCGGGGGTATTAAGATAGGAGGTTCTTGTAAGTATTTCTTGATCTTTTCAAATGCTTTTTGGCAATCCTCATTCCACTTCACCGTTTGATTCTTACGTAGCAGCTTAAAGATTGGTTCACAAGTTGCAGTTAATTGGGAAATGAACCTAGCAATGTAATTCAATCGCCCTAAAAAACCACGGACTTCTTTTTCTGTTTGAGGCGCCGGCATATCAATGATTGCTCGAACTTTTTCTGGATCAACCTCTATACCCCTCTGGCTAACTACAAACCCCAAAAGTTGGCCCGATTTTACTCCAAAGGTGCATTTGGCCGGGTTTAATCGAAGTTTAAACTTTCTCAATCGTTCAAAAAGCTTTTGCAAATCATTAACATGGTCTTCTTCATATTTGGATTTCGCGATCATATCATCCACATAAACCTCTATCTCCTTGTGCATCATATCATGGAATAAAGTCACCATAGCCCGCTGATATGTTGCCCCTGCATTCTTTAGACCAAAAGGCATGACTTTATAGCAAAAGGTTCCCCATAGGGTGACGAATGTAGTCTTCTCCATATCTTCAGGAGCCATCCTAATTTGATTATAACCCGAGAATCCATCCATGAAAGAAAATAATGCATGCCGAGAAGTATTATCTACCAGAACATCGATATGTGGTAGAGGGAAATCATCCTTTGGGCTAGCCCTGTTCAAATCTCTATAGTCAACACACATTCGGACTTTCCCGCCTTTCTTTGGAACTGGAACAATGTTGGCAACCCATTGAGGATATTTTTCCACTGCTAAGAAGCCAGCATCTAATTGTTTCTTGATCTCTTCTTTGATTTTTAAAGACATTTCTGCCTTCATTCTGCGTAGTTTTTGCTTCACTGGGGGACATTCAGGCTTTAGGGGCAATTTGTGCTCTACTGTGCTAGGGTCCAACCCCGGCATGTCTCGATATGACCAAGCGAAAACATCCTTGTAATCGATCAATAGCTTGATTAGCCTTTTTCGTTCATTTTCATTCATGGAAAGCCCAATCTTTACCTCTTTCTTATCGTCTTCAGTTCCCAGATTAGTTGTTTCAGTTGGCTCCTCACGGGGTTGAATTTCTCTGGCTTCTTGTTCTACCATTCTCATCAGTTCGGGGGGAATCTCTTCATCAATATCCTCATCAGCGTGATTAATAGGATAATCAAAATTGTATGATGGATTAGTTACACAGTCATTTTCAAGAGAGTCACTTTCAGATCTGCATTTTGGTTATTATCAAGGGAAAATAAGGCCAAAAAGAATCACAAGATGGATAAAACAGAATGCATTTATTGATAAGGAAATAAGCAAGCCCATTACAAAAGGATTTCCTAAAGCCTTGGGCAGAGCTAAAGGAAATTGAATGCATTTTATTGATAATCCTACTGAAATAAAAAACAAGTTCGCCCCTTTATTGAAGTTTTCCTAAAGCCTTGGGCAGAGCTTAAAAGATTAAAGAATTACTTTGAGAAAAATCCTAAGGTCTCGGGGAACTCAACGATCTCCCAATTATTGAGCTTTGTATCAGGAGAGCATGGGTACACCAGATTGAGACTTTGATTGGGATAATCATCATCAATGGCTGTTACTTAATCTAGGAATACGAACCCGCTACTGCGAAAACTCTGCTTTAGGTCACAGATGGGAATCCTTTCGGTCTCATATTCATGGTGTTCTACTCGAGCCAACCTCTTCCTCCTTTTTTCCTCCATGACCCTAATCTTGTCAGCCTTGGTGGGTTTATATCCTAGCCCATACCTTCCCAGGTTTTCAGTGAGCATTATGATACTGGCTATACCTTGATTATTCTTTCCTAGACCATTTCCAAGCTGATATCCCCTTTCAAGCATAACCTTTGCCATCATGTTAGACGCTTTAGATGGGTGAGGTTTCAAAATCATAGTTCCATCCTTCACATATGTGACATTTGCTATCTCAAGTGATTGGAAGGCAGTCTCAAGAGCTTCTTCTGCTGCCTCGATGTAGGGGGTTGTGTTTGGCTTACTTACCAACATATCTCCTTCTCCGGAAACAATTACCAACTTGTTACCAACGATGAACTTCACCTTCTGGTGTAGAGTAGAGGGTACTGCCCCAGAAGAATGAATCCATGGTCGTCCCAGAAGGCAGCTATAAGTTGGCATAATGTCCATCACTTGGAAAAGAACCTCGAAAGTACATGGACCAATTTGAATAGGTAATTCAATTTCGCCCATGACCTCCCTTCGTGTGCCGTCAAAGGCTCTTACTATCATTGTGCTTGATTTCATGTGGGTTTCATCAAAAGGCAGCTTGGATAGTGTCGATTTTGGCAACACATTCAATGAAGACCCATTATCGATAAGCACTCTAGCCATAACATGATCGCGACACTTCACAGAAATATGTAATGCCTTATTGTGCCCTAGCCCTTCAGCTGGTATCTCATCATCAGTGAAAGTAACATAATTATCAGCAATGATATTACTCACAATACCATCGAGATTGTCAATAGTGATGTCATGAGAAACGTGAGCCTGATTCAACACCTTCATCAATACATTTCTGTGTGGTTCAGAATTTAACAACAAAGATAGGAGAGATATCTTTGCTGGAGTTCGGTTCAATTGGTCAACCACCTTGTATTCACTCTGCTTAATGAATTTCAAGAATTCGCAGACCTCTTCTTCAGACACTTCTTTTTTGTGATCCATCAACTTTGAAGGCACTTCATTTTTATTAATAACCTCTTTACCTTTGCAATCATTCTTATTTATTTGTTCCTTTAGGAGTCCCTCTGGGGTATAGATTCGTCCACTTCGGGTCATTCCACCAACTCCCGAGATATTAGTAACTATGGTGGTCTCAGTGGGAGACTTTGTCTGGACTTGTGCGTCATATTTCCATGGCACTGCTTTAGTGTCTTTATAAGGAAAAGGACCTGGGACCTTGATGACAAGTGGTGCCTGCCCATCAGGAACTGCAGAATATATTGGTTTTGGATTGCCTTGTTCGACAACTGGCTGTGGCCTGACTTGGATGACCAGAGGAGTGATTGGCATTAGTGCCGGGTGAACTAGAGAGTTATCAACCATGTTTATACTATCAACATTACATTGGTGACCAATCAAGATTATTTTCTCATCCATTAATTGTTGCACAACCTTCTTGAAATCTAGACATTCTTCAATTGAGTGTTCATTCTCCCCATGGAAATCACATCTTACTCCTACATTTTCTTCCGCTAGGGTTTGTATTAACCCATATTTGCGCATTTCTAGGAAAATAATTCTCATAGGAGTTTTGACATCAGTAATTTGGCTTATGTAAGCATGCATCTCAATATCTTCTATAGCATTGATTCCGGAATTCCCATGAGTAGGCAAAGGATTTTGACGCACATTAGGAGCATTTTCTTGCTGGAAACTCAACCATTTTGCATCGATCAAATCTTGTACTCTAGCTTTCAAAGTCCTGCAGTTCTCTGTGGAATGACCCATTACTCCCGAATGAAAGTCGTATTTAGCATTCGGGTCAAACCACTTTGGGTATGGGGGTTCTAGTTGTTTTGCTGGGAGGCGGGCTAGCATAGAATTCTGAAGAAGTTGGGGTAAAAGCTCGGTGTAAGTCATGGGTATTAAGTCAAATTGCCTGGGACTTCTTTCTGAGTCATAGGGTGGTTTTTTCTGGTTTGTATTTTGGTTCCGGGGTTAAGCTGTTTGAGGTGTGGTAGCTGGAGGGGTTTGATGTTGATAAGGTTGAGGTGGAGTTTGTGAGGCGGAGGCTATATATGGATGGTTAGGCTGTTGATGTGAAGATGAAGGGTAATATGGAACGTAAGTGGTTTGAAAAGATGGTTGGGAGTTGGCAGGAATTGGGTTTGACACCCATTGTCCATGACTTTTTTGTTCTGACGCCACAGCATGCGTCTCTCCTTCTTTCTTTTTAGGGAACGGAGCTTTCTTCATTCCAGTTGTCCCAGCTGAACTTTCAATTATCTTACCACTTCTCATTCCACTTTCAATTCTTTCCCCAATAATGACCATGTCAGAAAAGTTTGACGACACACTTCCAATCATTCTGTCATAGAAGGGTGACTGGAGTGTATCAATAAACATTGCCAC
The DNA here is from genome assembly GCA_035048595.1 of Echinosophora koreensis. NCBI lineage: Eukaryota > Viridiplantae > Streptophyta > Magnoliopsida > Fabales > Fabaceae > Echinosophora > Echinosophora koreensis. The sequence continues at coordinate 309,303 of JAPCYP010000102.1, forward strand.
AATTTCCTTCTCAACTAATGGGGGTTCCACTTGAGCAGCCAATTCCCTCCATCTTTGGGCATATTCCTTGAAAGTCTCTGAATCCCTTTTTGACATACTTTGCAGTTGCATCCTATCTGGAGCCATGTCAATGTTATATTTGTATTGCTTTAGAAATGCATCTGCTAAATCCTTGAAAGATCGAATGTGGGTCCGTTCAAGGTGTGTGTACCAATTAGAAGCTGCCCCAGTCAAACTGTCTTGGAAGAAATGAATCAAGAGTTTATCATCATGGGCATACGATGCCATCTTCCTGACGTACATGGTTAAGTGGTTTTTAGGGCAAGTGATTCCCCTGTACTTGTCAAAATCAGGCACTTTAAACTTTGGCGGGATCACAACATTTGGCACCAAACAAAGTTCTGAAGCATCTCGAAGACCATAACTATTTACTCCTTCAATAGCCCGCAGTCTTTCCTCCAGAATTTCCAATTTTTCTTTGGACTGAGGACTCTCACCCATCTGATTAACAGGAACATATTGCAGGGGAGCAAAATTATGTGTTGCTTGGGTCCCATTGGCACCAATTTGAAGTGTGTATGGTGAAGCGTTCGGGTTAGCAAATTGTACCATTATCGGGGTACTACCACCTGGCGGATTGGTGGTTGGCACTTGTTGTATCTCAGCAGCATTGGTAGGGATTTGTGTCTGGGCAGTGTTTTGGGAATCTGGATAGCCGTCTTGCGGACTAGGAGCCACTGGTGGTACAAACCCTCGAGGAAGACCATATGGGGGATTGTTTGGATCAAATGACTGATGAGTTTGATTGTTCGGGTAAACAACAAGGGGCATCGCGATCCCTTGTTGATTGAAGCCCTGAGTGAGAAGAGGTTCAGTTGGCTGTGCTTCATTTGAGGCTGGAGGATTCTCATCTGTATTCTTTTCCTTTTGCATGGCTTGCATCATCTCCATCATCTGAGCCATTTGTTCTTTGAGTTGATTCATATCTTCTATGAACTTCTGAGCTTGCTCTTGCTCATCCATGATTTTGGCTTGTGACCGAGTCCGATAAGGGTGTAGCAGTATTCTTTTTCCAGCTATATTGATTATTTTACCTATCATGAAATTATTCACGACAATTAATTTAGAGAACTGCTATTTGGACATATGATGGGATGAACATTTTTTAGAACGTCTCGTTCAAAGTGAAATTAACCATTCCTAGAACGTCTCATTCCAAGGTGTGAATATATTTATTTAAACATTCCTAGAACGTCTTGTGTGGATGTATGCCTTGACAGGTACATATATTTTGATGAATGACAAAAGCAATTTTAAGTCTAAAGGACTTATCTGCAAAAAGCGTGAAAAAGGCCAAACGATCAGTCAAGATTAGGCAAAGCAATCAAGAGGGGTAAAAAGGGAATTTTACTACTTGTATTAATTGTTTTAGAATAATCTGTAAATGGTAAGTAGGGTTTTCAATTTAATATGATCACTCACACACACATACATTTAACATGTGCTTTAAAAGATAAATCATATGATTAAATAAATAATAACATGTGATTAAAACTGACAACTAAAACTGAGCTTAATTGGGCAATCTTTCCTTAATTGTCAAGTTTTTGAAAAACCACCTGATACACACCATAATCGATTATGGAAATGCTATAATCGATTATGAGTCGTGGTTAAATGGCTTTAATGAGTGTTAATGAGTAATTATGATATTAAAGCCGTTGATTTCAAATTTTGAATATAATAATGGATTATTGAAATTGGATAATCGATTATGACCTTACTGACTTCCAACGTGCTACACCTGAAACCCTGTAATCGATTATGTAATCGATTATAGTATTTTATTAAAGAGTCAGTAACATCATAATCGATTAAGGCAATCGATTATCTTCTTTGGTGAAAAAGCAGTGAAGACATAATCGGTTATGGTAATCGATTATGACCTTTCTGTCCAGACGTGCGCTTCATGGAAACACATTAAATAATCGATTATGGACTTTAGATAATCGATTATGCTGCGGCTGAAATGCATTTTAAGAGGCTTGACCTAATTTCACACTGAACCCTAACCTATTCTCTATAAATAGGAAGCTTGGCAGCCTTTGTCAAATGCCCCATCTACTACTCTCTTCTACTCTCTATTGTGCTTAAACTCTGATTACTATTTTCTTTTACTCTTGCACTTACACGTGATCATATTATTTTGAGAAACTTATACACCATATAGGTGTTGCTATTTGAGCTTCAAGTTGTATTTCATATCTGCACTTTTGAGTGCTTTCTCATTGTAAAACTTTTATAGTTTGTTTTTTTAAGTGAGTGTGATCTCACGAACGGTTTTTTTGAGGCTCTTACACGAGGGATTGTATGTCCTGTGATTTGTGTTAAGGGTTCTCTAAATTGTAAAGGTTCTAGCTGCGCCTGTTTAAAAGCTAGTGTTTGAGGCTCTTACACAAGGGATAGTATGTCCTGAGATTTGTGTAAGGGTTCTGTATATTGTAAAGGTTCTAGTTGATCCTGTTAAAAAACTAGAGTTGATTGAAAACCCTTGGTGGTATTGCCTTGGGGACTGGACGTAAGCCACGTGGGTAGTCTGTGGCCGAACCAGGATATATCGCTGTGTCAATCTTCTTATCCCTATCTCTTTTACTTTTGTTTTGGCTTTTGCAAAAACATTTTTACTTGCACGCGATAACGTTTTAATTTGAAAAGAATTTCATATCCGCTGCTAATTCTGTTTTAACTTTAAAAAGGGTTTTTGATTTATCGAAAAAGATTTCATTTTTATTTAAAACCCAATTCACCCCCCTCTTGGGTATGGTTGCCACGGCCAACAAGTGGTATCAGAGCTTCGGCTCTGGTTAGTAGCTTAACAGCTCAGAGTTAAGATCCTTTTGGCAACCTTTTAAGTTTTCCAAAATGTATGGTTTTGAAATTGACAAACCACCATTCTTTGATGGTGAGAATTACAATTATTGGAAAATGAGATTTGAAATTTTTATACAGTCAATTGATGTCGACTTATGGGATATTGGAGTCAATGGACTCATTCTCAAACCCAAAGAGCATCAGACTGAGTTTGATAAAAATTGTTTTTGTCTGAATCTCAAAGCTATGCAAATTCTCCGAAATTGTCTATGCGATGATGCTTATGAGAAAATTAAGAATTGTGATTGTGCCAAGGATATTTTAAATATGCTTGATTATAGTTACCTTGTCACTAACAATTTTGACAGTGAAAGAAGTTTCAGGAAAGGGCAAAATTCATTGGAGGAAAGATATCCTCAAGAACATGCCAAGAAAAGGTGTGACAAAAGCAAAGAGTCATATGTGCAGAAAATAGAAAATATTCTCAAAGTGACTCAAAGGAATTTGGAGGTAAACGATTTTGAACTCAAATCATCAAATGATGAATGGTCACATGCATATAATAATTTGTATGATGAATTGTTGAGTTTAGAAAATAAGAATTTAAATTCCTTGAAAAGTATTTCATCAATTGAAAATGATTTGGAAAATTGAAAAATGAATATACTTTTCATGGTGAAGAAAATTTTATGAAATTGGAATCCTCTTCATATTATAAAAATTGCATATTTATTGATAATCAAGTCGAGGAATTATTTCATGAAATTGATGGAATAAAAAGTTCTACATGTGTACAACCTTCATATGAAAATTGTTTGATGAAAAATAAAAGGGATGTAGCATGTAATTACTGTGGAAAGTTAGGACATATTTCTCATATGTGCAATTATAGGAAAAACCATCTTATGAGAAATAAAATTGCTTGGGGGCCTAAAGGCAAAAAATTGCATGTCCACTAACCCACAAGGACCCAAAATGAAATGGGTACCAAAAGGTTTCTCTAGTGTTTCAAATTTACAGGAAAAGTTCAAAGTTGAGAAACCAGTTATCTTGGAAAAGGAATTGACATCAAGAACGATGCTTCGCAAATCCAAAAATGCAATTGCTACCAAAAGAAGCAAAGTTATCTTGGTAAGCAACTCAAACAAGGTAGACAATGTAAGAGCTGGATCCAAGATTAAGCAAAAATGGGTAATAAAGAATAATCTTGTGAATTCTAGCAAAGAGGTAACTTTATTCCCTACCTTCAATACATGTTCAAAAGTGAAATTTGTTAATTGGAGGTATGCTGATAAAAATGTCTACATGAAATCAAGATATGTTCCATGCAATAATCCCAACTTGAATATGATTACTTGTTCATGAAATTTCTTTTCAAGTTGGTGTATGAACTTTGTGATAAATGTCATGCATATACTTGTATGATTGCTTGATTATGAAATTTGTGCTGGATGCCATGTTTATGCTTGTATGTTAATTGATTATTATTTGAAACATGGCATTAATAATGTGTATAAGTTATAAATTTCCCTTGTTATGAAAATTTCAAAAACGAATAGGATAATTGATTAGATAATCGATTATGCTTTTTCGAGAAAATAGGGAAGAAAGTCAGAATTACTGTAATCGATTAAGATAATCGATTATAGAATGGTCTTAGAATATTCGCAGAAAACAGTAGGCACATAATCGATTAGCATAATCGATTATGCTACGAATTCTGGCATTTTTGAAAATATATATTTTTTTAATCCAAAATCAATTTTCTAATAAATGTTTCATTTTGATATGATATCTTATTTAATTTTATAATCATTTTCAAGATATCAAATTCAAATTTGATTTGACATTAATTTCTCTTATTGAAAAATTATTATTCTTCATTATTTTCAAAAATCTGATTCGAAAATTAATTTATTATTTAATTCATGATCTTACTTTATTGAAAATCTATTTAATAGTCATGGATTAATTGATCACATATTTTCAATTTGAAAATCATAAGATTGTGGTAGTAATACATCCTTGATATTGATTGATTGAAAAATTAATTGAGGATCAATTTTTGAAATTTAAATGATAAATACATTATGATATCATAATAAAGAAAATTCATTTTTTAAATTCAAAATATTTTTTATTATTTTCAAAATTTTAAATTTGGAAAATATATTTTGAATTTCAAAAATCATCATTTCATCATAAAATCAAAATCTGATTTAAAAAGTAATAATTAATTCATGATTGCACTTTATTGGAAAATTTACTTCTTATCATGAGTTAATAAACCACATTTTTCAAATTAGAAAATTCATTAAGACTATGGAAATAAAAAATCTTGATATTGATTAACTTCAAAATTTATTACGAATTGATTTTTATGATCAACAGAAAATCTAATGAGATTTTTTTTAATGATTTAAGATTTTAAATTTCAAATTCAAAATTCAAATCCTTTGTTGGCTATTTTCGAAATGTTGAGGTGAAAAACTATTTATGATGATTGAATCAATATTTATTGAGGATTGATTTGGAGATCATTTTAAATTCAAAAGTTTCAGATGAATGAAAATCTTTTATTACACCACAAATACATAAATGAAAATTCATTAAAATTGTTGTTGATAAAGAAAGTCTTTAAAAGAGTCTGGGATATCTTTTATTTGAATATTTCTTATTGCCAAAAAAAAAAAAAAAATTCAAGATTTCTAATTCAAAATTCAAATTCTTTTCTATGACTAGTTTAAAATGGTTTTGAATTTGAATTTAGATTATTAAATGAAATTCATAATCAATAATACCACAAGCAATTAAATTGACATTTATTGAGATTGTGGTTAATAATTTTGGCACCTTAACCATCTTTTGCCAAATTTGTGCAAAGATTTGAAAAATCAAATCAATATTCACTATTTTCACCTTGTTATTTCTAATATGTGTGTTGAAGTGTGGTAACAAGGTTATACAGGTTCTCTCCCAAGAGATTGGCAAAGTTCTGAAAAATCGATCAATAATCGATTATCCACAGTAGATAATCGATTATCCACAAGTCAGTGAGCCAATAATCGATTAAGGTAACCGATTACATTTGAAAGGGGGAGAAACCGCTCAAGACAGAGGAGTCCTAATCGATTACAATAATCGATTACATATAAAAGGGACAACCAGAGGAGTTAAAACCAATTATAATAATAGATTATGCGGAGCTCAACAAGAACACGAATAATCAATTATCAAAGCCTGATAATCAATTATGTTAGGACTCATGGAGATTCAGACACCAAGATTCATAATGAGTTATCAAGACAAAACTGCAATCAATGTTTGGAATCACAAGCACATCGAAACAAAAGAAGAACTGAAATGAGCATTGAAAGATCCTCTTTTGGCAACGTGAAGTGGAAGAAACATGAAGAGGAAGAATTCAAAGAAAGATTTTGCAAATGCAAAAATTGTTTGAAAGCGAAGAGCACCACATCACATTTAACTCAATAAGTTTCTCAATCCCTAATCTCTTGTGATATTCAATTTTGTGGATTGCTTAATACTTGTTCAAATTAAATGTGCTTATATTCTTTCTCTCATAAATGGAATGATATTTTGAAAAAAAAAATTATTTTCAAAAGGGGGAGAAATACTTGCATGTTTAAGGGAAGTATAGAAATTCAAGATTATATACTTATTAAAGGGGGAGAATTTTCTTTTAACTTGCTATATCGCTAAAAATTCCCATCTTGAAAGTTTGCAAGTTTCATCTCTAAATGCCAAAATTGAAATAGGCGAGATGACTCTACGAGATAAGTTAAATTGTGATTAAATCTATTTTTGAGATAACTATGAGCTTTATATGGAATAAAAATTAATAACAATGGCCAACAAGTGATAATTTTCGAAATTTTTGAACAATGGTCATTATAGCAAGTGGTTATAAAAATTTATTGCATCATTATAAACAAATGGTTTATCTTAATAAATGGTGTATATATCCATGCTCATTAAGTGTGACTCTTGTACTGCTTTAATTTTCCTGGCACTTTTGCTTCCGTACGTACCTGATTTCTATGATAATTCTATGCTTGCATGCCATGGCTAAATTTATCTCATGCTTAAAATGTTTAAATCTTGGTGGATGTATGCCATGTAATATTTACTTACTTTTCCCGCTTTTTGATAATGCCAAAAGGGGGAGAGATATTTGAGTGCATGCTTAAGGGGGAGAATTTTGAGAATTTCAAAATATTGCATGAAGTGAGGGGGAGTTGAGCAAACGTTTTAAAACTCAGATATATATACTCATTGCTCTAACTCTATATTTTAGAAATTCCCTCCTGAGATGTTTGTCATCATCAAAAAGGGGGAGTTTGTGGATGTATGCCTTGACAGGTACATATATTTTGCTGAATGACAAAAGCAATTTTAAGTCTAAAGGACTTATCTGCAAAAAGCGTGAAAAAGGCCAAACGATCAGTCAAGATTAGGCAAAGCAATCAAGAGGGGTAAAAAGGGAATTTTACTACTTGTATTGATTGTTTTAGAATAATCTGTAAATGGTAAGTAGGGTTTTCAATTTAATATGATCACTCACACACACACATATTTAACATGTGCTTTAAAAGATAAATCATATGATTAAATAAATAATAACATGTGATTAAAACTGACAACTAAAACTGAGCTTAATTGGGCAATCTTTCCTTAATTGTCAAGTTTTTGAAAAACCACCTGATACACACCATAATCGATTATGGAAATGCTATAATCGATTATGAGTCGTGGTTAAATGGCTTTAATGAGTGTTAATGAGTAATTATGATATTAAAGCCGTTGATTTCAAATTTTGAATATAATAATGGATTATTGAAATTGGATAATCGATTATGACCTTACTGACTTCCAACGTGCTACACCTGAAACCCTGTAATCGATTATGTAATCGATTATAGTATTTTATTAAAGAGTCAGTAACATCATAATCGATTAAGGCAATCGATTATCTTCTTTGGTGAAAAAGCAGTGAAGACATAATCGGTTATGGTAATCGATTATGACCTTTCTGTCCAGACGCGCGCTTCATGGAAACACATTAAATAATCGATTATGGACTTTAGATAATCGATTATGCTGCGGCTGAAATGCATTTTAAGAGGCTTGACCTAATTTCACACTGAACCCTAACCTATTCTCTATAAATAGGAAGCTTGGCAGCCTTTGTCAAATGCCCCATCTACTACTCTCTTCTACTCTCTATTGTGCTTAAACTCTGATTACTATTTTCTTTTACTCTTGCACTTACACGTGATCATATTATTTTGAGAAACTTATACACCATATAGGTGTTGCTATTTGAGCTTCAAGTTGTATTTCATATCTGCACTTTTGAGTGCTTTCTCATTGTAAAACTTTTATAGTTTGTTTTTTTAAGTGAGTGTGATCTCACGAACGGTTTTTTGAGGCTCTTACACGAGGGATTGTATGTCCTGTGATTTGTGTTAAGGGTTCTCTAAATTGTAAAGGTTCTAGCTGCGCCTGTTTAAAAGCTAGTGTTTGAGGCTCTTACACAAGGGATAGTATATCCTGAGATTTGTGTAAGGGTTCTGTATATTGTAAAGGTTCTAGTTGATCCTGTTTAAAAACTAGAGTTGATTGAAAACCCTTGGTGGTATTGCCTTGGGGACTGGACGTAAGCCACGTGGGTAGTCTGTGGCCGAACCAGGATATATCGCTGTGTCAATCTTCTTATCCCTATCTCTTTTACTTTTGTTTTGGCTTTTGCAAAAACATTTTTACTTGCATGCGATAACGTTTTAATTTGAAAAGAATTTCATATCCGCTGCTAATTCTATTTTAACTTTAAAAAGGGTTTTTGATTTATCGAAAAAGATTTCATTTTTATTTAAAACCCAATTCACCCCCTCTTGGGTATGGTTGCCACGGCCAACATCTTGTTCCAAGGTATTGAGTTAAAGATTCCTAGAACGTCCCGTTCCAAGGTATTAGGTGCAAACATATTTAATTAAACATTTTTAGAATGTCTTGTTACAGGTTAAAGAACGGTGAATATCTTTGATCAACCATTTTCAGAACGTCTCGTTCAAAGGTTTTGGACAATAATATGGGATCAATAGTGAGAAAATAACTTTTCATTCATAACCGCAAAGTACATCAGTAGTAATATTTAGAATGTAGACATTTTCAAGAAATTCTACTCTTTTCTACGAGCTAGATCCTTAATCTTTCCTATCAAATCCTGGCAATATTCTATACACTCTTTGATTTCGACTGGTGTTCTGAATGGAAAAATCATTGCTTCAGCCCTTTTTAAGTACTCTGGAGCCTCTGCTATGGCGGTATTGGCTAACCATGCTAGCTGTGAAAATCTTGTTGCCCATCCTTGAATATCTTCTGCTTGCATTCTTATATGCTCACCCAAATCCTTTATCCTTGCTCGCTCTCTTTCGATAACGGCTTGATATTTGGCAGACATTTCTTCCATACGTTGCTTCTCCTTCCCAATGGCATTATTATATTGAGCAATCATGCTGTCTAGTTCAATCTTTAGATCATTTACTTGTTTTTTAGCTTCCTTGCGAGCTAATTCAATTTCTGTTAAGAGTTGCTTGAGTCTTTCATTTTCGATTCTGGCTTGGTCCCGCTCTTGTCTTCGCATTGCCAACTCTTTATTTGCAGCTTGGAGACATCCTTTGGTTTTGAGTAAGTAGTCATGTTCTATTTTCAGCTTTTTCCTGCCCCTTTCGAGAGCCGAATCCTTTTCAGTGTTTTCCCTTTTTAATGTTGCGCCTATCTCAAGGGCTTTTCTGAGCTCATCTTCTGTTTCAGCTTTCTCTCTTTCAATCTGTGCTAGTTTTCTTTTGATCTCTTTCAGTTCCTCATTCTCAAATGTGAAACTAGGTTCCTCATATGAAGGGATTACTGGTTCTTTGAACGGTAGCTTGATTTCTGATACTCTATCTCTGACCCATTGGCGATAACTTTCTTTGGCGGCACAACTTCTAACTCCCAACTCTTTCCCCTTCTTGATGATCCTATCCCATGAATTTCTCACCTTTTGGAGTAGCTTTGTATCCTTTCCATCCTTATAGTAAAAGATGAAAGGAATTGTCAATGATGCTTCAGATGGGTTCATTAGAGGATAACCGAGTTGGCGTTGTCCTAGTAATGGATTATAGTTGATGCAACCTCTTGTGCCCATAAGGGGTACATTTGGGAAATCCCCACACTGGTAAATTAAGGCTTGTACGTCTTCCCATCGTGGATACCATCTGACTCGATGTTCCTTCAGCTGAGACATGTGAATCGCCCACTCACGACTGCTCTTAGTTTTTAACTGATACATTTTAAAGTCTGCAATAGGACAATCTGTTTTATAACTCCTGGGGAATATGTGGGCAGTAAGCCAGACATATAACATTGGTAGACAACAGCGGATTTCTTTACCCTTTCTCTCATGACAGAAATTCAGGGTACAATAGACATCGGCAAGGATTGCTGGAATAGGATTCCTCCCATGGAATTTGAGAGCGAGGAATACGTCACTGGCAGCAAAATCAACAAAATTTTCAATGTTAGGAAACAGAATAATGCCGTAGATGGTGAAAGCCAGTACATCTATGAAGGTATCCCAATCTTCAGCTTTTGCGAGGTGGTGCATGTGATCTTCAAGATATTTCCTGGAAAATCCCTTATTTGGTTGCACACTTTGTAAGCTTTCTGGATGCACTTTCAACATGCGTGCTATGGTTTGAATAGACGGATATTGTTCGATGTAGCAATATGGCTTCTTTCCTTCCAATGGTAAGCCCAAAATCTGTTCAAACTCCTCTAAGGTAGGTGCCAATTGAAAGTCTTGAAAAGTGAAACACCTCATCGGTGGATCGTAATATTGGGCCAATGCTGTGATTGCTTCTACTTGCACTTCCACATCCAACAAATTTAAAATTTTACCATACTTCCTTGTGAGAGTGAGTCTCTGTGGTACTTTCAACATTCGGCCCAAAGTCTTGAGACTAGTAGTATCAATATTCTTGGCCTTAATGTGCAAAATTTTTCTTATTATTGATGGCCTTGTCTCACTGCGGTTAGAACCCATATTATTCTCCATTTTCAAAAATATTCACCTTGTATTTCCTACAACAAGATGCATTATATTAAAATGTATGCATAATGTAGAAAAATAATAATAGTAATAAAGAGAATATTAAGAGAAAGTACACTGTGTCCTAGATCGGGTTACATCATTGGACTCTATCCTAATGGCCTATGGATTTTTAATTCGTGACCTCCCACAAGGTAGTTCTATAATTCCAACATTTCTTGGTCACTAGAGCTAAGATCCCAATTCATGATGTTGACCAAGACAGTAGGTAATCTACCAGCCATGGGACACCACAAAATGGTCACACTCTAGCTGAGGTTTTCATGATACCCAGATAGGATGAATATCCCAAAATGGCTACCACTACACAACCTCTTTCTTAATCTTAGGGTTACCAAGACCCGGGTATAAGGCCTCACTCATAAGTGTGTGCTTAACGTGTAAGTGTAGTGTGTGGAGGGAGCATACAAACATGGAATCCTAAAACTACCCATAACCACCTGTAAAAAAAGGAACACACAAATATTTGTGGAAACTAACTATACTTTAAGATTCAGCTAAAAATATTTACAAAATAAATAAATAAGATAGGGTAAAATAAATAAATAAAGGTTATTAAAACTTGCACAATTAACTATACTTTAAGATTCAGCTAAAAATATTTAGAATGTAGACATTTTCAAGAAATTCTACTCTTTTCTACGAGCTAGATCCTTAATCTTTCCTATCAAATCCTGGCAATATTCTATACACTCTTTGATTTCGACTGGTGTTCTGAATGGAAAAATCATTGCTTCAGCCCTTTTTAAGTACTCTGGAGCCTCTGCTATGGCGGTATTGGCTAACCATGCTAGCTGTGAAAATCTTGTTGCCCATCCTTGAATATCTTCTGCTTGCATTCTTATATGCTCACCCAATTCCTTTATCCTTGCTCGCTCTCTTTCGATAACGGCTTGATATTTGGCAGACATTTCTTCCATACGTTGCTTCTCCTTCCCAATGGCATTATTATATTGAGCAATCATGCTGTCTAGTTCAATCTTTAGATCATTTACTTGTTTTTTAGCTTCCTTGCGAGCTAATTCAATTTCTGTTAAGAGTTGCTTGAGTCTTTCATTTTCGATTCTGGCTTGGTCCCGCTCTTGTCTTCGCATTGCCAACTCTTTATTTGCAGCTTGGAGACATCCTTTGGTTTTGAGTAAGTAGTCATGTTCTATTTTCAGCTTTTTCCTGCCCCTTTCGAGAGCCGAATCCTTTTCAGTGTTTTCCCTTTTTAATGTTGCGCCTATCTCAAGGGGAGCTAAGATCCCAATTCATGATGTTGACCAAGACAGTAGGTAATCTACCAGCCATGGGACACCACAAAATGGTCACACTCTAGCTGAGGTTTTCATGATACCCAGATAGGATGAATATCCCAAAATGGCTACCACTACACAACCTCTTTCTTAATCTTAGGGTTACCAAGACCCGGGTATAAGGCCTCACTCATAAGTGTGTGCTCAACGTGTAAGTGTAGTGTGTGGAGGGAGCATACAAACATGGAATCCTAAAACTACCCATAACCACCTGTAAAAAAAAGGAACACACAAATATTTGTGGAAACTAACTATACTTTAAGATTCAGCTAAAAATATTTACAAAATAAATAAATAAGATAGGGTAAAATAAATAAATAAAGGTTATTAAAACTTGCACAATTAACTATTTAGGCCTGACTCTCGATAGTCCCCAGTGGAGTCGCCAGCTGTCGCGACCGTCCCGTCCGGGAGCCGCGATTGGAAAAAATAAACAGAGGAGTCGCCACCAAATTTAATTTTAGGAAAAATTTGGAAAAAAACCAAATATTAAAGGTAACTGGTCTTTTTTTTTAAAAAAAATTGAGATTTGAGTTCGGGAGTTTGTTACGAGTAGGGAAGGTGTTAGCACCCTACACCGCCCGTCCTAAGACGGTACCTCAAGTTAATTATGCAAACTCTCAATAACTTTTAAGAAATATTTATTTTACCCAAAAAAGAATAAAAAGAAAATAAACACAAAATTAGGAAAATTTTAATTTTTAGCTTGACGGAATGATTATTTCCACTCCTACGTATTCCCGGGTGCAATGAGAAATTCAAAGCTACGTAGTTCTTCTAAAAAATACTTGGTCGGTTAGGTTTTAGTTTTTTTTTTATTGTTAAAAAAAATTATTTTTTATCATTTAATAAATAAAGTTTTATTTCATTTTTATTTAAGAGAAAAGGACATTTGTTTTGTATTTTAGACTCATTTATCTTTTTATTTGGTTTTAGAAAAGGATTTATAACAAGAAATTGGACCCAAACTTGAAAATATTAGACCATTAAAAAAAAACAACCCATAACTCTTAGCCCATTAACCATTAGACCCAGCAAAGCAATAAAAACAAATAAAAAAAATCAGATCACTTAAAAGAGTTTGAAGCAGAGTTCATCTTCTACCCGATGCAGCACGGCGACGAAACTGAGCAGTGTCCGACGGCGAGATCGTGTGAAGGCCGAGACCTCTGCAGCGGCTAATCGGCGAAGAGAAACGCGGCGGTTTCTGGAGCGAGGTGCGGCGGTCCCGGCGTGTCACGCAGTGATGATAGTGGAGTTCGTGATGTTGAGCAGAAAACGCAGATCTGGAAATTGGAGATGTTAACCGGTGCAACGCTTCTGGAACTTCTGGCTCAGTTCCTCACGGCGGAGAGGGGTATGCGGCGGAGATGGTAGTGCGTTGCGTCACCTACGAAGGAGGCAGACCAGCAGCTACACGGGAACTACCTCAACTGGCAGAGGCGCGGGATGGCGGAGCACGGCGGAGCGTAACGATGGCCGAGCTTGGCGGATCGGGGTTGCTATTGTGGAATCACAGTGATGGAGTCACTGTGATGCTGTTTGATTGCAAGTGATCTAGGAAGACAATGGTGGAAATTGGGCAATGGTGGTGATGGAATAAATGAAGGTGAGAATGAAATGCAGGAAGAGAGTGGTAGAAGCTAGAAAAAATCTCAGAAAACTTGGGTGTTCAATCCGAATTTTCCCCCTTTGCTAGTGCATTTGTGCGCTTTATTTATAGAAAGAATGGGTAACAGAATTCCTTTTTAGAAGAGATAACAAAAATCAGTAGGTTTATCTTCAAAGATATCATTATCATAATCTGATTTGTGATTATGTTATCATAATCAATAAAACTAACTGATTCATCATCTTTTATCTAAACAAAACTCTGAATGCAATTTGGATCACTTTTATCAAACCGAACCGAATTTAACTTGCCATTATCATCATTTTTTTTATCAGCTTTTTTATTATTATTATTTTTATTTTATTTTATTTATTTTATTTTGTTTATCCCTTTTATTATTGAATAAAACAGATCGGACAAAATAGGGTGTTCACACATGGTTAATATTTGTTGAGGAAATTCAGATGCAACATTTCCTTGTGCATCAGATGGTTCTGCTGCAGTTGTTTCCTTGTTTCCAGCTTTCCTTATCCATCTTCCATCTTCTTCCTTCAGTCTCATTTTGCTCACAATTTCTTCACCAAACTTATGAGTTCCTCTTCTTCCAAGCTTCTTTTCTTCTCCATCAAAAGGAACATTAAAGTGAGCCAGGATTTTGCAGACCAGTGCAGGGTAGGCAAGCATCATCTTGCTTTTCTTGCATTCTAACATGTGTGTAGCAACATAGTACCCCCAACTGATTTGCTTTTCATTCAGCATAGCCCACATAAGCATTAAATCATAGTTTTGCAGAATAGAGTGATTTTCTCCTCTTGGAATTAAGATTCTGCATACAACATAGTGCAGAAGCCTATCCTCTACACTCATCACACTTGCATAGGTAACTCTACCTTCAGGTTCATCAGAAAGAACTAGGTCTAATCTTGCTATTTCCATATCATATTCATTATACCATTCAGCTTGGGGACCATTTCCAGCAATGCTAGGTCCATAAAAAGGTAAATCAGCAAGATTACTAAATTCCTCTAATGACATTTTGATCTTTATACCTTTAACTTCAGAGCTAATTCCATTAGCATTCATCTCAAAATTTGAGTAAAAGATCTTGATCAGAAATGGGCAGTAATCAACTTGGGTTTCCAGAAATTCCTTGACCTTTTGACAGATTAAAATCTCAGTAAAATTGAATGCATTGTCCTCAAAGTACTTAAAATCCATTATCCAAGGTTCTAGGATATCTCTATCTTTGAAATTTTGTCTAAAGAACTCTTTTTGATTATCAGTAAAGGAATACCTTTGGAGAAAAACATCATTGTCCATGTAAGATGTTGGAGCAACATTTTCTGTAACCTCTTTCTCTATGGGAGATGCAACTTCCTTTCCTTTATTCTTCTGTGCAACTTTGGAAGTCCCTACTTCCTTTTTCTTGTTTTCAGCTTTCTTTGGGGTTTCCATTCCTTTTCTCTTCTTCTCAGGGATCTTAGAGGTTTCTACTCCTTTCTTCTTCTCAGCTGACTTAGAAATTTCCATTTCTTTTCTCTTCTTTTCAGCAGCTTTTGAGGGTGAAGGTCCAGTGTTCTTGGTTCTTGCCATGTTAGGGTTTAGAAAGGGGTAAAGAAATGTCTGAGGTTTTACTCTACTAGGGTTACGAATTAGATGAAGAGAGAGTGGGTTTGAGAGGATTTGAAATTTTGAAATAAAAAAATGAATTCAAACATCAGGCTTTATAACATTCGCGTACAGGGGTGTGATACACCCAAGTATTAAATATTGTGCATTCTGAGTTTCTTAGACTTAACATACATGCCTGTAGTACACCCAAGTATACTTATGACATTCAGGAATTGTGTTTCAGTGTTTTAATACATCTATGTATCACAGGGATGTATCAGATCAAAAACACAGGGGATTCATTGTTGATCCTCTATACAGCTATTGATCACACCCATGTAAAAAACAAATTTCTAGTTTTAATACATGTACATGGGTTAAGTACATAGGTGTACCTGGTCAATCTAATTTTATCTGAAACTCTCTTCTAACCACACACAGATAGATCATTTCAGAGACAAATCATACAATAACAAGGCATATTTACATAGAGATTTAAACATACAAACACTTTCAACAGAGATCAGATATAGGATTGATTAATTATGCCCAATTCTCTTCTAATGAAAAAGAAGCTTTCCTTGTTCAAAGGCTTAGTGAAAATGTCAGCAAGTTGCTTAGTTGTATCAACATATTCAATCACAATTTCTCCACTTTGAACATGATCTCTAATGAAATGATGTCTGATTTCTATTTGTTTGGTTCTAGAGTGCATTATGGGATTCTTAGTTAGGTTAATTGCACTTGTGTTATCACATCTAATGGGAACTTGGTCTAGTTGCACACCATAATCAACTAATTGTTGTTTCATCCATAAAACCTGTGCACAACAGCTACCAGTTGCCACATATTCAGCCTCAGCAGTGGATAGAGCCACACTAGATTGCTTTTTACCAAACCATGATACTAATGAATTCCCCAGTAAATGGCATGTTCCACTTGTACTCTTTCTATCTAGGTTACAACCAGCAAAGTCAGAGTCTGAGTAACCAATTAAAGTACATGTAGCTCCCTTAGGATACCATAATCCCATGTCTTTTGTTCCTAACAGATATTTAATTATCCTTTTAACTGCTGTTAGGTGTGATTCTTTAGGATTTGCTTGATACCTAGCACACATACATACACTAAACATGATATCTGGCCTACTAGCAGTAAGATGAAGTAATGAGCCTATCATACCTCTAAATTTTGAAACATCAACAGGTTTACCTTGCTCATCCTTGTCTAGATAACAGGAGGTACTCATTGGAGTAGCCATCTCCTTAGCATTTTCCATGCCAAACTTCTTGATCAACTCTTTGCAGTACTTGGTTTGGCTAATGAAGATTCCATTTTCTGTTTGCTTTATTTGTAGTTCAAGGAAAAGCCTTTGCTTCAAATTTTCCAAGGTTATCCTTTCCATTGTTAAGTACAAAGCACTTACAACCAAAAACATGAAGATGTGCAATGTTTGGTTTTCTTCCTCTATAAAGTTCATAAGGGGTTTTCTTTAAAATAGGTCTTATCAAGACTCGATTAAGCACATAGCAGACTGTGTTGACAGCTTCTGCCCAAAAATGTTTTGGCAAGCGTGAGTCATTCAACATAGTTCTAGCTATCTCCTCCAATGATCTATTCTTTCTTTCCACTACTCCATTTTGTTGTGGAGTTCTAGGAGCAGAAAAATTATGTTTAATGCCATGCTCATCACAAAAGTTTTCAAACACTTAAATGCAGCAAATGCATTACTTTTATGAGATAGAAAGTATGTCCATATGTATCTAGAGTAATCATCTACTATTACTAAGGCATACAAGTTTCCACCAAAGCTTTTGGTTCTAGATGGACCAAATAAATCCATGTGCAAAAGTTGCAAGGGTCTAGTTGTTGAAACAATGTTTTTTAGGTTTAAAAGAGACCTTAACTTGCTTTCTTTTTTGACATGCATCACATAGTCCATCTTTCACAAATTTCAGTTTAGGCAAACCAACTACAAGATCTTTGGAAATCAGTTTATTCAAGTGGTTCATGTAAATATGTGCAATTCTTCTATGCCAAAGCCAATTCTCTTCTTCTTTTGAAATAAGACAGCATGCATTATTTGAAGAGATATTATCTAGATCAAGCATGTAGATGTTGTCTATCATATGTCCAATCTGTTTTAGATTTGCATCATTCTGATTTTCTATCAAGCAACTATTTTAATTGAATTTTACCATGAAACCTTTGTCAATAGTTGACTGATATTTAGAAGATTGTGTTTCAGTTCCTCAACATATAGAACATCCTCAATAATTGTTGTTGAGGCACTTCCATTGTTGCCAATGCCAAGTATCCTTCCTTTATTATTGTCTCCATATGTAACACTTCCACTAGATTTTGGAGTGAGTGTGATGAACTTGCTTCTGTCTCCTGTCATGTGCTTGGAACAGCCACTATCAAGGTACCATTTAACATTCTTGGCCTTCCAACACACCTACAAAACAGAATTCATGTTTGTGTTTTAGGTACCCAAAGCTGTTTGGGTCCTTTTGGGTTAGTTCCATCAAAAGTTCCTTTTGGAACCCATACATACTTGGACTTATTATATGCAGATTTTCTGTAATTACATGTTGAAGCTGTATGACCTTTCCTAGCACAAAAATAGCATCTAACAAATGGTGTATTTGATGTCTTAGGTGCAGCAAAAAATTTCTTAAAGGATTTCTCATGTATCTTAGGTTCATAACCTATTCCAGCCTTATCATAAACACATTTTTGCTGTCCTAACAAAGCATTCAATTTTTCTCTTCCATTTGTGAATCTTGCTAAGTCACTTTTCAGTTTTTCCACTTCTTTAGATAATGTGCAGCACTTAGAACAATTAGAGTTAGATGCAATCAAGACCTTATTCCTAGCTTCTAGTTCTCTTTCTTTCATTTTCAAGCATGCATATTCATCACATTGTTTTGCAATTATTTTTCTAGATGAGACAAGTTGTTTAGCAATCTTAAGATATTCAGCATGCAACTCATCAAATGCATCTTGCAATTCATCAAATGTAGGTTGTGAATCAGATTTTACCTCACTCTCTGAATCACTGTTATTGCTGGCCATCAAGCACAAGTTTGCCTCCTCAGATTCAGATTCTTCAGTGGAATCTACATCATTATCATCCCAAGCAATGTAGGCCTTTTTTGGCTTTCTCCACTTCTTGTCCTTTGAGTCAAACTTTTCAGTTTTGTCCTTCTTTTGCAGTTTTGGACAATCAAGCTTGATGTGGCCAATCTTTCCACATTCATAGCATATAATGTTGTTGGAAGAGTTGTCACCTTTGCTGAAGTTTCTTTTGGGAAAGGTGGATGACTTTCTTTTGAAGTTACCCTTCTTCTTTAGGAACTTCTTGAATTTTCTGACTAACATTTCCCATCTCTTCTTCAGATTCTGCATCAAGTTCAGATTGCTCATCATCACTGTCCTCTATCTCTTTTGCTTGTGATTTTAGAGCCAATCCCTTCTTCCTTTTATCAGTTTTTTCACTTTCATTCAGTCTGTTCAGCTCTAGTTAATGCTCTTGCAGCTTGCCAAACAATGTTGCAATTGTCATTGAAGACATATCTCTAGATTCTGAGATTGCAGTGACTTTAGGCTGCCACTCTCTACTTAGACATCTCATCACTTTGTTGATTTGATCCTCATTTGATATAGCTTTTCCAAGTCCAGCAAGTTGGTTAACAATATGTGTGAACCTCTTTTGCATTTCACTCATTGGTTCTCCTTCCTTCATTCTGAATAACTCATACTCATGAGTGAGGGTGTTCACTCTTGCCCTTTTCACATATGTGGTTCCTTCATGTGTTACTTGCAATGTATCTCACATCTCCTTTGCTGTCTTGCAATTTGAAACCCTGAAAAACTCATCACGGCTCAAAGCAGATGTTATAATATTCTTAGCACGTGCATTATATTGAACTCTCTTCTTATCATCCTTATTCCATTCAGTTTTAGGCTTATTTCTTGGAGCACCATTTGCATCTACAGTAGAGAGGACAAATGGTCCATTTTCTACTGCATCCCATATGTCAACACCAGCTGCCTCAAGAAAGATTGCCATTCTTTCCTTCCAATAGATATACTCAGATCCATTGAAGGCAGTAGGGCGTGCAAGGGAAGTCCCTTCATTTAAACAGTCATTGGAAGCCATACTCTTATAGCTGTTAAGCCAAACTTAAGAGTTTAGCTCTGATGCCAATTGTTGTTTTGGCTTCAAAGACTCAAGAGGGGGGGTGGGGGGTGAATTGAGTTTTCAAAAACTTTCCTTCTTTTAAATAATCTTTCCAAAACTTTAGTTTTCAGAATTGCCTCAGGATCTTAGTTAAAACAGAAAATGGGTTTTATGAAATCTTGAATTTGATTGATGAGGATAAGAAGAATGAATCAGTAATTATAGAATTCAACTCAAGTTCTCAACTTTACAAACACACTTGCAGTAATCAGTTAAGCCTTTACAGAATAAGATCAAGTTAAGGAGGTTTCAGATACAAGCATAAACTAATCAAGAACAATCAATACAAACTCAGTTTCAGTATTCAAGAACAGAAATTATCAACTCAGTTTTCATTCCTTAATTACATAAGGTTGATTTCAAACGTAGCACTTAAACAACAGATTGGAAAAACATAATTTGTATTTCAGATTACACAATGTTCAATTCAGGTTTTGCATATCAAGAACTGAACTTTCAAGAACTATGAATATCGAATATCACAGTTTATATGCACAAGACAGAAATTAAAGTGTTTTGAGTTTAGGAGTACCACACAACCAGATTTATCCTGGTTCAGTCACCACCAATGTGACCTACATCCAGTCCCCACTCTACATATGGGTTTTCACACACTGTCACAACAAGCTTTAGCCAGGTAGCTTGAAAAACCTTTACACCGCAGAGCACTCATTCACCTTGAGATACCACACTCTTGTGAAGAGCCTCAATCAATGTTCTTCCTTAGGATTCCTCACCCTAATCACACAGAGAGACTCCCTCTCTCTTACAATCAAATAGAACAGAAAAATTGATTCCTAAACTCTCAAAAGTTCAGATACACAAGTTGAAGCTCTAATGAGAATGAAACACTCTTTTCACAAAATGCTCAAGAAAGATGATGAATGATTTTCACAATTGATCTCTCAAATTGATTTCGTTTAATTCTGATATGTTATAAGTGTTCCTTTGATCCCACTTTATATAGAAAACAAGTTGTAGCCATTTGGGATCAATCAAAACAGATTTGGGTTTGATAGCAGAATCTGTTGAACTGATTCAAGTTCTTGGACAGGGGTTTTGTACAGGGATGTATTAACCATTTTTCATACTGATAGTTTCTGCACACCTGTGTAGTATATGGCTGTACGAGTTCTTTCAAAACTTGATCTTGGCTAATCCACCAGTACACCCATTTAGTACATCTATGTATTAATGAACATCAGATTTTCCAGAAACTTGAATACATGCGTACATAGTATATGTACAGGGCTGTATTCAGTTAACCATTTATAACTGATCTGATTTCATGTTGTTTTCATAGATGTAGTACATCTATGTACTGAATATCAAGAACCTTATATTTATTTGTCAGTTACAGAAAAGGATATACATCCATTGAATACATGGCTGTACTGACAAAGAATTTTCTTAATTTCCAAAAATCATTTTCATTAAAACTTATTCCTTTTTAATGCAGATTATGAAAAATGATTTTCTTCATGCATCTTTTTAAATGAGCTATTTGTGAATAAGAGATTTCTTCTCTTACAAATCATCTAAGACTTAAATCTAATTCTTCTTTAAGCTCTTGTCTTGATGACTCCTTGATCTTTGTCCTTGCTTGTTGCTCCTTGAGTTCTCCAAGTTGCTCTTTTGATTTCTTCAAGTTCTTCTTTGGATATTCCATTTGGATTGCTTACTGAACTTGATATTTTTCAGCTTGATACCTGTCTTTGCAATTTGATGCTAAAAACACTTGCACACACATTAAATTGTATATTTGTCATACATCAAAATCTCTAAGTCATTGAGTCTTACAATCACCTGTGTTGACTTTACCCGATCCTTTAGGATAGTTTGACGTATACTGTGATGCGTCATACCAAGGTTTAGGTTGTGTTCTGATGCAAGAGGGATGAGTTGTGGCCTATGCTTCCCGACAATTGAGAATTCATGAGAGGAACTATCCGAATCATGATTTGGAGTTGGCAGCCATCTTGCTTGCATTAAAGATATGGCGACACTTTCTGTATGGAGCAAAGTTTAACGTTTATAGTGACCATAAAAGTCTGAAGTATCTGTTTGATCAACAAGAGTTGAATATGAGACAACAGAGATGGATGGAGTTTATCAAGGATTATGAGTTTGATCTACTATACCATCCTGGGAAGGCGAATGTTGTAGCGGATGCTTTGAGTAGGAAGTCTTTGCATGTATCCGCAATGATGGTTAAAGAGTTGGAATTGCTTGAACAGTTCAGGGATCTGAACTTAGGAATGGAGTTGGTTGATGATAAAATTTGTCTAGGTATGATCATAATTAGTAGTGATTTTATGAGATATCTTAAGGATAAACAAGTTCAAGATCAATACCTACAAGCGGTAAATAGAGGCATTGATGAGGGTAAAATTTCTGAGTTTAGCCGGGGAACAGATGGTGTGTTGAGGTTTAGCGATAGAATATGTGTGTCAGAGGATGTAGAATTTAGGAAAATGATCTTGGAAGAAGCACATAAGAGTAAGTTGAGTTTTCATCCTGGATCCACTAAGATGTATCAGGATCTGAGGAAGATGTTTTGGTGGCCGAGGATGAAGAAAGAGGTAGCAGAGTATGTTTTATCTTGCCTGGTGTGTCCGAAGGCTAAGATAGAGCATTAAAACTCGGCAGGGTTATTGCAATCGTTGGATATCCCAGAGTGGAAATGGGATAGCATAGTTATGGATTTTATGGTTGGATTACCACGAACTCCGAAGAGACATGATATGATTTGGGTAATCATTGATAGGTTGACGAAGTGTGCTCACTTTGTACCTATTGGTGAGAGTTATAGTTTGGAAAAGTTGACCCAGATTTATATTAAGGAAGTAGTTCGATTGCATAGTGTGCCATCGAGCATTGTCTTAGACCGAGATCCTAGGTTCACATCTAGATTTTGGAGACAGTTGCACAGTGCTTTGGGGACTAAGTTGAGGATAAGTTCTTCTTATCATCCCTAGACAGATGGACAGTCAGAGAGGACGATTCAGTCATTGGAAGATCTTTTGAGAGCTTGTGTGTTGGAGCACACTGGCAGTTGGGATGAGTTCTTGCCATTTATTAAGTTTACATATAACAATAGTTTTCATAGTAGTATTGGAATGGCACCATGTTTTGGGTCCAGATGTGGTGCAGCAGACTATGAAACAAGTTAGGTAGATAAGAGACACTAGTGCAAAATATGCATTTAACATCGAGGTTTTAACATCGGTTTTATAAAAACCGATGTGAAAAAGGAGGCGGTGGCATTTTTGAAATTAAACTGATGTATTTTAACATCGGTTATTATGGAAACCGATGTGAAAAATTATTTAACATCGGTTTTTGTAAAAAATCGATGTGGAAAAGTGATACAAAAAAATAAATTGTTTTATCAGACATAATATTAGACATCGGTTTTTGTATAACCGATGTGGAAAAGTGAAACAAAAAATAAATTTTTTTTATCAGACATAATAATAGACATCGGTTTTGGTATAACCGATGTGGAATATATTTTAGACATCGGTTTTAGAATAACCGATGTGGAAAATGAAAAAAAAAAGAAAAAAATTTAATCCAGCCATAAGATTACACATCGGTTTTACTAATAACCGATGTGGAAAACACTTTAACATCGGTTTTGTTTATAACCGATGTGGATTTTCTGTTTTATTTCATCTTTCGCGCTGAATGCTCACTCTGCTTCCCACACTCAGACCACCCAAACCCTTTCCCCTTCCCTCTCCTTTTCACACTCAGACCACCCAAGCCCTCTCCCTTTCCAACTCCATTTCCTCTCACCGCCGTATCCCTTTCCGTTCCTCTCGTTGTCATCGCGTCACTGTCATCGCGTCAAGGCATTTCCTTTCCTGCTCCCACTGGAAGTAACGTATTTGAATGCGCTCCTTCTTGTCCCTGCGTTCCTTGCCTCTACTCAGAAAAGGTACCCTTTTCGTTTTTCATGCTAGAAATCGTGTGTTTGTTCTGAATGATAACTAGAGTTATTCACAAATAGCTAGGGGTTTGAGTCTTTGAGACAGAATTTTTTATTTTTTTTCCCTTTTCCCTTTTCAGTTTTTGTTTTTTTATGTTTGCTTTCTGGCTTGAAGTATAGAGTATTCGCAGTTATTTTTGTACATGTAGGAAATGAATTGAACGGTGTAACTGCTTTCATTTCATTTTGCAACTAGCTAGGTTACCAAGCTATCTGTTTATGAGAATTAGGCTGATGAGACATGAATAGTTCATGAATACAGACCTTACTCCAGTTTCTGTTATATACTAATGAATTATTTGTTAATTTAAGATAACTTCAACATAAGGGATTTGAGGAGATTATGTATCTCTTTATAGACTTGTTCATGAAGCCTTCTTTCTAATAGAAATATTGATGTCATGTCAAAGGGCTGGGAGAATGTCGCCAATGAAATTGGATTCAAGTTCATAATCTTCACTCTTCCTCGTCAAAAAGTTGGGATTCAAGTTCATAATCTTCAATCTTCTAATCTCTAGTTGCATGTTTGCGCATACCGTCGTGCCTCTGCCTCGTTGAGTGCCTCTGCCTCCCTTCTCCCATCCGTAACCCTTTCAGGTACCTAACACTCACTTTTCATGTTTTAGTTGGTTCATGAAGATATAATGCAGACATGAATGTTGTGTATATTATAGACTATGTTCTTGGCAATCATTAAGAGCTAAAGAGTAAATTTTGGTGTTGTTTGGTGTTGTTGGATGGTCTTTTTTGGTGTTGTTTTTATGACCTCCTCATTAACCTTGTTTCTCTGTGACCTTGCCATTATGCTCAGTTAGGGAATATTTCAGACTTAAGCTTAATTAGT
This sequence comes from Echinosophora koreensis, assembly GCA_035048595.1. NCBI lineage: Eukaryota > Viridiplantae > Streptophyta > Magnoliopsida > Fabales > Fabaceae > Echinosophora > Echinosophora koreensis. The sequence goes on from JAPCYP010000102.1 coordinate 333,952, forward strand.
TAGGATTTTTGGCTGGCCTTGATATATTTATTAGTCTGGGAATGTTCTACTGTAAAGGGTTTTTTCTGTTATAGATGTATTAGCTGGGGTTAGGCTTTTGTAAAGCAAATATAGTCAATTTACAAAAGTTTCATGATGAGAGATTTTCAAATCTCAAACCAGAGAAATTCCATCAATTAATTTCTTTATTAGGACTCTAACTTATGTTACAAATAAGTAGTGCCAAAGTTTGGACACATTGCTTCTCTTGGTGTTGTACTGCTATGGATAAAATATCCTTCACATGGTTCTTTTTACTTGGGGATTGGAGTGTTTTATTATATTTTTAGTGTTAATTAATTAGTTAAACCTTAGTTTCCCGTTTGAGATGCAATATTAATGAGCACACGTGTACCACAGTGGGGTTATGGTCGTCGCTGAGTCCATGCATTTCTCTAGTTCGAAAGATAAAAACCCTGTTATGGCATCCGTTTCATACTTTGGGATCATTGAAGAGATCTGGGAGGTTGATTACACGAAGTTTAGAGTGCCTGTTTTTAAATTGTCAGTGGGTCGACAGTAACAATGGTGTGCAAACCGATGAGTTAGGATTCAAATTGGTGGACCTTAATAAGGTAGGTAATAAAGACGAGCCTTTCATCATTGCATCCCAGGCAAAACAAGTGTTTTATATCCGTGATCCTTCTAACAAAAGGTGGTCAGTGGTTCTCCAGGGAAAAAACATGTATAATGGTAGTGAGGGAAATCAAGATTCAACTCTTGATATTTCTGACACTCCTTCTTTCTCAACACGGGTGCCTAATTTCAATGAGGAAAATGAAGTGGACGATGTACATGCTACTCGTAATGATCACCAAGAAGGGTTATGGGAGAACGTTACTACTTGACCACAGTGTAAGTTTAGTTTGAGTTATGTTTAAAGTCATATTATATGTTTACGTTGATATTTATAAGTTATGCTTACGTTGATTGATATTTATAAGTTATGTTTGATATTTATCCTGACATACTGACTTTTTGTTTTTGTCTAAACAGGTATACATGGCTGATCCTGAGGATATCCCTCCTTCATGCAGTGGGTCGGAGGCCCCGTCTTCGGGTAGAAAGGGTAGATGTGCCACACGAATGAGGAATTTGACTGCCAACCGTGGTTCAAATCAAAAGATAACAATCGACTTTGATTGTAACCTCAATCCTATTGGGCCAATGGCAGAGCAGTTTATTAGTTTTGTGGCGACCCTTGCTCGAAGCAGGCCTAGCATACTTATTGACCGTTGGAAAGATGTACCTCAGGGCGTGAAGGATCATCTATGGGAGAGTATTCTGGTATCTATACTTTTCCGTCCTGTGTTTGTATCTACTTTATTTTAATCTTATAAATATCATACAGTAATTCGTTCATTCTTTTGTTGTTATTGTAGCTCATCTTTGATCTGCCGGATACGACGGATATGAAGAAACGTTGGATAAAGTATGCTGGTGAGCGTTGGAGGGGTTTTAAGGTGGACCTGGGCAGATACTATGTATTCAATCCACGCTGTGAAAAGAACCCACTTGAGGTGTACCCATTTCTTGACCAGGCGACGTGGGATCGCTTTGTTCAGAGCCGACATGATCCCAGCTTTCAGGTTAACTTATTTGAGTTGTCTCTAAATTTATGTAATTTCATTAATTTTATTAATTTACTGATGTAATTTAATTGTCTTCTATTTATAACAGGAGAAGAGGAAAAAGGGGCAGGAAAACCAAAGCAAGAATGTCTACCCCCATGTATTGTCTCGTGGGGGATATAAAAAGCTTGCTCAGACCATGGTGGAAGAGGAAAAGAAAGCATGTCAGGAAGCAGCATCTCAGGCAGATCCTAATGCTGAAAATCATCCTGAAGTTGTTGATCCACCTCCACCCCCACGCCATCGTAAATGGAAGAGGGCCCGACAAAGAAAAACGGGACAATATACATCTGAGGAGGCACGCCAAGTAGCTGAGAAGATTGTATGTGTAGTTTGAATTGTAATTGTGATTTTAACAATGTTACTGAATTGTAATGTGACCTAATATTTTATATGTTGCAGGATGCCTTGGACGAGCAGGCCACTCAAGGAACCTTTGTTCCTAGAGGACGCGAGGATATCTTAGCTGCTGCCATCGGTAAACCAGACCACCCGGGCCGTGTCATTGGTGTTGGATGGGGCGTTGGCATTCGCCAATACCATGGTTCATCTTCACACCAACGCCACAGGGATGTTGCTGCAGATAGAGAACGACTAAAACAGGAGATTGCAGCTGAGCTTAGACAGGAGATGACCCAGCAGTTTAACCAGCAGATGGCAATAATGGCTGCTATGTCCCAACAATTCACAAGTGTCCAACCCTCTGTCCAACCCTCTGTCCATGTGAGCACTAAGGGCTCATGTGAACCTCCTCATCAGCCTGATGATGATGATGATGATGATGATGATGATGACGCCCCTGATAGGTGTGAGCTGAATGTTGATGATCATCATGATATTCTGCCTAAAAGGTCAGATCCAGGAAGACCAGAGAAATCTGCTCCTGCCAAGGTATTCATTTGACCATTCAATTATTACGAATGAAATAACTTAACTGTGATTACTAATGTATATCTTTTTTGTTGTTTAGGGGAACGACAAAGGGGATCCTGGTGATGTTTTTCAACGTCTTGCTATAAAGCCTGTCACCATGGAGGTTGATGCAGCTTTGGTAAGGTTGGAACATGATGGCAGGGCGGATGACGATCTGTATATCCCAAAGAAGGAACTTATGGAGATGGCGCTCCACCATGAAATGGCTAGTGCTGCACACATCTCGTTATGGTGCACGTAAGTACATTTTTTTTATAAGTTAAATAATTAAATTTTAAATACTATCATAATTAACATGTTTTATCAATATATTAGGTATCTGCATCGCATGCTAGGTAATCAGGGCAACCTCACCCTTTATGGGTTCATTGACCCCATGCTCACTCAGGGTGATGTTCTCCTAGCATCAGAAGACCCGGTCGCCACCATACGTGATATAGTTGCCCGAGACCATCATCAGTTCTACCTTGCGCCTTATCTCTATAAGTAAGTACCAGTTATTTAATTATAACTATATATGACTTAGTCACTAATTGTTCCGCAAATGCAGACGACATTGGCAGTTGTTGATCTTGTGCCCTCGTGTGAATGTCGTGGTCTTCTTCTGCTCGATGGGCCATAGGTCGGCGAATGAACTGAAGAACATCATGGAAACGTAAGCATTAAAATAAGTTAGAATCAGTAATGAAGTTTTTTTAATTATCTGAAATCTATTAGATATACTTTAATTAATGTTTATTTTCTTATGATAGGTCTATTGATGCAAGCCGCATGCTGTGTGGTGAAAGGCGTCGGCCTATTAGATGGATTATTCCTAACGTAAGATATTTATTAGTTCAAACGCTTCAAGCGCAGTGGGTATAATTATTGATTTCTATTTAATTTCTCATATTCTAACTGGGTTTCATTTGTACGTAGTCTCATAGACAACGTGGATCATGGGAATGTGGATACTATGTGATGAAGTGGATGGTCGAAATTATCTCCTCCGGTATCACTGAAAGATGGCAGGAGGTAAATGCTAATTGGTACAATTAGTTGTAACAATTATATATAGATTCGTTATATGTTTAATTTTAGTTTATTACTTAAAATATATAATCTAACTATGTCCAATTAAACTTGCAGATATTCAACAATCCGACTCCACTCTCTGATGCCGACATAAAAAACATAAGGATACGTTGGGCAAATTTCTTTCTTGAAGTGTACCAACATTAGTTTGTATGTAGTTAGTATATAAACGCATCATGTAATAGCTATAGTGTACTTTTGACTGATATATGTTTTGACATGAAATCTATAATATATCATATGTAGCTTTTTGGTTTCTAATTATATTTGTTGTCTGAATGTTATTGAATATATTTATTGTTAGTAGACTTTTAATTTAGTGTGTTTTGGTTGTACAAAAATGATTCTATAGACAATATAGATTCTGTATTGATCTGGATTACTGGATTACTGAAACAGGGGAAAGGACTGTCAATACAGAAAAGGATGATTTTTAAATAAAAAAAAACTAAAATTCACATCGGTTTTCATAAAAACCGATGTGGTAACCCCAATTTTCCACATCAGTTTTCATAAAAACCGATGTGGTAACCCAACTTTCCACATCGGTTATGTTAAAAACCGATGTTGAAAGTTTGTTTTCCACATCGGTTTTTAACATAACCGATGTGGAAAGTTGAGTTACCACATCTGTGAAAAATTGCTGAAAAGGAAATGTGGCTTTCTGAAACAGACTTTTTTACATCGGTTTTAAAACCGATGTGAAAAGTGGTAATAAACCACATCGGCCTTTTCAACATCAGTTTGAAAACCGATGTGAAATCCCTTTTCTGCACTAGTGAGAAAAGATGAAGAAAGCATAGGATAGGTAGAGGAGCTACAGTAACAAGAGGAGGAGATCTTTAGAATTCCAGGAGGGTGATCACGTGTTTCTAAGAGTCACTCCGAAGACCGGAATTGGTAGGGCTATCAAGTCTAGAAAACTTAATCCTAGATTCATCGGACCTTTCCAGATTCTTCGACGGATTGGTCCAGTAGCTTTCCATATTGCTTTACCACTTAACTTTGCTAACCTTCATGATGTCTTTCACGTTTCTCAGTTGAGAAAATATTATCCTGATTCATCACATGTTCTTTAGTCTAAGTCGATACAACTGCGAGAGAATCTAGAGTATGAGGCTTTACCTGTTAGGATCGCAGATAGACGGATTAAGGAGCTTCGCGGTAGACAGATTATGTTGGTTAAGGTTATATGGGATAAGACTACTAGAGATGCTACTTGGGAACGTGAGATGGATATGCTGCAGCAGCAGTATCCACATCTATTCTTAGGAACGTAAATTCTGAGGACAGAATTTTTTCTAAGTGGGGTAGTAATGTAACATCTTACTTTTTAAGATATGCTGTATTACCGGTAGCAATATAATTCTTTATATTTTTATCTGAGATCAAGAAAATGATTTTGGATAAAAAAAAATCATATTCATACTCTACCTTATGGTAGAGGGTTACAGTAAAATTTTGGGTTGAAAATTCAGACGGAAACTAGTTTGCATTTTTACTGACAGTAAGATTTTACTGATCCTAAAACCTAATTTTGATTCGTGAACAAACGGTTTAGGTTTAAATCATATTTGCAACGATATTGATTTTTTTGAAAAGTTTTGCGTAAAAAAAAATATTATAATATATATACGGGCGAAATATTCAAAGGAAACGTGCGTAAAACCTAAATTGGGTAAACGACGAAGCCGGATACGGAGCTGAGGTGATGGAAGTGATTGATGTGACTGAGGGGACAAGCATTAAATGCAATGTGAGGATTCCATTCCTCATCCTCTTAGCTTCATTAATCCTTAACAAATTTCCATCTTCATCAACTATTTCTCAAATTTCAATTCCATGATCTAGTTTTTCAAATAATTCTAGAAAATCATAGAAAAATCATTTTGATGTGGTACCAATTTCTATGAACTCTCTAAGGCTTCTATTTTGATTATCTAAAAGCATGGAAGCAAAATAAATTTCCTCCTATTTCTTCTACTCATGGCCGAATCTAGGCATATGTGGGTTAAATGGATTTTGTTTAATTTTTAACTTAGATGAGGTTGGTTATAAGCTTTCTAGGGTTTCTATATTCTAAATCCAAGAACTTGAAAACAAAATAAATTTCTAACCTATTTTTGTCTTGTTGCCGAATGTCCTTCAAAAGGGGTCAAAGGAGATTTTGTTCAAATTTTACTTGGATGATGACTTGTATACACTATCTAAGGTCTCTAGGTTCTAGATCCAAGAGTATGTGAGCAAAAGAAATTTATAGCCTATTTTACTATGCTTGGCCGAAACCTTAACCCTAGAGGTTAGATGATTTTGTTTCAAATTTTTGTCTCATAACACTTGATCTATGTTAGTTAAGACTCTAGTAACTAGGATCCACAAGATGGAATTGAGAAAATAACCCTAGCCTAATTTTTGAGTCATGGCCGAACCTAACCTAATGTGGTCATAGTTGGATTTTGTTTGATTAATTTATTGTTATGTTGTTTTGGTTGAAGGTAATCGATAACTTGTGATGTGGTAACGAGGAAATTCACTTTCGTGATTCTGGTGATAAACTCAGGTGGGAGAAAGAATCAACCTATCGTCGGGTAAATAGTATATTTTATAATAATGGTATAGGGTGACCTAAACCCTACTAGTAGTCAAGTAATCGACAATACCAAAATCGTATTGGAAACTACTCTGTAGTATTAATGATGATTTGGGGTTTGTAGGTGTATCGTCGTTAGGATAATTTTAGAATATTTGAGGATGTCTGATTTGATTATTATTGAACTGTTTGTGATGTGCTGGTTGAGGTAATCTACTGTATGTGACGTTTTATTTTGTTGTCTGAATATTTTATTATTATTGTGTTGTGTATGATCTGCCTGGTTTGATAACATGCGTAGTTGGCATTTAGGTAAGGATATGTGTTATTCGGGAGATATGCATGTGGGTGAGAGAATGATTATGACTTAGAGGTGCCTAGTCTAGATTAATTATTTTATAGATGGGATGTGACATGGAATGTGTGTTAAGACTATGATGGAAGGTTGAGGCACTAGGTGGTAACAGATGCGGGTCAGTGAGATTCATATATTTGCATTGTTGTTCACAACCGTGTGTTGGGAACACAAGAGGACTGAAGTTCTTGCGGGACCGTCCTCACTTAGATTTAGGCTGTGCAGCTATAGTGTCATTGCTTTTCATGAGTGTGACACCCTCTACCCTGCATACGTATAAAGCATTAAAAGATAAGGTAATTTTAAAATAAACATCATTTATTGAAAATAATCAAAATTAAGGTAAAAGGCACCACATCGTATCAAGTCTCAAAATGCGGAAAATGAAAACATAATATAAACAAAACCCAACCCTTGATGTCACATATAGAGCTGGTATAATCAATCCGGGAAATATCTTCGGATACAAACTGAACAACTAACTAACTACTGAAAACTGAAAATCCTAACTAAAGAGTCGTGGCTCCTCGATGTCACTCCTCAACCGACTGCTCGCCATCCTCTGCATAAAAGATACATGCCATACAAGAAACATAGAAATAGGGAGTAAGAAACATGAATATGAATATAATGGCAAGGAAGTAGTTAGCAAGACGAGCATACATCAAAAAGCATGTCATTTCAACAACAATATACATATCAACATCATCATATAGACGTGTATGCTATGCAATGCAAATCTGCTCCACTACTCCATTATGCACTTGGATCCATTCTATCTCAGGAAGTCAACTTCGGAGTCACATTTCCATAGTTGCCAATAAGCACCAACGCCGGGGCAATCCACCAAACCTTGGGTGGACCCCTTGGACAGCCGACACTCCTTATTCTCGGATGCGTCATCACAATTGTACATGATTCAGTTGAATCGCCGTGGATGACCAGATCGTCTTATTCTCGGACGACCTCCCCTATGTTGAACATCCTCCACTATCATCTCTGATGCTCGAATGCATGCTCAACACAACACACAATCCTCTGCTTGGGCCCGTAGGTTACCCAAGTTTTAACACCATCAACACCTCGACCACTCAACTATCGAGGATTATCGTTAAAGTTTCGTAATTGTTAATTAATCACTCTAGTCGTTTTGTACTAGAGATTATCACCTTGACCATCAAGCATCAAGGTCCCCTTGGCCACTAGGCTACCAAGGTACCACATTATCTTTAATTATCACTCTAGCCGTTAAGCACTAGATATTACCACCTTGACCATCATGCATCAAGGTCCCCTTGGCCACTAGGCTACCAAATTACAACAATCTTATCACTTGTATTTGGCCTTCATGTTCTATTGGTATTTTATTAAGTCTTTTAGAGCATTTGGGGTGAAACCCCTGCTTCAACACTGTTCTGCGTTCTGTTCTGCATAGGTGAGCACGGTCGTGCTCACCCCTCAGGACGGTCGTGCTGAACTCACAGTCAAGCACAGTCGTGTTGACTATTGAGTACGGGCGTGCTTAAGCAGCGCGCCCAATTCTGGGTTTGAATGGGAGCACGGGCTTGCTCGAGTGCGCGCCCTGCTAGTCTGGGCAGAAGGGTCACAGACCCTTTGCCAAATCATTGGGAATAATTCAGATTCAATCCTAAGGGTTCTTATTAATCCATTGATCATCAGTTCCATTAGTATTGATTAAATGTTCATGTCTTATAATTAAAGGGGAATTAATCCTTTAGTTTCATTCCATTAATTGTCTCTAATCGCTCAAGATCAATCCCTAAGGTCCTTGACTAAGCCATTGGCATAATCCTCACTCATTACTAACATTCAGTCTTATGAACAAGGCGAACAACTTCTCTTAACATTGTTTAATAGTTTTATTGTATTTATGCCATGCGTTCATAATACCAAACAACAGCCAACATATCACAATATCATAATTATGACAAAAACACTCAATCATGGCATCGTTACATCAGCATGAACATAACAGACATCAATAACCAATTAATAACAGTCATGCCAATATCATAACAACAAACAGTTTAACATCAGATAACAATTAGGCATATAGGCATACAACATGTTATCAAACATAAAGGGTTATGGGAACCCTTCGTCTTACGCTACCCCCAAGCCTACATACTCATACTATTCCTTCTCCCCATACCTGGTATGAAGAATTCCCGTTAAACCGAAGACGCTCCTAGATCAGTTCCCTCGAACGGCTTGACGAACGATCCCAAGCCTTGGTCAACACAAACAGGGTTAACCCATTAGTTCCCAATTCATGAAACAGAAAAGGAAACAAAAGAAGGAAAGACCATTACCTTTGCTAATTGGCACTAGTGTGTGATTGTACTCTCTCAACTACGAACAGAACACCAAACAAGGATTGGGCTCAAAGGGGAAGAATGAGATAGGCTGCCATCACACTTAGGATTGCCTAAAGTGCCAATTTTGAGGGTTTCACTCGTAACCCTTGCTGTTCACTGTCTATATAAAGACTCTGACCCTAGAACGGTTGTGCTCCCTGTTGAGCACGGTCGTGCTCCACTTAGAGTCAGCGAGACACGTTTCCCCATTGAGCATGGTTGTGCTTCCTATTGAGCACGACCGTGCTTGTGGCTCAAGCAGCCACAAGACATGTGCTTCAAGCACGGGCGTGCTGACACATGAGCACGCCCTTGTTCATGCGTCAGGAAGGGATTTTTAACTTAAAAACCCAACTTAGCCCTCTCTAAACCTTCCTAACAAACAAGACACATATAAAAGCACTTATACGGAAAACGGGGTGTTACAATTCCACCTCCTTATAAAAAATTTCGTCCTCGAAATTTCTACTCACCTTGAATGAAGAGATGCAAGTACGCCTCCATCATCTTGCTCTCTAGCTCCCACGTAGCACTTTCCTCAGTTGCCCCACTCTAAACGACTTTTACCAAAGGAATCTCTTTGCCTCTCAACTGCTTCACCCTCCAATCCTCAACTCGAAGGGGTTGTACCTCGAAAGTCAAATTCCCTTTTAACCAAATCGTGTTGGGGACTATCATATGGTTTGGGTCATGAATGTACTTACGAAGTTGTGACACATGAAAAACATTATGAGGTTTGGACAAGAAGGGTGGTAAGGCTATTTCATAAGCAACTTCACCGACTCTTTTAAGAATTTGGTAAGGGCCGATGAATTTGGGAGTAAGTTTCTTCTCTTTCATCACTTTACTAACCCCAGTTGTTGGAGTAACCCTCAAGAATACGTGATCACCTTCTTGGAATTCGAGTCCCTTCCTCCTTTTGTCATGGTAGCTTTTCTGCCTACTCTGTGCCGTTCTCATCTTTTCCTGAATCATTCTTACCTTCTCTGTGGTTTCTTGCACTATCTCAGGTCCTAACACCACACTATCGCCCGGTTCATTCCAACACAAGGGTGTCCTACATCTCCTCCCATAAAGAGCTTCAAAAGGTGCCATCCCAATACTGGAATGGAATCTATTGTTGTAGGTGAACTCTATTAGGGGCAAAAACTTGTCCCAACAACCCAACTGTTCTAGTACACAAGCTCTAAACAAGTTGTCTAAGGACTAGATGGTTCTCTCAGACTGCCCATTCGTCTGCGAGTGGTAAGCTGAACTTAGCCTCTGCTTGGCATCTAAAGCCTCGAGCAAAATAGTCCAAAACCTAGAGGTAAACCTCGGGTCTTTATCTGACACTATGTAACTTAACTATCTCTTTGATGTACAACCTGGTCAACTTTTCTAATGGGTATTCCATGTTCATTGGGATGAAATGGGCAGACTTAGTCAATCTATCCACAACAACCCAAATCGCTTCATAACCGGCTGGAGTCCTCGGCAGTCCAGACACAAAATCCATGGCAATACTATCCCATTTCCATTCTGGGATACTTAAAGGTTTCAACTTTCCTGATGGCTTCTGGTGTTCTATCTTAGCCTTTTGGCACACTAAACAAGCGTACACAAATTCCGTAACATCTTTCTTCATCCTAGGCCACCAAAACATCCTCTTTAAATCCTGATACATCTTAGTGGCACCTGGGTGCACACTTAATCCACTCCTATGTCCTTCTTCAAGGATTAACTTCCTAAGCCCCGGGACATCTGGTATACAAACTCTATCCTTGAACCTCAAGACTCCATCACTTCCGTCCTTAAAACTAAGGTCTCTACCTTGAGCAAGCAACTCCCGCTGGTCTAAGAGATACTTATCTACCTTTTGGCTTTCTCTAATCTCATCCATCAAATTGTTAGTAACCTTCAAGGTTCCAAGCCTAATGCTCTTAGGGGTAACTTCCCAAGCTAAAGTTAGGTCTCTATACTCCTCGATTAGATCCATCTCCCTAACCATTAAAGTGGAGGCGTGCAAGGTTTTTCTACTTAAAGCATATGCCACTACATTGGCCATTCCTGGGTGGTAGGTCAGATCAAACTCATAATCCTTTAAGAACTCCATCCACCTAAGTTGCCTCATATTGAGCTCTTTCTGGTCAAACAAATATTTCAAACTCTTATGATCACTAAAAACCTTAAACTTAGCTCCATAAAGGTAATGCCTCCAGATCTTTAAGGCAAACACCACAGCTCCTAACTCTAGGTCATGGGTAGGGTAGTTCTTCTCGTTGGTTTTCAACTGCCTAGAAGCATAACCTGCTACCTTACCATCTTGCATCAACACTCCACCTAAACCTTACTTCGATGAATCACAATACACTACGAAAGGTTTACTAGGATCGGGTAAAATCAAAACCGGTGCTGATGTTAACCTATCCTTCAGGGTTTGGAAAATCCCCTCACTTTGAGTCCCACACAAACAACTGTCCCTTCTTGGTGAGGCGGGTCAAGGGTAAAGCTAACTTAGAGAAACCTTCTATGAACCTCCTATAGTACCCGGCTAAACCCAAGAAACTCTTAATCTCGGTCACTGACTTTGGCGCTTCCCAGTGGAGCACCATCTCTACCTTAGCCGGATTGACGACTATCCCCCCTTTAGAGATCACGTGACCTAAGAAACTCACCTCCTCTAACCAAAACTCGCACTTAGGCAACTTAGCATACAACTGCTTCTCCTTAAGGGTCTGCAAAACAACCCTCAAGTACTCCTCATCTTCCTCCTTGGTCTTGGAGTACACTAAGATGTCATCGATGAAAACCACCACAAACTTATCCAAGTAAGGGTGAAAGGTCTTGTTCATATAATCCATGAATACAGCAGGAGCATTGGTCACACCAAAGGGCATTACCAAGTACTGGTAGTGACCATATCGCATCCTAAACGCTGTCTTCGAGATGCCCTCAGACTTAACCTGAATTTGATGGTATCCTGACCTCAAATCTATCTTCGAGAAAACACAAGCCCCGATCAACTGATCCATAAGATCATCAATCTTAGGGAGAGGATACCTATTCTTAACGGTCACTTTGTTGAGCTGTCGATAGTCGACACACAACCTCATATTGCCATCCTTCTTTTTCACCAACAACACTAGCACTCCCCAAGAGGATACGCTAGGCCTGATGAACTGCATCAGATCCTCTATCTGTTTCTTCAACTCAGCTAGCTCTAGAGGAGACATTCTATAAGGCACTATGGTTATAGGCCCAGTGCCAGGCACTAAGTCTATGGTAAACTCCACATCTCTCTCTAGGGGTAGTTCGTAAACATCCCCCGGGAACACTTCAGGAAATTCTCGCACAACCGGCATGCTGTCGACATCAGGAGGGCTCTCGACTTCTAGGGAAGCTAGCATCATATACACTTGGGCCTCTTCTTTCATAGAAGACTTAACTTGGCTATCAGAGAGAAACCTAGGATCCCTAGACTCCACTGGAGTTCCAAAAACTATGGTTTTATCAAAGCAATTCAGACGGACGTGGTTGGAAGATAACCAGTCCATGCCAAGAATAACATCAAGGTCTTTCAGGGGTAAACATACAAGATCAACAATGAAGTCTCTACCATCTATGGTAATAAGAATACTCTTGCATGCATAAGAAGTAAGAACAAGTTTATTCGTGGGTGTGGTAACAATTAAGTCACACTCAAGAAAATCACAGGCAATTTAAGACTCTTAGCACATTTATATGACACAAACGAGTGAGTCGCACCCGAATCGAACAATACAGTTAAATGAACTTTATTAATGAGGCACATACCTTGGATCAAATCTTCAGATTCGGAGGCCTTGGCTCCACTGAGAGTAAAGACTCTCCCGGTGGTCTTCAGTCAGTTGGCTTGAGGCTTCTAACCTTTGCTTGCACTATGTGGTTCTGACTTTCCTCCCTCGCAGTTCCTGCTGATGTGGCCATGCTTGCCACACTTGAAGCAGATGATGTTTGTCTCCTTGCACTGGGTAGTAAAGTGATCCCGTCCACACTTGCCGCACCGAAGAGGTCTAGAAGCAAAAGAATCCCATTTCCTGGACCTGTCTGAAGAAAACTGGGGCTTCTTGCCATCCCGCTTGAAGTACTTTCCAGCTGGAGCGAGACGCGACTTCCACTTGTTTCCTTGATCATTCCTCTTGTTGTTCTGGTTGTCCGATCTCTTGGAGGATGACCCTCTAGACTTGTAGGCATCTTCATAAATCCTGCACTTGTTCACTAAAACTGGGAAGACTCTGATCTCCTGATAGCTGATAGCCTGCTTGATCTCTGAACGCAGACCATCCTCAAACTTCATGCATTTGGAACGATCGTCCGCCATATACTGATACAATGTATAGTAACTGGCGAGCTCCTCAAATTTAGCCGCATACTCTCCTACCGACATGCTGCCCTGCTTCAGTGCCAGAAATTCCATCTCCTTCTTATCCTTGATATTTGCCGGAAAGTACTTCTCGAGAAATCTGTCCTTGAACACAGTCCACGTGATCATAGTACCTTCTGCCTGTAAGCGTTGGCGGCAGTTCTCCCACCAGTGCTCAGCCTCCTCAGTCAGCATGAAAGTCCCAAAGATGACCTTCTGCTGATCGTTGCATCCATGACTTGGAAGATCTTCTCGGTCTCCCTCATCCACAATAGGGCACCCTCATGATCGTAAGCTCCCTTGAAGGACAGCGGATTGTTTCGGTGGAACTTGTCGAGACCCTGGAACTCAGCTGGTCCCCCGTTGTTGTTAGCGTTCTAGTTCTGGCCTATCGCGTTGGCAAGGAGTGGCAAAGCATCTGCGATAGCCTGGTCGTTTCTGCCTCATCTTCCTGCTATAATTTCCTGTAAATGCCCAAGACAACTTGTTAAATACAGGGAACTTAAAGTAGGAAAAGCTACGACTTCTAACATATAGCACCATTGTCTATAACAAGTACAGATAATTCAAGCAAGAGCACATAACAGACTCATACCACATCCGGACAGAGCCGAACTGCTCTGATACCACTAAATGTGACACCCTTTACCCTGCATGCGTATAAAACATTAAAAGATAAGGTAATTTTAAAATAAAATCATTTATCGAAAATAATCAAAACTACGGTAAAAGGCACCACATCTTATCAATTCTCAAAACGTGGAAAATAAAAACATAAAAACATAAACAAAATCCAACCCTTGATGTCACATACAGAGCTGGTATAACCAATCCGGGAAATATCCTCAGATACAAACTGAACAACTAACTAACTACTGAAAACTAGAAATCCTAACTAAAAGAGTCGTGGCTCCTCGGAGTCACTCCTCAACTGGCTGCTCGCTGTCCTCTGCATAAAAGATACATGCCATACAAGAAACATAGAAATAGGGAGTAAGAAACATGAATATGAATATAATGGCAAGGAAGCAGTTAGCAAGATGAGCATACATCAACAAGCATGTCATATCAACAACAATATATATATCAACATCATCATATAAACGTGTATGCTATGCAATGCAACCCTACTCCACTACTCCATTATGCACTTGGATCCATTCTATCTCAGGAAGACAACTTCGGAGTCACATTTCCATAGTGGCCAATAAGCACCAACGCCGGGGCAATCCACCGCGGATGGCTAGATCGTCTTATTCTCGGACGACCTCCCCTATGTTGAATATCCTCCACTATCATCTACGATGCGTGAATGCATGCTCAACATAACACACAATCACAACCACCACCTTCGCTTGGGCCCATAGGCTACCCAAGTTTTAACACCATCAACACCTCGACCACTCGGTTATCGAGGATTATCGTTAACGTTTCGTATTTATTAATTAATCACTCTAGTCGTTCTGCACTAGAGATTATCACCTTGACCATCAAGCATCAAGGCCCCCTTGGCCACTAGGCTACCAAGGTACCAAATTATCTTTAATTATCACTCTAGCCATTAAGCACTAGAGATTACCACCTTGATCATCTTGCATCAAGGCCCCCTTGGCCACTAGGCTACCAAGGTACAGCAATATTATCACTTGTATTTGGTCTTCGAGTTCCGTTGGTATTTTATTAAGTCTTTTAGAGCATTTGGGGTGAAACCCCGGCTTCAGCATTGTTCTGCATTCTATTCTGCATAGGTGAGCACGCCCCTTAGCACGGTCGTGCTAAGCTCATAGTTAAGCACGGTCGAGCTGACTATTGAGCATGGGGGTGCTTAAGCAGTGCGCCCAGTTCTGGGTTTGAATGGGAGCAAGGGCGTGCTCCTTGTTGAGCACGAGCATGCTCGAGTGCTCGCCCTGCTGGTCTGGGCAGAAGGGTCACAAACCATTTGCCAAATCATTGGGAACATTTCAGATTCAATCCTAAGGGTTCTTACTAATCCATTGAACAACAGTTCCATTAGTATTGATTAAATGTTCAAGTCTTATAATTAAAGGGGAATTAATCCTTTAGTTTCATTCCATTAATTGGCCCTAATCGGTCAAGATCAATCCCTAAGGTCCTTGACTAAGCCATTGGCATAATCCTCACTCATTACTAACATTCAGTCTTATGAATAAGGGGAACAACTTCCCTTAACATTGTTTAACAGTTTTATTGTATTTATGCCACGCGTTCATAATACCAAACAACAGCCAACATATCACAATATCATAATTATGACAAAAACACTCAATCATGGCATTGTTACATCAACATAAACATAACAGACATCAATAACCAATTAATAACAGTCATGCCAATATCATAACAACAAACAGTTTAACATCAGATAACTATTAGGCATATAGGCATGCAACATGTTATCAAACATAAAGGGTTATGGGAACCCTTCGTCTTACGCTACCCCCAAGCCTTTATTCTCATACTATTCCTTCTCCTCATACCTGGTATGAAGAATTCCTGTTAAGCCGAAGATGTTCCTAGACCGGTTCCCTAGAACGGCTCGACGAATGATCTCAAGCCTTGGTCAACACAAATAGGTTTAACCCATTAGTTCCTAATTCATGAAACAGAAAAGGAAACAGAAGAGGGAAAGACCATTACCTTTGCTAATTGGCACTAGTGCATGATTGTACTCTCTCAACTATGAATAGAACACCAAACAAGGATTGGGTTCAAAGGGGAAGAATGAGAGAGGCTACCATCACACTTAGGATTGCCTAAAGTGCCAATTTTGAGGGTTTCACTCGTAACCCTCGCTGCTCACTGTCTATATAAAGACTCTAACCCAAGCACGGTCGCGCTCCCTGTTGAGCACGGTCGTGCTCCACTTAGCGTCAACGAGACGCGTTTCTCTATTGAGCACGGTCATGCTTCTTATTGAGCAAGGCCGTGCTTGTGGCTCAAGCAGCCACAAGACACGTGCATCAAGCACGGGCGTGCTCATGTGTTAGGAAGGGATTTTTAACTCAAAAACCCCCCCTTAGCCCACTCTAAACCTTCCTAACAAACAAGGCACCCATAAAAGTACTTTTATGGAAAACTGGGTGTTACAATGAGTGCCCTACCGGGAATGGGGGTGTGCACCGGAGAAATTATGCTGCTATAGTGTCATTGATATTCATGAGCACCATCGAGATCAAACGAGGGTGTGCACCGATGTTTTGGGACGCGTCACTTGGACGACTGACTAACGTCCTTCAGCAGGTAAGGGATGTGTGATAGGATTTGTGGTGGCCACGTCAGCATAAAGGTTTAGTCGCATGAGATTGAGGGTAGAGGAAGATATGGTGATTTAAGGATGATTGTTAGTTAAGTGTGATGCTTGTCTTTGACTGTTGTTATATTATACGCTATGATTCTTTTCCGCTTATGATGATAGAACTGTTTCTTATATCCCTATTTTTGTATTTTGTGTATGTTTACTTTATTCCATAAGAAGAGTCTATGGAAGAACCAGTTGCTAAGGAGTTGGATGGAACTCCGTATGAACCTGATATGGGAGGAAGAGCAGTGGACTCTAGTAATATAGGTTAGTGTATAAGGCCAGTGCGTCTTGTTAGACGTTTTCATTTTTCGCTAAGTATAACAGTTTGTATAATTATGTACCTGTGAGGGATCCTACTGATAGGATACCCTAAACAGTGTTTTGTATGGTAATGGATAAACATAATTGTATGAGTAACATAACTATGGTGTGTTTAACTTTCAGAAGTGTATGTGTTGTATTTAAGTTTTTAATTTCTTCGTATTTTCGGGTTACGTTTAACGTTAAGTACGCGAGTAAAAGATAAATAAATACTTAATGGCACAACGGGGCACAACTGGGTGTCTCAAACAGCGGAGGAACGGTTTTGAAAACAGTTCATTAGGCTTAGTGTGTCCTTATGGAGAGCGCCAGCGTTGTTGGTAAAGAAGAAGGATGACAGCATGAAGTTGTGTGTCGACTATCGGCAACTCAACAGAGTGACCTTAAGAATAGGTATCCCTCCCTAGGATTGATGATCTTATAGACCAGTCAATAGGAGCTTGTGCTTTCTCTAAGTGTGAGGAATGTTTCCAAACCTTAAAGGAAAGGTTAATGGAATTAGGAGCCATAGCGGTTGCCCTAAAGATTTGGAGGCATTACCTTTATGGAGCTAAGTTAGAGGTTTTTAGCGATCATAAGAATTTAAAATTTTGTTTGACCAGAAGGAGCTCAATATGAGACAACATAGATGGATGGAATTCCTTAAGAATTATGATTTTGAGTTGACCTACCGCCAGGAAAAGCCAATGCTGTGGTAGATGCCTTAAGTAGAAAAACCTTGCATGTCTCCGCTTTGATGGTGAAGGGGATGGATCTGATCGAGGAGTTATAGACACTTGAGCTTAGCATGAGAAGTCACCCCTAAGAGTATTAGGCTTGGAACTTTGGAGATTACCAAAAGCTTGATGGATCGTGTGACACCCTCTACCCCGCATGCACTCAAAAGCGATAACACATATATAAAAGAGAGAGAACACATGCAAATATATATAATATCAAAACCGGGCAAAGACTGCCGCATTGTAACATAACGCTGAAATAACCAAAACATGTTTATAAAGAAAACATAACATAAAACAAAACCATAAACGAACCCAACCCCGATGTCACACTACAGAGCTGGTATAACCTGTTGGAACCAAAGTATTTTTGGATTAAATAATCTCTAAGTTTTGATGTTAACAAAAAGGATTAAATTTTTATGGAAAAGTGTTAGTTAAGTTCTAACATGTTTTTATCTAAGTCTTATAGGATATTCGAAATTTTATAAAGTTAAGGATTCTATCCGCGTCTAACCGGGTAGACGAGCTGTTCAAAATAAATGGTATATTTTATTATGTGAATATTTTTTGAATAGACGAGCTATAGAACAGTACCAGTAGACGAGCTCTACTCTAAATATGCATAAGACGAGCTCTTAACTAAACTGAATAGACAAGCTTGAGTGCCACGTCAGCAGACGGAATTCTAAGCTATTCACCTATATGTAGCAAGTCCAAAGACTTGAGAGTAGAAGAGCAAATTTTGCCACGTCACTGGACGAGCTAAATTATATTTCAGCTATAATCATATAGACGCACTACTCTAAGTAGACGAGCTCTTCTTTGTTATAAATGCTTGATATAATCAGAATAACTATCTCGACCACATAGAAATACCTATTTCAAATGATTGATATTTATTTGAATATATGATGGTCCTTCTTATTTGTTATTAACGGTTTTATTATCTTGTTCTATGAGAGAGACAAAGTACAAATGAGGAATTGCAAAAAAAAATAGTACAATGTAAAACTACTTGTACCCTGTCACCTTTTACGCTGGAAAAACTGGAAATTGTACAAGGAAGGCAAGACATTTTTTCAAGTTACATTTGCTCAGTGGTGTGCCCGTTTCATGCAAGAATGTTGACATATAGTACAATGGCCACAAGCAAGCTGAGTCACAACGGATATTACATTGTTGATTCTATCCATAAACGGGAAAATTCAAATTAAACCATTGAAGAATTTGAAGAGAAGAGCAAGGTCTCTATAAATAGAAGACATAGACTTTTGAAGAAACAACTTTTGCACATATATAGAATTCACAAGAAAACTCTTGCGAGCCAAAATTCTTTTATTCTTTCAGAAAGCAAAAGTCTGTAATATCTTAGTTTGAATATTGCTATAATATTCAAGTGATCTTAAACTTTCATATCCTCACACATAGTGAGTTAGAAGATCAAAAGAAACCAAATCTCTTTGTTAGAGGTAGAACCTGAAGAGGCTTGGTAAGAAAGGAATACTTGTAAGCCTGGAGAGGTGTTGAATACTTGTTGTAATCTATTTGGAAAATAGTGGAGAAAAACCTTCAAGTAGAAGTGACTGGACGTAGCTCTTGGTTGGAAGAGAGTGAACCAGGATAAAACATCTTGCATGAATCTTCTAATCCCTTATCTCTTCAGTTTTATTTGTTTATTCTAACTGTGGGGATTTGAACTTGATTTTGCCAAGCTTTCAAAAGTTTATTTTTCTATGTGTTTTCTTCTGCCTCTTTATCTTTGTGTGAGAAAACTGTTCTTGAAAAGTTTATTTTCGAAAAATATTAACAAACACAATTCAACCCCTCCTTCTTGTGTTTGCCTGTGTCAACTTCAGTTGGTATCAGAGCTCAGCCTCGAAAGGGTTGAGCATCTAACAAGTGCTGAGGAAGTACGATCCAACAACCATGGATGCAGAAGGACAAGCTATCAACAGACCTCCACTCTTTGATGGAACTGATTATGATTACTGGAAGAAGCGAATGATGGCCTTCTTGGATGCACAAAACTTAGACATCTGGGAACTGATTGAGAATGGCTATACTGAGCCAAGAGGTGAAAATGGAGCAGCCATGGCTAGAGCAGATTGGTCTGCAGATCAAAAGGCTAAACATCAACTTAATCTTAAAGCCAAACATTACTTGATGTGTGCCATCACCAGATCAAAACATGACAAGGTTCACAGCTGCAACACAGCTAAGGAAATCTGGGATACACTGGCTCTTGCTCATGAAGGCTCATCAGAAGTGAAGGAGTCAAAGATAAGCATGCTGGTTCCCCAGTATGAGCTTTTTAAAATGGCTGATCATGAGACTATAGATCAGATGTTTGGAAGATTTCAGACAATAACCAACAGTCTCAGATCTCTTGGAAAAATTTATGAGAATAGAGATCATATCAGAAAAATTTTGAGAAGTCTCTCCAAGCAGTGGTGACCAAAGGTCACTGCCATTCAAGAAGCTAAGAATCTGAATACTCTCTCTCTGGAAGAGCTTCATGGGTCTTTGAAGGTTCATGAGCTTGAACTAAATGAAGAACACAATTCCAGAAAGGGAAAGTCCAATGCCTTAAAGGCAAAGAAAACCAGCTCTTCAAAAGTCCTTAAAGCTGCTGAGCTTTCAGATGATGCTGAACCTTCAGACAGTGATGAATGATCAGATGAAGATGAATTATCTTTTATCTCCAAAAAGATACAACATATGTGGAGAAAGAAAGGTAACTTCAAGAGAAAGCAGTTCAACAAGAAGTTTTCTAAGGAGAAATCAGACTCCAAAGAAAAAAGTCCACCCCTGTGCTTTGAATGCAAGAAGCTAGGCCATTTCAAAGCTGACTGTCCTGACTTAAAAGAGAAGAAAAAGTTCTTCAAGAAAAAGAAGGGCTGAATGGCTACATGGGAGGACTTGGACTTATCCTCTTCAAATGAGGAAGATGAAGCTGAGGAAGAGGCAAACATATGCCTCATGGCTGACACATCATCAGAGAATGATTACACTGATGATGATGAGGTAATGGATTCAGACACGTCCACTCTTAAAAATGCTTTTAATGAATTATTGCATGATTCATCTATTCTGTCACATGAATACAGAAATCTTAAAAAGAAGTTTTCAAAATTAACTAAAGAGTATGATAGAGTTTGCATTGAAAAACAAAGTTCCAGCTAAGTATGCTAAAGCCAAGTTAGGCCCGTCCAACACCTTTTGCAAAGTGTGTGGAAAAAGTGGGCATTCTACATATAGATGCATACATAACAGGCATACTAAACATTTTCGTCCAATGAAAACTAACATGAAAGGACCCAAGTCATTTTGGGTACCTAAGGACAAGATAATACCGGTTGTAGATTTGCTTAACAACAGGAAAGAAACAGACATCTGGCACTTGGACAGTGGGTGCTCATGTCACATGATGGGAGAAAGGTATATGTTCCAAGACCTTAGACATAAGGATGGTGGATGGGTGACATTTGGAGGAAACCAAAAAGGAAAGATCACTGGTATACGTAAAATTGGTAAACATCCTTTTCCCTCCATTGATAATGTTCTTTTAGTGAATGGTTTGAAACATAATCTGCTGAGCATAAGTCAATTACGTGATAGTGGATATGATGTTTCTTTTTATAAGAACATGTGTAATGTCAAGAAAAATGATGGATCAATCTTATTCACTGCTAAGAGGCAAAACAATTTGTATAAAATTGACTTGGAGGACCTCTCAAATCAGAGTGTCTCATGTTTAGTGTCCATTGAAGATGAGCGATGGATTTGGCATAAAAGACTAGGTCATGCAAGCTTGAGATTAATCTCAAAGCTAAATAAGCATAACCTCGTGAGAGGATTACCAAACCTGAAGTGCAAATCTGATGCTCTCTATGATGCATGTCAAAAGGGAAAACAAGTCAAAGGTTCTTTTGAATCTAAGAATGTTGTTAGTACCAAAAGACCACTAGAACTGTTACACCTTGATCTTTTTGGTCCAACAAGGACTGCTTCTATCAGTGGTAAGAAATATGGTCTAGTCATTGTAGATGACTACACAAGATGGGCATGGGTTATGTTCCTTGCTCATAAGGATAAGTCCTTCAAGGTCTTTTCTGTATTCTGCAAACGTGTACAGAATGAAAAAGGCATGTGTATCACTTCAATCAGAAGTGACCATGGGGGAGAGTTTGAAATGAGCTATTTCAAAAGTTCTGTGAAGATAGTGGTATTCTTCACAATTTCTCAATACCTAGAACACCATAGCAAAATGGTGTGGTAGAGAGAAAGAAAAAATCTCTTCAAGAAATGGCTAGGACTATGCTCAATGATAACTCTGTCCCTAGACACTTCTGGGCTGAAGCTGTTAATACTGCCTGTTACATTTAGAACAGAATATACATAAGACCAATCTTGAATAAGACTCCCTATGAATTATGGAAGGGACGAAAACCCAACATATCATATTTTCATCCTTTCGGCTGTAAATGCTATATTCTTAACACTAAAGATCAACTTGGTAAGTTTGATGCAAAAGTAGACAGTGGAATTCTGTTAG
The DNA here is from genome assembly GCA_035048595.1 of Echinosophora koreensis. Taxonomy (NCBI): domain Eukaryota; kingdom Viridiplantae; phylum Streptophyta; class Magnoliopsida; order Fabales; family Fabaceae; genus Echinosophora; species Echinosophora koreensis. The sequence continues at coordinate 356,256 of JAPCYP010000102.1, forward strand.
GTTTTTCTGAAACATCAAAAATATTTAGAGTATATAATTCTAGAACTCTAGTAGTAGAAGAATGTATACATGTTAAATTTGATGACAAGCAGCTTCATAAGAGATTATCAGAGCTAGATGAAGTATTTGAAGATCTTGATTTAAACATCTCAGGAGAGACAACAGAAGTTAAAGCTGATGATCAAGTTGAAGATCCTCCTCAACAACCAGAAACATCCACCTCTCAACAAGACAATGTTCAGAAATCTTGGCATTTCAAGAACTATCATCCACCAGATCAAATCATTGGAAACCCCAATGATAAGCTTAGAACCAGATCAACCTTCAGAGAACAGGAAGATACTGCATTAGTCTCTGAATTGGAACCAAAGACAGTAGACGAGGCTCTGCTGGACAATGGCTGGATTTTAGCAATGCAAGAAGAACTAAATCAGTTTGAGAGAAGTGATGTCTGGACTCTGGTAAGGTTGATGAGAATGGTAAGGTTGTAAGAAACAAAGCAAGACTGGTTGCAAAAGGTTATTCTCAAGAAGAAGGTATTGATTACACTGAAACCTTTGCACCTGTTGCTAGATTAGAAGCAATTAGAATTCTACTTTCTTATGCTGCACATCACAACATAATGCTTTTTCAAATGGATGTAAAAAGTGCTTTTCTTAATGGCTTTATAAATGAAGAAGTTTATGTTATGCAACCTCCGGGTTTTGAAAGTGAAACCCAACCTGAACATGTATATAAGCTTAAGAAAGCTTTATACGGCCTAAAACAAGCCCCAAGAGCTTGGTATAATAGGCTAAGTTCATTTCTAATGGATAATGGCTTTAATAGAGGAAAGGTTGATACAACCTTGTTTAGAAAGTCAATTAAATCCAATTTCATAGTAGTACAGATTTATGTTGATGATATTATATTTGGTGCTACTAATGAATCTTTGTGCAAAGAATTCTCAAAGTTAATGCAGAAGGAATTTGAAATGAGCATGATGGGAGAACTCAAGTTCTTTCTTGGACTGCAAGTTAAACAATCTATGGACGAGGTGTACATCCATCAAACCAAGTACACAAAGGAACTCCTAAAGAAGTTCAAGATGGATGATTGCAAACCAATGAATACCCCTATGCACCCCACGTCCATACTGAACAAAGATGATAAGGAGAAAAAAGTAGACCAAAAGGTATACAGAGGTATGATAGGATCTCTTCTATATCTTACTGCGTCTAGACCTGATATTATTTTCAGTGTTTGTTTATGTGCTCGATTTCAATCTGATCCTAGAGAATCTCACTTAACAGCAGTTAAAAGAATATTTAGATATTTAAAAGGTACTACTAATATGGGTTTGTGCTTTAAGATAAATGAAGATTACAGATTAGTTGGCTTTTGTGATGCTGACTATGCTGGAGACATAATTGAAAGAAAGAGTACCAGTGGAGGATGTCACTTCATTAGAGCTAATCCTGTCTCATGGTCAAGCAAAAGACAAAGTACCATTGCTTTATCAACTGCTGAAGCTGAGTACATTTCAGCTGCAAGTTGCTGCTCACAACTTCTATGGATCAAACACCAATTGGAGGACTACAATGTGTTTGTAAGTAGTATTACACTTATGTGTGATAATCCTGCTGCAATTAATCTATCTAAGAATCCAATATTGCATTCTAGAGCTAAGCACATAGAGAGCAAATATCATTTTATAAGAGATTATATGCAAAAAGGTGTTTTTGATATTCAATTTGTAGATACTGACCATCAATGGGCAGATATCTTTACTAAGCCTCTTGCTGAGGACAGATTTATTTTTATTAGAAAACATCTTAATATGTTAGTTGTGGATTAATTGTGTTTTTCATGCTTGAGAAATTCTATTATTAATGTATGAAAGCATTACAAGCTTTTTACATGATCTTAAATGCACGTCCATTGTATACCGCGTCCATTGTTTTTGTACCGCGTCCACTGCATGTCGCGTCCATGCTTATTTGTTGCTTGAGCCCGTCTACACACACTTTATTTAATAATTGCATTTATTTTGTCTTAAAGACAGATCTATGTTTTATATTCTCTCTGCTAAGTCAGTATTTCCTGTTAAATGTTTTAATTTATTTCCAAAAGAAAACCCTTTGGAAATTCAAAACCTTTAAAACCAAAACCCTTCCCTCTGAGGAAACTTTACGTTAACCTTCGTCTTCAACCTCTCAAAGCAACTCTCTGTTTTCTGACTTGCAAAACCCTAACCTCTTTTCTTCAACCATGGCCACTTGAACTGAAACTTTCGATGTTGAAAATTTGAATATTGCAATCGAACATCATTTCGACTTTGGGATTTTGAAAGATTACAACTTGGATGTGAGTAATTTCATCACTGCCGCTGGCTGGGACGGTATGTTTGTTGAAAGGGTTTCCATTTATCCAAACCTGATTAGGGCGTTTTGGAGGAACCCATAAGTGACAGACGCTGAAATTTCTGCTACAGTAGTTGGAAGAAGAATCGTGGTTTCTGAAAAGACCATAGCTGAAGCCATCAACTGTCCTCAAGAAGGAGAAGTTATTACTGAATCGTGGGAAAAGGATCTTGGTGATTCAGAAGTTATAGCCTCCTTGTTGATGAGACAAGACACTATAAGAAAGCACTCTTGGAAGTCTGTAGAGATGAAGGATGAAGTTCGTATTCTTCATCAATTATTGAACAAGGTGATTCTGCACAAAGTGGGGTCAAAGGACAATCTCTCTGTCCTTCACAAATTCTGCCTTTGCCATTTGATTACAGAGACTAAGATCGACCTTCCAAGAATTCTGTATGGAAGATTCAGAGATGCGATAGTCACAAGGAAGAAAATCTCTGGAATCCCTTAGTGCCACTTGCTTTCAAAAAATTTTCAAGTCTCAGAAGCTGAATGAATTTATTTTTGCCAAGCCAACTGAGGAGCAAGAAAGGATTCTGACACAGAAGTGCATGTCAACTGCTATCTTTGGCAAGATGAACATTGTAAACATGAATCTAAGCACCTACACAGCTATTGCCCTAGCTAAGCATGAAGAATTGCTCAAGGTTAAAGAGGAACAGATTGAGCAAAACAATGCTGAAGTCCTAGGAATGAAGAGGACTTACAGGGAGAAAACTGTAGCTGTTAGGACAAGAGCTCCTAAAAGGCCTGCAGCTGGCATTGTCATCAGGGAACCCACTGCAGAGGTTCCTCAACCTGCAAGAGCTCAGAAAAGGACAAGAAACTTGATCCTTTCTCACAATGATGATGAAGATGATGAGGATAGAGTTCCTATCAGTGCTATTCTCAAGAAGCAAAAGGCTATCAGTGCTGCTGTTCCTACTAAAAGACATCAACCTCAGAGAAAAGCCAAGTCTGTCATAGCTACTGAGGTAACTATCCTTGCTAATGATCCTGTTCAATTAGCAGTAGATGCCCTTAGTTTCTAGTTTAGAGGATAGAATGGATTTTATCTCTGCACCAGATGTGCCTTAACCAATTGACCTAGATGATGTTTATGTACCTTCACCACCCTCACCACAACAACCACAAATAGCCTCACCACAATTCCAACCTTTGATCTCTGAGGATGATCCCTGGTTTCACCAACCAGATGATGGTATTATCCATGGTGCCCCTTTCCCCAAAATGAAAAGAATTCAATTTCCATACACTCCTCCCTCTGAACTTTATAATGGCATGTCTGAGTCACTGGCCAAAGTTAAGAGGGACTGGAAGATTCTTTACCATACTCATGAACCATAACTAATCTCAAACAGACCCTGGTATCCATTGCTTGAATATGAGTATGAACTTGCAACCATTGTACAACCTTGGTACAGACCCCATCCTGACATTCCCAAAGGCACCCCCCCCATCCAAAATGTTTAACAAATTTGGACCCTTAATCACTCACCTACCACCAAAGAAATTCCCTCCCAGAAAAATCTACCCAAACCTTATAAAATACCCTCCATTCAAACCCTTTACTAATGGTGTGCAGAGACACATCATATCTGACTGGTTTAAGGATCCTGCCAAGAAAGACCTGCAAGATGTTATATACAAAAGGTCTAGATCCTATAGACAAGTCTACATCATCATGGATAGAAATACAAAATGGAAGACTTTTGTCCATCCAGATGAATATGGCAGGGCAGCTGACATAAAAGATTATCTCATGTATGTCATGCTGAAGACTGAATTTGAGCTCTATAGGGTTGTTAGGGCTGTCAATTTTGTACCCATAAATTGGTTAAATCATTCTTATAAAACCAATATTGGAGTCCAGCCCAGAATGATTTGTCCAAGATTGCCTATGATTGATCTCAATAAGGACAAGGACAGGAAGAAGGAAAGGTTCACTGGAAAAATGCCCTTCCTAGAATCCTGCATAATCAAGCCAGATGATGTTGAGAACACAGATCAAAACATCATTGACTACTGGCTAGTACAACCCATTGAGGATGTTAAAGAAGATGTAGCTGTTGATATATGGAGAAAACATATTGTGAAGTGCACAGCAGAAGCATCTACTTCTGGCTTATCCTCTGAGCAGAAAAAGTTCATTCCTAAGGTGAGAGGCAAATGTGGACTATCTAACTTCAGACACTTCATCTACAAGGACATTCTAGGTGTTCCTATCATCAGCCCAATATATGTAGAAGATGAAGTCCACTGGGCTAAAGAGCTGCCACCATCCATTCTGCAAATCACAGACTCTCCTCCACCTTCACCACCTTCTGAGCACACTGAGGAAGAAATAATTGTTGAAGACTTTGGCATGGAGATTGACTCTGTTGTACCAGTCACTGCTAATGAGGAAGTTGCTGAATCTGATTCCAGACCAAGCACTTCTGGAAAGTCATCTTCTCAACCATTGGCAATAACTGTTATTCATCCAGAGAAGCCTCAGACTTCAAGAGCTCTTGACACTATGCCAAGTCAAGCTCATTCTCAAGAAAGTGTTGAAAGCTTAAGACCACCACTTTCACTGCCTCCAAATTTTGAAGAAATCATTGGCAGAATTGTAGAGGAAAGAGTCAAAGTTGAAGTGAAAGAGCAGGTAAGAGAACAAGTTGCAGAAGCTCTGGCTCCCACCATTGTTATGATGAGCATTATGCTCAGTTTTCAACAAAACCAGAACCTGCCAACCCAAGTTCTTGCCCCTCCACATAATCCAAATCCAAACCCAGCTCCTCCACCAGCTCCATCTTCCTAAACCTTTTTTTTTTTTACTGACAATGACGGTCCACTTTCCTACCTTTTTGTCTGATGACAAAAAAAAGGGAGAAATGGAGTGAGAATTAAATTTTAGATATATGCAAAGTCAGTTTTTGAATCTTTTCTTTGTCTGCATATGTATGTGTGTTACTTGTCTTATATGATTGCATAGTTATTATTTTATATGCTCTGATGCTTTTGTCTGATAAGTAGTTCTACTGATATGATATGTAATATGTGATATATACTTATCTGGTCATATCTTATTCCTTTTTATATTCCTGTTAAGTTTGAATGCTTTGTCTTAGGGGGAGCTTTATAAGCTCTCTTAGACTTTGCACACTCAAATTTAATTAGTTTTTGTCATCATCAAAAAGGGGGAGATTGTTGGAACCAAAGTATTTTTGGATTAAATAATCTCTAAGTTTTGATGTTAACAAAAAGGATTAAATTTGTATGGCAAAGTGTTAGTTAAGTTCTAAAATGTTTTATCTAAGTCTTACAGGATATTCGAAAATTTTATAAAGTTAAGGATTCTATCCGCGTCCAACCGGGTAGACGAGCTGTTCAAAATAAATGGTATATTTTATTATGTGAATATTTTTTGAATAGACGAGCTATAGAACAGTACCAGTAGACGAGCTCTACTCTAAATATGCATAAGACGAGCTCTTAACTAAACTGAATAGACGAGCTTGAGTGCCACGTCAGCAGACGCAATTCTAAGCTATTCACCTATATGTAGCAAGTCCAAAGACTTGATAGTAGACGAGCAAATTTTGCCATTTTGCCACGTCACTAGACGAGCTAAATTATATTTAAGCTATAATCATATAGACGCACTACTCTAAGTAGACGAGCTTCTTTGTTATAAATGCTTGATATAATCAGAATAACTATCTCGACCACATAGAAATACCTATTTCAAATGATTGATATTTATTTGAATATATGATGGTCCTTCTTATTTGTTATTAACGGTTTTATTGTCTTGTTCTATGAGAGAGACATAGTACAAATGAGGAATTGCAAAAAGCAAGATAGTACAATGCAAAACGACTTGTACCCTGTCACCTTTTACGCTGGAATAGCTGGAAATTGTACAAGGAAGGCAAGACAGTTTTTCAAGTTCCATTTGCTCAGTGATGTGCCCGTTTCATGCAAGAATGTTGACATATAGTACAATGGCCACAAGCAAGCTGAGTCACAATGGATATTACATTGTTGATTCTATCCCAAAACGAGAAAATTCAAATTGAACCGTTGAAGAATTTGAAGAGAAGAGCAAGGTCTCTATAAATAGAAGACATAGACTTTTGAAGAAACAACTTTTGCACATATACAGAATTCACAAGAAAACTCTTGCGAGCCAAAATTCTTTTATTCTTTCAGAAAGCAAAAGTCTGTAATATCTTAGTTTGAATATTGCTATAATATTCAAGTGATCTTAAACTTTCATATCCTCACACATAGTGAGTTAGAAGATCAAAAGAAACCAAATCTCTTTGTTAGAGGTAGAGCCTGAAGAGGCTTGGTAAGAAAGGAATACTTGTAAGCCTGGAGAGGTGTTGAATACTTGCTGTAATCTATTTGGAGAATAGTGGAGAAAAACCTTCAAGTAGAAGGGACTGGACGTAGCTCTTGGTTGGAAGAGAGTGAACCAGGATAAAGCATCTTGCGTGAATCTTCTAATCCCTTATCTCTTCAGTTTTATTTGTTTATACTAACTGTGGGGATTTGAACTTGATTTTGCTAAGCTTTCAAAAGTTTGTTTTTCTGTGTGTTTACTTCTTCCTCTTTATCTTTGTGTGAGAAAACTATTCTTGAAAAGGTTGTTTTCGAAAAATATTAACAAACATAATTCAACCCCCCTTCTTTTGTTTACCTGTGTCAACTTCATAACCAATCTGATAAAACAACTCGGAAACAACTAGAAACAACTAAAAAACTACTGAAAACAGGAAATCATATCTACGAGTCGCGGCTCCTCAGAGTCACTCCTCAACTGGCTGCACATCGACCTCTGCATAAACGATACATGCCACAAACAAGAAACATAGAGATAGGGAGTAAGAAACATATATATGAATCTAATGGCAAGGAAGCAGTTTACAATACGAGCATTCATCAAACAAGCATGTTATGTTAAACAGCAATATCATAACAATCATCATCATATAACGTGTATGTTATGCAATGCAATTCTGCTCCACTCCTCTACTATGCACTTGGATCCAAACTAACTCAGGATGCCAACTTGGGGGTTACATTTCCACATTGGCCAATAATCACCAATGTCGGGGCAATCCACCAAACCATGGGTGGACCCCTAGGATAGCCGACACATCTTATTCTCGGATGTGCCACCACGGTGTATACTTGATTCCCTTTTGGACGAATCCCGCGGATGGCCAGATCGTGTTACTCACGGACCACCTCCCGTATGTTGCATAACCTGCAATCAACATCTCAGATGTGTGAATGCATGGCAAACAACACACAACTATAACAGCCTGATTTTTAATTACGCTGTTTAGCCGGTTAAAATATAATTAATTATATTTTAATCTGAGAGTTAGAAAGTGATTTTTAATAAAATAAAATCATATTCATAGTCTCTTTTATGGTAGAAGGTTACGGTGAAAATTTGGGTTGAAAATTCAGACGGAGCCCGGTCTGCGTTTTTACTGACAGTATAATTTTATACCGGCAGAAAACCCTAATTTAACCCGAAACTTAAAATTTGTAGATTTTTTATATTATGTCCGTGAGGAATCCTACTTTCTAAATTTCTTATCAGAAATAAAATATTATGTTTATTCGGACGAATTTTGGTAAAAGTTCGGATGGAAAACAGTCGGTGATTTTCAGACAGTAAGATTTTAATGATCAGAAAACCTAATTTTAACTCGTAAACGAAACGGTTTATGTTTAAAACATATTTTCAACGTGTTTGGTTATTTTGAAAATTTTCAATCGAAAAACAGACGGAAACCCAAATCGGGAAACCGACGGAGTCGAAAACGGAACTGCAGAGACCCGTTAAGAGATCGAGACAACGAGTCATACATGATGACTTATGGAGGATGAGTCACCAAGCATTTATGAGCATTAAATGCTAGTAATCTTGAATTTTCAAGTGAAACGACCAAAATATCCCGATGCTTAACCTAACCGACGTTGAGTTAAATTTTAACCATGGTTAAGGAACCAAGGTTAGTTTGTGTGGACAAGGAGCAGCCACACCATTCAACTAATATGAGCCACATGATTCTAATCATGGTTAGTAACATAACCCTAGTTAGGTTAATTGTTAACTATGGTTAATCATATATTAACTAATAATCACAAAACTCATTAATCTAAAACCTAAAAACCAAACAAAGCCAAAGATCTAGCCTATAAATACCCATCCAAACTGTGGCCTCCCCTCCCTATTTCTTCTCTTCATCTTCTTCATTTCTTCACCAAAAACACTTAAACTCCATTTTCATTCTTCAAGAGCTTCAAGTGATTCCATTACAAAGCTTGCCAAGATCACCATCTATTCTTCTTTCATCTTCATAACTTGAGGTAACAAGATCATCTCTTCCATTCTTAAGATCTAAATCTTCATATTTCATGAATTTATATTCTTAGATCTAGAACTTTGAATAATTCTAGAAAATTGTAGAAAAATCTTAAAAATGCACAACCAATTTCTATGATCTAGTTATTGTAACGCCCAAGGGCACCCCCCTTGGGCGTTACAGTTATGATCTTTACTTTCATTATCCAAGAGCATGGAATCAAAAACATTTTCCCTCCCTAATAACCATTGTTGGCCGAACCTACGTGAGAAAATGGGTTTGGTGTTTTGTCTCTATTTTTGAATGTTAGTACTTGATTTAAGTTATATAATACTTGTATAGATTATATCCAAGAGCTTAAGTTCAACACAAATCCCTAGCTTAACTTTCTAATTAGGGCTGAAATTGTAATGGAAAAGAAGTTTGGTGTTTTTGTTTAATTTGTGAAATCAAATGCTTGATTCGTGCTCACTAATACTCGAAGATCATTTATCTAAGAGATTAAGTTGATTTGAAAATTCTAACCTATTTAGCCATTGGAGGCCAAAACCCTAAGCGAAAGGGATTAAATGATTTTGTTCATATTTCCAAAGGATAGCAATTTATCTTAACTAGCTAAGATCTAAGTAGTTATTATAAAAAAGATTAGAATGAGAAAATGACCCTAGCCTATTTTTGAATTGATGGCCGAAACCTAGCATTAATGTGTCAAAGTGGATTTGTTTGATTAATTATAATTATGTTGTTTGGTTGAAGGAGAAACTGTTAAACTGTGGTGTGATAACGAGGAACATCAGATTCGGAATTCCAATGATAACTCAGGTGGGGGAAAGAATTAATCCACCGTCGGAATCGATAAGTAGTATATTATATAATAATTGTGTAGGGCGACCTAAACCCTACTAGTAGTCGAGTAATCGACTGACCAAAATCACATTGGAAACCTTTTTTGTAATACCGATGATGATTCGGGGATTGTAGGTTTATCGACATTAGGTTGATTTTAAAGTATTTGATGATGTCTGATTTTATGTTGTTGAATTTATTGTGATACGCTAGTTGAGGTATTCCACTGCATGTGACGTATTATTTTTGGTGTTTGAATATTTTCTGATATTGTGTTATGCATGATCTGCCTGGTTTTTAGTACTATGCTTAGTTGATTTTAAGTGAGGATATATGTTGTTTGGGAGATATTTGTTTGGGTCAGAGAATGAATTGAATGTGTCTTAGAGGTGCCTAGCTTAATTAAATTATTTAATGGATTAGGTGTGACCAAGAATGCGAGTTGAGGCTATGATGGGAGCTTGAGGCACTAGGTTGTTATTGATACGAGATAGTGAGATTCATATAAAGGCTTTGATGCATATACTTTTTCAGTCCATGACACGTTGATCGAGTTCTACCCTATCAAAAGATAGAAGTGCACTATGCCAAGTCTTATTCTATCGAAAGATAAAAGTGTACTATACTGAGTTCTTTGCATCAGACTACCATGGACTATTGACGAATATGAAAGGAATAGAGACAGTTATGTTAGCATAAGGGTTTAGATTGCATGAGTTGTGGGTAGAGGACAATATCATAATTTGAGGATGATTTGTTAGTTATGTGTGTCTTTGACTGTTGTTATATTATATGCTATGACTCTTTTCCACTTTTGATGATAGAAATGTTTCTTATCCCCTATATCTTCATGTTTGTTGTATTTTATCTTTTATGGGATCGTACGAGAAGACCTTGTGGCTGAGCTTGGTGCTGAGGCATTGAATGGAACTCAGTATGAACCGGATGCGAGAGGACGAGATGTGGTTTCCAGCAATGAAGTTTAGTGTCTAGAGCTAGTGAATCTTATAAGACGTTTTGTTTTTCCGCTATTAATAGTTGTTTTAAGATGCTTGTTAGGGATCCTACTGACGGGATACCCTAGACAGCGTTTTAAATACTCTGATGCATAAACTCTGATGCATAAACCTATGGTATGTATGTTATATATATGGTGTTGCTTTGAATTTTTCTTCCGCTGTGTGTTTATAAGTTAAGTTTTAATTTTTACGTGTTTCGGAATACACATTTAACGTTGAGAGCACGATTAAATAATTAATTAATAAGATTTTAATTTAATGGCATAACGGGGTGTCTCATTTGGTATCAGAGCAGTTCGATTCTAATCGGACTGTGAGGTCTAGGATGTTGTTACTGTTTGTGTCTAATTGAATCCACATCGGATATTGACCATGCTTAGAAGTTGGGTAATGAGTCCGACGCGATAGTTAACATTTATATGGCATATGGTATTTATATACCAGTTTTATGTAGTATTATATATCATATAAGTGTGAGCTAATGATTCCTTTTACAGGATCATGGCTCAAGGAAGTGGACGAGGTGGAGCAGATTTATCGGAGACTCACCAGACTATACACGAGTTAGCGAAAGCTATGCTGGAGCAAACACAATAGAATGCACTAATGCTCCAAATAATTACGGAGCAGCAGGATCTGTCACATCCTTTAATTCCTTAATTAAGGTGGCTTATCATTAACAAAATTAAAAGATAATTAGCCACAAATATAGATCTTAGTCATAGCTAATTAATTATGATAATTTACTCAAGTTTTACCAATAATATAATACTAACATATTCAAACATATTCTAATAAATATAATAAAATAATACTAACATATTCTAATAAATATAATAACTATAATTTAACATGTTAATCCAAACAGCACACAGCAAACAATTCAAACATAATAAAACCAGACAACCTCAGATATCACAAAATTAACCTAACGGCGATAAATCTACAATCTCCATATCATCATCGGTACCACTAAATAGTCCCCAATGTGATATTGATATTGTCTATTATTCGCCCACTAGTAGGGTTTAGGTCGCCCTATGCCAATATTGAATAAAATGTTACTTAGCCATTTCCGACGCTAGATGGTTACTTTCCCCCACCTGAGATGTCGTAGGCTCGCTTTAGAGGAACGAAACGGACCCACTCTAATCTCCTCAAATCTGCCACGTGAGGTTCTCCTACCTCCGGGGCTCCAAAAGTTCACCTGAATATATATTCATGAAGCACACGTTACGTGTAACCTAAATCTGAAGATGGAACTGAAAACCGATAAACGGATTGAAAGATAACCTCAATACCGTCGCTGACGGCATTTCGGCATAAAAAGGATATAGGCTTACCTTAGCCTAATCAAGAAAAGAAAGATAGGATGATGAAGTAGACATCGCGAGGATCACAATGGTATAATCGGTTTCTCGATAGGACGAACGGATTGCTCGAAAACTCTCCCGGAAATTTCTCTCTCCTTCACTTCCTCTCTCACTCGCGCGCGCTCTCTCTCTCTCTCTACTCCTCTTTTTCTTTATTTCTTACTAATCTCGTATGAAAGAAAAAGGAATGACGCCTACTTAATGATAATGAAAGAAAAAGAAATAAAAATAATAATAATATGATTATGAGGAGAAGAAGCATGTAACGTGGCACATGGATGACCTTGGCAAAAGGTTGAAATTTGTGTGATGTGAAAAAAGCACAACCAGGAGGTGGCGCCTCCTTATCATCATGCATCAAATTTTGAAGATATAGGTGTCATCGATTTCCATATACCAATTAATCATAAGATTTAAGGGAAGTGGTAGGAATGCGAAGTATAGTGAAGAGAATAATGGTCCTTCTTGGGCTGGAGGAGGAAGAGAAGAAGCTGAAGTTCAGAGGACTTTGAGAGATATGGCAGGAGGTATGTTACAACAATCGTAGAAGAATACGCAGTTGATGCAACAACAACATGAATTTTTGCAACGAATGCAAAATCAATGGAGAGAATAAGGAGTAGTGGATGTAGGGCTGATTGCATTCATGAAAGGTAGCCACCATAGTTTTACGGATAGCATGATCCAGTGGAAGCGAAGTTATGAATATAAGAAGTAGAGAAAATCTTCATAGCAATGGTAGTTGCAAAGGAAATTATACCTTTGGGAATTTTAAGGATTCCAGAGATGTTTGAGAGGGAGTTTAATATAGATCTTATATCAGGGACAAGACCGATTTGATAGCACCATATCGAATGTCTATAATGGAGTTGGTTGAGTTAAAGAAACAATTGGATGATATGTTGAAAAAGGAATTTATCAGACCCAGTGTTTCACCGTGGGGAGCTCCAGTGTTGTTTGTTAAGAAGAAAGATGGAAGTGTCAGGTTGTGCACAGATTACAGGCAGTTGAATAAAGTGACGATCAAGAATAAGTATATGTTGTCTAGGATAGATGATCTGATGGATCAATTAAAGGGAGCTTCTGTATTTTCCAAGATTGATCTGAGGTCCGGGTATCACCATATTAGAGTAAAGAATGATGATATACCCAAGACAACTTTTAGGACGAGGTACGGACACTATGAATATTTAGTTATGCCTTTTGGTGTGACTAATTCTCTAGCAGTGTTTATGGATTATATGAATAGGGTCTTTAGACCGTTCCTCAATAAGTTTGTGGTGGTGTTTATAGATGATATCCTTATTTATTCCCGTACACGGGAAGAGCATGAGGAACATCTGAGAACAGTGTTACAGGTGTTGAAGGATAGACAGTTGTATGCCAAGCTTTCTAAGTGCGAGTTTTGGTTAGAGGAGGTTCAGTTCCTAGGTCATGTGATTAACAAAGAAGGAATAGCAGTAGATCCTGCTAAAGTTGAAGCAGTGCTTAGGTGGGAACAACCTAAGTCAGTTAGTGAAGTAAGGAGTTTCTTGGGATTGGCTGGATATTATCGGAGGTTTATTGAGGGGTTTTCGAAAATTGCATTGCCTATGACGCAGTTAACGAGAAAAGGTACAGCGTTTGTTTGGGCGGAGGAATGTGAGGAGAGTTTTCATAAGTTGAAGGAAAAGTTAACCACATCACCTGTTCTGACTTTGCCAGATCCATTAGGACAGTTTGATCTATATTGTGTTGCGTCATACCAAGGATTGGGTTGTGTCTTGATGCAAGAGGGAAGAGTTGTGGCTTATGCTTCCCGACAGTTGAGAGTTCATGAGAGGAATTATCCGACCCATGATCTAGAGTTGGCAGCTATAGTGTTCGCATTAAAGATATGGCGACACTACCTATATGGAGCTAGGTTTAATGTGTACAGTGACCATAAGAGTTTAAAGTATTTGTTTGATCAGAAGGAGCTAAATATGAGACAACGGAGATGGATGGAGTTTATTAAGGATTATGAGTTTGATCTTCAATACCATCCTGGGAAGGCGAATGTTGTAGCAGATGCTCTGAGTAGGAAATCTTTACATGTGTCGGCGATGATGGTAAAGGAAATGGAATTGATTGAACAGTTTAGAGATATGAATCTAGGGATGGAGTTGTGTGAGGATAGACTATGCTTAGGTATGATCACAATTAATAGCGAGTTTCTGAGAGATCTTAAGGATAAACAGGTTCAGGATCAATACCTGCAAGAGGTGAGTAGAGGCATAGATGAGGGTAAGATTTCAGAGTTTAGTAGAGGTCCAGATGGTGTGTTGAGATTTAGGGATAGGATATGTGTGCCAGAGGACTTAGAGTTTAGGAAAATGATTTTGGACGAGGCGCATAAGAGTAAGTTGAGTTTTCATCCCGGAGCCACCAAGATGTATCAGGATTTAAAGAAAATGTTTTGGTGGCCGAGAATGAAGAAGGAAGTGGCAGAGTATGTTTTATCTTGTTTGGTTTGTCAGAGAGCTAAGATAGAACATCAAAAGCCTGCTGGTTTGCTACAGTCCTTAGATATCCCAGAATGGAAGTGGGATAGTATAGCTATGGATTTTGTGGTTGGATTACCACGAACTCCTAAGAAGCATGATGCGATTTGGGTTATCATCGATAGGTTGACGAAGTGTGCTCACTACTTACCTATTGGTGTGAGTTATAGCTTAGAGAAGTTGACCCAGATCTACATCAAGGAAATTGTTAGGCTACATGGTGTACCGTCGAGCATTGTTTCCGACCGAGATCCTAGATTCACATCTAGATTTGGAGACAGTTGCACAGTGCTTTGGGGATGAAGTTGAGGATGAGTTCTGCTTATCATCCTCAGACGGATGGACAGTCTGAGAGGACAATTTAGTCATTGGAGGATCTTTTGAGGGCATGTGTTTTAGAGCACATTGGCAGTTGGGATGAGACTACAGGAGATGCTACTTGGGAGCGTGAGGCAGATATGCAGCAGCAGTATCCACCTTTTCTGAGGTACGTAAAATTCCGAGGACGGAATTTCTTTTAGTGGGGTAGTAATGTAACATCCTATCTTTCGCGAATAAAAATTAGATATCTTAATTAGATGGGAATGAGGGTTAGATAAATCAAAACTATTTAAGAATCTGAACGTATATGCAAGTTTAGAACAAAATTCAAGCACCTCAAAATTTTCAATAGGTAAGCACCTCAAGCAAGCACGTCAAAAACCCCTATTGGAAGCATCTCAATTTAATTCCTTAATTAAGGTGGCTTATCATTAACAAAATTAAAAGATAATTAGCCACAAATATAGATCTTAGTCATAGCTAATTAATTATGATAATTTACTCAAGTTTTACCAATAATTATTTAACACTAATCTTAATTAATTATGCTCCAGTAACAACTTTTAACTTAGTTAAATAATCTAAATGAATTCTTAAATCTTATGATTAATTGGTATATGGAAATCGATGACACCTATATCTTCAAAATTTGATGCATGATGATAAGGAGGCGCCACCTCCTGGTTGTGCTTTTTTCACATCACACAAATTTCAACCTTTTGCCAAGGTCATCCATGTGCCACGTTACATGCTTCTTCTCCTCATAATCATATTATTATTATTTTTATTTCTTTTTCTTTCATTATCATTAAGTAGGCGTCATTCCTTTTTCTTTCATACGAGATTAGTAAGAAATAAAGAAAAAGAGGAGTAGAGAGAGAGAGAGCGCGCGCGAGTGAGAGAGGAAGTGAAGGAGAGAGAAATTTCCGGGAGAGTTTTCGAGCAATCCGTTCGTCCTATCGAGAAACCGATTATACCGTTGTGATCCTCGCGATCTCTACTTCATCATCCTATCTTTCTTTTCTTGATTAGGCTAAGGTAAGCCTATATCCTTTTTATGCCGAAATGCCGTCAGCGACGGTATTGAGGTTATCTTTCAATCCGTTTATTGGTTTTCAGTTCCATCTTCATATTTGGGTTACACGTAACGTGTGCTTCATGAATATATATTTAGGTGAATTTTTGGAGCCCCGGAGGTAGGAGAACCTCACGTGGCAGATTTGAGGAGATTAGAGTGGGTCCGTTTCGTTCCTCTAAAGCGAGCCTATGACATCTCAGGTGGGGGAAAGTAACCATCTAGCATCGGAAATGGCTAAGTAACATGTTATTCAATATTGGCGTAGGGCAACCTAAATCCTACTAGTGGGCGAATAATAGACAATATCAATATCACATTGGGGACTATTTAGTGGTACCGATGATGATATGGAGATTGTAGATTTATCGCCGTTAGGTTAATTTTGTGATATATGAGGTTGTCTGGTTTTATTATGTTTGAATTGTTTGCTGTGTGCTGTTTGGATTAACATGTTAAATTATAGTTATTATATTTATTAGAATATGTTAGTATTATTTTATTATATTTATTAGAATATGTTTGAATATGTTAGTATTATTTTATTATTATTATTGTGATTATTATTTATTTTGATTATGGTTGATAACATGTTGTTCTGATTGATAATATGATTTATCTGGAATAATATGCTTAGTGACATCTAGGTGATGATATCTGATATTTTTGAGTGATGCATGTTGGGGAGTGTATGATATATGATTTAGAAGTGCCTAACCTAATTAATTAATATTTTATTATGACGAGATTGATGAGGTGATATATGCTATGAGATAGTGATGAGAGGTTAAGGCACTAGGATATGATTCGATATATGCCGGTAAGATCCATATAGATGCATGTTGTTGATCACAGCCGTGTGTTTGGAACACACGAGGTCAGAAGTCCTCGCGGGACCGTCCCAACTTAGATTTAGGTTGTGCAGCTATAGTGTCATTGCTTTGCATGAGCACCCTCGAGAGAGAACCAGGGTGTGCACTGACGTGTATTGTGCAGCTATAGTGTCATTGCTTTGCATGAGCATTCTGTTAAGTCTCTAAAATGTCTGTGTGCATTTCCCTAAGTTTTGATGAAAACTAAACATTGGGTAATGATTTAATTAACCTATTTTGTGGTTGCTAACCTGTCTACTTAGTGTACAGATCAGAAGATTACAAAACTCACCTGTCTGTCTACCTAAGTCTCACCTGTCTGTAGTAGCCAAGAAGTCAACCTGTCTGCTGACTAGGATTGTTGATTATATGCAAACTGATTTTACAACATGTCTCTCTCTTCAACTTGTCTAAGGTTCTTCGTTAAAAGAACTCGAAGTACAGGAAGCTTTTGCAAGCTGTCCCCTCAAGAAGAACACTCTGAGAACTCTCTCACGCTTATCAAGAAACTCAAAAGTGCTCTCTCTCAAGCAAACTAGGAAGTCAGAGATAAACTTCCAGTTAAAGAACATTTCCAACATGCTTTATTCCCTAGTACTTTCAGTCATTACACAAAAAGGGAAATGTACTCTGCAAAAGTACAAAAGCACTCTGCACAACTCTGAGTTGGCGTCTACACGATGCATAAAGCTATTATCCCTCATGTTAGAGTACAACCAACGTCTTCATTGCATTAATGGCTGCCCAGAACGACTATATTGCATTTAATGAAGCTCTGCCTGAAGCCATAGTTGCAAGGAATGTCTCTAACGGATATTAAATGTTTGAAGTCTATAAATACAGAAGTCATTGAAGATGAACACAATCAGAGTTTTACAAAGCATTAAAGAGCCATTACTCTGTTCATTTATTCATTCTGTATTCTTCAATCATTTGAAGTTATTACGCAGACTTTCCTAAAGCTTTATATTTAAACCACTCTCTGAGTGTTAGTGAAAGGTCTGTAAGTGTATTTATTACAAACAAAACTCTCAAACAAATCTGAGTGAGCCTGAAGAGGCTAGGTGTGCAAAGAATACTTGTGTTGGAGCCTGAAGAGGCTAGGTGTGCAAACAATACTTGGAGTCTGTAACCTGATCAGTTATAGTGGATAAATCTTGGTGCTGCCAAGGACTGGACGTAGCTCTTTGTGTTGAAGAGTGAACCAGGATAAATCTTCGTGTTAATCTCTCTTCCCTTAATCTCTTTAGTTGTTTAGATTATATATCATCTGCTTTCTAACTAAGGGGTTAAAACTATTTTTATCAAGACTGTTTTTGTTTTATACGTGTGTTGTTTTCTGAGAAAACTACAACAGACAGGTGACCTGTCTGTGTAACCTTTTTACACCCGTCTGTGCTTGGCTTCTGCATGTAAAAGTTTTTAACTTTATTTTAAATTCTGATAAACACAATTCAACCCCCCTTCTCGTGTTTATAGTTGTCTATTTCAGTTGGTATCAGAGCTCAGCCTCTGGGTTGAGCATCTAACAGTGTTGAGGTAAAAGATCCTGAAGAATAGACATGGCTGCTGGAGCTAGTGGAAGTAACCAGACCGAAGGAGCCTCCTTAACCAGACCTCCATTCTTCAATGGAGAAAACTACAACTATTGGAAAGATAGATTTCAATGGTTCATTCTATCTACAAACTCAGATCTCTGGGATGTCATCACAGATGGTCCTTTCATCCCTAAAAATGATGACAACACTGACAAACCAAAAGCTCAGTGGACCCCTGCAGAAAAGGCAAAATGGGAGCTGAATCACAAAGCCAGATACAACATCATTTGTGCACTCAGTCCTGATGAGTTTGAGAAGGTCTGTGCCTGTGATTCTGCCAAAGAAATATGGGACACCTTAGCTGTCACGCATGAAGGAACCGCCAAGGTCAAAGAATCAAAAATTGCCATACTTGTCAGAAAGTATGAACTATTTCTCATGGAAGAAGGAGAATCTGTTGCTCAAATGATTGAGAGATTTCAAACTATCATCAATGGTCTAAAGTCTCTTGGCAAAGTTTACTCCAATGCTGAGAAGGTTGGAAAGATACTTAGGAGTCTACCTAAGCAGTGGAGACCTCTGGTAACTGCTATCTCTCAAGCCAAAGATCTTTCCACTTTGACTATGGATGAACTCCTTGGAACACTTACTGTTCATGAGCAAGAACTTGGAGATGAAGTCTCAACAAAGAAGGGCAAGTCAATTGCTTTGAAGGCTGATCAAAAGTCTTCCAAAGCCTCTAAAGCTTTAAAGGCAGACGAGTCATCCAGTGATGCTGACCTGTCTGAATCTGAGGATTCTGAAAGTGATGAAGAACTATCTCTCCTAACCAGAAAGATAAAGCTTCTCCTACAGAAAAAGAAGTTCAGAAGGGATAAGCCATTCAGAAGATTCAACAAGGACAAAAATTTCAAGGATTCCACCTCAACAGACAAAAACTCAATTGTCTGCTATGAGTGCAAGAAACCAGGACACATGAAAGCAGAATGTCCTCAACTCAAGAAAGCCCCATTTAAGAAGTTCTTCAAAAAGAAGAAGAAAGGAATGATGGCCACTTGGGAAGATCTAGAGTCAACATCTACTGATGAGGAGACAGAGGAAGAAGCAAATCTCTGTCTAATGGCTAACACTGACTCTGATTCAGATTATGAGGTAAATTCTGATTATGAGGAATTACTTGATGCCTATGAAGAATTGTTGGAGGAATCCAACTGTTTGTCCAAGGCTCTCAAATCTCTCAAGAGAGATCATGTTAAGCTCCTCAGTGAGCATAAACAGAAATCTCTAGAGTGTGAGAAATTTGCCAAGGAGAACAGTGAGCTGAAGACTGAAAAGTCTAATGAAGCTAAGATCTCTAGTGATACATCACAGTCTGAAGAAGTTGAAAAACTTCAACAGAAAGTGGAAGAGCTCACTTCTGATCTTGCCAAATTTGTTAATGGTAGAGATAATCTGACAAAGCTGCTTGGCTGTCAGAGGCACTCCCTTAACAAAGAAGGTATAGGATATGTCCATCAGATACATCATAAAGTATCAACTAAGCACTCTAAAGTGTCTGCTACATCTATTTCTATTAAATCCATACCTGTCTGTAACTTCTGTGGAAAGACTGGACATGTTATGTCTAAGTGTCTCCACAAGAAAAGAAGGAAGTCTTCACAGACTCCTAGAACTAACAGAAAAGGACCCAGAAAACTATGGGTACCTAAAGATCAAATAATCTCTGTTGCAGATGTCCTCAACAGCACAAAGAAAACACCACTGCTGGTACCTGGACAGTGGCTGCTCGCGACACATGACAGGAGAAAGGTCTATGTTCCTAGACCTCCAACTTAAGAAAGGAGGACATGTGGCATTTGGTGGAAATCAGAAAAGGAAGGTTATAGGAATTGGTACTATTGGTGGTAAACCTCCTCTTCCCTCTATATCAAATGTTCTTATGGTTAAAGGATTAAAACACAATTTGCTTAGCATAAGTCAATTATGTGACAGTGGATTTGATGTCTCCTTTACCAAAGATTTCTGTATAGTTAAAGATCTTAGTGGCAAAACCCTCTTTTCAGCCAAAAGGCAACAAAATCTGTATAAGATTGAACTGACTGATCTCTCAGATCAAAGTGTAACATGTCTGATGTCTAAAGAGGATGAAAGATGGTTGTGGCATAAGAAACTAGGACATGCTAGTATGAAATTAATTTCAAAACTAAAAAGGGATAACCTTGTGAGAGGATTGCCTGATATTAGTTTTAAGAAAGATATTTTGTGTGATGCATGTCAGAGAGGTAAACAGATAAAATCAAGTTTCAAATCTAAAAACCAAATATCAACCTCTAGACCTCTTCAGTTGTTACACATGGATCTGTTTGGACCAGTTAGTGTTGCTAGCTTGGGTGGAAGGAAATATGGATTTGTCATAGTTGATGACTATTCTAGATTTACATGGGTACTCTTCTTAACCCACAAGGATGAGTCTTTTAAGGCTTTCTCAGTATTTTGTAAAAGAGTACAAAATGAGCAGGGTTTCTGCATTTCTACTCTAAGAAGTGACCATGGGGGAGAATTTGAAAATGAGCAGTTTAGTCAGTTCTGTGAGGAGAATGGGATCTCTCACAATTTCTCTGCACCTAGAACTCCTCAACAAAATGGAGTGGTTGAGAGAAAGAACAGATCTCTGCAAGAGATGGCTAGATCTATGCTCAATGAGAATAATCTCCCTAAGTACTTCTGGGCAGAAGCAGTAAACACAGCTTGTTATGTACAAAACAGAATACTCATTAGGCCTTTTCTAAAGAAGACTCCCTATGAACTGTGGAAAGGAAAAAGCCCCGACATCTCTTACTTTCATGCATTTGGTTGTGAATGCTACATATTAAATACCAAGGATCAACTTGGAAAATTTGACTCTAAGACAGACAAAGGTATCTTTTTGGGATACTCTGAAATGTCTAAAGCTTTTAGAATTTACAATTCTAGAACATCTGTTATTGAAGAATCTGTTCATGTCAAATTTAATGATAACTTAAAGACTGATAAGGAATTGTCAGATCTAGAAGATGATCTTGCAGGTCTTGATATAAACAAGTCAGAAGATCAACAACCTGACTTAACCAAACCAGAACCTGAAGCAGAACCAGACAGACCAGTGGAACAGACAAGTCAACAGACACAGACAAGTCAAGGTCCTCTTGAAAGAGACTGGAAATTCAAAACTCATCATCCTAAGGATCTCATCATTGGTCATCCCTCAGAAGGAGTAAGAACCAGATCTACCTTAAGAGAATCAAGCAATGTGGCCTTTTTGTCAGAAATAGAGCCAAAGCACATTGAAGAAGCTCTTGATGATGAAAGCTGGATTCTTGCTATGCAAGAAGAACTCAACCAGTTCATCAGAAATGATGTCTGGACACTTGTCTCCAAGCCCAAAAACAAGTCTGTCATAGGAACAAGATGGGTCTTCAGAAACAAGTTAGATGAAGATGGCAAAGTTGTCAGAAATAAGGCAAGGTTAGTAGCTCAAGGCTATAACCAACAAGAAGGTATTGACTATACTGAAACATTTGCACCTGTAGCTAGAATAGAAGCTATTCGCATACTAATGTCATATGCTGCACAACACCAAATCACTCTTTTTCAAATGGATGTGAAAAGTGCTTTTCTCAATGGAATAATTGAAGAAGAAGTTTATGTTAAACAACCCCCTGGTTTTGAAGATACTGATAAACCAGATCATGTTTTTAAACTTAAAAGGGCATTATATGGTTTAAAGCAAGCACCTAGGGCATGGTATGATAGACTAAGCTCTTTTCTCATGCATAACGGCTTTTCAAGAGGTCAAGTAGATACTACTCTGTTTAAGAAAAGCTATAAAGAAAATTTCATTGTAGTCCAAATATATGTTGATGATATTATTTTTGGAGCAACTAATGAAAAGCTGTGCAAGGATTTTTCAAAGATGATGCAAGCAGAATTTGAGATGAGCATGATGGGAGAATTGAAGTTCTTCCTTGGTCTACAAATCAAACAGACAAGTGATGGAATCTACATCCATCAACAAAAGTATATCAAGGAAATGCTCAAGAAATACAAAATGGAAAATGCTAAACTTATGAAAACTCCCATGGAAACCAATGCAAAACTCAGTAAAGATGATGAAGGTAAAAAGGTAGACCAAACTGTCTACAGAGGTATGATTGGATCTTTGTTGTACTTAACTTCAAGCAGACCTGATATTCAGTTTAGTGTCTGTATGTGTGCTAGATTTCAATCTGACCCAAGAGAATCTCATCTTAAAGCTGTTAAGAGAATATTTAGATATTTGCTTGGTACTACTAATCCTGGTTTGCTATATTTAAGAACTAATGAATACAGACTAGTGGGATTCTGTGATGCTGACTTTGCTGGAGACAGAATAGAAAGAAAGAGCACCAGTGGAGGATGCCACTTCATTGGAGCAAACTTGGTCTCTTGGTCAAGCAAAAGACAAACAACTATAGCTCTATCTACAGCTGAAGCAGAATATATCTCAGCTGCTAGTTGTTGCTCTCAGCTTTTATGGGTAAAATATCAACTTGAGGATTACTCTATTTTTGAGCATAATATATCTGTATGGTGTGATAATTCTAGTGCTATCTGCTTAACTAAAAATCCAATTCAGCATTCTAAGGCTAAGCATATAGAAATCAAACATCACTTCATTAGAGATTATGTTCAGAAAGGTATTTTTGATATTAAGTTTGTTAAAACTGAAAATCAATGGGCTGATATCTTCACTAAGCCCTTAGCAGAAGAAAGATTTTTATTTATTAGAGATAATTTAAACATGCATTGTATTGTTGAATGACATGTCTGAGTGTTTAAAACTGTCTGTGATCACCTGTCTGACTCTGCTGAGTCACTATGCTGAAACCCAACAGTTTTTATTAAAATGGTTATTATTTATTCATTTATTTAAATACCATTTGTTAATCTGAAGCTAATCATAAACACGGCAGTCTCTACCTCGAAACCATGTTTTCATTATGTCTAAGTGGGCGCTACAGTTCCCCACACAAATCGTGCCATTCTTAATTAAAAATGTTTTCTTTTCTCTCTCCTGCTTTCTCTTCTTTAAAAAAAAACAAATCTTCAGAAAATTTTAACCTTTATCCTCCTCAAAAAAGCCCTAAGTCTTTTCGTCTTCGTCTTCCTCTCGTTCAAACCCTTCTCCCTTCCAAAACTTTCACTTTCTCTCTTTTCTGAAAAATGGCATCTTCAAAACGCCTGTCTCCAAAAGAGATTGCTGAGAAATACGAGATGAGACTAACTGATGTAGAGAAGATTCTACCTGGAAAGACTGTTGATCTTCAACAGATGAAGAAATGGGGAATGGATGTCACTGAGGAGTTGGAATACTCTAAGTGGACAGCCTTCTTTGATATCAAGGAGCTGGTTCATCCCAAACTTGTCAGAGATTTCTGGAGGAATGCTGTGGTCATCACCAATGTGGTTGATGGAACCAAGAGCTTCAAGGCTCAAATGTCAGCTGATGTAACTCTTCTGTTCCCTATAAGCTCTCTGGAACTGGCAACCAGATGTCCAAGGATTGGAACTGCCTTCAGACCTGACTGGGAAGATCAGGTGGGAACTGAGAATATCAATATTGCTGTTTATGGTGTTCCCAACCCTAAGAACAAGAAGCCTGTCTGCATGGTGCCCAAGTGCAGGTTCTTGCACAAGCTGCTTCTGGAGTGTGTGATGCCCAGAAGAGGGTCAAGAGACAATGTGACCAAGTTGGACAGATTTGCTCTGTACCACTTGATTCACAAAATCAAGATAGACATCAATGACCTCATCTACATGTATCTTGAGTCTCTGATCAGAAGGACGAATATGCCTACCTACCCTTATGGAATGCTGCTGACAAGGGTTTTTAGGAACAAGATATTTGTTCCAACTGATGTCCACTTTGTGGACATGGCTCTGCCCAAAGACAAGAAGGTCTTGTCTATGATGGGGATTGAAGGAATCCCTCTGGAGGATGAGGAAGAAGAGAAGAAGAAGAAGAAGAAGCCTGCTGTTGAGCAGAAACTGAAGGAAATAGCAGAGGAGCCTGCTGATTCCACTGGTGAATCAGAATATCCTATCTCTGAAAGGATTTGGAAAGCTGCTGGAAAGGTTGCCAGACAGGATCAAAGGCCTGAGGAACCCACAGCTTCTGAAGCATCTGCTGAGACAGTAGAGCCTCTCAGATTCAAGCTAAAGAAACCCTCTCCCAAGAGGAAGACCAGTGAGGCTGGAAAATTAGGTGTGGTTTCTACTCAACCCACCAAGAGAAGAAGACTGGTGAAGACCTTTGCCAAGGACAGACAAGTAGAGTCTGTGCCTAGTAAAGAGGAAGCACCTGCTCAGGGGGAGCAAACTTCTCCACCTGCAGAAGAGCCTAGGGAGATCAAATCTCTTGATCTGGGTTTCATTCCCAGAAAAAGAAGGTCAGGCTACCCTATGCCTGTTGTGGCTGCTGCTGAAAGGGAAGCTGTCCCTGCAGAAGAGCCTGCTGCTGCTACTGCTTCTACACCCTCCACTGACCTGTCTGCTGGAACACAAACAGTTGGTCATCTTGAAGAAGCTTCTCTGTCTCCTTCAAGGAAGAAAGCAAGGCTTTTTGAAGAACCACTCTTCACCTTCCCTTCTGCACCATCCTCTACCCTTCATCTAGGTATTCCAGATTCTGTTGTCTCTTCCCCCTCTGCTCTCTGTGTCAACCCCTTATCTGTTGCCTCCCCTTTTCACTCACCTGTCTCCTCTCTCCCCTCTCCACCATCTTTTGATGTCCTATCTGATGTATGTCAATACACAGTTGTTCACAGGGACTCAACTCCCAGAGAACAATCTGGCATATCATCTAGACTATTTGTGAGTGATTTGCAATCTCTGATGACTGCAAGTATATCTCACTTATCTGTCATCCCTCCTCCACCACCTCACATTCTGAACCCATGTAGGGAGATCTTCTTTTATCCCCCTATTGTGTTGTTCATTAGAACACTGGAAGGATCTCACTATCCTGCCTCTGTTGTAATGTTACCCTCTAGGTCTAGATTTTTCTTTCTTTTAATCACAGGGTCTAATTCGTTCTTTTCCCACATAGACTCTCTCCTACCTCTACCTCCATCTGTCTTAGCCCAACAACCTCTTCCCCCTCCTATTCCAATAAGAGTCACTCGTCTGTCTCTTTGTGAAAGACTCTCTTATGTCTTTCCCTCTCCTGATTTTGACATAGTCAAAATCACCCCTCTATTTAAAATAGTTTTTCTTCCTTTATTTTATTTCAGAACCATTCATCAACTTTTCTTTCCCCGTGTCTCCTCACCCTTCTCTGTACCTAAGGCACCCCCAATTTTAGCCTTACCCTGGTATCCATCTCTGTCTGCTGCTTCAACCAGCTTGTCTGCAGAAGTCTCCTCCTCTCAAATGGTGGATTCAGTGAGCTTCAATCACCTTAAGACTGAGCTAGAAGAAGTCAGAAGACAATTGGATGCAGAGAGGCAAGCTAGGCTGCTGTTAGAACAGAAAGTTGACTCCCTGTATCTTCTTTTTAATCAGCCTAGATAAGTAGTTGTAGGAACTGCCCTGTAATCGATATGCTTATGATGAATACAAATCTTTTTTTTGCCTTATCATTTTCTTTATTGTCTCTTTTTCTCTCCACTGTTATATCTTTACACTTTTTGTTGCTGACAAAAGGGGGAGAAAAATGTTAAGATGTTTAATGAATGTTTAATGAATGTTTAAACAATTTATGCTAAGTGTTATGATAAGTGTTCGTTCTCTAATATATTCTGATACTATGAACTTAAACCTGCTGCATATTACTCTGATGCTCTTTATTGAACACTAATGCATCTGTCTGCACATATAGAAAATATCAACTTGTCTACTGTCTGTACTTCTGTACTCTGTTATTTTCAAAGGTTCATTAAATCATCTGAATGTTTGTCATCATCAAAAAGGGGGAGATTGTTAAGTCTCTAAAATGTCTGTGTGCATTTCCCTAAGTTTTGATGAAAACTAAACATTGGGTAATGATTTAATTAACCTATTTTGTGGTTGCTAACCTGTCTACTTAGTGTACAGATCAGAAGATTACATAACTCACCTGTCTGTCTACCTAAGTCTCACCTGTCTGTAGTAGCCAAGAAGTCAACCTGTCTGCTGACTAGGATTGTTGATTATATGCAAACTGATTTTACAACCTGTCTCTCTCTTCAACTTGTCTAAGGTTCTTCGTTAAAAGAACTCGAAGTACAGGAAGCTTTTGCAAGCTGTCCCCTCATGAAGAACACTCTGAGAACTCTCTCACGCTTATCAAGAAACTCAAAAGTGCTCTCTCTCAAGAAAACTAGGAAGTCAGAGATAAACTTCCAGTTAAAGAACATTTCCAACATGCTTTATTCCCTAGTACTTTCAGTCATTACACGAAAAGGGAAATGTACTCTGCAAAAGTACAAAAGCACTCTACACAACTCTGAGTTAGCGTCTACACGATGCATAAAGCTATTATCCCTCATGTTAGAGTACAACCAACGTCTTCATTGCATTAATGGCTGCCCAGAACGACTATATTGCATTTAATGAAGCTCTGCCTGAAGCCATAGTTGCAAGGAATGTCTCTAACGGATATTAAATGTTTGAAGTCTATAAATACAGAAGTCATTGAAGATGAACACAATCAGAGTTTTACAAAGCATTAAAGAGCCATTACTCTGTTCATTTATTCATTCTGTATTCTTCAATCATTTGAAGTTATTACGCAGACTTTCCTAAAGCTTTATATTTAAACCACTCTCTGAGTGTTAGTGAAAGGTCTGTAAGTGTATTTATTACAAACAAAACTCTCAAACAAATCTGAGTGAGCCTGAAGAGGCTAGGTGTGCAAAGAATACTTGTGTTGGAGCCTGAAGAGGCTAGGTGTGCAAACAATACTTGGAGTCTGTAACCTGATCAGTTATAGTGGATAAATCTTGGTGCTGCCAAGGACTGGACGTAGCTCTTTGTGTTGAAGAGTGAACCAGGATAAATCTTCGTGTTAATCTCTCTTCCCTTAATCTCTTTAGTTGTTTAGATTATATATCATCTGCTTTCTAACTAAGGGGTTAAAACTGTTTTTATCAAGACTGTTTTTGTTTTATACGTGTGTTGTTTTCTGAGAAAACTACAACAGACAGGTGACCTGTCTGTGTAACCTTTTTACACCCGTCTGTGCTTGGCTTCTGCATGTAAAAGTTTTTAACTTTATTTTAAATTCTGATAAACACAATTCAACCCCCCTTCTCGTGTTTATAGTTGTCTATTTCACATTCTCACCTCGGATGAGAATGTGCACCGGTGTTTGGGGACGCGTCGCTTGGACGACTGACTAACATCCCTGAGCGGGTAAGGGATGTGTGACAGGATTGGTGGTGGCCACGTCAGCATAAGTTGCATGAGTGCGAAGGGTAGAGGATGATAATATATCTCGAGGATGATTGTATATATTTATTATATATATTTATCTGTGATGCATGTCTATGTGCCTTTATTGTTTATATGTTACGTATCCTTTTCCTTATATGATGATAGATAGTTTCTTATCCCCTATTTCTTTTATATGTATGTTTCTTTTATGTGCTCGTTTTGAGAAGACACTGCGGATGAGCCGGCCACAGAGGAGCTTGATGGGGATGCTGGAGGACGAGCAGTGACCTCCAGCCGTTGAGTTTAGGGTCGATGGCCAGTGCGTCTTTTGTGACGTTTTAGTTTCCGCTGCTTATACCATTTTGTATCAGTATGTATCTTTTGGGACCCTACTGATGGAGTACCCTCTTTAGTTTATCAGCATAGTATATTTGTATTTATATTTATATGTGTGTGATGTGATGTTTAAATTTTGTTCTTACCTTTAAGTTTTTAATAATTACGATTTTATATATATGTCCAACGCTAATATTACGATTAAGTTTTAGATAAATTAGGTTTTTATTTAATGGGACATCGGGGTGTCTCAGGATCAGCTTAATCAGAGACAACAGAGGAATAGAAGTCCGATTAGACTTAGTGCTCAAAGGAGAGGTAGTGGTTCCCAGAGGAGGCAGGGACCATATGTCAGACCAGTGCAGACAGCCGCATTAGAACTGGTTCCTACCGCACAAGTGGTTGGAACGGGCCATCAACAGCAAGGCTTTGCTTGCTTCAGATGCGGAGGATCGCATCATATTAGGGATTGCACAGAAAGGCCTAGTTGTTTCCATTGTGGTAAACTGGGACATTTTGCTCGTGATTGTAGGCAGAAAGGTATGCAACAGCCAATAGCTGTTGGTAGAGAAGCTGGAAGTAATGGAGGTGAAGCTGAGAGAAGAGATCTAGGAGCAGGTCAACAGATGGCTAGACCTCCAACCACTGGGAGAGTGTTTACCATGAGGGGAATTGATTCCTCTCACCCTGCAGGTCTCATTGAAGGTATGTGTAATTTTGATATAATTGGAATAGTGGAATACGCTCCAAAGATCTAAGACTGTGATTGGATACATTGAGTAGGAAGTTAAGGTAGTATTGATCTTGGTGTTAAATGTAAGAGGTAAATGTGGAAATAATGATTTCTGGTGCTAAATTAAGTGTTGATTATGTCCTTCAAGGGTGGTAAATTAAGTTGAAAAGTTAAGGACAATGAACAGAATGTAGTGATGGATAAGTTCGAGGATAATAGAATTATATAATGAATTCTGTTACGAAGTTACCGCTTTCACTTAAGGGAAGACAGCGATGAGAAATACGATGTAGGATCTTTAGATTAAGATACGAATGCAAGATTCTACCCAGCTTTGAGTCAAGAAATTCTGAGGATGGAATTTGTTTTCTAAGAGGGGCGGTAATGTAGCAGCCTGATTTTTAATTACGTTGTTTAACCGGTTAAAATATAATTACTTATATTTTAATCTAAGAGTTAGAAAGTGATTTTTAATAAAATAAAATCATATTCATAGTCTCTCTTATGGTAGAAGGTTATGGTGAAAATTTGGGTTGAAAATTCAGACGGAGCCCGGTCTGCGTTTTTACTGACAGTATAATTTTATACTAGCAGAAAGCCCTAATTTTGGTAAAAGTTCGGATGGAAAACAGTTGGTGTTTTTCAGACAGTAAAATTTTAATGATCAGAAAACCTAATTTTAACTCGTAAACGAAACGGTTTATGTTTAAAACATATTTTCAACGAGTTTGGTTATTTTGAAAATTTTCGATCGAAAAACAAACGGAAAACCCTAATCGGGAAACCGACGGAGTCGAAAACGGAACTGCAGAGGCCCGCCAAGAGATTGGGACAACGAGTCATACAAGATGACTCATTATGAGCATTAAATTCTAGTAATCTTGAATTTTCAAGTGAAACGACCAAAATACCCCTAAGCATAACCTAACCGAAGTTGAGTTAAATTTTAACCATGGTTAAGGAACCAAGGTTAGTTTGTGTGGACAAGGATCAGCCACACCATTCAACTAATATGAGCCACATGATTCTAATCATGGTTAGTAACATAACCCTAGTTAGGTTAATTATTAACTATGGTTAATCATATATTAATTAAATAATCACAAAACTAGTTAATCTAAAACCTAAAAACCAAACAAAGCCTAAGATCTAGCCTATAAATAACCATCCAAACCGTGGCCTCCCCTCCCCATTTCTTCTCTTAATCTTCTTCATTTCTTCACCAAAAACACTTAAACTCCATTTTCATTGTTCAAGAGCTTCAAGTGATTCCATTACAAAGCTTGCCAAGATCACCATCTATTCTTCTTTCATCTTCCTAACTTGAGGTAACAAGACCATCTCTTCCATTCTTAAGATCTAAATCTTCATATTTCATGAATTTATATTCTTAGATCCAGAACTTTGAATAATTCTAGAAAATTGTAGAAAAATCATAAAAATGTAAAACCAATTTCTATGATCTAGTTATGATCTTTACTTCCATTATCCAAGAGCATAGAATCAAAAACATTTTCCCTCCCTAATAACCATTGTTTGCCTAACCTATGTGAGAAAATGGGTTTGGTGTTTTGTTTCTATTTTTGAATGTTAGTACTTGATTTAAGTTCTATAATACTTGTATAGCTTATATCCAAGAGCTTAAGTTCAACACAAATCCCTAGCTTAACTTTCTAATTAGGGCCGAAATTGTGATGGAAAAGAAGTTTGGTGTTTTTGTTTAATTTGTGAAATCAAGTGCTTGATTCATGCTCACTAATACTCTAAGATCATTTATCAAAGAGATTAAGTTGATTTGAAAATTCTAACCTATTTAGCCATTGGAGGCCGAAACCCTAAGCGAAAGGGATTAAATGATTTTGCTCATATTTCCAAAGGATAGCAATTTATCTTCACTAGCTAAGATCTAAGTAATTATTACCCAAAAGATTAGAATGAGAAAATGACCCTAGCCTATTTTTGAATTGATGGCCGAAACCTAGCATTAATGTGTCAAAGTGGATTTGTTTGATTAATTATAATTATGTTGTTTGGTTGAAGGAGAAACCGTTAAACTGTGGTGTGAAAATGAGGAACGTCAGATTCAGGATTCCAGTGATAACTCTGGTGGGGGAAAGAATCAATCTACCTTCGGAATCGATAAGTAGTATATTATATAATAATTATGTAGGGCGACCTAACCCTACTAGTAGTCGAGTAATCGACAAGACCAAAAAACATTGTAAACCTTTTTTGTAATACCGATGATGATTCGGGGATTGTAGGTTTATCGACATTAGGTTGATTTTAAAGTATTTGATGATGTCTGGTTTTATGTTGTTGAATTTACTGTGATACGCTAGTTGATGTCTTCCACTGCTTGTGACGTATTATTTTTGGTGTTTGAATATTTTCTGATATTATGTTATGCATGATCTGCCTAGTTTTTAGTACTATGCTTAGTTGATTTTAAGTCAGGATATATGTTGTTCGGGAGATATTTGTTTAGGTGAGAGAATGAATTGAATGTGTCTTAGAGGTGCCTAGCTTAATTAAATTATTTAATGGATTAGGTGTGACCTAGAATGCGAGTTGAGGCTATGATGGGAACTTGAGGCACTAGGTTGTTATTGATGCGAGATTGTGAGATTCATATAGAGGCTTTGATGCATATACTTTTTCAGTCCATGACGCGTTGATTGAGTTCTACCCTATCAAAAGATAGAAGTGCACTATATCGAGTCTCATCCTATCGAAAGATAGAAGGGTATTATACTGAGTTCTTTGCATCAGACTGCCATGGACTATTGACGAATGTGAAAGGAATAGAGACAGTTATGTTAGCATAAGGGTTTAGATTGCATGAGTTGAGGGTAGAGGACAATATCATAATTTGAGGATGATTTCGTAGTTATGTGTGTCTTTGACTGTTGTTATATTATATGCTATGACTCTTTTCCGCTTTTGATGATAGAAATGTTTCTTATCCCCTATATCTTTCTATGTGTTGTAATTTATCTTTAGTGGGATCGTACGAGATGACCCTGTGATTGAACTTGATGCTGAGGAGTTGAATGGAACTCAGTATGAACCGGATGCGAGAAGACGAGATGTGGTTTCTAGCAATGTAGTTTAGTGTCTAGAGCCAGTGAGTCTTATAAGACGTTTTGTTTTTCCGCTATTAATAGTTGTTTTAAGATGCCTGTTGTTGGTTGTGGCTTCTAATACTCGGGGGGGAGGGGGGGTTTGTTTTTGTTCAATTGTATAAGAAGAGAACTTAATCTTTATTCAAGAAAGATAATAGAAAAGATAGAGTTATAGACTTTAGAATTCAGAATTCAGATCAATCACAAATTACCCTTAACAAATCTATATCATAAGTAATTAACAATTAAAGCATTCAATGTATTAAGAGTAAGAGAGAAAATGCAAACCGAGTTTTATCCAGGTTCAGCTACCTCCTCTGGTAACCTATATCCAGTCCCCACTATCTCTTGTGAGTTTTGTCCACTAAAATCAAAATCAATTACAGAATTCTTTTACTGCTTCACAAAACAGGTTCCTTCTACCCAGTGACAGCTTTTCAGTAAAAGCAATCTTGTAATTCCCAAGAGTTTCTTATACTCTTGTCAAAACCTCTAAGAGTCCCTTCTACTATCAGATCAAAAACAGAGAGAACACCTTCTCTCTAATCTTCCTTTTTGCAGTAAGAAAGGTTCTTGAATCAGATTCTAAAAAATCAGAGATTACAAATTGAAGCACTAACAGCAATATCTCAAGTATTCTGAATGAAAAGCTCTCTCAATGAATTTTGCTCGGATTGTTTGTTGACCATAATTCATGAAACCAGTTACCATAAGGAACATATCGTGAATATCCATGAATATTTTGTTTTGTTTCTTTCTCTTGGTGTTTAATCTCAGTAATGTGTGAATTGTTATTTTTAGAAAGTGTTTTCCCATGTTTTATATAGTCTTATAACAAAATAGATCCGTTGGGAACACTTAAAAGATCATATTAAATCAAATAGACCTTTTAAACAGAAACTGATCCTATCAGTCAATCGATGCATCAATCAATGTATTAAACAAGATTTGTAAATTTAACATAGTACATCGATTACACATTCGATTGTCTTCTTGATAAATCTTGAATCTGATTGACACACAAGTGTATACATCGATGTTGTTCTTGAATAGTCATTTCATCGGATGATCAATCGATTGAATAGTCATTTCCAGAAGTGCTTGCCTCTACTTATTCACAGATGTATCAATCGATTGACTCTTTGTAAATTCTTGATTTCACTTCTGTTCTGTGTAGGCATAGATGTAACAATCGATGCACTGAGTATACAGAAAACTTGTGGTTTCTGTTTTACCTTATACACAGATGTATCAATCGATTGTATGCTTATTTCAAAAAGTACTTGCTTCTGTTTCTTACTATACATCGATGTACAAAACGATGCACAGAAGCCTAAGTTGCATACTAATTAAGTTAGATCAGAATCAATTGATGTATACATTGATGTATACTGGTTGTTTTTGAAAAGTTAGTTAATTAACTGAAAGATACATAAATGTGTACATAGATGTACAGATCTTCCAATTAACCTTTATTCTTTTAAATTCATTTTAATTTTGAAAACCTTTTTATCTTGATTTTATGAGAGCTATTTCAAAAGGAAAAACTTGAAATATTCCTTTACATTGATAATCTAATATTTGCTTGAGATCCTTTGAGATTCTTCTTTGTTGTTCTTCATCTTCAAGCATTGCTTCATGATCCTTCCATTGTTCCTTTTTGATCATTTGCATCCTTTTCCTTGCGTTGTTTATATCTTATACAAACATTCAAACTTGGCAAGATATTAGTAAGTCAAAGTGTAATTCAGGTTAGTTTAGTCATTAATCAAAATATACTAGGTTCATTTTCCAACAAACTCCCCTTTTTGATTGATAACAAACTTACCATACTTTGAAAATATAACAATATATCATAGGAGGTAACATATATATCAAGTAAATATCAGAGTTTAAATGGTGCAGCATATATTCATTTTTATGATCACTTCTGTAAATAACAGAAGTGATATAAGCAAACATTCAGTCATTCATTGATTCATTTCAGTTGCAGATATCAAAAGCATATCAAAACAATGATTCACAAGGTTAAAAAAAATTCAAAGACAAACTTCCTAAGAACAAACTAAACACTAAGAAGCCCTATTGATCTAAACATCTTCATTGATGCTTGGCTCTTGAGTGTTCTGTGCAGGAGTTGCATTATCAGCTTCAATGTTGCCTTCTTCTTCTGGTGCAGTGTCAGTTCCAGCAGCAGCAGCAGATTCTCTGGCTATGTTGACAACATCCTCAGCAGTTGGGGTTTCTTCTTGAGGAGCTGATACAGGTGTAGGTGCAGGTGCAGCCAAGGGAATGCCCATGTGCAACTGTACAGTAGCCATATGCCCTTCCAAGGCATTTATCTTCAGACTCATATAGTCTAAAGTCCTCTTAATCATCAAATGTTGTTTGAACTGCCGTTGTTCAAACCCTTCAATCATCTTAATTAGCTTATCCATTTTAGCATTCATCTCTTCATTTCCAGTAGTGTTTCTACCTTCGTTTCTGGTACTTCTCACCCATTCTCCATTCTCTTTGATGAGCTTCATCTTGCTTATTATGCTTTCACCAAACTTATGTGTCATGTGTCTAGCATAAAATCTTTCTTCGTTTTACATAAGAACATCAAAGTGTTCCAACAACTTGACAACTAAGCCTGGATAGGGGAGGGTAGCACCACTGATTTTGCAGTCCATCATATGCCTAATGATGTTGTAGCTCCAGCTGATCTGCTTCTTCTCAATCATGGCCCAAAGCATCAGAATGTCATGGTTTTGAACTACTGCATGATTGCCAGATCTTGGTAGAAGCATCCTGCTGAGCACATACTGCAGGAGCCTATGCTGAATATGCATGGCACTTATGTTGATCAGTCTTCCTTCCTGTGCATTTTCAACCAAGAGAACTTTCTTTGCCTCTTCCTTATCAAAGGTTTTTAACCATTCACTTTCTGGTCCAGTTCCAGCAATTCCAAATCCCAGATATTCCATTCCAGTAAAAGTAGCAAACTCTTCAAAAGTCATGTCTATCCTAGTGTTTTTCACCTCAGCAGAAAATCCAATATTGTCCATCTCAAAAGTGTAGTAAAATGCTTTAATGAGAGTTGGATACACATCAGTTTTGATTTGCAGAAATTCAGCAAGCTTATAATCTTTCAAGAGATTTTGAAAGCTGAATTCATTTTGATCAAAATAGTTGACATCCAGTATCCTAGCCTCATGAATTTCCCTATTTTTGAAGTCTTTCTTAAAATCAAAAATAGCCTCTTCATCAGTAAAATACCTTCTGAGAAGTTCTAACTCAGCATCTTCTTCCTCTTCTTCTTCTTGCTCTTGCTCAGTCCTCTTTCTCTTTTTCTGAGTTTCCTTTTTCTTAGGTGTTTCCTTTGTCACCTTCTTCTTCACTTTTTTCTTCTTGGGTGCAGGCTTGGAGGATTCACCAACCTTTTTATTTCCTTTATCCATTGGATTTTTCTTTGCCAGATTCTTGATTGGAGTTTTATCCAATTTCTGAGAAGGTTGTGCAGATTCCTTCCTCTTAGGGCGCAAAGAAGTGGGAGCAGGAGAAGTGTGTGGAGGAGAGAGAGATTGAGTTGAATATGATGAAGTAGAGTTGGATGGAACAGGAGTAATAGGACCGGTTTGCTTAACACGAGCCATTGGAGAGAGTTTTTGAGCTTAGCTAGGTTTTGGGTGCTGAAGATTTGATTTGGGTTTGAGAGAATTTTGGAGGGAGAAGTTGGATATTTATAGATTTTACTTAGTCAATCGTTGTAGCAATCGATTGATTAATGAATATTGTCAAGCACAAGATTACAAGAGTTCAAAGACAAGTTTTTAGCTTAGGAAATCGATGTATGAATCGATGCATAAGCTGAAACAGAGAGACCCAATTATGAAACTTAAGGTCAATCGATGTATACTTCGATGTAAAGATTTGAAATAAAGAATTGTAATACAATCAAAGTTCATTACATCGATGTATCAAACGATACATAGGTTAATTCAGTGAGCTTCAAGTTTTGAAGACTTCACTCAATCGATGTGTAAATCGATACATATGCTCAAATAGAGAGCTGTGTAATTTGGTTCAGACATAAAATCAATGTATCAACCGATTTATAACAGATAAAATTTGTGTTTTGTAAAAAAATTGTTGCAGGTCAATCGATGTAAACATCGATAAATAAGGACATCCAGAGAGTCACCTATTCTAATTTGGTTACTCAATCGATGTATACTTCGATGGACAAATAATTTTAAAACAAATTAAGTGATGTTAATTGATGTAGAAATCGATGTTCAGGCACTAATGATGAATTTCTAAGTTTATACATTGTACTGGCCGAGGTGATAAGCTAGGCCGCCGAGCTCGGAAGCCTAACTAACTTAATGATACACTTATCTAAAACCCAGCTAACAACCTTACTTTAGATAAGGAATAACTCTTATCAATAAAAGTAGTTGGAGTTGAGCTAAAAGAGATAAGTGATAAGTGATAAGAGATGAACTAGATCCTAGAAAATAGGATCGGTTTACCCTCTACTCCTCTATAAAAAGAGGAAGAGTCTAAGAGGAAAGACAATTTGACTTTTACTAGAGCTTGGTGTTCTCTCTTAAGCATATTAGAGGTCCCGGTTGTGATCAAGAGACTATCAATAGGTCCTTGCCCATCGGAGCACATCAGATACAAGATTAAGAGATTAATGTACCACGTGATCAAGGGTTGAACACAGAACTACGTTTGGCTTTGATTCCCATTGGGATACATAGGACCGGAACATAAGCATTCTGTCAAGCCACGGTCTAAAACAACCCCAACGTTCACCCTTGGTTTGACGTTTACGGCGAGATTCCGGCAACTCGGATCTCAGCAGGAACATTTGGCGCCCACCGTGGGGCCGAGGAAAAACTTTCCCAGGTTCCATAAGAAGATCCAATGGTGACTACACGGAACGGACCAAAGGGAGGGGCCCACAGTGCAAATCATGTTGAGGAATCAAACTCTAATCATAACAACCCCCACCTCCTCCCTTCGATGAAGGTAATCCGCAACTGGGAGAGATCATGGCACAATTGAGACAGTTGCGTCAGGAGAACGAGGAGATTCGTACGGAGTACCAAAGGCTGTTGAGAACTTGGAAAAGGGGAAGATCAGCAACACTTGCCCAGGAAGAACAGTCCTCACCCGAGGACAGCCAGAGAGACCCCACTTATGGACCTTCTCGTGATGACACAAGCCGACCTTCCAGAACCAGGCTCGGGCCCGAGGCCTCAGGGGTCAGATCTCGTACTGAGGAGATTACTCAGAGAGAGGGAAGAGACAAACGACCGAGATTACCTTTCACGGATGCCATTGACGAGGTGATCATACCTCAGCATTTTAAATCTCTTAATATTGATAAGTATAATGGCACTACTGATCCAACAGAACATGTAGAATCTTTCGTTTCATCTGTTTACTTGGTGACCGATTCGGAAGCCATCATGTGCAAGATCTTTCCAACCACTTTGCAGGGACCTGCCTTGACTTGGCTCACGAATCTTCCATCTCGGTCAGTGGATTCTTTTGATATGTTGGTTACAAAGTTCATTGCACAATTCGCAGCAAGCCGAAGGCATAAAAAGCACTCGGTCTCACTTGTGAATTTCAGGCAGGAGAAAAATGAATCACTTAGGGATTACATGGCTCGCTTTTAGTGCTCAACAGGTTTTGATCCCCAATATGAGCTCGGAACTCTGCCTTCATACCGTTATGAATGGTTTGAGGCCAGGCCTGTTCTTTGAATATTTATCTCGGAAGCCACCGAGAGATTTTGAAGAACTTCAGGAAAAGGCCACAGGGTTCATGAACTCGGAAGAGATGGTAGAATCCAAAAAAAGAAGTTTTGAAGAAAAAAGCATAATCTCAAACAAAGAAAGAGATAAAGGAGCCAATCCACCGAAGGCTTTCAAAACCCAAGAGGGGGGTGAATTGGGTTTATAAAAATTTCTAAATTAATTTATCAAAAATGATTTTCTCAATATAAAAAAAAAATAAATCACTTAATAATAAATAAACAAATTATGAATATGTGAGAAATAATATGAATTAAACAATATGGAGATAGGGAAGAGAATACTTGCACACTGATTTTATCCTGGTTCGGCCACCAACCACCTGTGACCTACGTCCAGTCCCCACTCCACCTGTGGGATTTTCTTCCACTAATAGACAAGCTTATAAAATGGTGCTTGCAACCTTTGTACAAAACAGAGCACTCTTACCACGCCTCCTGGGATACCTCACCCACCACGTGTAAGAGCCTCAAACTCTAGCACTCTCCCTCGCGCCTCTGGGATACCTCACCCGCGCTTCTGAGCCTAAAGTCACACACCAAAGGATGCCACACCCTTTATAACAGAAGGATACCTCACCTTCTAACCGGAGGGATACCTCACCCTCAACTTAGGGATACCTCACCCTATTTCTGAGTTAACACAATGAGTAGAAGAAACTGAAGCACTCTAGATAGTGCAGATGATACAAATTGAAGCACTATGAGTATGATGATATTCTCACAAAATTTGGCTCAAATTATTTAGAGTGTAAGACAATATTTGTTCAAAAATTCTTCTCCGTTGTTTTCAGCCAAGAAACACACTTATATAACCTTTTTTAAAAATATGACCGTTGCACCTTATTATGTATTTCTAGCAAATAGTCGTTTTATCACAATATTTCTTAGCTCAAACGGTCAAGAAAAATTACAATGAATTGATTAGAAAATAAATGGTATCTATATCTATATATGCATCTGAATGCCAACCAAAACCCAATAATACCCTGACTAGAATTTTGACACCTGTCCTCAATGAGGGTAAATTGGTCACTTTAAAATCAACTCCTTTGGGACGCGTGTCACACTGAATAATTTCTTCCCACCCTCAAAATCTTGCTCTGCCTAAAAAAACACACCCATCTCACTCCTTTTCTTCATTCAAAATTTGAAAACTTTCTCTCTCTCTCAAACCCATCCTCTTCCTCTTCGTAGCACTGTCCCCTTTTTTTCTTCTTTCTTCCTTCTCTCTTCTCACCCACTTGCTGATCCCTCATTATCTCTTTACTTCCAACTCATTTTAGTTTTCTGTTTGTTTCTCTATCTAGGCTTGATTGATTTGGGGCTCTGCTGAATCATGAATTTTTTCAAATACCCATGAAAAGTTTCTTATTATTGCAGCCTATGGAGGATGAGAGGGGACAAATACCGATGAAAATGTTTGGTACTTCATCTCCGACCACCCAGTGCACAGAGATGGAAGATGTGTGTGTTTGATCTTTTTCTTTGAAAGGGCTATTATAGCAACTCAGCTGATACAAATTTTTCTTTTTGTTAAAGGATGTCCATGTCATTTTTATTGGATTTGGAGTTGAGGAGGATGAGTGAGCCAATGTCTTGAGCTAACTCCAGGAGGTATTCTACAGATGATACAATATATGCATTAATATGATTGTGAATGATCTTGCTTTCATTTGTTTGAGTAATGAATTTTTTGTGCACATCTTTTGCTAATACTACTAAAGCAGACCAGCTTATTGGAAACAACACACACTGGGTGATTGAAAATTTTGTATATGGAAGACTTGCAGTTACATATACTTTTTTAGCTAATTAGCTAATTATATTTGATTAGAATTTCTTAATTTTTATTTTCATTTGTACGTAAAAGGAGTTGTGGCATATTTTAGGAAGTTTTATTAAAGTTCCAACTCATGAATATCTATCCTTTGTTGCTGGGTTTGTTGTCATACACATGACCTGAATTTTAATTTTACAAAATTTTAACTTTGATGCCCTCACTTCCAATTTCATAAAACCAAAATAGGAAAAGTTTAACTTTCCTCAAGGTAATGCTTGGTTGATTACTTTGAATTTCCTGTTGCCTAATTCAATAAAAAACAAGTTTTGCACATTATATTATCTATAATTGCTACATT
The DNA here is from genome assembly GCA_035048595.1 of Echinosophora koreensis. Lineage (NCBI taxonomy): Eukaryota > Viridiplantae > Streptophyta > Magnoliopsida > Fabales > Fabaceae > Echinosophora > Echinosophora koreensis. The sequence continues at coordinate 396,180 of JAPCYP010000102.1, forward strand.
ATTTGTTTATTTTTGGTTTATATCATTTACTTGATTCTGAGTTGTTTTTATGGATTGGGTTGATTCTTCCAATGCACATGAGGAAGATTTTTCCTTTGATCTTGGTCGGAGTTTGTTTGGAACTTTGCTGTTTTTGCATAACAAGTACACTCATGTTTTAGGATTGGTTTGAGAGAAGCTTTGTGAATATAGTTGTTAAAAAAATTAAATAGTAGTTCTGAAGAAGTTATTATCATGGTATATGACGAGCTTAAATGTGTGTCCTTGGAGTTCTATCAGAAGGAGATTTTGATATTTTTTTTTTAGACTGCCAAATGCTTTGGAGATGAATAAGAAAGATGTTACCTAAAATGTAAAGCAACTAAATCCATAGTAGTTTATTAAAGGCAAATAGCTCTCTTCTCTAGAACAAATTAGCAAGAGTTGTTATCTTGCCATTTATGTTCTTGAAAAGTCACGGGCAATAAATATGTTAGTTAATGTATTTATTATTTCATATAATGCTTCCTGTTTGCTTTTGAAGTGTCTGTAATGCTTACACAAACTTTTGAAGTGTCATTGTCTTTTCATATTTGTAGTAATGAGAAGCAATTATCAATCAACTTCACTAAATATAATCAACTTGAGACTTGATAGTGAGTACTGACAACTGAATTATAGATTATCTTTGCATATTATAATTCTCAAGTCTTGAGCACTATTATTAAAAAGATTTCAACTTTATAATTGCAGGTGGTATCTTGGTAGCTAAGCACATATTATTTATTACTCGGTCTATCTCTCTACAATTCCATATCTTCTTTGTTCAAGTATGCAATTAAGTTTTAACATAAACTGGAAATTCATGGATGGAAACATCTTCAATCACTTATTGTGGAAAAGTCACTTTTATGTTTGAAGAAAGAAGGGCATATCCTTCATCAGTATGTGAGTCTAGAGAAAATGATGAGTAGGGGTGCATGGTTCTCAAAAATAGGGTTTTGAGTTTTCTTTAGTACATGGGAAAGTTTGCTAGACAAATGCATTGAAACATTAATATATTGAATGGAGCGGTGTGGTGAGGTATTGAATGGGGCATTTTAGTCAAGTGAAATTAGATGAACCTTAATAGCAATTACATGATGGATAATAAGTAAGGATTTCACGCATATTTCATTTCTTTGCTGCAAAGTTATTTGGGGTGTTGATAGCAGAGCATGTTAAAAGCACCTAAATTACCATTTTCACTTTAAATTGGTTGAGAGAAATGAATTTCATTTACTAAAGTTCTTCAAGATTGCTATCATTCGGAACCATAACTTTATTAAATGGTTATGCAATATTGTAGTACCTTTTGAAGACCATTGGCTACCCTCTCTGGTGCTCATTATATGGGTTATGCTTTCTACAATTCAAACGAAGTAATGAATGATTGGTTTGCCTCTTGATTAACTTTACCTCTGTTTTGGTCAATTGATCATTAGTCTCATTCTATTAGATACTAGAATATATTTTACAGGATCCTAACAATGTTTGAAAGTTACTCATAAAAAATTACTAATTATCTTCATACTAAGCCTATGTTGTTTTGCATTTTCTTTATACTAATCACCGGAAATTATTAATTATCTTCATCCTAACAATGTTTTGCATATCATAATATATGGTTATTCCATTTTTTCTTTCTTGATTTCTTCACTTTCACAGTTTTGTGAGGCCATGTTTGCTGATCTTGGACATTACAATCAACGGGCCATTTAGGTTCACTTCTATGATTTTGGTCTATCTTTCAAATTTATGCTTCCTTTTCAGCCGATGACCATTCTTATCCTCTTCTAAATTTTGGCAACATGTAGTTTTTCTATTCACAAAACGGAGTTGAAGCTGCTGTCATAGAATTACAAAGTTTATTAGTTGTTTTTTTGTATATTTTGGTATTTTCTTCTTTCTTTAATTGGTAACACAGCTTGCAAATTTTCAATGTGAATTGACCCATGCTTGAGACATTTTCATGCTCAGTTTGCATAGCATTGTCATTCCCAACAACACGTTGAATACTTATGGCCAAAATGGTTCCATTAGCAAGCAGCATTCATATAGGTAAAGTTGCATTTGCCAGTGGTGGAATTTTTATTTTCACTGGTATTTTATTTGGTTGAATCTATGTTGTACCTTAATATGATAGAATTCCAAGATTTCCATTTTATCTATGCCCATCAATCTTTTGAGTTTGCAAAAAAAAAAAAAAAAAAAAGGAATCCATTTGTCATATCATGTCTTTCTCTTTCTTCAAATATGAAAAATACATCCTTTCCTCTTTAGGATTTGCAGGAAAATATTAAAATTACTTTAGTAGATATTTTCTCTTCAATTTTTTTTTGTTTGTTGCATAACTCTTCAATTTAAGCACATAAAAAATAAATAAATATAACTTATCCTATCTTGACTGGTTTGGTTGATGTTCATGTCTTGGATAAGAGTATGTTCTATGTTAGTTTAATTATTTTATGTCGTATGCTAGAAAGAAAAAGACATTCTTTTACTGCTCAGTGAGCTTAATGGAGTGCAAATGTTCTGGAAAATCCGGTTCTGTTTTAGGATATTGCCTATAATTGCCAACAAAATAATGTTGTGTTTTATTTCTCTTTGTAGCAGGAAATTATTGTTTGTTACACATGGTAATATTTCATGTGTTTTCAAGTCTGCACGGGAAACATGTTTTGGCTTGGATATATACACCCGAGAAACATTGTCGTGAAGATTCTCTAATTGAATCTATTATGTCATTATAGTCATGTTACTATTTATTCCAAGAGAAAACAGGCAAAGAAAGTCTATTGCAACTTCAATTTTATAATATGAAATGGATTATCATGTCACATAAGAGAATTAGTAGAATGCATATGTTTATGACAGTATTTGAATGAAAATTACAGTAAATTTGATCCATTGAATGCAATTAGAGCATAATGGATATCATATGGACTTTTATATGGATTAGTCTATCTTTAAAATTATTAATTTTTTGTTGACAAGCCTTGAAGTTCGATCCTGTGAAATGTTTCTTTTTTAACATCTTCAGTTTAAGAATATTATCAGTTTCATACTTTTAACATGTTCCATATCATTTGTATTAGTTTCTGTGCTTTATAGTTGTGTCCATATTGGTATATAATTTACTTTAATCAATTATTTTATAGGTAAAAAACAAATTGGTTAATTTTCAATTTTACTTTTTATAAAAATTATAGGAACGAATGCAGTGCGACCCGTGCGAATGCACGGGTATACGACTAGTTAATTGATAAAGTCCGTTGTTCAACGATACAAGGAATCACACCACGGGGACATAGTTTGCAATCTGAATATATTTGATGTGATTGAAGGTATATATGTTGAATGCAAATTGATTTTGAATGATAAAGAATAAAAACGTTGAGTTGAGCCAATATCAATATACCAGGATCTTTTATCAATTTCATTCAATGAAAATATGTTTTCTTATTAAAGGAAATAAATCCCATTAATTGGTTTTGCTAATTGAAATGAATATGAACGTTGAGGGACAACACATGCTTAAATACTCATAATCATCTTCCTCTGTTGCAAAACAAATTTAGAGACTTGCGTGAAAAATGATTTTGATCACAAAATAAGAAAACTTAAATGCTGAATGTTTTAATTAAAAACGTGTATATTAATTAAGAACAACTCTTTTATACTAAAACAGCTTTTAACTTGAAACCAATTTGATAAACACTTTGTTAGTCAAATGCCTTGATTAAAAACCTTTTATCCAAAAGTGTAGTATTTATTTAAATTAATTAAATGAGCCAAAGTGAGTTTAGTCATCATACCCTTACAAGACATCTAAGACCTAGTATATTTACCCAATCTTGCTTACGGTCTTGATGCTTGAAACTTGATACTCCTAGCTTATTTGTGTCTTGCTTTGCTAGCTTTTGAGTACCTGCATGCTTATAAATTATATTTTCTTTTTGTCTTGCATGCTTATAGTTAGTGTTTGACAATCATCAAAACATAATCAAATATATACTTACATTCTCCCCCTTTTTTATGATGACAAACCTTATCTTTCTTACCTGAGTAATGTGTTTATCAGAGTGTACTTGCAGCAGGTATGTGTGGAAAGGATTTTTGACTTTCTAAAGAACATTACTCGAAGAAAGCATTAGTAAAATATATTTACTTATTTCTCCCCCTTTTGACATTATCAAAAAGGAAATTATAGTGGAGAGAAATAATACATATATTATTTAAATGAGAGCAATAAACAATATCATCAAAACATAATGATGAGAAATTATATGCATTTTGGTACTCAATAAGAAAGGCAAGCATATTTCATATTTTCTCCTATTTATTCTCCCCCTCGTTATATAATTTCTTTTTAACATGTTCCCCTCTTACTATGTATTCATCCCCTTTAACCATATAATGAAATTCATTTGCAAGAGGGTTTGAGGATAAATTCCATTTTAGTTTTTCCCTTTATGATAGAGACAATATAATTTAAAGATGAGAAGATTTATATTCTCAAGCATATTATTCAGAGTTGCAGCATAGTTTGAAAAAAGAAAACTACTCTTTACAATGTACATCAAGAACAAAAGATTTTATTTTAAATTCTCCCCCTTAGACATGCACTTCTATAGTCTCATACTCCCCCTTTAGGATGCAATTATTTTCTCCCCCTTTCATAAATAATTTTTGCAAATATACACTTCAAATTTACATGGACAAGTAACATGTTATCATATGATTTTAATCAAACTTGGAATCCAATCATATGTTTACAATATAATTCACATTTCAAAATTTTTTTTTATCAAACACATTTCTTGATTTTGTCATTTATTTTAAGGCATATAGAAATGCATATTTTTATATCTCAAATTTATTGATTTTGCAAGTGAACCATCTTGAGAAGAAAATACTTTTGATACCTTGGATTTCTCTCTAGTACCTTTCCTTACCCATTTGTTCTTTATTTGAGCGTTGGCCTTTATGAGTTCCATATTTTTCTCCAGACAAACTTTCATAAAGGGGCTTTTGCTTTGGTTAACATTAATTGCACTTTTGAACCTGAGAAGTGTCTTGGTTGATATCTTGTCCTTTTCTTGACCAAAATGTCTATCATTTTGCAATTTTTCCTGCACATTAGATAAGGTAGAGGAACTTTTTGGTACCCATTTCATCTTGGGTCCTTGAGGGTTAGTGGATAAACATATATAATTTTTAGGAACCCATAATAATTTATTTTTCACATTATAATTTCTCCTATAATGGCATAGATGAGAAATATGTCCTAGATGACCACAATAATTGCAAATTATAGATGAAGGCTTGGCCTTTTGAAAATCATCATAGAAAATATTAGGATTTTTAGATTGTTGACTTCTCAAAATATTTTGCTCAAAAATATTGCTTGATTTTCCATGTAGAATATCATTATTTTTCTTGTCACTAGCACACGCAGGATAAGAACATGAAAGCTTTTCAACTTTGGTACTTTTGAAAAAATATTCCTCAACTTGATTTTGAAGATCAATACAATTTTCACAAGTAGTTGAGGTGTTATAGTTAAAAGATGTTTCCTCATTAAGAAAGGCATACTCATCTTTCAAGTTATCAATTTCAATTTTAATGGATGATATCTTTTCCAAGGAATTCAAGTTATTCTTTTCTAAATTAATCAAGTCATCATACACATCATCATATGCATGTTGTAATTTATCATATAAAGAACTATCATTAAATTTAGCATCATTTACCTCAAAGTCCTTTTGAGCCATGTGGGAGCTTGTTTCAATTCTTAGCATGTTTGGCTCCTCGTTGTTATTATCTATTTCCTTGCTCAATGTTTCAAGTATGTGCTTCTTTGGATTTTGCCCTGCCTCTTCTTGCTTTCTATGTAAACTTTTATCCACATGAAAATTGTTAGCAAGATAAATAGAATCAAGCATATTCATTATATTCTTTGCACAAGAGCAATCCTTAATTCTAACATATGCTTCATCATTCAAACTATTTCTCAAAATTTGCATTGCTTTAATATTTAAGGAAAAGCAATTTTTATCAAATTCATTCCATTCTGATTTGGGTTTAGAAATAAAACCATTAATCACAATTTCCCACAAATCAAAATCTATTGCTTGCATGAAAATTTCCATCCTAGCTTTCCAATAAATAAAATCCACGCCATCAAAAGATGGTGGTTTAGTAAAATCACAACAATTCATTTTTCAAAGAAAGCGCTTTTAAGGTTGTCGACAAAAAGGATCTTTTACTCTAAGCAGTTAAGCTTCTAACCAGAGCCGAAGCTCTGATACCACTTGTTGGTCGTGGCAACCATAACCCAAGAGGGGGGTGAATTGGGTTTATAAAAATTTCTAAATTAATTTATCAAAAATGATTTTCTCAATATAAAAAAAAATAAATCACTTAATAATAAATAAACAAATTATGAATATGTGAGAAATAATATGAATTAAACAATATGGAGATAGGGAAGAGAATACTTGCACACTGATTTTATCCTGGTTCGGCCACCAACCACCTGTGACATACGTCCAGTCCCCACTCCACCTGTGGGATTTTCTTCCACTAATAGACAAGCTTATAAACTGGTGCTTGCAACCTTTGTACAAAACAGAGCACTCTAACCACGCCTCCTGGGATACCTCACCCACCACGTGTAAGAGCCTCAAACTCGAGCACTCTCCCTCGCGCCTCTGGGATACCTCACCCGCGCTTCTGAGCCTAAAGTCATACACCAAAGGATGCCATACCCTTTATAACAGAAGGATACCTCACCTTCTAACCGGAGGGATACCTCACCCTCAACTTAGGGATACCTCACCCTATTTCTGAGTTAACACAATGAGTAGAAGAAACTGAAGCACTCTAGATAGTGCAGATGATACAAATTGAAGCACTATGAGTATGATGATATTCTCACAAAATTTGGCTCAAATTATTTAGAGTGTAAGACAATATTTGTTCAAAAATTCTTCTCCGTTGTTTTCAGCCAAGAAACACACTTATATAACCTTTTTTAAAATATGACCGTTGCACCTTAATATGTATTTCTAGCAAATAGTCGTTTTATCACAATATTTCTTAGCTCAAACGGTCAAGAAAAATTACAATGAATTGATTAGAAAATAAATGGTATTAATTGATAAAGACCGTTGTTCAACAATACAAGGAATCACACCACGGGGACATAGTTTGCAATCTGAATATATTTGATGTGATTGAAGGTATATATGTTGAATGCAAATTGATTTTGAATGATAAAGAATAAAAACGTTGAGTTGAGCCAATATCAATATACCAGGATCTTTTATCAATTTCATTCAATGAAAATATGTTTTCTTATTAAAGGAAATAAATCCCATTAATTGGTTTTGCTAATTGAAATGAATATGAACGTTGAGGGACAACACATGCTTGGATACTCATAATCATCTTCCTCTGTTACAAAACAAATTTAGAGACTTGCGTGAAAAATGATTTTGATCACAAAATTAGAAAACTTAAATGCTGAATGTTTTAATTAAAAACGTGTATATTAATTAAGAACATCTCTTTTATACTAAAACAGCTTTTAACTTGAAACCAATTTGATAAATACTTTGTTAGTCAAATGCCTTGATTAAAAACCTTTTATCCAAAAGTGTACTATTTATTTAAATTAAGTAAATGAGCCGAAGTGAGTTTAGTCATCATACCCTTACAAGACATCTAAGACCTAGTATATTTACCCAATCTTGCTTACGGTCTTGATGCTTGAAACTTGATACTCCTAGCTTATTTGTGTCTTGCTTTGCTAGCTTTTGAGTACCTGCATGCTTATAAATTATATTTTCTTTTTGTCCTGCATGCTTATAGTTAGTGTTTGTCAATCATCAAAACATAATCAAATATATACTTACAGCAACGACAGAGGATTCTCGGAAAGGCAATCCCAACCCCGACACCAGTCTTACACTCCACTGAACCGATCCAGAGCCGCTATTCTCCAAGAAGTGTGCAATACCGAGTTGCTCACATTGCCGGGGCCATCCAAAACTCCTGCTCAGGCTGACAGAAGTAAGGAGTGCAAGTGGCATCAATACCATGGCCACTCCACTAAAGACTGCAAAACAGCCCAGGATAAAATTGAAGAATTGGTACAGGCAGGCCGACTTGGCCGGGTGACGGTGGCGGACGAGCTGGCTGACGGCGAAGAAGACGGGGTTATGACAATCGTAACCGAGATGAGAATCAGCGAGGTAATAATCAGAACGGAGATCGGGATAACAGCCAGAGACCACCTAATGATGAAGTAGAGGTTGGCATCAGAGGAGTCATTAATACCATCTCGGGAGGTTTCGCAGAAGGAGGCACAACGAGTTCAGCTCGGAGACATCACATAAAGGCTATCCGATCTGTCAACTCGGTTTCTAGAAAATCTGCAAGGCCGAGACCACCAATTAATTTCTCAGATGATGACTTCCAAGGATTAGATCCTAATCAAGATGACCCAATGGTAATAACAGTTGAAGTAGCCAATTACTCGGTCAAACGTACACTTGTTGATCAGGGTAGCTCGGCTGACATTTTGTACTTGGCAACCTTTAAAAAGCTTGGAATTCCAGAAAAGTTGATAAAAGAACAGGAGGACAAGCTAGTGGGGTTCGCCGGAGAACAGGTCAAGACTCGAGGTTATATAGACCTTTTGACAACATTTGGTGAGGGCAAGCTTGCCCGGACCATATCTGTCAGATATGTCACTGTGGATGCCAACACTTCATACAACATCCTCATCGGAAGACCAACTCTGAATGAGCTCAGAGCAATTGTCTCCACACCTCACCTCACCATGAAATTTCCAGCTGATTCGGGTGAGATAGTTGCAGTCCGAGCTGACCAGAGGATGGCCAGACAATGTTACGCAGATAGTTTGAAGGTAACTCGGGAGCCGGATATCACAGAAAATGCTAAGGATCATAAAGCAGAAGTGGTAAGCTCGGTCAATTCAGTTAGTTCGGCAAGATCATATGACATGTTTGAATTGGATCCAAGGATAGAAATGTATGAATCCAGAGCAGAACTGATGTAAGCCAAGGGGGAGCAAGTCAAGATTTCCTCAAGGATGAAAAGAGCCCAATAAAGAACATGGTCCAAGAAGCAAGACAAGGACTTGATGGGCCTAACACAAGAACAAGAGCAAGGAAAGTCCAACAAGTCTCCATTCAAATAATGACTCTTATTTTGATAGAAGCAAGCCCAAGATCAAGACCAAATGGATTAAGGCTCAAAGTGTTAACTTACATTATCCAATTGAATGATCCATGACAAAGAGGGGCGAAATTCATGAAGTAGAGGCCATTATTAGTTGTTTTTATTTAATCCAATAATTGTAATAGGTTATGTAAGTGGGTCCAAACTTGTTATGAGTTACAAATGGATCAGACCCACTTAAACCCTATTTAGCACGAGTTCTAGAAGTCTAGGAGGAGGAAGCTTTTGGTTTGCATACCATTAGTAACTCTTATAAGTTATTAGGCTTTTTATGCTTTGTATAAATTATGGGGGGTTAAACTTTTAATTTGAGAAGTAAGTGTAACCACCACATAATGATAGGAAGAGTAATAGTCATTTTGGTGGCTGAGTAGAGTTTAGCTTAATTGAGTCATTAGCATTAGAATTAAGTAAATTATTAGGCTAGTTATGAGGGGTTATGGAATAACTAAGGAGGCAAAGAGTCAAGCAAATGTGGGCTGGCCAAACTCCTATATGTAACTGATAAGCCTCTGGCTCATCTAGTTTTATAGCTAGTAAGGCGACGCTTTTTGTGCTAATTGTTCGAGTTTAATCTTATTTTCGCCCAAATTTGGATTTAATTGTCCTCGAGCAATATTTTGAGTCTTTTAATTAGTTTTTAGGATAATTTAGTTATTTTTGAGCCAATAAAGCATTTGATGCTATTTATATTTTCAGGTTAAAAGTGAAGCTCAAGGAAACTTGGAAAATATAGGAAACAAGCTAAAAGAAGAATTTTAAGGTCTCGCCCCGCTAGCCAGAGCTGATACTAAGCAAGGAATTAGAGTCTTTCAGTCTCGCTCCGTGAGACGGTGCTCGCCCCGCGAGCCAATTTTCGCCCCGCAAATATTAGAAAACTGCTTGCAACCAGATTCACGTGAAGTAATGATGCAGGGGCCTAATTGATGGATTTGAAGATTTGATATTAAGGGCTTATCATTAAAATAGAAGATGGAGATATTGATTTGGCAATTAATTTGAAGATTGAAGCCATTAAAGAATATCAATAATGGAATGGAATTGATATTGAAGACAAGAAAAAGATTTTGGCCATGAATTACAGTATGGATTTGGATAGCAATTACTTATCAGAAAAATAAAAGATTAGGATTTTGGCAATTGATAAGGATTTGAAATTCCAACTTGGATATGAAATTACTTGAGCAAATTGTGCAAGGGTCCCACGCGAATTAAAATGCTAAAGGAAAGAAGAATTTGTTTTGCCAATTTCATGCTTGGTCAACGTAAGTTTAATGATTTGGATTTGGCAATTGAAATAAAAAAGTCACGCGGGAAGATTCAATTTGTAATTAGAAGATAACTTTTGATTGAGTATTGATATTCACGTGAAGTTACAGGGCCTATTTGGAAGGGAATGGATTATATTGAAAGGATAGGAGAATTGCACTATATATGGCCACAGCGTCTGCAAGCAAAGAAAGGAGCACCGAGGGGTGCAGTGGAGTACCGAGGGCAGCAATACAGTAGTTTAGTTTTAGGTTTCTCTTTTTCCCTTCCTTGTTTTTCTTGGAGCTGCGTCTCCCTAGTTTTGGATTATTTTCTGTTCTCTTTTTATTTATTTAGTTATGAACGTGATGAGGAACTAATCCTCTTTCTCTGAGGGAACGATGAAGCCACCTTTGATGGCATGAATTCAAGTAATATTTTCTTATACCCTTGTATCTTTTCTCGTTTCTTAATTCTGATTTGTTTGCGTTAATCATCAAGGCCTGTGGTTAACTAGTCTAGTGCGTTGAGGCTGGCAAGCGATTCGTACTTAGGACTTGAATTAAGAACACCGTTTGAATATTGCTAGGGATAGGGTAGGAAAGCAGTGCAATTACTATAGGGAACCAAAAACTTAATAAATCTAATTGTGGGTTGAATAGATTGGCAGATTGACAACTTGCAATTGTAGAAATTTCCTTTTGAAAATCGGCAGTGAAATTAGGATAATTGAGGGTTCCTGATTGACAAAGAAATTAAATTGAACATAGGGATAAGGAGATAAACACTTGGGTAACTTGCTTGATAGGGTAGGTGGATTCGTGAACTTAGAGCGCACTATCATAATCTAGATAATTGATTAGATAACTCTTTTTATTTTGCTTTAATTTGTTTTAGATAATTGATTTTCCCAACAACTTTCTCTCCTTCTCTCTCATCTTTGACTTGGTCAATTATTAGTTATCTTCTTCAAATCTAGATAAATTGGTCACCCAATCCTTGTGTTCGATACTCTGTAATTACTTACCGTTTTAATTATTACTTGCTTCGATCCGGTACACTTGCCGGAGCCCATCAAGTTTTTGGCGCCGTTGCCGGGGATTGGCTTAACCAATTTTCTTTATTTGAAGAAATAATTATCTTTGAACAAGTCAAAAAAAAAATTCTATTTTATTTATTATTATCCTTTCTCTTTAATTTCTTTGATTTCACTTGGTCTTGTGAGTTTTTGTGTATGCAAGGTACTCTTTTAGCCGGGAGATTTGCTATACAACCCAGAAAGTCGTAGGACCCACAAAAAAAAAAATCAAAGAAGCCACACATGGAGGACTATCGTATCAATGCAAGCTGGAAAGAACAACTTGATTGGATCGTGCATGATGGGATTGCCAAAAATGTGAAGATATACTTAAAAGAGGAATGGAATTCCCATTTGTCATCTTTGGAACCACAACCACACTTCGATTATGATCCCGATTTGCTAAAGTTTCTTTGGGGTGCAGAAGCTATTATTTTGGGCCTGAGTATAGAGCGTCTCATGGAGGAAATTATTCCTATAATTCAGAAGGGTAAAATGCGAGTTGGGGAACATGTTAGAGAGATAACGGCAATGCTAATTGACCGACTTCAGAGGTTAGAAGAGCAAGCTAGTGAAATTTACAAATTGCTAGCGGAAAAGCGCAAAGACACCCGGAAAAGCGCAAAGAGACCCAGATTGAAGAAAATGTTTTTGCTAGCATGGACTTTATTGAAGATGAAGTTGTGGTGGAAGATGATTCAAGAGGAGAGGATCATGAAGAGGAGTGCAAGAAGGAAATATCTCCTATTGTTCCTTTGCAAGGGACAAATGAGACTAATCATGAAGAAAATACCTCTCTCACCATTCCTACTGAGGAGCATCAAAATCCAGATGAAGTTGTGGTGGAAGAAGAATTGGATAAATATGTTGGTTTGCATGCATGTGTGGATATAACAAAGTTGGTACCTTCTATTTGTCTATCACATTACTTTGTGAAAATACCAACTTTGGAGTTCGAGTCGTTGCCTATGTATTGGGAGTTTTCATTAACAGCGGCAAAGGCTCTAAGGTCGCCTCAAAAAGCTATGGTCCTAATGCGTCATGGAGGATCTATTTACATAAAGGCCATTCTTGGAGAAGGTGAATTACCATTTGACCCGGGAGGAAGTGAGTTCATCATAGCAATTAAAGAAGTCAATGGAATCTCCTCCCACTTGTTTATTCCATCTCCACTCCACAAGCCATGGGATCTAGGAGGGAGATCTGAAATTTTGAGCATCCCTTGGCCGTTGTACCACAGGCTTTGGGATCCGGGTGGAAGCGTCGTTAATGAGTTTTTCTAAACCCTTATCTTTTTAATTAGCTTTCTTTTCTTTGCTTGAGTCATATGAGTGTGAGTCTTGTATTGGTAAGCTTGAAGGAATTTTATTGAATTTTGCATAAATGGTTTGCATGAAAAATGTTGATTTTTGATGATTTTCCCTAATGATTTGAAATTTTGAAAATTGATCCCCATGAAAAAATTGAAGATTGAACTTTGAGAATCTTGTTTGGATTGCATGATTTATGACAAGTTTGGGGTGAAAGGGTGCACACACTAGGGATGTATCTCGGTCAAATAAATTGCTAAAAATGTTCAGGTGAGGAAATTGAGCCTCCAACATTGTTTTTGAATTGTGTGAATCACTATTAAGTTGTACTTTCCCGGATTTGCTTGAATCTCTTCATGGTTTGCATGTTTATATGATTGCATCAAATGATTTAGGCACTTTTTCTTTGAAATAACTACTTGGCCTAAAAAGAACCACCCTTAATGCATGTTCCCTAGTTAGCCACATTGAGCCTAATAGCTTGTTATTTCTTGATGACCTTATGTTATAAGCCAAAAATCCGGAAAAACCATGTTAACCCAATCTTAGGATTTAAGAGAGCATGGAAACTTAACAATGTAAGTGTTGTTTGGAAACTAAGTTTGGGGTGGCTACAAGGGTTTGATATGTTATTTTGGGTTGAGGAATAGAATAAAGGTTGAAGCCAAAGGCAAAAAGAAATAGAAGAAAAGTACAAAAATGTCAAAAAGGGTATTAAAAGGAAAAGGTTGTAGCCACCCAAAGTGAAAAAAAAAAATTGATTGAAAAAAAAAATGGAAAAAGGAATTAGAGTGAAAATAAAGGTATAAAATGTTTTATGCTCTCTTAATTCCTAGGGACTTAAGCCTAGTACCTTTGAATATCCTACCTTTAGCCAGGCCCCATTACAACCCTTAAAAGACCTTTTGATGTTGCATACATGTTTTCGTGGGAACTATTTTTGAGATGAAAATCAAATTCATGGAAAGTGCTCTTAAAATGTGAAATTGAGTGAAAATTGAAAACCTTGACAAAACTGAGCGAATGAGTGAATTACTATATGCCCTTGTGAGGAAGGCAATTGTTTGAAATTGGTGATCTCCCTTTTGTTTGTATTTTGGATCCTTGACTTAGATTAATGATTGCTTGAATGAATAGATTCTCAATTGTTTAAAGTAAATGCATGTGGGGATTACATTGATGAAAAGGAGAAACATTGAATAAAAATTGAATTGATGAAATTGCATGAAATTGTGCGAAAATAATTGAGTCCATTGAGCTTACCCAGTCTAGAGTCTTTTTGAGTTTTAGTTTGCTTGGGGACAAGCAAAGTTTAAGTTTGGGGTATTTTGATAAGCCTCTGGCTCATCTAGTTTTATAGCTAGTAAGGCCATGCTTTTTGTGCTAATTGTTCGAGTTTAATCTCATTTTCGCCCAAATTTGGATTTAATTGTCCTCGAGCAACATTTTGAATCTTTTAATTAGTTTTTAGGATAATTTAGTTATTTTTGAGCCAATAAAGCATTTGATGTTATTTATATTTTCAGGTTAAAAGTGAAGCTCAAGGAAACTTGAAAAATAGAGGAAACAAGCTAAAACAAGAATTTTAAGGTCTCGCCACGCGAGATAATGCTCGCCCCGCGAGCCAGAGCTGATACTGAGCAAGGAATTAGAGTCTTTCAGTCTCACCCAGCGAGACGGTGCTCGCCCCGCGAGCCAATTTTCGCCCCGCAAATATTAGAAAACTGCTTGCAACCAGATTCACGTGAAGTAATGATGCAGGGGCCTAATTGATGGATTTGAAGATTTGATATTAAGGGCTTATCATTAAAATAGAAGATGGAGATATTGATTTGACAATTAATTTGAAGATTGAAGCCATTAAAGAATATCAATAATGGAATGGAATTGATATTGAAGACAAGAAAAAGATTTTGGCCATGAATTACAGTATGGATTTGGATAGCAATTACTTATCAGAAAAATAAAAGATTAGGATTTTGGCAATTGATAAGGATTTGAAATTCCAATTTGGATATGAAATTACTTGAGCAAATTGTGCAAGGGTCCCACGCGAATTAAAATGCTAAAGGAAAGAAGAATTTGTTTTGCCAATTTCATGCTTGGTCAACGTGAAGTTTAATGACTTGGATTTGGCAATTGAAATAAAAAAGTCACGCGGGAAGATTCAATTTGTAATTAGAAGATAACTTTTGATTGAGTATTGATATTCACGTGAAGTTACAGGGCCTATTTGGAAGGGAATGGATTATATTGAAAGGATAGGAGAATTGCACTATATATGGCCACAGCGTCTGCAAGCAAAGAAAGGAGCACCGAGGGGTGCAGTGGAGTACCGAGGGCAGCAATACAGTAGTTTAGTTTTAGGTTTCTCTTCTTCCCTTCCTTGTTTCTCTTGGAGCTGCGTCTCCCTAGTTTAGGATTATTTTCTGTTCTCTTTTTATTTATTTAGTTATGACCGTGATGAGGAACTAATCCTCTTTCTCTGAGGGAACGATGAAGCCAACTTTGATGGCATGAATTCAAGTAATATTTTCTTATACCCTTGTATCTTTTCTTGTTTCTTAATTCTGATTTGTTTGCGTTAATCATCAAGGCCTGTGGTTAACTAGTCTAGTGCGTTGAGACTGGCAGGCGATTCGTACTTAGGACTTGAATTAAGAACACCGTTTGAATATTGCTAGGGATAGGGTAGGAAAGCGGTGCAATTGCTATAGGGAACCAAAAACTTAATAAATCTAATTGTGGGTTGAATAGATTGGCAGATTGACAACTTGCAATTGTAGAAATTTCCTTTTGAAAATCGACAGTGACATTAGGATAATTGAGGGTTCCTGATTGACAAAGAAATTAAATTGAACATAGGGATAAGGAGATAAACACTTGGGTAACTTGCTTGATAGGGTAGGTGGATTCGTGAACTTAGAGCGCACTATCATAATCTAGATAATTGATTAGATAACTCTTTTTATTTTGCTTTAATTTGTTTTAGATAATTGATTTTCCCAACAACTTTCTCTCCTTCTCTCTCATCTTTGACTTGGTCAATTATTAGTTATCTTCTTCAAATCTAGATAAATTGGTCACCCAATCCTTGTGTTCGATACTCGGTAATTACTTACCATTTTAATTATTACTTGCTTCGATCCGGTACACTTGCCGGAGCCCATTAGTAACACGCCTAAACACATTGGAATGGTAACTTGGAAGTTGAATTTTGGATTGATATCCATTGTGAGAGATTTGTTCTCTTGGGTTCTTGGATGAACCAAAACTAGTTCTTATCAAGAATCCAAGATTCTTGTGGCGAACATCACTGGCCTATCAAACAATCTTGTTTGTGGCGCCTATCATCATCTCTATCTTCTTCCATTTTCATCTTTTCTTCACTTTATTTTGGTTACTAAAGTGTTTACAACTTTATCATGCTTTTGATTGTATTTTGCGCCACACATATGTTTAAGAATTCAACCAAATAGATCATGGCAAGGCAACCCTCCATTAGGTTGTCATCAAGAACCTACAGAATCTTTGGAAAAATTTCAATTGGGAGCCCAGGCCAGTCAATGCACAAACATCGGCAGTCAGCTCGACCCCTCACTGAAACAACAGATACAAACAGTGTTGAAAAAGAATGCCGACCTGTTTGCTTGGAAGACATCGGATATGCCTGGCATAGACCCCAATTTTCTGTGCCACAGGCTATCTATATGTCCCGAGGCCAAGCCCGTCGCCCAGAGGAAAAGGAAGCTCGGTGAGGAAAGAAGAAAGGCAGTAGCCGAGGAGACTGCAAAACTGATGAAAGCCAATTTTATCAGAGAAGTGAAGTATACTACTTTGCTAGCCAATGTTGTGTTGGTAAAGAAGGCCAATGGCAAGTGGAGAATGTGTACTGACTATACCGATCTCAATAAGGCATGTCCAAAAGATTCTTATCCCCTTCCAAACATTGACAGATTGGTAGATGGAGCATCGGGTTACAGAGTCTTAACCTTCTTAGATGCGTACTCGGGTTACAACCAGATAAGAATGCATCCACCAGATGAAGAGAAAACAGCGTTTATGACCGAGGGGGCAAACTACTGCTACCGGGTAATGCCCTTCGGTTTTAAAAAATGCTGGTGCAACATACCAGAGGCTCATGGACAAAGTATTTCTCAATCAGATCGGAAAAAACCTAGAGGTTTATGTTGATGATATGGTAGTAAAGTCTGATGACCCAAATCAACACCCTGCCGACTTGGAGGAAATATTTGGCCAACTCAGAAAGTATAACATGAGGTTGAACCAGGAAAAATGTTCTTTCGGAGTGCAAGGAGGAAAGTTCCTAGGGTACATGCTAACACACATGGATTGAGGCCAATCCAGATAAATGTAAGGCTGTCATTGAAATGCGGAGTCCACAAACTGTGAAAGAAATATAGAGGCTGTCAGGCCGTTTAGCTTCCTTATCTCGGTTCCTCCCCAAATCAGCCGAAAAGGCTAGACCCTTTTTCCAACTCTTGAAGAAACCCAAGGAGTTTGTTTGGACCGAGGAGTGTGAAAAGGCTTTTGAAGAGTTGAAATTGTTTCTCGCCTCGCCTCCAATTTTAACTCGGCCAGAGCTCGGTAAGGATCTATATTTGTACTTATCTGTCAATGATTACGCAATCAGCGCAGTAATCATCCAAGAGGAGAAGAAGCAGCAAATGGCAGTGTATTACATCAATAGAATCTTGAAAGATGCAGAGACACGGTATCAAGTAATTGAAAAGCTTGCCCTCGCTTTGGTAATGGCAGCTCGAAGGCTAAGACCTTATTTCCATTCCATGCTGCCACCTTGGCCCTTCACTATGTGGGGGATGGACATTGTGGGTCCTTTCCCTATTACTAAAGTCCAAGTGAAGTTCTTGCTAGTAGGAGTGGATTACTTTACTAAATGGATTGAAGCCGAGCCATTAGCTATTATAACAGCTAAAAAAGTTCAGAGTTTTGTGTGGAAAAACATCATATGCAGACATGGCCTACCTTTTGCAATTGTCACTGACAATGGAAAGCAATTCACTGATAAAGGACTTAAAGAATTCTACTCCAACCTCGGAATCAAACATAAGGTGACCTCGGTTGAGCATCCACAAACAAATGGTCAGGCAAAAGCAGCTAACAAAGTCATTTTGAACGAGCTCAAGAAAAGGTTGGGCCAATCAAAAGGAGCATGGGCTGAAGAATTACCGAGCATCCTCTGGTCTTATCATTGCTCACCACAGTCATCAACTAGAGAAACGCCATTCAAGCTAACCTATGGAACTGACGCAATGATTCCGGTTGAGCTCGGCGAACTTTCGTTCAGAAGGCAGCATCATGACCAGAGCAAAAATGAGGAAGAAATCCGAGTTGAGCTTGATAAGGTTGAAGAAGTCCGAGATGAAGCAAAGATCAGGGAAGAACTATGCAAGCAGAAGGCAACTCGGAAGTACAACTCAAAGTTGCGACCGAGAGAGTTTGTTCAAGGAGACCTAGTACTAAGATTGCAAAATGATGCAAGAAAGGACTCCAAAGAGGGCAAGCTCGCAGCAAACTGGTCTGGCCCATTCAGAATAGTTGAAAGTCTTGGAAATGGTGCTTATAGGCTAGAAGAGTTGTCAGGGAAGGCTGTTTCAAGAACTTGGAACACTTCTCATCTTAAGTTTTATTTTAGTTGAGTAATGTAAAGCTAGGTAATGTAGTCTTTTTCCTACCCTAGTCTTTTTCCCATGTGGTTTTGGCCAGGAAGGTTTTAATAAGGCATGCCTGAGAAAATAAATGAATGAAGTCCATTTCACTTACATGTATTTGTTACAGGACTAAAAATTCACTTGTTTTTACATTTAAAAATTCAAAGCCTAAAAGGGTTGATCGAGCTAAAATCGATCGAGTTGAGGTCGAAATGCCGGACCCGAAGAGGTACAAAACAAAGCCTAAAAGGGTTGACCGAACTGAAATCAACCGAGTTGAGGTCGAAATGCCAGACCCGAAGGTAAAGTCGAAACCTAAAAGGGTTGACCGAGCTGAAATCGACCGAGTTGAGGTCGAAATGCCGGACCCAAAGGTAAAGTCCTAAAGGGGTTGACCGAGCTGAAACCGACCGAGTTGAGGTCGAAATGCCGGACCCAAAAAGGTACAAGCATAAGCTTAAAAAAGGTTAACTGAGCTAGAATCGACCGAATTAAGGTCGAAATGCCGAGCCTAAAAAAGCAATGCTAAAATTTTAAAAACTAACAAAGTTGGAAAAACCGAGCTTCACCCGGTAAAAAACTTTGAAACGCAGTAAAAAGCTAAGGGTAAATATCCGAGATGAGAAAAAACTCCGAAAAATATTCTAAGTTATCAAAAGAAAAACTTAGAAATTTTCCAAGTAAGCAAAAAGGAAAACAAGTTGCAATATGAAGGCAAGAGTTGCAAAATTTCATTACTTAAGGGACAGAAGCCCAGTACAAAAAAGGGCACAGCCCAAGAAGCAAAATACATCAAATTTTTTCTAAGTTACTCATGGGCATCCCCATGAGCAACTGTTTCAGTAGGAGCAGAAGTGGAGACATCGTCATTAGGTGAAAGAGCACCCAGGGTTGGATCAGGTGTAACCTGGCCACCTCCGTTAAATCCTCCCTCCTCGGCGACTTGCTCCTCGGCTTCCCCTCTTGCTCTTCCTCTTCTTCATCCTCGAGCTCGGACAACAGAACCAAGACCCCGTCTTTGTTGAAGTCCTTGTCCACATCAGCTTGGGAGAAGTCAGCATTGTAAGACTCAATTACATAGAGATTTTGATATATGACAAATATTCAATTTAATGTGTGTGCAAGTGTTTTAGTATCAAATTGCAAAGACAGGTATCAAGCTGAATCTATCAAGTTCTGTAAGCAATTAAAGGAGAATATCCAAAGGAGAACTTGAAGAACTCAAGGAGCAACAAGCAAGGACAAACATCAAGGAGTCATCAAGACAAGAGCTTAAAGAAGAATTAGATTTAAGTCTTAGATGATTTGTAAGAGAAGAAATCTCTTATTCATAAATAGCTCAGTTGAAATGATGCATGAAGAAAATCATTTTTCATAACCTGCATTAAAAAGGAATAAGTTTTAATGAAAATGATTTTTGGAAATTAAGAAAATACTTTGTCAGTACAGTCATGTATTCAGTGATGTATATCCTTTCCTGTAACTGACAAGTGAATATAAAGTTCTTAATATTCAGTACATAGATGTACTACACCTATGAATAACATGAAATCAGATCAGTTATAAATGGTTAACTGAATACAGGCCTGTACCTATGCTATGTACAATGTATTCAAGTTTCTGGAAAAATCTGATGTTCATTAATACATAGATGTACTGAATGGGTGTACTGATGGTACTGATGGATTAACCAAGATCAAGTTTTTAAAGAACTCGTACAGCATGTATTACACAGGTGTACAGAAACCTTCAGTATGTAAAATGGTTAATACATCCCTGTACTCAACCCCTGTCCAAGAACTTGAATCAGTTTAACTGATTCTAATATCAGACCCAAATCTGTTTGGACTGATCCCAAACTATTACAACTTGTTTTCTATATAAAGTGGGATCAATAGAATACTGATAACATATCAGAAACACACGAATCAATTTGAGAGATACATTGTGAAATCTTCATATTTCTTGAACTTATTGTGAAAAGAGTGTTTCATCTTGTTAGAGCTTCAATTTGTGTATTCAACTTTTGAGAGTTAGAAATCAATCTTTTTGTTCAATTACATTGTAAGAGAGAGGGAGTCTCTCTGTGTGATTAGGGTAAGGAATCCTAAGGAAGAACATTGAGGCTTTTTCACAAAAGGTGTGGTATCCTAGAAGTGAAAGAAGTGCTGTGGTGTAAAGGTTTTTCAAGCTACCTGGCTAAAGCTTGCTGTGTTAGTGTGTGAAATCCCACATGTGGAGTGGGGACTGGATGTAGGTCACAGTGGTGGTGACTGAACCAGGATAAATCTGGTTGTGTGGTATTTCTAAACTCAAAGCTCTTTAATTTCTGTATTGCGCATATAACTGAGTTCTTGATATTCATTGTTCAATATTGTTTCTGTAATGATCTGAAATACCTGATTGAACTTTGTGCAAACTGCAATCTAATCTGTGTTGTTCAAATCTAATCTTAAAGGCTTACTCTTTGAACTGAATTGCGCATAACCTGTTCTTGAATTGCAAGGCCTTAAAACTCAATCATATACAATCTGTTCTTGTTTCTTAAAGATTGAATTGTATGCTATAGAACTTGATTGTTAAAGTTAAGAACTTGATCTGTTTAATTTGAATTGAAACCAGAAGTATTATTGCAATCAATCTTGAGTTATTAATTGTTCAAAACTGAGTTGATTAAAACTGTTCTTGATCACTGAAACTGAAATTGAAACTGATATATTGTAACTTCAGTTGCTGACTGATTAAGGCCTGTATCTAATACCTGTATTACCTGTTCTGAATCTTAAAAAGCCCTTTCTTAATCTGTTAAAGATCCTGTGGCAAATCGGATTTGAAAAGTAAGTTTTTGAAAAGGAAGAATTTTTGAAAACTCAATTCACCGCCCCTCTTGAGTCTTTGAAGCCAAAACAACAATTGGCATCAGAGCTAAACTCTTAAGTTTGGCTTAACAGCTTTAAGAGTATGGTTTCCAATGACTGCTTAAATGAAGGGGCTTCCCTTGCACGCCCTCCTGCCTTCAATGGATCTGAGTATATCTATTGGAAGGAAAGAATGGTAATCTTTCTTGAGGCAGCTGGTGTTGACATATGGGATGCAGTAGAAAATGGACCATTTATCCCCTCTACTGTGGATGCTAATGGTGCTCCAAGAAATAAGCCTAAAGTTGAATGGAATGAGGATGATAAGAAAAGAATTCAATATAATGCACGTGCTAAGAACATTATAACATCTGCTTTGAGTCGTGATGAGTTTTTCAGGGCTTCAAATTGCAACACAGCAAAGGAGATATGGGACACATTGCAAGTAACACATGAAGGAACCACTGATGTCAAGAGAGCAAGAATGAACACTCTCACACATGAATATGAGCTGTTCAGAATGAAGCAAGGAGAACCAATGAGT
This sequence comes from Echinosophora koreensis, assembly GCA_035048595.1. Lineage (NCBI taxonomy): Eukaryota > Viridiplantae > Streptophyta > Magnoliopsida > Fabales > Fabaceae > Echinosophora > Echinosophora koreensis. Next base: position 418,202 of record JAPCYP010000102.1, read on the forward strand.
GAAATGCAAAAGAGATTCACACATATTGTCAATCAACTTGCTGGTCTTGGTAAAGCTATATCAAATGAGGATCAAATCAACAAAGTAATGAGATGCCTAAGTAGAGAATGGCAGCCTAAAGTCACTGCAATTTCAGAATCAAGAGATCTTTCTTCAATGACTATTGCAACACTGTTTGGCAAGCTGCAAGAACATGAACTAGAGCTGAACAGATTGAATGAAAGTGAAGAAACTGACAAAAAGAAGAAAGGATTGGCTCTCAAGTCACAAGCTAAAGAGATACAAGACAGTGATGATGAGCAATCAGATCATGATGCAGAATCTGAAGAAGAAATGGGGATGCTAGTCAGAAAGTTTAAGAAGTTCCTAAAGAAGAAAGGCAACTTCAAAAGAAAGTCATCCACCTTTCCCAAAAGAAACTTCAGCAAAGGTGACAACTCTTCCAACAACATCACATGCTATGAATGTGGAAAGGCTGGCCACATAAAGGTTGACTGTCCAAAGCTACAAAAGAAGGACAAAACTGAAAAGTTTGACTCAAAGGACAAGAAGTGGAGAAAGCCAAGAAAGGCCTATATTGCATGGGATGATAATGATGTAGATTCCACTGATGAATCTGAATCTGAGGAGGCAAACTTGTGCTTGATGGCCAGCAATGAAAGTGACTCAGAGAATGAGGTAAATTCTGATTCTCAACCTACTTTTGGGGAATTGCAAGATGCATTTGATGAGTTGCATGCTGAATATCTTAAAATTGCCAAACAACTTGTCTCATCTAGAAAAATAATTGCTAAACAATGTGATGAATATGCATGCTTGAAAATGAAAGAAAGAGAACTATATGCTAGGAATAAAATCTTGATTGCATCTACCTCTAACTGTTCTAAGTGCTGCTCACTGTCCAAAGAGGTTGAAAAACTGAAAAATGACTTAGCAAGATTCACAAATGGTAGAGATAACTTAGAAGCATTGTTAGGACAGCAAAAATGTGTTTATGATAAAGCTGGAATAGGCTATGAACCTGAGATACATGAGAAATCTTTTAAAAAGTTTTTTGCTGCACCTAAGACATCAAAAACACCATTTGTTAGATGCTATTTATGTGCTAGGAAAGGTCATACTGCTACAACATGCCATTACAAAATTTCTGCATATAACAAGTCTAAGTATGTGTGGGTTCCAAAAGGAACTTTTGATGGAACAAACCCAAAAGGACCCAAACAGTTTTGGGTACCTAAGACACAAACATGAATTCTGTTTTGTAGGTGTGTTGGAAGGCCAAGAATGTGAAATGGTACCTTGATAGTGGCTGTTCCAAACACATGACAGGAGACAAAAGCAAGTTCATTACATTCACTCCAAAATCAAGTGGAAGTGTTACCTATGGAGACAACAATAAAGGAAGGATACTTGGCGTTGGCAACATTGGAAGTGACTCAACAACAATCATTGAGGATGTACTTTATGTTGAGGGACTGAAACACAACCTTCTAAGTATAAGTCAACTATGTGACAAAGGCTTTAAGGTAAAATTCAATTCCAATAGTTGCTTGATAGAAAACCAGAATGATGCAAATCTGAAATTGATTGGAAAAAGGATAGATAACATCTACATGCTTGATTTAGATAATATCTCTTCAAACATTGCATGCTGTCTTATTTCAAAAGAAGAAGAGAATTGGCTTTGGCATAGAAGAATTGCACACATTCACATGAACCACTTGAATAAACTGATTTCTAAAGATCTTGTAATTGGTTTGCCTAAACTGAAATTTGTGAAAGATGGATTATGTGATTCATGTCAAAAAGGAAAGCAAGTTAAGGTCTCTTTTAAACCTAAGAACATTGTTTCAACAAATAGACCTTTGCAACTCTTGCACATGGATTTATTTGGTCCATCTAGAACCAAAAGCTTTGGTGCAAACTTGTATGCCTTAGTGATAGTAAATGATTACTCTAGATACACATGGACATACTTTCTATCTCATAAGAGTAATGCATTTGCTGCATTTAAGAGAATGGCTAAAATTGTGCAAAATGAAAAAGACATGAAAATTGTCTCTATAAGAAGTGATCATGGGGGAGAGTTTCAAAATGAAGTGTTTGAAAACTTTTGTGATGAGCATGGCATTCAACATAATTTTTCAGCTCCTAGAACTCCACAATGAAGTGTTTGAAAACTTTTGCTAGAACTATGTTGAATGACTCTAGCCTACCAAAACAATTTTGGGCAGATGCTGTGAACACAGCCTGCTATGTGTTAAATAGAGTTTTGATAAGGCCTATTTTAAAGAAAACCCCTTATGAACTTTATAGAGGAAGAAAACCAAACATTGCACATCTTCATGTCTTTGGTTGTAAGTGCTTTGTACTTAATAATGGAAAGGATAACCTTGGAAAATTTGATGCAAAGGCTGATGAAGGAATTTTCCTAGGCTATTCTCTAACTAGTAAAGCATTTAGAATCTATAATAAGAGAATTGAAACCATTGAGGAATCTGTGCATGTTACATTTGATGAGTCTAACCCCAAAAGGTTGCGAAAGGATGTTGTTATTGACGATCTTGCAGATTCAATTGAGAAAACTGTCTTGGAAGAGCAACAAGGCAATGAAGGAAATGAAAGCTCCAAAGGAGAGATGCTGCAGCAGGAGCAAACAGAACAACAGTCTGACTTACCAAAGGAATGGAGGACTGTCAGAAATCATCCAATTGATTACATCATTGGTGAAATTACAAAGGGGGTAACTACTAGACAATCTCTTAGAAATGCATGTAATCATATGGCATTTGTGTCTCAAGTAGAACCTAAGAATATAGATGATGCTATAACTGATGAACATTGGATGATGGCTATGCATGATGAATTAAACCTGTTTGAGAGAAATCAAGTATGGAACCTAGTGCCTAAACCCAAGAATAGTCAAGTAATAGGTACAAAATGGGTTTTTAGGAATAAACTAGATGAAAATGGCATAATTGTGAGAAACAAAGCTAGGTTGGTAGCCAAAGGATATAATCAAGAGGAAGGCATAGATTATGATGAAACATATGCACCAGTAGCAAGATTAGAAGCTATAAGAATGCTACTTGCTTATGCTTGCATAATGGGATTTAAACTGTATCAAATGGATGTAAAGAGTGCTTTCTTAAATGGAGTTATTCAAGAAGAGGTATATGTTAGCCAACCACCTGGTTTTGAGAATAATGAATTGCCTAACCATATTTATAAACTATCTAAAGCTTTGTATGGCTTAAAACAAGCTCCTAGAGCTTGGTATGAAAGGTTAAGTAATTTTCTAATTGAAAAAGGTTTCAAAAGAGGTAAAGTTGACACAACTTTGTTCACTAAGAAAAAGGCACACAGCATTTTACTTGTACAAATTTATGTGGATGACATCATTTTTGGTGCTACTAATGAGCATTTGTGCAATGAGTTTGCAAGTCTTATGCAGAATGAGTTTGAGATGTCAATGATGGGTGAACTGAACTTTTTCCTTGGACTACAAATAAAGCAAACAGAAAATGGAATCTTCATTAGCCAAACCAAATATTGCAAAGAGTTGATCAAGAAGTTTGGCATGGAAAATGCTAAGGAGTTGGCAACTCCAATGAGTACTGCTTGTTATCTGGACAAGGATGAACAAGGTAAACCTGTTGATATTTCAAAATACAGAGGTATGATAGGCTCATTACTTTATCTTACTGCTAGTAGGCCAGATATCATGTTGAGTGTATACATGTGTGCTAGGTATCAAGCAAATCCTAAAGAATCACACCTAACAGCAGTTAAGAGGATAATTAAATATCTGTTAGGAAAAAAAGACATGGGATTATGGTATCCTAAGGGAGCTACATGTACTTTAATTGGTTACTCAGACTCTGATTTTGCTGGTTGTAAACTAGATAGAAAGAGTCCAAGTGGAGCATGCCATTTACTAGGGAATTCATTAGTTTCATGGTTTAGTAAAAAGCAATCTAGTGTGGCTCTATCCACTGCTGAGGCTGAATATGTAGCAGCTGGTAGCTGTTGTGCACAGGTCTTATGGATGAAACAACAATTAGTTGATTATGGTGTGCAACTAGACCAAGTTCCTATTAAATGTGATAACACAAGTGCAATTAACCTAACTAAGAATCCCATAATGCACTCTAGAACCAAACACATAGAAATCAGACATCATTTCATTAGAGATCATGTTCAAAGTGGAGAAATTGTGATTGAATATGTTGATACAACAAAGCAACTTGCTGATATTTTTACTAAGCCTTTGAACAAGGAAAGCTTCTTTTTCATTAGAAGAGAATTAGGCATAATTGACCAATCCTATATCTGATCTCTGTTGAAAGTGTTTGTATGTTTAAATCTTTGTGTAAATATGCCTTGTGATTGTATGATTTGTCTCTAGAATTATCTATCTGTGTGTGGTTAGAAGAGAGTTTCAGTTAAAATCAGATTGATCAGGTACATCTATGTACTTAACCCATGTACATGTATAAAAACTGGAAATTTGTTTTATACATGGGTGTGATCAATAGCTGTATAGAGAATCAGGAATGAATCCCCTATGTTTTTGGTCTGATACATCCCTGTGATACAAAGATGTATTAAAACACAGAAACACAGTTCCTGAAAGTCATAAGTATACTGAGCTATACTACAGGCATGTATGTTAAATCTGAGAAAGTCAGAATGCACAATCTTAAATACTTGGGTGTATCACACCCCTGTACGCGAACGTTATAAAGTCTGATATTTGAATTCAATTTTTATTTCAAAATTTCAAATCCTCTCAAACCCACTCTCTCTTTACCTAATTCGTAACCCTAGCAGAGCTAAACCTCAGACATTTCTTTTCCCCTTTCTAAACCCTAACATGGCAAGAACCAAGAACACTGGTCCTTCACCCTCAAAAGCTGCTGAAAAGAAGAGAAAAGAAATGGAAATGTGGAAATCAGCTGAGAAGAATAAGGGAGCAGAAACCTCTAAGACCGCTGAGAAGAAGAGAAAAGGGATGGAAACTCCAAAGAAGGCTAAAAAGAAGAAAAAGAAAGTAGGGACTTCCAAAGCTGCAAAGAAGAGTAAAGGAAAGGAAGTTGAGTCTCACGTTGAGACAGAAGCTACAGAGAATGGCGCTCCAACATCTTTTATGGACACTGATGTTATTCTCCAAAGGTATTCCCTCACTAATAATTAGAAGGAGTTCTTTAGACAAAATTTCAAAGATAGAGGAATCCTAGAACCTTGGATAATGGACTTTAAGTATTTTGATGATAATGCTTTCAATTTTACTGAGATTTTACTCTGTCAAAAGGTCAAGGAATTCCTAGAAACCCAAGTTGATTACTATCCATTTCTGGTCAAGATCTTTTACTCAAATTTTGAGATGAATGCTAATGGAATTAGCTCTGAAGTTAAAGGAATTAAGATCAAAATGTCACTAGAGGAATTTAGCAACCTTGCAAATTTACCTTTTTATGGACCTAGTATTGCTGGAAATGGTCCACAAGCTGAATGGTATGATGAATATGATAGGGAAATGGCTAGAGTAGATTTAGTTCTCTCTGATGAGCCTGAAGGTAGAGTTACCTACACTAGTGTGATGAGTGTAGAGGATAGGCTTCTGCATTATGTGGTTTGCAGAATTTTGATTCCAAGAGGAGGAAATCACTCCATACTGCAGAATTATGATTTAATGCTAATGTGGGCAATGCTGAATGAAAAACAAATAAGTTGGGGATATTGTGTTGCTGCTCACATGTTAGAATGCAGAAAAAGCAAGATGATGCTTGCCTACCCTGCACTGGTCTGCAAAATCCTAGCTCACTTTAATGTTTCTTTTGATGGAGAAGAAAAGAAACTTGGAAGAAAAGGAACTCATAAGTTTGGTGAAGAAATTGTGAGCAAAATGAGACTGAAAAGGGAAGATGGAAGATGGATAAGGAAAGCTGGAAACAAGGGAGCAACTACAGCTGAACCATCTGATGCACAAGGAAGTGTTGCATCTGAATTTGCTCAACAGATATTCCTTATGTTAAGAAACATGGATGGCAGACAAATCAAGAGACATACAGTGCAATTGAATGCATTGACAAGTCTGAATACGAGGATAACTAAACTGGAAAAGAGTGTTGATCAGATCAAAGAAGCATTAGGAATTGACTTTCCTAACCATGCACCTCCTACACCTGAACCAGAAAATTTCAACATTGCTGAACTGGTAAGAGCTGCTGTGGAGGAAGCTGAGCAATAAAATGAAGACACCTCTGCTGAACCATCATTTCAAGGCCAATGAGACAATTAGTTCTAGGAGTTCTTAGGACTTAGAACTTGTTTTGATTTGTTTTGAAAGGCTAAATGCCTTGGTCTGTAATGATTTGTTGGATTCTGTTTTAACTCTCCTGCACTATCCCTCTGTTATGAACATCTTTAATATGCTATGCTATGTTTGAATTTCTTTCTACTGATTTGAATGGTTATTTCTTTACCTTTTTGATAATGCCAAATGGGGGAGAAAAATATAGAGAGAGGAAACAAATTAATGCATATGTTGAGGGGGAGCTTATATGATTCAGGGGGAGTTATCATATAAAAATATTCTGATATGCTTTGATACCATTTGCTATTGAATGTTTTGATACCATGATTTATGAATTGACAAAAATACTTAGCTTCTGCTATACTTACACTCTGATTTAAAAATTTGTTAAAAGGTTTGTCATAATCAAAAAGGGGGAGTTTGTAAGACTCAATTACATAGAGATTTTGATATATGAAAAATATTCAATTTAATGTGTGTGCAAGTGTTTTAGTATCAAATTGCAAAGACAGGTATCAAGCTGAATCTATCAATTTCTGTAAGCAATTAAAGGAGAATATCCAAAGGAGAACTTGAAGAACTCAAGGAGCAACAAGCAAGGACAAACATCAAGGAGTCATCAAGACAAGAGCTTAAAGAAGAATTAGATTTAAGTCTTAGATGATTTGTAAGAGAAGAAATCTCTTATTCATAAATAGCTCAGTTGAAATGATGCATGAAGAAAATCATTTTTCATAACCTGCATTAAAAAGGAATAAGTTTTAATGAAAATGATTTTTGGAAATTAAGAAAATACTTTGTCAGTACAGTCACGTATTCAATGGATGTATATCCTTTCCTGTAACTGACAAGTGAATATAAAGTTCTTAATATTCAGTACATAGATGTACTACACCTATGAATAACATGAAATCAGATCAGTTATAAATGGTTAACTGAATACAGGCCTGTACATATGCTATGTACGCATGTATTCAAGTTTCTGGAAAAATCTAATGTTCATTAATACATAGATGTACTGAATGGGTGTACTGATGGTACTGATGGATTAACCAAGATCAAATTTTAAAGAATTCGTACAGCCATGTATTACACAGGTGTACAGAAACCTTCAGTATGTAAAATGGTTAATACATCCCTGTACTCAACCCCTGTCCAAGAACTTGAATCAGTTTAACTGATTCTGATATCAGACCCAAATCTGTTTGGACTGATCCCAAACGGTTACAACTTGTTTTCTATATAAAGTGGGATCAATAGAATACCGATAACATATCAGAAACACACGAAATCAATTTGAGAGATCAATTGTGAAAATCATTCATCATCTTTCTTGAGCTTATTGTGAAAAGAGTGTTTCATCTTGTTAGAGCTTCAATTTGTGTATTCAACTTTTGAGAGTTAGAAATCAATCTTTTTGTTCTATTACATTGTAAGAGAGAGGGAGTCTCTCTGTGTGATTAGGGTGAGGAATCCTAAGGAAGAACATTGAGGCTTTTTCACAAGAGGTGTGGTATCCTAGAAGTGAAAGAAGTGCTCTGTGGTGTAAAGGTTTTTCAAGCTACCTGGCTAAAGCTTACTGTGTTAGTGTGTGAAATCCCACATGTGGAGTGGGGACTAGATGTAGGTCACAGTGGTGGTGACTGAACCAGGATAAATCTGGTTGTGTGGTATTTCTAAACTCAAAGCTCTTTAATTTCTGTATTGAGCATATAACTGAGTTCTTGATATTCATTGTTCAATATTGTTTCTGTAATGATCTGAAATACCTGATTGAACTTTGTGCAAACTGCAATCTAATCTGTGTTGTCCAAATCTAATCTTAAAGGCTTACTCTCTGAACTGAATTGTGCATAGTTCTTGAATTGCAAGGCCTTAAAACTCAATCATATACAATCTGTTCTTGTTTCTTAAAGATTGAATTGTATGCTATAGAGCCTGATTGTTAAAGTTAAGAACTTGATCTGTTTAATTTGAATTGAAACCAGAAGTATTATTGAAATCAATCTTGAGTTATTAATTGTTCAAAACTGAGTTGATTAAAACTGTTCTTGATCACTGAAACTGAAACTGAAACTGATATATTGTAACTTCAGTTGCTGACTGATTAAGGCCTGTATCTAATACCTGTATTACCTGTTCTGAATCTTAAAAAGCCCTTTCTTAATCTGTTAAAGATCCTGTGGCAAATCTGATTTGAAAAGTAAGTTTTTGAAAAGGAAGAATTTTTGCAAACTCAATTCACCCCCCCTCTTGAGTCTTTGAAGCCAAAACAACAAGCATAAGGGTTGAAGCGCTCAAGCTGCTTAACAGCACGAGAAAACCCTTTGACATGCTCCTGTATGATGCTGTCCAGAGCTTCGTCTAAATCGGCTTGAAGCTTGCAGTTGACCTCATTTTCAGCCTCCAAAGACTCTTGAGCTTGTGTCAAGGCGACACGGGAGTCTTCCGCGGTTTTTTGAAGGTTGGATTTTTCTGTCTTCTCCTTGTCAAGCTCGGACTGAAGAGCAGCCTGAACTTTTTCGAGCTCGGCTTGCCGGGTCTTCAGGTGGCCGATAACTCGTCCTTGTTCTTCACACCTGGAAATGGCCCGAGATAATTCATCGCGAACCCGTAGAGAACGAGCAGCATCGGCCCTCATCACTTCCATCTTTTTTGTATTCTCGGAGAGTTGCCGACTCCAAAAACGAGTAATGGAAGCAATACGCAGAGCATAAGCAGCAGCGGCCTCCATACTCTCATCAGGCCCTTGCTCCAGCAAAAGCCGAGCGTCGGCGGGCTTGAGTACTTGGCCATCAATGAGGGGACCAGGGTTACAATCATTACTCCAAAGCGAGCCGTAACCCGAGTTATAGTTGCCGTTGTACCACTTTGTATCCAAGGTAGAATCGACCATTATTGGACTTGTAACACCCCAGTTTTTACACATATAATTAATTATTTTATTTGGATTATTATGTTTATTGTGTTATGTGGTTTAGTTTGAGTAATTAAATTACTCACTTCAAATTATTTTATTGGGTGCATTAGCACTGACTTATTTCAGTGAATGCACACTTACTAGACAATAATTTACGTTATTGTCACTATTATTACCAGTACAGAAAAATGTTTTAAATAATATGATTAAGAGAAAAGCATTTTCATATTTTATTCTATTTAATTTTAGATTTGAAAATAAACTGGTTTGACATTAATAGGAGATTAAATGTTGGACCGTAAATTTTCTTAGTTGATCAATTCAACAATCAATCTCTACTATATTTTAAAATTTGAAAGTATATATTTGTCAATCTTAATTTTTAGATTAAAGAGGGCAAAAACATTTTAATTTTTAGGCTCAACATTTATTACTCATTTTGGTACCTATTACAAAGTGTTAAGTTAAAAACACTATCCCTCTCTTTCTCTTTTTCTGCCATACGACCCTTCACCCACACTTCTCTCTCTCTCTTTTTTTCTTCTTCTTCATCCCCACTTCACCTTCCTCCTCCTCTCAACCACCAACGAAACCGAGTGCCGCCCGCCCTGCACCACCGTCGGCCGTTCGCCGACGTGAGGAAACCGTCGTGCCTCGAGTCCCGCAGCGTCTGGTTCGTGCTCCTCGCTGTGCATCTCGTCACCACCACAGAGACGAGCTCCGATCGTCGCTGTGTCGCGTCACGGTGCACCGCCAGCTGCTGCCGCCATCTGAACCGGACCGCACGAGGAGACAACCGTGACCCAGCCATCATCCCGCGTGATGCAGCCGCCGCTGTACTCCAAGACAGCCACCATGATATCTCCTTCACCTTGGGTAAGAGTTTTACCCCTAATCTCTTCTCTTTTATAAATCCCCAAATCAGTTTCAAACCCTAACCCTAGCTCTTTGATTTCATGTTGTAATCTGAAATTAAAATCGATTTTTATGCAATTGGAATTGTAAATTAGTGTTTCCCTAAACCAATTTCATCATTCTTTAAGTGGATTTTATTTTACCCAATTTAGGTTATGAACCCTAAAGCCCCAATTTGATTTTCATTGAAATTGGTTATGTTTTGTAAAATTAAGTATGCATTTATGACATTGGGACTGTTAATTTAAGTTCTGACAAATCAATTTCACTTTCCTATAAGCGAATCTTATTGTCCCCAAATTTGGTTTAGGAGTCATAAACCCAAATCTGACATTAGTTGAAATTGACTCATCCTTGTGAAATTAACTATGATTTAATGAAATTAGGACTTTTAATTGATGATTTATAAGTTAATTTCATGATTCCTTAAGCAAAAACAAGTTTCCCAAATTGTGTGATGAAACCTCTTTTGCCCGAATTGATTTTATTGGAAAATCAAAATACATTTTGTGAAGTTTAAGCTCCAAACATGATTTTCCTTGAAAATGACCTTGTTTGGTAATAAGATTAAGTGTTTAGATCAAATTAGAATGTGTGTTTGATCATGTGTAATTGATTTCTTGATTTCTGGTTGTTGCGCGTTGTTGGATTCCCTCTCTGAGACGTTTGACACGGCTATGTGAGACACCCCGATGTGCCCCTTGTGCCATTAGTTATTTATTTAGATTCCTCGTGTTATTAACATTGATTATAAATCGAAAATGCGAAGGAATTAAAATTTGACCAACAATGAAAGATAACATCAAAGTCATATTATAAATACACACTTAAATACAATACCAAAACACTGTCTAGGGCATCCTCTCAGTAAGATCCCTAGCAGGTACATCATTATACAAACCCTTAGTTGCGGAAACATAAACACATAGTTCTAGACTCACTGGCCCTATTTACTTAAACACTATTACTACCATCTACAGCTCGTCCTCCTGCGTCTGGCTCATAAGGAGTCCCGTCCAACTCCTCCACATTAAAGTCATCGGTGAAGTCCTCAGCTGGTTCCTCCACATAGTCATCACCCGGATCTTCCGTAAAATCTTCTTGTATCCATATAAGCAAAACATATACAAATACAGAAATAGGGGATAAGACACATGTCTATCATCAAAGGTGGAAAAATGGAGATAGTATCGAAATATAATAATCATTAACACCAACATCTCTCAAAACTCCAAATCAACCTTAAACCACTATATGGTTCCTCTACCCTTACTCTCATGCAAACTTGGCCATCTATATTCCTGTCATTAGTCAGTAGTCCAATCGGTCCGGTGCCAGTAACTTAGTGCCCTGGTGCCCATACACCAGTACAGTAGTTTCAAACTACTCATGCCGTTGTGCGGCGATAGAACCCAGTAGTACCCGAACTACTCATGCTATTGCGCAATTAGTGCCATGGTGCCCATACACCATTTTAGTAACCTTTGCGCAACGCGATCCCTCAGGGACTCAAGGACTATCCCGACCTCGTGCGTTGCTTCACACACGGCCATGAACCTTAACACATCTCTATTATGAATCTCACCAACCCGCATTCATTATAGCCTAATGCCTCAACCTTCCACCACAAGTCTCAATACTCATTCAATATCTCATCTCATCTATACACTAAGGCTAGGCATCACTAATGCATCATAATTCACTCACCCAAATACATCTCTTAAATCACACATCTCGTGCCCTAACATTCACTAAACAGTTTATCATCCCAGGCAGATCATACTATATTATCAATCAACTACTCAAGTATCACAAGACATAATAATAAACAATTTATCACAACATAATTCAATAATCAATAAATTCAATCAACCTCGAATATCATAAGATTATCCTATCGGCGATAAACCCACAATCCCCAAATCATCATTGGTTTCACGAAAAAGCTTCCAAGGTGATTTTGGTCTTGTCGATTACTCGACCACTAGTAGGGTTTAGGTCGCCCTACACAATTATTATAATTTAAATACTACTTATCCGTTTCCGATGGTAGATTGGTTCTTTCCCCCACCTGAGTTATCACCGAAATTCCGAATTCGCCGTTCCTCGTTATCACGTCACACTTTAACAGTTTCTCCTTCAACCAAACAATACAACTACAATTAATTAACAAAATCATTCTTAACCTAAATAGCTAGGTTTCGGCCTTACTTGGTAAAATAGGCTAGGAAATTCTTTTTGATTCAAGCTATTGGTTTTAGATTACATAGATACTTAAGAGTATTCACCAATCATTAGAATTCATTCCTTCAACAAAATCTATAAACTCCTAAACCTTAGATTTTCGGCCAACACCATAAATTTAGGATAGAAATCTTTGTTGAAGTTAAGCTCTTAGATTATAACCATATAGGTATTAGAGAGCATGATACAAGTGTTAGAATTGAAAATGACACAAAAACTTCAAACCCACTTTCTCTCCTAGGTTCGGCCCACAATGGTTTTTAAGGAAGGAAAATGTTTTTGATTACATGCTCTTGGATAATGAAAGTAGGAATCATATCTAGATCATAGAAATTGGTTTCACATTTTTAAGATTTTTCTACAATTTTCTAGAATTATTCTAAGTTCTAGATCTAAGAATATGAAAACTCAAAAACATGAAGAACAAGAGCTTAAAAGAGATGAAGATGGTCTTGTTACCTCACTAGATTGAAGAAGATGAGGAAGAATGATGATCTTAGCAAGCTTTGGAATGGAAATCACTTGAAGCTCTTGAAGACAACAATGGAGTATAGGTGAAATTTGTGAAGAAAAGTTGAAGAAGATGAAGTGAAGAACAAAGGGGAGGGGGCTGCGGTTTTGGGTCATTATATAGGGGTAGAATTAGGCTTTGTTTGGGTCCTTAAGCTTAGATTAATAGCTTTTAGGAATATTTAATTAATATAAGATTAACCATAGTTAATAGTTAACTTAACTAAGGTTATTTTGGCAAATCATGGTTAATAATATGTGGCTCACAATTGATGGAGGTGTGGCTGATTTTGGGCCACACATAGTGACTCACCAATGAGTCACTGATCCTATCCGTTAGCGGTTCCCAGAAATTCTGTACGCAGCTCCGTCAGTTACCCGATTTCGGTTTTTGAGAGGAAAATGATGAAACAAAAGCAAAATGAAATAGGTATGGTTTAGTATATATATATGCACGAAATTTAGGATATGTAGAAGGTTTACAACCACGTAAAGTGAGTGGTTAAGAGTGCGTAGATGTGTCTTGTTACTAACCGCGAAGGCTTGGGGTATTTTGGTCATTTTACCTAAAAGTCATGATTACTAGCATTTAATGCTCATAAATGCTTGGTGACTCATCCTCCATGAGTCATCATGCATGACTCGTTGTCCCGATCTCTTGACGGGCCTCTGCAGTTCCGTTTTCGACTCCGTCGGTTTCCCGATTAGGGTTTCTGTCTATTTTTCGATCGAAAATTTTCAAACTAACCAGACTCATTGAAAATATGATTTAATTATAAACCATTTCGTTTACGAGTCAAAATTAGGTTTTCTGATCATTAAAATCTTACTGTCAGTGAAAACACCGACTGTTTTCTGTTCGAACTTTCACCAAAATTCGTCCGAAAACACATAATATTTTATTTCTGATCAGAAATTTGGAAGGTAGACTTCCTCACGGACAAAATATAAAAAATCTACAAATTTCAGTTTTTGGGTCAAATTAGGGTTTTCTGTCAGTATAAAATTATACTGTCAGTTAAAAAAACGCAGACCGGTTTTCGTCTGAGTTTTAAACCCAAATTTTAACCATAGCCTCCTACCATAGAGTAAGTTCTAGATATGATTTTGTTTTCTCCAAATTCATTTCCTAAGTCTCAAATAAAAATATAAATAAATATATTTTTACTGTTAAAACAGCGTAATTAAAAACAGGCTGTTACATTACTACCCCTCTTAGAAAAAAAATTCCGTCCTCGGAATTTACGTACCTTAGAAAAGATGTGGATATTGTTGTTGCATATCTGCTTCGCGTTCCCACGTGGCATCTCCAGTAGTTTCATCTCATATGACCTTAACCAAAGGAATTTGTTTACCGCGAAGCTCCTTAATTTCTCTATCTGCGATCCTAACAGGTAGAGCCTCATACTCTAGATTCTCTTGCAGTTGTATAGACTCAAACTCAATAACATGAGAAGGATCAGGATAATATTTTCTCAATTGAGAGACATGAAAGACGTCGTGAAGATTAGCAAGATTAGGTGGTAAGGCAATATGATAAGCAACTGGACCAATCCGTCGAAGAATCTGGAAAGGTCCAATGAATCTGGGAGTAAGTTTTCTAGATTTGATAGCCCTGCCAATTCCGGTCTTCGGAGTAACTCTCAAAAACACGTGATCACCCTCCTGGAATTCTAACGGTCTCCTCCTTTTGTTGCTATAGCTCCTCTGTCTATCCTGAGCTTCCTTCATCTTTTCCCTTATCTTCCTGACTTGCTCCGTAGTCTGTTGCACCACATCTGGACCCAAAACTTGGTTTTCACCAGTTTCATACCAACATAGCGGGGTCCTACATTTCCTTCCATACAAAGCTTCGTATGGAGCCATTCCAATACTACTATGGAAACTGTTGTTGTATGTAAATTCAATCAATGGCAAGAACTCATCCCAACTTCCAGTGTGTTCTAACACACAAGCTCTCAAAAGATCTTCCAATGACTGAATTGTTCTCTCTGACTGTCCATCGGTTTGGGGATGATAAGCAGAACTCATTCTTAACTTCGTCCCCAAAGCACCTTGCAACTGTCTCCAAAATCTAGATGTAAATCTAGGATCTCGATCTGAGACAATGCTCGATGGCACACCATGCAACCTAACAACTTCTTTGATATAAATTTGAGTCAACTTTTCCAAGCTATAACTTTCACCGATAGGTAAGAAGTGCGAACACTTCGTCAACCTATCAATGATAACCCAAATCGCATCATATCTCTTAGGAGTTCGTGGTAATCCAACCACAAAATCCATAGCTATGCTATCCCATTTCCACTCTGGCATATCTAATGATTGCAATAAACCTGCTGGTTTCTGATGTTCAATCTTAGCCTTCTGACATACCAGGCAAGATAAAACATACTCTGCTACCTCTTTCTTCATCCTTGTCCACCAAAACATTTTCTTCAAATCCTGATACATCTTAGTGGATCCAGGATGAAAACTCAGCTTACTCTTATGTGCTTCCTCTAAAATCATTTTCCTAAGTTCTAAGTCCTCTGGCACACATATTCTATCTCTAAACCTCAACACACCATCTGTTCCTCGACTAAAATCAGAATTCTTACCCTCATCTATACCTTTACTCATCTCCTGAAGATATCTATCTTCAACCTGTTTATCCTTAAGCTCCTTCATAAAATCACTACTAATAGTGATCATACCTAAGCAAATTTTACCATCGACCAACTCCATTCCTAAGTTCAGATCTCTGAACTGTCCAAGTAATTCTAACTCCTTAACCATCATTGCAGACACATGCAATGATTTCCTACTCAAAGCATCCGCTACAACATTCGCCTTCCCAGGATGGTACAGTAGATCAAACTCATAGTCTTTGATAAACTCCATCCATCTCCGTTGTCTCATATTCAATTCTTTTTGATCGAATAAATACTTCAGACTTTTATGATCACTGTAAACATTAAACTTCGCTCCATACAGAAAGTGTCGCCATATCTTCAATGCGAACACTATTGCTGCCAATTCCAAATCATGAGTTGGATAATTCCTCTCATGGATTCTCAATTGTCGGGATGCATAAGCTACAACTCTTCCTTCTTGCATTAGAACACATCCCAAACCTTGGTATGACGCATCACAGTATACGTCAAACTGTCCTAAAGGATCAGGTAATGTTAACACAGGAGATGTAGTCAACTTGTCTTTCAGCTTTTGAAAACTCTGCTCACACTTGTCTGTCCAAACAAAAGCTGTATTTTTCCTCGTCAACTGCGTCATAGATAACGCAAGCTTTGAGAAACCCTCTATAAACCTCCGATAATATCCAGCTAATCCTAGAAAACTTCGTACCTCACTTACTGACTTAGGCCGTTCCCACTTCAGAACTGCCTCAACCTTAGCTGGATCTACTGCTATTCCTTCCTTATTGATCACATGTCCAAGAAACTGAACTTCCTCCATCCAAAACTCACATTTAGACATTTTAGCATAAAGCTGTCTGTTCTTCAAAACTTGCAGCACTACTCTCAAATGTTCCTTATGATCTTCTCGCGAACGAGAATAGATAAGTATATCATCGATGAACACAACGACAAACTTATCAAGGAATGGTCTAAAAATTCTGTTCATGTAATCCATGAACACTGCTGGAGCATTAGTCACCCCAAAAGGCATAACTAAATACTCGTAATGTCCATATCTCGTCCTAAAAGCCGTCTTAAGTATATCTTCCTTCCTTACTCTAATCTGATGGTATCCAGACCTCAAATCAATCTTAGAAAACACAGCTGCTCCTTTCAGCTGATCCATCAGATCATCTATCCTAGGCAATGGATATTTGTTCTTAATCGTCACCTTGTTCAACTGTCTGTAATCCGTGCATAACCTAGCACTTCCATCTTTTTTCTTAACAAATAACACCGGCGCCCCCCACGGTGAAACACTCGGTCTGATGAATTCTTTCCCCAACATGTCATCTAATTGTTTCTTTAACTCCGCCAACTCCACTGGTGACATCCTATAGGGCGCTATAGATATAGGTCCTGTCCCTGGTACGAGATCTATGGTGAATTCCACCTCTCTCTCTGGTGGCAAACCTGGAACATCTGGAGGGAAAACTTCTGGAAACTCTCTCACGATAGGCATAGCATCTATACTAGGAGTCTCATTAGTTTCCACTGCGAACAGCATCACGTACTGCCGAGAATCATCACTCCTAATGGATACTCCTTTATTGGCAGAGACTACACTAGAAGACTCAAGAAATGATAAGGTCTTACTAGAACAATCTAGTACTATATGGTTAGCCGAAAGCCAATCCATGCCAAGAATAACATCTATCTGTTGCATAGGCAAACAGATAAGATCAATGAGAAATGTCCTATTTTCAATAATTACAGGACATTGTAAACAAACATACGTAGTAGTCAAAGGGTTACTAGTTGGAGTAGATACGATAAGTTTATAAGGTAAGCTAGAAACAAGTAATTTCAAATGATCTACACATTCATAAGATATAAAGGAATGCGTAGCACCTGAGTCAAACAAAACTGACGAGAGTCTACCCGATACTAAACACATACCTTGTATAAGATCCGCAGATTGAGAGGATTCAGATCCCCTCACGGTAAATACTCTTCCAGTGGCTTGAGGTTTCGCAACCGGTGGTCTTGCTGATGAAACTCCTCTTCCAGCTCCACCTCGATTGCCTCCAGCTCCTCTACCCGCAGCTACTGGTTGCTGCATACCTCTCTGTCTGCATTCACGAGCAAAATGACCTGGTTTTCCACAGATGAAACAACCAGTTTCACGCTGATTCTCCTTACAATCCCGCAGATAATGAGGTCCTCCACATCTAAAACATACTGAGCCTTGTTGCTGTTGACCTGCTCCAACCATTGGTGTATTTGTTTGCACTGGTCTATTGTAGGGTCTCTGTCTCCACTGAGAACCAGTATTTCCTCTTCTCTGAAAACCGGGTCGAATGGGACCTCCACTTCTTTGTTGTTTCAGTTCCGCAGCCTGCCTTTGATCTATACTTTCTATGGCACTGCATCTCTCTACCAACTCCGGAAAACTCTGGATGTCAAGAGACACTATTGCTCTTTGCAACTCATGTCGAAGTCCTTCCTCAAACCTTCTACACTGCCAGTCTTCATCAGGAAATCGTTGGTAAAACTCTGAAAATTGAATCAGAGCTTCAAAACGTGACGCATAATCCCCAATCGTCATTGTGCCTTGTTTCAGGTTCATAAACTCTCTCTCTTTCTCGCGACGAACGAGTCGCGGAAAGTATTTCTCTAGAAAGCAGTCACGAAATAACTGCCAGCTCATCAATCTGCCCTCGGCTTCCAATAATCTTCTCTTTCCCCTCCACCATGACTCTGCCCCTCCAGTCAGCATGAAGGCAGCATAAGTCACTTTCCTATCTTCCCTACAACGCATAGTACTGAATATCTTCTCTATCTCTTGCACCCACCACTCAGCCTTCTCCGGGTCATAATCTCCTCGGAATTGAGGTGGTTTCCCTTTCAGAAATGTATTCATCCCAGCATCTTCAGCTTCTGCAGCTTTCCTCTGATTCTGCAGTTCTTGTTGTTCTCTGGTCATCTGCATCATCTCAGCGTTCTGTTGTGTCTGTTGTAGCATTGCAGTGGCCAAATCTCTGATAGTCTGGAGAGTCTCAGCTGACTCTCTTCCACCTCCAGTATGAGTGGTCTCATGGTTAACACTTCCAAGAATTCTTTCAGGAATTCCATCATCACTATTCGTACCGCGTCCTCTTCCTCTTCCTCGAGCCATGATTCTGAAATCATCCGCTCTCATTAGTATGACATATAATACTACATAATCAAGTATATACATATCATATGCCATACCAATATTAATTTTCGCAATAAAATCGGACACACTACCCAACTTCTAAGCATAGTTAAAATCCGATGTGGATTCAACTAGACACGGCCAGTAACAATAACCTAGACCTCACAGTCCGATTAGAATCGAACTGCTCTGATACCAAAATGAGACACCCCGATGTGCCCCTTGTGCCATTAGTTATTTATTTAGATTCCTCGTGTTATTAACATTGATTATAAATCGAAAATGCGAAGGAATTAAAATTTGACCAACAATGAAAGATAACATCAAAGTCATATTATAAATACACACTTAAATACAATACCAAAACACTGTCTAGGGCATCCTCTCAGTAAGATCCCTAGCAGGTACATCATTATACAAACCCTTAGTTGCGGAAACATAAACACATAGTTCTAGACTCACTGGCCCTATTTACTTAAACACTATTACTACCATCTACAGCTCGTCCTCCTGCGTCTGGCTCATAAGGAGTCCCGTCCAACTCCTCCACATTAAAGTCATCGGTGAAGTCCTCAGCTGGTTCCTCCACATAGTCATC
The DNA here is from genome assembly GCA_035048595.1 of Echinosophora koreensis. Taxonomy (NCBI): domain Eukaryota; kingdom Viridiplantae; phylum Streptophyta; class Magnoliopsida; order Fabales; family Fabaceae; genus Echinosophora; species Echinosophora koreensis. The sequence goes on from JAPCYP010000102.1 coordinate 437,525, forward strand.
ACCCGGATCTTCCGTAAAATCTTCTTGTATCCATATAAGCAAAACATATACAAATACAGAAATAGGGGATAAGACACATGTCTATCATCAAAGGTGGAAAAATGGAGATAGTATCGAAATATAATAATCATTAACACCAACATCTCTCAAAACTCCAAATCAACCTTAAACCACTATATGGTTCCTCTACCCTTACTCTCATGCAAACTTGGCCATCTATATTCCTGTCATTAGTCAGTAGTCCAATCGGTCCGGTGCCAGTAACTTAGTGCCCTGGTGCCCATACACCAGTACAGTAGTTTCAAACTACTCATGCCGTTGTGCGGCGATAGAACCCAGTAGTACCCGAACTACTCATGCTATTGCGCAATTAGTGCCATGGTGCCCATACACCATTTTAGTAACCTTTGCGCAACGCGATCCCTCAGGGACTCAAGGACTATCCCGACCTCGTGCGTTGCTTCACACACGGCCATGAACCTTAACACATCTCTATTATGAATCTCACCAACCCGCATTCATTATAGCCTAATGCCTCAACCTTCCACCACAAGTCTCAATACTCATTCAATATCTCATCTCATCTATACACTAAGGCTAGGCATCACTAATGCATCATAATTCACTCACCCAAATACATCTCTTAAATCACACATCTCGTGCCCTAACATTCACTAAACAGTTTATCATCCCAGGCAGATCATACTATATTATCAATCAACTACTCAAGTATCACAAGACATAATAATAAACAATTTATCACAACATAATTCAATAATCAATAAATTCAATCAACCTCGAATATCATAAGATTATCCTATCGGCGATAAACCCACAATCCCCAAATCATCATTGGTTTCACGAAAAAGCTTCCAAGGTGATTTTGGTCTTGTCGATTACTCGACCACTAGTAGGGTTTAGGTCGCCCTACACAATTATTATAATTTAAATACTACTTATCCGTTTCCGATGGTAGATTGGTTCTTTCCCCCACCTGAGTTATCACCGAAATTCCGAATTCGCCGTTCCTCGTTATCACGTCACACTTTAACAGTTTCTCCTTCAACCAAACAATACAACTACAATTAATTAACAAAATCATTCTTAACCTAAATAGCTAGGTTTCGGCCTTACTTGGTAAAATAGGCTAGGAAATTCTTTTTGATTCAAGCTATTGGTTTTAGATTACATAGATACTTAAGAGTATTCACCAATCATTAGAATTCATTCCTTCAACAAAATCTATAAACTCCTAAACCTTAGATTTTCGGCCAACACCATAAATTTAGGATAGAAATCTTTGTTGAAGTTAAGCTCTTAGATTATAACCATATAGGTATTAGAGAGCATGATACAAGTGTTAGAATTGAAAATGACACAAAAACTTCAAACCCACTTTCTCTCCTAGGTTCGGCCCACAATGGTTTTTAAGGAAGGAAAATGTTTTTGATTACATGCTCTTGGATAATGAAAGTAGGAATCATATCTAGATCATAGAAATTGGTTTCACATTTTTAAGATTTTTCTACAATTTTCTAGAATTATTCTAAGTTCTAGATCTAAGAATATGAAAACTCAAAAACATGAAGAACAAGAGCTTAAAAGAGATGAAGATGGTCTTGTTACCTCACTAGATTGAAGAAGATGAGGAAGAATGATGATCTTAGCAAGCTTTGGAATGGAAATCACTTGAAGCTCTTGAAGACAACAATGGAGTATAGGTGAAATTTGTGAAGAAAAGTTGAAGAAGATGAAGTGAAGAACAAAGGGGAGGGGGCTGCGGTTTTGGGTCATTATATAGGGGTAGAATTAGGCTTTGTTTGGGTCCTTAAGCTTAGATTAATAGCTTTTAGGAATATTTAATTAATATAAGATTAACCATAGTTAATAGTTAACTTAACTAAGGTTATTTTGGCAAATCATGGTTAATAATATGTGGCTCACAATTGATGGAGGTGTGGCTGATTTTGGGCCACACATAGTGACTCACCAATGAGTCACTGATCCTATCCGTTAGCGGTTCCCAGAAATTCTGTACGCAGCTCCGTCAGTTACCCGATTTCGGTTTTTGAGAGGAAAATGATGAAACAAAAGCAAAATGAAATAGGTATGGTTTAGTATATATATATGCACGAAATTTAGGATATGTAGAAGGTTTACAACCACGTAAAGTGAGTGGTTAAGAGTGCGTAGATGTGTCTTGTTACTAACCGCGAAGGCTTGGGGTATTTTGGTCATTTTACCTAAAAGTCATGATTACTAGCATTTAATGCTCATAAATGCTTGGTGACTCATCCTCCATGAGTCATCATGCATGACTCGTTGTCCCGATCTCTTGACGGGCCTCTGCAGTTCCGTTTTCGACTCCGTCGGTTTCCCGATTAGGGTTTCTGTCTATTTTTCGATCGAAAATTTTCAAACTAACCAGACTCATTGAAAATATGATTTAATTATAAACCATTTCGTTTACGAGTCAAAATTAGGTTTTCTGATCATTAAAATCTTACTGTCAGTGAAAACACCGACTGTTTTCTGTTCGAACTTTCACCAAAATTCGTCCGAAAACACATAATATTTTATTTCTGATCAGAAATTTGGAAGGTAGACTTCCTCACGGACAAAATATAAAAAATCTACAAATTTCAGTTTTTGGGTCAAATTAGGGTTTTCTGTCAGTATAAAATTATACTGTCAGTTAAAAAAACGCAGACCGGTTTTCGTCTGAGTTTTAAACCCAAATTTTAACCATAGCCTCCTACCATAGAGTAAGTTCTAGATATGATTTTGTTTTCTCCAAATTCATTTCCTAAGTCTCAAATAAAAATATAAATAAATATATTTTTACTGTTAAAACAGCGTAATTAAAAACAGGCTGTTACACTATGCTTGCTTGATGGAGTAGATAGTTACACTCTTGGAGCTAACGTGAGCATTAAGACGAGGATCCTTTACTTGTCTTCAAAGGTAAGAGGAGCTTGCCTGAGGGATATTCGATGACTATATGCATGTGTGTATGTGATTAATTGAGTGTTGTGAATATTATTGTAATATTGAGCCAATACTTGAATAACTTGTTTACTTGAACTATTGTGATTATTACTTCAAGTTGAACATTACTTGCTTTAAACTGTCATTAACTGTGATATTATTATTGTTGTGAATATATTACTGTTGATTGAAGTTTGAGAAGCCGGACTTGAGTCTGTGCTCAATGATTATAAGGATTAAAAGCCTTAATAAACCTTGAATAGAACTTTGAAAGTCTTGGTTTCAGTTATAAAAGTTTCTTGTCTAAAGTGCTTACTTTAAAAGAATAAGATTCTTGTTTTTAAAAAAAGAAATGTTGAAGTGATTTCAAGTCAATCGAAACTACCTTTTTATGATCTAAAGTTTTGTACGAGAGAAAACCTTTTTCGAACTATGTATTTTATGAAGGAAAAACCCTTTGAAAGTATTTACCATCAAGGATTTCAAAAACAAACGAATTTCCTAAATGTTTTATAAAAGAGTTTGTAAAGGAAAAGATTTTCTCCTAAATGATTTAAAAACGTACCGGTTACTTGGATAAGTGGCCGAGGTTTTGTTTTGGATTTGATTTTCACTGAGCGAAAGGTAAGTACATGTGAAAGAGAATCTAGTTCGCGAGACGTCGCCTCTAGTATTCAGTTATATGCACGTGATCTAGGATCCGTGTTAAGAATTATGGGCCAAGGGTCCTAATAGTGATGTATGGGCTAAGAGTACTGATTTCGGAATTGAGGACGGTGCATCCTAATTTCGTTGCTGTGGACTAAGAGTCCTTATCATGTTAGAGTAAAACATGGATAAAATCATAAGTGATTTCTACGACCACAATCCTTGACTGCGGCATCGGTCTAAGGCGTTGTGATTGAGCACTCGGACCGCGTGTCCTGTGTTTTCTTTATGTTCAAGTGATGGGGAATTATGAATAGTCGTTAGCTTTGAGCTTCGACAGCGAAAAAGAGTACACACAAAGAAAAACATTGATAACTGAAAGTCTTTTATTCATATGCATTTCCCCTTAGCAGACGTGCTTAAGTAAACCAGATACAAGGTGGTATCTGAGGGTCAGTCCGATTGGCCCAGTTGGAGCCATTCGAGACGTTGTGCAGTGGGCATCAGATCTTGACCAACTCTTTATTACTTCTACAATGAAACGGTGTTGTTATCTCATGAGATTAAGTTAGAGCCTGAATATTGAAGTGTCATGCATTAATTTTATAAAACTGATTGTTCTGGTATGAGACCCACTGATATAACACTTGCTGTCTTATGATCTTATCTTGATTATTGAATAAATGTTAATATACTGCTGTGTTGTATGTATCATGTATATGGTTGTTGTATGGTATATCCAATTGTCGGTATCTCACCCTTACAGATATATCAGGTTTCTTCTGGTTTCGCTATTGTACCTTGGTACGCTAGTACCGATGTTGCCGAGGAGTCTTTCCAAGTCGCTCGAAGACTTGGTTTTAGCTATTTGATAGAGTGACCAGCTTAGGTTTTGAGATGTTATAGATTTCTAATAGTATTTATTTGTATGGCTCGGAGAGACTTTATTTTGAATGTGGAGTTTATAGCTCGGAGAGCATTTCTTTTGAATGAAAACCTAAGATTTTCCTTTTGGGTCCTGTATAGCTTGTTGATGTAATTATTTCCAAAATAATACTGTCTGGATGTATTTTAGTGTAACTGGAATTCTGGAATGAAAATGTAATTATTTTAGCAGGTGTTCTTTTACCTGGGATGTCCGAATTACAGAGGAGACTATATCGAAATTTTTGTAAAAATACTAGCTTTTATTCAAGTACATTTCTAAATTAAATAGACTTGCCAGGCTAGGATTGTAAGCCTGTGTGCCGATCAAGGCTTAGGTTTGAAGTTGTGACAAATATTTATACCCAATTTCATACGCTTATGTACTTATATAAATTATTTTTCGAAAGCAACCAGCAAACTATCTTTTTAATTTAAATTCCGCATGTGTTACGTAGTAATACCTAGTGGGGGTGTTACAAGTGGTATCAGAGCTGGTTGAGTCTTTCGGGATCTTTGGGGAATAGGTCTGTTAAATTTTGTTGTGTGATCTCTGGTTGATTCTTGTTTGAATTGTTTCTTGTTGAAGCAATGTGTGTTGATGCACAGGTATATGTTTTCTTGATGGTTTTCCAAGGGTTTTATGTCCTGGGAGACCGTAGATCTTGAATGTTACTTGGGTTCGGATATGACATTCGATTATCCTTGCGAATCGTGTCAGACATTCGAAACAAGGTGCTTGTGTAAAGGGTTTTTCCGGGAGTGTTCCCTGGAAATATTCTAGGTTTATGGTTAGCAAAGGACATTGATTTTAGATTGATCTAGTTTCTGGATTTGGTCAGATCTCTATCGCTTTGTGTAGGATGTTGCCTACAAAGTTAAAACGAGTTGGACGACTCGATTCAACTGGAAGATCGGTGGTCTGAACCGTTTGTTAGACCGAGTGTTTTCCTTGTGAAGCACCAATGTTGTGTGAAGGCTCGTGTCACCGTGTGGATTTCTGACAACTAAGTAAAAGGACGAATTATGAACAAGTATTCTCTGACTTGCGGAGTTGATTTGGTAAATCAACTGCGAGGAGTTGTCGTCTACTAAAAGATCGACTTGAAGACGAGTTATTACCAGATTGGAGTGATGACCTATCTAAGATTTTGCGTCGTCAACTCAGTTTATGAAGAAAGATCAACTCTTTGTATGTTTGATCGATTGATTAAGTTGTCCGGGATCGTGCCCAATTCAAGGTGGTCATACTAAGCATGGCTAGAAAGACTTGTATGTTGGTTGGAACCAAGACGAATCGAGTGGATTTTCGATCTTGGGTGAGTGTCTCATGATTAAGGAACTCTTCACTATACTATTCATTCTTTTCTGAACTTGTAAAATTGACAATTGTCCTAGGAGTCCCTATGATTGTATCAGACAATCACAGCAATGAAGTTTGTATGTGTCAGATAGATTTTTTTATTTTAATTTGAAATCTGTTAGGACCTATGAATCAGTTATCCTAGTTCATAACTTTCAAGTTATTTCAATTGATTCCCTTGTTTGTGAGAAGTTGTACTCACACTTCTAAATAACCCTCAATGTATTAGACATTTGAGTGGATTGATTGATAGTGCCCATTGGTATGTAATTTTCGTATTTCGTTGAAAGAAATCTGTTATGACTATTTCTTGAGTTGTAACACAAATGACTTCTTGATAATAAAAGTTTCTTATTGAAACTTAGTCTAGTCACTTTTACTTTTGGTAGAAGTGACCCAGTCTGATTTTGACCAGATGGTTTTCTTTTAAAGGTCGTTATTTTGTTAATTCTTTATACTGAGTATGAATCCTCTTGGAATTAGGAACTATTCATCCTATGATTTCCAAAATCCGCTGGAAGATTCTTGTGGAAGAATGAACTTAATTAGATTCATGTTTGTAAATATGTGTTGGCCATACATTTTTACACCCACGAACCTCTTTGAAGAGCCTTTTCCATACTGGATATTCATGTATCCTTCAAATTAATGAAATTCTTTTCTAGGCTTTTGTGAAAGTGAAATCAAGAAAAATTCCTTTTCTTGAAAAATTCTTTTATGATCACCAAGGTCATGTCTTATTGCGGTTCGAAAAGTACATGTCATCGTTGATCATCTTAGTTCTACGTATTCTCAGAATGTTGTCGATGTGTAACCTATCTCATCAGTCATGAGTTGGGTATCTCCACATCAAGATGTCAGAGTTAGTCGAGTATAGTGAAAAAGGGATAGTTTAACAATTGAGACCTTCCTTGTTAAGATATTGGCATCGCCATGAATCTTGTTATGAGTTTGCTGAAGACCTACATGAGTCTTGTTTGAATTCACGTGATCGTGGATCGAATGGTAAAGTCTACACCCTTCTTACAAGTTAAGATTCACTATGCAATGGAGGAGTAAATCGAATAATGTATCAGAGGATTGTTCAGACTCCATGGATTATCTTTAAGCATCATTTTAGATGAAGACCCGAAGTTTACCAATGTTGTCGGTAAAATCCGCTCCAAGTGTTGAGGATCAAGTTGAGATTGAGATCAAAGGATCATCCTCAACTTGATGGGAAAATAAGAAACGATCTAACCCTTAGAAGGTTAGCTGGGAGTAGGTTTAGTACCTAAGTACGATCATTCCTTCAGCAAGATTGACAATAAGTGATAAGAGTTGTGTTGAGGTATAGTTGTGATTGGTAAGGTCGGAACCTTTAAGATCAATCTCAGTAAGTGAGACAATTATTATAAATCAAATGTTGTTTGAGGCAGAATAATCGTTGGGGAACCTAGGGTAATGATCAATGGCTGTAATTAAGCTTTGATTGCCAGAATTTTGAAAGATTAACAAGAAGAGTGCGTATAGTAATTTCACTTAAGTGGATTCAAGCGAAAGAGATAAGCTCTTGTGAAAATTAAGTTTCTGAAGAAGTTCAAAGTTAATGAGTTAGATAATCCTAGCCGATGTGATTCAATCCTAGCCGATGTGATTCCTTTTTGGATTCCAGTTTACCTTAAGGAATGTTATGATGTTTTCATTGGAGACTTGAAAAGTATGAATTTGATATGACTAGAAGAGTAGACTAAGCCCAAATGGACTAAGACTATGATTGCATACCTTGAGTAGAAGGTTAATGCATGTTATGATAAAGTTAGTGTTGACTTTGGTGTTAGCTGTGGAAGTTAGATGTTGAAGAAGGTTCCTAATGGACCCGTATTGAGAATAGAAGTAATTAAGTTTTGATTATGGCTTTCGAATGTGGTAAACTAAGGTGAAATGTCGAAGAGGTACCTAATTTTTGTCATCTCTATGGTAGGACAAACCAGAGTTGATAGGAGCTTCGTTAATGTATAGATGTGAATGGTACTATGAGAACCCTTAAGTTCAACATCATTGAGTAAGATGATTACAATGGACCTTATCATGAGCGAGGCAGATATATCATTAAAGGAATTTAGAGTAGTGATCAACGTTTATGGTTAATGTTGACTTCGTAAGTCCGAGGATTAACGGAAAAATATCTATAGTAGTTTTTCCTTAAGCTGAACGAAAATAGTAAAGAGGAGTTCTTGAGGAACTAAGTTGTGAGAAGAGTTTGAGAGCTCTGTTTTAGAGTTTGAAGGGCCTGACCGTGATGAAATTTGGGGTGGTGGAATATGTCCAAAGGGAACTAAGACTGCAATTGTGTGCTTTGGGTTGAAAGTTGATATGTGTGGTAGAGTTAATGTTGAACTTGATGTTCATCGTGAGGCTAAGGTGTTGAAGAAGTTTTGCTAGCGGACTAATTTTGAGGCAAGAAGTGATTAAGTTTTGATTTTATCTTTCATGTGTGATAAGCTATGGTGAAATGTCTCGAATCTTTGAGGTCTTATCCTGTTAAATACGTGATTGTTGATCCACAATGAAGCTGGACATTTTAAATCCAAGATTGCCCAATGGGGAGTGTCCACCTAGATTTCTTGGCTTTGTTTTGGGTAACTCCTTGTTGTTCTGGCCTTAGAGCAACTCTGTTTTATAATCTCTTTTCTCGGTTGCAAGTATAGAAGATAAGGGCAGATATGATACAAGCACTTCCTTGCATAAGTGATGGAACACTTTCTTCAGATGGAGGAATTGTTAGGAGTTGTGGTATATTTTCTTTGGGGAATAGAGTAGATGTGCATGTGAAATTTCCTAAACCAGGGATATCAACGGGGCTTGATACCCAAATTGGAAACGAGAGGCAAACTAAGGATATGAAATCGAAGAAGGAAAAGATTCTGGAGGAATTAAGAAAAGAATGGACCTTGTTGGATGTGGCAAAGTTCAATTTCAATAAGAGGATTGAATTTCATAGGTTTTTGGCACGAAATTCATCATGTGCAACTCAGACTCAGAGGTAGTTTAAGGATAAATAGAATGACATAAGAAACGATCATGATAAAGACCTATAGATGAAAGGAATGAAGCGACGAGAAATGCAAAGTAGGATCTTAAGATCAAGGTGTGATTACAAAATCCTGTTTAGTCTCGAGCTACGAAATTTCGAGGACGAAATTTTTTTTAAGAGGGGTAGTAATGTAACACCCCAGTTTTTACACATATAATTAATTATTTTGTTTGGATGATTATGTTTATTTTGTTATGTGGTTTAGTTTGAGTAATTAAATTACTCACTTCAAATTATTTTATTGGGTGCATTAGCACTGACTTATTTCAGTGAAAGCACACTTACTAGACAATAATTTACGTTATTGTCACTATTATTACCAGTACAGAAAAATGTTTTAAATAATATGATTAAGAGAAAAGCATTTTCATATTTTATTCTATTTAATTTTAGATTTGAAAATAAACTGGTTTGACATTAATCGGAGATTAAATGTTAGACCGTAAATTTTCTTAGTTGATCAATTCAACAATCAATCTCTACTATATTTCAAAATTTGAAAGTATATATTTGTCAATCTTAATTTTTAGATTAAAGAGGGCAAAAACATTTTAATTTTTAGGCTCAACATTTATCACTCACTTTTGTACCTATTACAAAGTGTTAAGTTAAAAACACTATCCCTCTCTTTCTCTTTTTCTGCCATACGACCCTTCACCCACACTTCTCTCTCTCTCTCTCTCTCTCTCTCTCTCTTTTTTCTTCTTCTTCCTCCCCACTTCGCCTTCCTCCTCCTCTTAACCACCAACGAAACCGAGCGCCGCCCGCCCTGCACCACTGTCGGCCGCTCGCCGACGTGAGGAAACCGTCGCGCCTCGAGTCCCGCAGCGTCTGGTTCGTGCTCCTCGCTGTGCATCTCGTCACCACCACAGAGACGAGCTCCGATCGTCGCTGCGTTGCGTCGCGGTGCACCGCCAGCTGCTGCCGCCATCTGAACCGGACCGCACGAGGAGACAACCGTGACCCAGCCATCATCCCGCGCGCCTGGCCGCTACTCCGCCATTCGCTCGCCGGAACTGTCGTGATGCCGCCGCCTCTGTACTCCAAGACAGCCACCATGATATCTCCTTCACCTTGGGTAAGAGTTTTACCCCTAATCTCTTCTCTTTTGTAAATCCCAAAATCAGTTTCAAACCCTAACCCTAGCTCTTTGATTTCATGTTGTAATCTGAAATTAAAATCGATTTTTATGCAATTGGAATTGTAAATTAGTGTTTCCCTAAACCAATTTCATCATTCTTTAAGTGGATTTTATTTTACCCAATTTAAGTTATGAACCCTAAAGCCCCAATTTGATTTTCATTGAAATTGGTTATGTTTTGTAAAATTAAGTATGCATTTATGACATTGGGACTGTTAATTTAAGTTCTGACAAATCAATTTCACTTTCCTATAAGCAAATCTTATTGTCCCCAAATTTGGTTTAGGAGTCATAAACCCAAATCTGACATTAGTTGAAATTGACTCATCCTTGTGAAATTAACTATGATTTAATGAAATTAGGACTTTTAATTGATGATTTATAAGTTAATTTCATGATTCCTTAAGCAAAAACAAGTTTCCCAAATTGTGTGATGAAACCTCTTTTGCCCGAATTGATTTTATTGGAAAATCAAAATACATTTTGTGAAGTTTAAGCTCCAAACATGATTTTCCTTGAAAATGACCTTGTTTGGTAATAAGATTAAGTGTTTAGATCAAATTAGAATGTGTGTTTGATCACGTGTAATTGATTTCTTGATTTCTGGTTGTTGCGCGTTGTTGGATTCCCTCTCTGAGACGTTTGACACGGCTATGCTTGCTTGATGGAGTAGATAGTTACACTCTTGGAGCTAACGTGAGCATTAAGACGAGGATCCTTTACTTGTCTTCAAAGGTAAGGGGAGCTTGCCTGAGGGATATTCGATGACTATATGCATGTGTGTATGTGCTTAATTGAGTGTTGTGAATATTATTGTGATATTGAGCCAATACTTGAATAACTTGTTTACTTGAACTATTGTGATTATTACTTCAAGTTGAACATTACTTGCTTTAAACTGTCATTAACTGTGATATTATTATTGTTGTGAATATATTACTGTTGATTGAAGTTTGAGAAGCCGGACTTGAGTCTGTGCTCAATGATTATAAGGACTAAAAGCCTTAATAAACCTTGAATAGAACTTTGAAAGTCTTGGTTTCAGTTATAAAAGTTTCTTGTCTAAAATGCTTACTTTAAAAGAATAAGATTCTTGTTTTTAAAAATAGAAATGTTGAAGTGATTTCAAGTCAATCGAAACTACCTTTTTATGATCTAAAGTTTTGTACGAGAGAAAACCTTTTTCGAACTATGTGTTTTATGAAGGAAACACCCTTTGAAAGTATTTACCATCAAGGATTTCAAAAACAAACGAATTTCCTAAATGTTTTATAAAAGAGTTTGTAAAGGAAAAGATTTTCTCCTAAATGATTTAAAAACGTTCCGGTTACTTGGATAAGTGACCGAGGTTTTGTTTTGGATTTGATTTTCACTGAGCGAAAGGTAAGTACATGTGAAAGAGAATCTAGTTCGCAAGACGTCGCCTCTAGTATTCAGTTATATGCACGTGATCTAGGATCCGTGTTAAGAATTATGGGCCAAGGGTCCTAATCGTGATGTATGGGCTAAGAGTCCTGATTTCGGAATTGAGGATGGTGCGTCCTAATTTCGTTGCTGCGGACTAAGAATCCTTATCTTGTTAGAGTAAAACATGGATAAAATCATAAGTGATTTCTACGACCACAAACCTTGACTGCGGCATCGATCTAAGGCGTTGTGATTGAGCACTCGGACCGCGTGTCCTGTGTTTTCTTTAAGTTCAAGTGATGAGGAATTATGAATAGTCGTTAGCTTTGAGCTTCGACAGCGAAAAAGAGTACACACAAAGAAAAACCTTGATAACTGAAAGTCTTTTATTCATATGCATTTCCCCTTAGCAGACGTGCTTAAGTAAACCAGATACAAGGTGGTATCTGAGGGTCAGTCCGATTGGCCCAGTTGGAGCCATTCGAGACGTTGTGCATCCGGAGACCTTGGTGCACGAGGTTATGGTGGCTGAGACACCCCAATGTCCCATTAAGAAAACCCTAATTAATTAAACCTTAATCCGTATTAACGTTAACGCGATTAATACATTCGAAAATATATGTAAAATAAAAATTGTAGTTATTTCAAAACAGTTTAAACATACGCAAGCGACGTCATCCACACATATATAAAATATATACAGCACATCTATCAGAGTACGCCAAGTCCCCTCCATGGGACCATTACAACTTACAACCATCTATACAGACTCAATGTATAAACATATACATACTAACCAAAGAGACACAGAAGAAGTCCTAGAGATACCCGGCCCGCCTCTCAAAATACAAAACAATCTCGTAAAGGCTCACTACCTACAGACACATCCGACATATCCAAATCATCAGTGATGTGGGCGTCTATAACTACCCTTGCCTTCGCCTTAACGGCACACTTATACCAGTGGTGGAATCTTCTGTAGATACCGTTGTGGCCGGTAATCTTTCCAAGTTGTCGTTCCCATCTTGCCATTGTTGTTTATCTACCATACCGATAACATACAAGAAAGATAGAGGAAGAAGGGAGATAAGCAACAGAACATAGTCATAAAAATGGGGATGGGGACACATAGATCAACAATCACATATACATCATACAACAAACAAACAACCATCCATCTAGTCGCACTAATACAGTCATCTTCAAGAGTCACACTCTCAGATCATTCCTCTAAGGAGTCTCACTCCTATGTATGTCGGCCGATATATCTCATCCGGGTCTCAACCCCAAGACATTCCTTTATCAAGCCTCTCTGCTTAAGGAATGTCAGTTTGTTTGTCTAGGTAACTTTTCCGCTCGCCGTGACCCATAAGAGTGCATCTCTCTGTGAGCTTAGCTCCATCAGAGGTATCTGGGTCACCTCGGGTAGTCAACCTTAGACGTGGATACTCAGGGCAAAGTCGGGACAACTAGGCTCTACCGGGGTACACGACGCACTAGGAGCTACCTAATGGTCACTGTGAGGCTCCCGAGTCCAGTTCGTACGTCCCCAAGGTCTCTCCCTAGACCGACCCTTCCGTAATCCGTACTCGCACTCGAGCACAACTAACCTCGTATGACCCCCTGTCATACGGCTCGCCACCTTGGCAATATGCAATGCAACAACCATCCTTAAGTTAACACCGAAACCTTCTCTCACAATCCAAATCTCAAAATCACAGTCTCACATTGGATGGCAATACATCCCCGGCCCTAAAGCCACAGTCTCAAGGCATTACCACGGTGTCAACTCTCAATATAACCAGATCACACTATCAGTCATTCCCATCAACAATATATTATAGTAATAAAATATCATGCCATCACATCAATCTTGCCATCACATCAATCATCACAACCAAGCATGTTATAGCAGTCATCACAGTAACAGACATAACAAACAACCCCAATCGTTATCAGTTCTCTAACCTAGAGTTTCAAACCGAATATTGACAAATCTACAATAATTAAACCCAAGACATTATTAAAATATTATTTTAGTAGGGTTTAGCCATTGTTGATTACTCAATATCCTAGTAGGGTCTGGGGCACCCTACATACATGCATATATATATAACTGTGACTCTATGCTTGCCTCCCCGACGATGTCGGTTACTTTCTCCCCACCTTGGCTTATTAGGTACAATTTTCCGAGCTCTCTACATGCCTCCTCTAAGCTATACAGCTGCTGTCTTGCTTTCCAGGGGACCCTCAATGCTCCCAAAATTTGCCCTAACACATGGACAGAGTCCCGGCAATGTCATAAACTCTAATCTTACTATAGATTCTCAAAAAGAGCTCAGATTCAAGCTAGAACCCAAGAAAGAAAATGATTGACAAATGCTAAGTTAAGGATTTGAGCATTACCTCAATTGTAACAAAGAAACACTAGCCTATATGTGTAGTACTCATTACCCTGATCACAGATTTGAAGTCAGAATCGTGATCTGACAGACGGATTTTCCCCCGGGCTTAACTTTCTCTCTCTAACCCTCTTTCTCTCTCTCATTTTCGAGCTCCCCTTCATCTCTCTCGTTTTCTCTCGAAAATTTGAGAGTTTCTCCAACTTTCTAGCATTTTAAAAGCTAAAGGGGGTGAGTCAGCACTGATTACGCTCGGCCTAAGTTTTCTGCGCCCGGCTCAGCCAATTACGCCCGGCTCAAGTTTTCTGCGCCCGGCCAAAATGCGTAGATCACCGCCTTTGAATTGCGATTGGCCTAACAAATCTGCGCCCGGCCTAATTTTCTGAGCCCGGCTCAACATACCTGAGGCCAGCCTAATCCCGCGTTGACCAGTTTGACCAGAATCTCTGATTCACACATTTCTTCGCGTTTTGAACTCGTTTGAAGTCCGATTGACCCCAAATTTGAAACACATACTAATTAACACCTAACGAAGAAAATTAAGCTCTCACACCAACTTAATTACTGTCTGATTCCTTAATCGAAAAAACGGGTGTTACATTACTACCCTCCTTAAAATAAATTTCGTCCTCGAAATTTAAATTAAATTACCTCTTGTAAACAGATGCGGATATTGTTGTTGCATATCAGCTTGTCTCTCCCACGTTGCATCTCCAGTAACTACATCCCAGCTGACCTTGACTAAAGGACTTTGCTTCCCGCAAAATTCTTTTATCCTCCGGTACTCAATTCGTACAAGTAATGCCTCATATTCTAAGTTTTCTCTTAATTGTATTGATTCAGGTTCTATGATGTGAGATGGATCAGGATAATATTTTCAGAGTTGGGATACATAAAAAAAAATATCATGAAGATTTGAAAGATTAGGTGGTAAGGCTATCTGATAGGCAACTGGACCAATTCGGCGAAGAATTTGAAATGGTCCGATAAAACGAGGAGTAAGCTTTCTGGATTTTATTGCCCTGCCAATTCCAGTCGTCGATGTGACTCTCATAAAAACATAATCGCCTTCCTGGAATTCCAAAGATCTTCTCCTTTTGTCACTGTAGCTTTTCTGCGTATCCATTGTTACTTTCATTGTCTCCCGAATCTTTCGAACTTGTTCCGTTTTTTTTTTGCTGTACGACCTCAGGTCCAATGAATTGATTTTCTCTTGTTTCATACCAACAGAGAGGTGTTCTAAATTTTCTTCCATGCAGTGCTTCATATGGTGCCATCCCAATACTTGAGTGGAAACTGTTGTTATATGTAAACTCAATCAATGGAAGAAATTCGTCCCGACTACTTGTATGTTCCAACACACACGCTCTTAATAAATCTTCCAGTGACTGAATTGTCCTTTCCGACTGACCATCCGTCTGAGGCAAACCAGACACAAAATCCATTGCAATACTGTCCCATTTCCATTCCGGGACATCCAGAGATTGCAATAATCCTGCTGGCTTTTGGTGTTCAATCTTTGCCTTCTGACACACCAAACAGGATTGGACATACTTTGCAACTTCCTTTTTCATTCCAGGCCACCAAAACATTTTCTTCAAATCTTGATACATCTTTGTAGCACCTGGATGAAAACTTAATTTGCTTTTGTGTGCTTCTTCTAGAATCAAAGTCTTAATTTCTTTATCATTTGGCACACAGATTCTATGTCCAAACTTTATGATACCATTAGTACCTCTCTTAAACTCCAATGGTTCACCTGCTTCTATTTTCTGATTAACCTGTTGGAGATATTGATCTTCTGCTTGCTTTTTCCAGATTAAGTCTAAGAATTCACTGGTAACAGTAACCATTCCAGACTCATCTTATCCTGGAATAATTTTGTTATCCCAAGAGTCGTGTCTCTAAATTGTTTGTTCAGTTCAAACTTTTTAACCATCATAGCAGACATTTATAAAGATTTCCGACTTAAAGCGTCTGCTACAACATTAGTTTTCCCAGGATGATATGGAAGATCAAATTCATAATCCTTTATGAATTCTATCCATCTCTGTTGTCTCATATTAAGCTTTTTCTGATCGAACGAATACTTTAAACTTTTATATTCATTTTTAATTATTCCTTTCCATCCCTCTTTTTCAATTTCAACTTCCTAAATGTTTTCATTATTAACTCCTCTTTCAAGGGAATCTACCTTTGATTTCCATGTCCTCGTCTGTCGGCTACCATGTACCTAGTACAATTCAATAACACACTGAGGTGGCCAAGCTCAGTATCCTATTACAAAGTACTAGTTTACATGGCATATAACAAACACATTCTTATCCTCTCCTGAGACATAGCCTCGCACTCATTTGTCCACTCAACTTTTCCTTTTCTCATTAGTTGCATTAGAGGTAACACGATCTTTGAGAATCCATCTACAAACCTTCTGTAGTATCATGTCAGTCCAAGGAAACTTCTAACTTCACCTATTATCATAGGGCATTCTCAATTCACCACTATTGAAACTTTGGCAGGATCTACAGTTATTCCATCCTTATTTATAACATGCCCAAGAAATTGTACTTCGTCCAACCAAAATTCATACTTAGACAACTTGGCATAAAGTTGTCTATCCTTAAGTATTTGAAGTACCAGTCCGAATATGCTCTGCATGTTCTTCTCTACTCGGAGAGTATATCAGAATATTGTCAATAAACACCACGACAAATTTGTCAAGATATGGTCTGAAGATACGATTCATGTAATCCATGAATACAGCAGGTGCATTAGTTACGCCAAAAGGTATAACCAGATACTCATAATGATCATACCGACTCCTGAATGCAGTATTCGACATATCTTCTTCTTTTACTCTGATCTGATGGTATCCTGATCTCAGATCTATCTTAGAAAACACAGTTGCTCCCCGCAACTGATCCATCAGATCATCTATTCTTGACAACGGATACTTATTCTTGATTGTTACCCTATTCAGTTGCCGATAATCTTGAGCTACCATCTTTCTTTTTCACAAATAAAACTGGTGCTCCCCATGGTGAAACACTAGGTCGGATGAACTCCTTCTTTAACATGTCATCCAACTGCTTCTTCAATTCTTCTAACTTTGCTGGGGACATTCGATACAGTGCTATCGATATTGGTCCGGTCTCTGGTACAAGATCAAGTGTGAACTCTATCTCTCTCTTAGGTGGCAGCCCTGGAACATCATTCGGAAAAACTTTTGGAAATTCACAAACAGGCAGTGCATCCGTGCATCCAGCTTAAGAGACTAGTTGGCTTCCAAGGAAAACAATACCATGCAATCTCTAAGTCGTCCATCTTCCGAGTTACTGTAACTGGTAGGCAATAATCCAGATTGAAAGCCAGTCCATGCCTAGGATAATATAGAAACAGTAAGGTCATAAGGGAATGAAGAAATAAATGCAAATGATCCATGCATTCCATCGATATAAAAGAATGACTAGCACCCAAATCAAATAAAACAGATAAGAGCTTTCAGAATATTAGACACTTACCTCGTATCAAATCAGGACACTGAGAAAACTCAGATTCTGTCACGGTGAAGACTTTTCCAATAGCCTGAGGTCTTCCACCTTGTTGACCTTTGGTTTGAGTCTATCTTCCAGTTCCTTGATTCTTCCCAATGTTGTGTATTCTGAATTCTCCCGACATTGCTTTGAGGGCAATTCCAAGACATGTAGCCCACATTACCACACTTGTATTACGTAACATTCAACAACAAAGGGCAGTCTCCCTTGAAATGAGGTCCTCCGTACTTAAAACATATCAAATATTTCGGCTGTGCTTGACCAGAACTCTCCCCTCTAACATTTACTGACTTCTAAACGGGGTGACTGTACAGCTTTGCCCTTGTCTAAAATCTGCCTCCTCTTCCTCTCTGAATGTTACTCCTCATCGGTCCACCGTTTCGTTGTTGGAGTTGAACTTTCTGTGTGCAATCTCGAGATATGTGGCCTATCTTGCCACATTGGAAACGCCAACGGTCGTCCGCAATCCTTAATTTGATATCGGAAGCATCCCTGTTGTCGTTGTTGCTGCCTCACATCTTTCTCCTCTTAGTTTCTCATGAATTGGGTATTCTCCTGAGTTTGTTGCAGTACAACAATGACCAACTCTCTCATCACCCTCATCATCTCGTTGGTTTCACCGCCATTGTTCGTTCCCGACGAACTCCCTAGATTGTTGGTATTTGGGTTATCAGTGACTCCGCCAATTCTTGGCCCTTCCACGACGCCCATTTCAACACACCATTTTAACTTCCAAAAGAAAGTATTAGTGCTCACTTGTAAGACATATAATTCAATACATAAGCAGTTACATCCAATATACGTCTTACAAATGCGGTAGGGAATCATTCTCATACTTTAAGAATAGTTCGCATATCGGACACTCTACCCAATCTAAGCATAGCTGACATCCAATGAGGATCCAACTAATAGTGTCGGTACTCATCCTACCTGTAACACCCTGTTTTTCTTAAAATGTTTTTATAAAGCTAGTTTTATTTATTTAAATTTGATGGTTGAGGACTAAGTGGGATTTTAGCCTAAAAGTCCCTTTCTGGTACATGAGCACGCTCGTGCTCATCAGCCAGCAAGCCCGTGCTTAAAGTCAGAAGCGTGTTTCTGATTTTAAGTTGAGCACGACCATGCTCAAGAGTGAGCACGCCCGTGCCCAATGAGTGGACCGCGTCTCGCTGACGTTAAGTGGAGCACGACCGTGCTGAATGGTAAGCACGACCGTGCTCAGGTCCGAACGTTAAATACGTAAACAGAGTCGAGGGTTGACAGATAACCCTACTTTTGGTGTAGTGCAGCAGCCGTAGTGCGGCCAGAGTATGTTCCCACTCTGCTTCCTCTTCGTTCTTCATTGTTGAGAGTTATTGGAAGCCGTTTGGGAAGCCGGTTTGGTCTGTGGTAGTCTAGAGGTAACATTCTCTCCCTTAGTGTTTTCCTTTCATAATGGTGTGAATAGGAAACTAATGTTTGTGTTCGGTTTGGCTAAGGTTGGGTTGAATCGAGCCGCGTTGGGGAACCGTGACCGTTTGCATTAGGAGCTAACGTTGGAGCGACCTTCAATCCAGGTATGGGGAGAAGTGGATTGTTTTCATTAGGCAGTGGGTTAGTGTAAGGTAACGGGGTTATCCATAACCCCGGTGTCGTTGTATGTATATGATTATAATGTTTGATCGATATATGGTTGTTTCTGGTTTATATGTTCATAAATATGCATTTTATGTTCATGATGGTTGTGCCATGTTTATGATGCTATGAAAATAATTGTTATTGGCGTATGCTGGTTGAATGATTGATGACTGAATTAGGGCTGTTGTGATGATGAGTTTTGACCCCTAAAACACGTTGTAACTAACTAGGAATGACCAGTTAGGAACTTAGGTTTTTGGCTAATAATCTGGTTTCTGTTCCTGCCCAGAACAGTGCAGTCGTGCATTGAGCACGACCGTGCTGAACAGGGAGCACGACCATGCTCCCACTTAAATTCTGGAAATGGCCGCGCTCCTCAGCATGGCCAAGCAGGTCAAACAGCACGATCGTGCTGCTGAGCACGACCGTGCTGAGTGTGAAGCACGACCGTGCTTCACTTAAAAGGGCAGCACGCTCTCACGTGTCCAAGCACGACCATGCTAGGGTCTAAGCACGACCGTGCTGACCCCCTGGACAGTGATACAATTAAAGGACTTAAGGGGTTTTTAACCCCATTCCCCTATGATGATAAGTTACGATAAATAATCAAAGATAAAGATTAGACAACTTGGTTATTAATTATATAAGATAATTAGATAATCAAATGTTAAGTCGGTATCCGTTGGGTTACCGCACGTTGATAAGTTGAAGTCTTGGGTGCTTATAGACCCAAGCACGTTGAGTTGAACCTTGGTGCTTATTGGCCAAGGGAGCCTTGACCCCACGGTTTGGGTCTAAGGTTACTTTGAGTTGATGTTGAAAGTCTTGGGAGCTTCATGGCCCAAGCAAGGAGGTGGTTGAGATTGTTTGTTGTTGTGCCATTTGCATAAAGCATTGGAGTAGTTGATGGGGGAGGTTCGACAAAGGGGAGATCGCCCGAGAGTACGGTGATCTGGCCATCCACGGTAGGTCACCCAAGGTTTGGTGACCGAGGCCCCCCGTGATGAGGCATCCACGGTTTGATGCGTTGGCTATCCATGGGGTTCACCCAAGGTTTGGTGAACTGCCGGTGTTGGTGCTTTTATGGCCAATACGGATATGTAACTCCAAAGTCGTTCATCCTGAGTTAGTTTGGATCCACATGCATAGTTGGAGTAGCGGAGTAGTTGATGCATTGCATAGCATAGCATACTTGATTGTTATGATGCTGTTGGATGTTGATGTATGCTTATGTGTATGTTTACCTTGCGTACTATTCCCCTGCTGTTTATATGATTATATGAATCTTACTCCCTGTATTGTTTGTGTTTGGCCTGATTGGCATTTGCAGAGGATGACGAACAGCCCGGAGAGGAGTGACTCTGAGGAGCCGTCACTCATAGTAGGGTTGTTTTAGTTTAGTTAGTTGTTTCCAGTTGTATTCCGAGGATTTAATTCCGGAACGGTTATACCAGCTCTGAATTGTGACATCGGGGTTGGGTTATTTATTTGTTCATGTTTTTAATTGATTAAACTTATTTTGTTATTTTCCGCGTTGTAAACGAGTTCATGTGGGACTTTTCTACCCATGGACAATTGTTTCATTTAATTCAGTTAAATGCATGTTTTTCTTTTATTTGTTTTATATTTAAATGTCTTATAACATGCGGGGTAGAAGGGTGTCACATTTAGTGGTATCAGAGCAGTTCGACCTTGTTCGGACGTGGTATGAGTCTGTTTTGATTCTGTTTGTGACTCTTGAGTGAATTGTCTATACTCGTATAGATAATGATGTTTTAAGTTAGTTGCCGGTAGCTTTTACTCGCTTAAGTTTCTGTATTAAGAGTTGTGTTGGACTTGTACAGGAACTAATGGCCGGTAGAGGACGCAACGATCAGGCGATCGCGGACGCATTGGTACTTCTGGCCAATGCTATCGGGCAGGTTAACCCTAATAACGGTGGGCCAGCTGAGTTCCAGGGACTGGATAAGTTCCAGAGGAACAACCCTCCATCGTTCAAGGGCGCGTACGATCCGGAAGGAGCTTTGTTGTGGCTGAGGGAGACAGAGAAGATCTTCAGAGCCATGGATTGTAACGATCAGCAGAAGCTCATCTTTGCTACCTTCATGCTGACCGAGGAGGCTGAGCTTTGGTGGGATAACTGCAGGCAGAGGATGCAGGCTGAGCGCACAGCGGTTACATGGGCTGTGTTCAGGCAGAGATTCCTGGAGAAGTACTTTCCGGCGGATATCAGAGACAAGAAGGAGATGAAATTCTTGTCTTTGAGGCAAGGGTCGCTGTCAGTTGGTGACTATGCGGCAAAGTTTGAGGAGCTGGCCAGGTACTACACTCCCTACCAGCATGAGACGGATGACCGTTCGAAGTGTGTGAAGTTTGAGGCTGGACTCCGACCTGAGATCAAGCAGGCCATCAGCTACCAGGAGATCAGAGTCTTCCCTATTCTGGTCAACAAGTGCAGGATCTATGAAGATGCCAGCCAGTTCAGAGTTGCCAGTTCCAGAGGGTCAGATAGCCAGAGTGGCAAGAGGACTGATCAGAGGGACAAGGGTAAGCAGAGGTATGCTCCGACCGGCAGAGATTTCAAGCAGAGTGGTAAGAAGCCACAGTTTCAGCAGGATGGGTTTAGAGGCGGGTTCTCTAACGTCTCTAGGCCTATGAGGTGTGGCAAGTGTGGTGCTACGGATCACTACTCGTCTTAGTGCAAGGAGACGCAGGTTATCTGCTTCAAGTGCGGCAAGCCAGGACACATCAGCCGAGAGTGTGAAGGAGCCAAGGTCGAGCCTCCCAGCGCCGGCAAGAATCAGAAGTCTCAAGCCAATCGACTGAAGACCACTGGAAGAGTCTTTACTCTTAGTGGAGCTGAAGCCTCCGAGTCTGATGACTTGATTCAAGGTACATGTTTTATAGATGGAACTCGATTAACTGTGTTGTATGATTCGGGTGCTACTCATTCATTCATATCGCATGATAGGGTCAAGAGTCTTGAATTGCCTGTCGCTTTCCTTGAGTATGATTTGTTGGTTTCTACGCCTACAAATAAGCCTGTTTCTACTTCTTATGCATGCAAGAACTGTCATATAGTTATAAATGATAGGACATTCATTGCTGATCTTGTATGCTTGCCTTTGAAAGACCTAGATATTATTCTGGGTATGGACTGGTTATCTTCCAACCATGTCCTCCTGAACTGTTTCGATAAAACCCTGATTTTTGGAACTCCAAAGGAGTCTAAGAATCCGGACCTTCTCTCTGCCAGCCAAGTTCAAGCTTCGATGAAAGACGAAGCCCAAGTATACATGATGTTAGCTTCCCTGGGAGTAGAGAGCAGCCCTCCTGATGTCGCCAGCTTGCCTGTTGTGCGAGAATTTCCTGAAGTGTTTCCGGGGGACGTTTATAACTTACCCCCAGAGAGAGATGTTGAGTTTACCATAGACTTAGTGCCTGGCACCGGGCCAATCTCCATAGCACCCTATAGAATGTCTCCTCTAGAGTTAGCTAAGTTGAAGGAACAGTTAGAGGACCTGATGAAGAAGCAGTTCATTAGGCCGAGTGTGTCTCCGTGGGGAGCACCTGTGTTGTTGGTGAAGAAGAAGGATGGTAGTATGAGGTTGTGTGTCGATTTTCGACAGCTCAACAAGGTGACCATAAAGAATCGGTATCCCCTCCCTAGGATTGATGATCTTATGGACCAGTTGATGGGCGCTTGCGTCTTTTCAAAGATAGATTTGAGGTCAGGGTACCATCAGATTCGGGTTAAGTCTGAGGACATCCCGAAGACAGCGTTTTAGGACCCGATATGGTCACTATGAGTACTTGGTTATGCCTTTCGGTGTGACCAACGCTCCTGCGGTCTTCATGGACTACATGAACAAGACCTTTCACCCTTACTTGGATAAGTTTGTGGTAGTGTTCATAGATGACATCTTAGTGTACTCCAAGAGTAAGGAGGAACATGAGGAACACCTGAGGGTTGTCTTGCAGACCCTTAAGGAGAAGCAGTTGTATGCTAAGTTGTCTAAGTGTGAGTTCTGGTTAGAGGAAGTGAGCTTCTTAGGACATGTCATCTCTAAGGGTGGCATAACGGTGGACCCAGCTAAAGTAGAGATGGTGCTCCAGTGGGAAGCACCAAAGTCTGTAACCGAGATTAGGAGTTTCTTGGGGTTAGCCGGGTACTATAGGCGGTTTATAGAAGGTTTCTCTAAGATAGCTTTACCCTTAACCCGTCTCACCAAGAAGGGACAGTTGTTTGTGTGGGACTCTAAGTGTGAAGAGAGTTTCCAAACCCTTAAGAATAGGTTGACGTCAGCACCAGTGTTAGTTTTGCCAGATCCTAGTGAACCCTTCGTAGTTTACTGCGATGCTTCTAAGCAAGGGTTAGGTGGTGTGCTGATGCAGAATGGTAAGGTAGTTGCTTATGCTTCTAGGCAGTTGAAAACCCATGAGAAGAACTACCCTACCCATGACCTAGAGTTAGGAGCTGTGGTATTTGCCTTAAAGATCTGGAGGCATTACCTGTATGGAGCGAGGTTTGAGGTCTTTAGCGATCATAAGAGTTTGAAGTATCTCTTTGATCAAAAGGAGTTGAATATGAGTCAGCGTAGGTGGATGGAGTTTTTAAAGGATTATGACTTCGAGCTGACCTATCACCCAGGGAAGGCCAATGTGGTGGCCGATGCCTTGAGTAGGAAAACCCTACATATCTCCGCTTTGATGGTTAGGGAGATGGACCTGATTGAGGAGTTTAGAGACCTTAGTCTAGCTTGTGAGTTTACCCCTAAGAGTATTAGGCTTGGTACCTTGAAGGTTACCAACAGTTTGATGGATGAGATTAGAGGGTCAGAAGTTAGATAAGTATCTCTTAGACCAGCGAGAGTTGCTTGCTCAGGGTAGAGACCTAAGTTTTAAGGATAGAAGTGATGGTATTTTGAGGTTCAAAGATAGGGTTTGTGTGCCAGATGTTCCTGAGCTTAGGAAGTTGATCTTAGAAGAGGGTCATAGGAGTGGATTGAGTGTGCACCCAGGTGCCACTAAGATGTATCAGGATCTTAAGAGGATGTTTTGGTGGCCTAGGATGAAAAAGGATGTAGCTAAGTTTGTGTATGCGTGCCTAGTATGTCAGAAGGCTAAGATAGAGCATCAAAGGCCTTCAGGTAAGTTACAACCTTTGAGTATCCCAGAGTGGAAATGGGATAGCATCTCCATGGATTTTGTGTCTGGACTCCCTAGGACTCCAGCTGGTTTTGAGGCTATATGGGTTGTTGTGGAT
Source organism: Echinosophora koreensis (assembly GCA_035048595.1). Classification (NCBI taxonomy): domain Eukaryota; kingdom Viridiplantae; phylum Streptophyta; class Magnoliopsida; order Fabales; family Fabaceae; genus Echinosophora; species Echinosophora koreensis. The sequence goes on from JAPCYP010000102.1 coordinate 461,911, forward strand.
AGACTGACTAAGTCTGCCCATTTCATTCCGATGAACATGGAGTATCCATTGGAGAAGTTGGCTAAGCTGTACATCAAAGAGATAGTTAGGCTTCATGGTGTACCCTCTAGCATAGTTTTCAGATAGAGACCCGAGGTTTACCTCTAGGTTTTGGAATAGTTTGAAAGAGGCTTTAGGGACAAAGCTTAGGCTTAGTTCGGCTTACCACCCACAGACTGATGGGCAGTCTGAGCGGACCATCCAGTCCTTAGAGGACTTGTTGAGGGCTTGTGTGTTAGAACAGTCTGGAAGTTGGGACAAGTTTTTGCCCCTAATAGAGTTCACCTACAACAACAGCTTCCATTCCAGCATTGGGATGGCACCTTATGAAGCTCTGTATGGGAGGAGATGTAGGACACCCTTGTGTTGGAGTGAACCTAGTGATAGTGTGGTGCTAGGGCCAGAGATAGTCCAGGAAACAACAGAAAAGATCAGGTTTGTTCAGGAAAAGATGAGAGTTGCACAGAGTAGGCAGAAGAGCTACCATGATAAAAGGAGGAAGGCGCTCGAATTCCAGGAAGGGGATCATGTATTCTTGAGAGTTACCCCGACAACTGGGGTTGGTAGAGTGATGAAGGCGAGGAAACTTACTCCGAGGTTCATTGGTCCTTACCAAATCCTTAAAAGAGTCGGCGAAGTCGCCTACCAAATAGCCTTGCCACCGTTCTTGTCAAATCTCCACAACGTTTTTCATGTGTCTCAACTCAGGAAGTACATTCATGACCCTAGTCACGTGATAGTTTCCGATACAATACAGTTAAAAGAGAACTTGACATTTGAGGTGTTACCCCTTCGAGTCGAAGATAGGAGGGTGAAGCAGCTAAGAGGCAAGGAGATTCCCTTGGTTAAAGTAGTTTGGAGCGGGGCAACTGAGGAAAGCGCTACCTAGGAGCTCGAGAGTCAGATGATGGAGGCGTATCCGCATCTTTTCGTTTGAGGTACGTAGAAATTTCGAGGACGAAATTTTTATAAGGGGGGTGGAATTGTAACACCCTGTTTTTCTTAAAATGTTTTTATAAAGCTAGTTTTATTTATTTAATTTGATGGTTGAGGGCTAAGTGGGATTTTAGCCTAAAAGTCCCTTTCTGGTACATGAGCACGCTCGTGCTCATCAGCCAGCAAGCCCGTGCTTAAAGTCAGAAGCGTGTTTCTGATTTTAAGTTGAGCACGACCGCGCTCAATAGTGAGCACGCCCGTGCTCAATGAGTGGACCGCGTCTCGCTGACGTTAAGTGGAGCACGACCGTGCTGAATGGTAAGCACGACCGTGCTCAGGTCCGAACGTTAAATACGTAAACAGAGTCGAGGGTTGACAGATAACCCTACTTTTGGTGTAGTGCAGCAGCCGTAGTGCGGCCAGAGTACTTTCCCACTCTGCTTCCTCTTCGTTCTTCATTGTTGAGAGTTATTGGAAGCCGTTTGGGAAGCCGGTTTGGTCTGTGGTAGTCTAGAGGTAACGTTCTCTCCCTTAGTGTTTTCCTTTCATAATGGTGTGAATAGGAAACTAATGTTTGTGTTCGGTTTGGCTAAGGTTGGGTTGAATCGAGCTGCGTTGGGGAACCGTGACCGTTTGCGTTAGGAGCTAACGTTGGAGCGACCTTCAATCCAGGTATGGGGAGAAGTGGATTGTTTTCATTAGGCAGTGGGTTAGTGTAAGGTAACGGGGTTATCCATAACCCCGGTGTCGTTGTATGTAAATGATTATAATGTTTGATCGATATATGGTTGTTTCTGGTTTATATGTTCATAAATATGCATTTTATGTTCATGATGGTTGTGCCATGTTTATGATGCTATGAAAATAATTGTTATTGGCGTATGCTGGTTGAATGATTGATGACTGAATTAGGGCTGTTGTGATGATGAGTTTTGACCCCTAAAACACGTTGTAACTAACTAGGAATGACCAGTTAGGAACTTAGGTTTTTGGCTAATAATCTGGTTTCTGTTCCTGCTCAGAACAGTGCAATCGTGCATTGAGCACGACCGTACTGAACAGGGAGCACGACCGTGCTCCCACTTAAATTCTGGAAATGGCCGCGCTGCTCAGCACGGCCAAGCAGGTCAAACAGCACGATCGTGCTGCTGAGCACGACCGTGCTGAGTGTGAAGCACGACCGTGCTTCACTTAAAAGGGCAGCACGCTCTCACGTGTCCAAGCACGACCGTGCTGACCCCCTGGACAGTGATACAATTAAAGGACTTAAGGGGTTTTTAACCCCATTCCCCTATGATGATAAGTTATGATAAATAATCAAAGATAAAGATTAGACAACTTGGTTAATAATTATATAAGATAATTAGATAATCAAATGTTAAGTCGGTATCCGTTGGGTTACCGCACGTTGATAAGTTGAAGTCTTGGGTGCTTATAGACCCAAGCACGTTGAGTTGATCCTTGGTGCTTATTGGCCAAGGGAGCCTTGACCCCACGGTTTGGGTCTAAGGTTACGTTGAGTTGATGTTGAAAGTCTTGGGAGCTTCATGGCCTAAGCAAGGAGGTGGTTGAGATTGTTTGTTGTTGTGCCATTTGCATAAAGCATTGGAGTAGTTGATGGGGGAGGTTCGACAAAGGGGAGATCGCCCGAGAGTACGGTGATCTGGCCATCCACGGTAGGTCACCCAAGGTTTGGTGACCGAGGCCCCCCGTGATGAGGCATCCACGGTTTGATGCGTTGGCTATCCATGGGGTTCACCCAAGGTTTGGTGAACTACCGGTGTTGGTGCTTTTATGGCCAATACGGATATGTAACTCCAAAGTCGTTCATCCTGAGTTAGTTTGGATCCACATGCATAGTTGGAGTAGCGGAGTAGTTGATGCATTGCATAGCATAGCATACTTGATTGTTATGATGCTGTTGGATGTTGATGTATGCTTATGTGTATGTTTACCTTGCGTACTATTCCCCTGCTGTTTATATGATTATATGAATCTTACTCCCTGTATTGTTTGTGTTTGGCCTGATTGACATTTGCAGAGGATGACGAACAGCCCGGAGAGGAGTGACTCTGAGGAGCCGCCACTCATAGTAGGGTTGTTTTAGTTTAGTTAGTTGTTTCCAGTTGTATTCCGAGGATTTAATTCCGGAACGGTTATACCAGCTCTGAATTGTGACATCGGGGTTGGGTTATTTATTTGTTCATGTTTTTAATTGATTAAACTTATTTTGTTATTTTCCGCGTTGTAAACGAGTTCATGTGGGACTTTTCTACCCATGGACAATTGTTTCATTTAATTCAGTTAAATGCATGTTTTTCTTTTATTTGTTTTATATTTAAATGTCTTATAACATGCGGGGTAGAAGGGTGTCACACTACCCCACAGTCCTCACTCCTAATCAGACCTAATCCCACAGTCCGGTTTAGAATCGAACTGCTCTGATACCACCAAATGAGACACCCCGATGTCCCATTAAGAAAACCCTAATTAATTAAACCTTAATCCGTATTAACGTTAACGCGATTAATACATTCGAAAATATATGTAAAATAAAAATTGTAGTTATTTTAAAACAGTTTAAACATACGCAAGCGACGTCATCCACACATATATAAAATATATACAGCACATCTATCAGAGTACGCCAAGTCCCCTCCATGGGACCATTACAACTTACAACCATCTATACAGACTCAAAGTATAAACATATACATACTAACCAAAGAGACACAGAAGAAGTCCTAGAGATACCCGGCCCGCCTCTCAAAATACAAAACAATCTCGTAAAGGCTCACTACCTACAGACGCATCCGACATATCCAAATCATCAGTGATGTGGGCGTTTATAACTACCCTTGCCTTCGCCTTAACGGCACACTTATACCCGTGGTGGAATCTTCTGTAGATACCGTTGTGGCCGGTAATCTTTCCAAGTTGTCGTTCCCATCTTGCCATTGTTGTTTATCTACCATACCGATAACATACAAGAAAGATAGAGGAAGAAGGGAGATAAGCAATAGAACATAGTCATAAAAATGGGGATTGGGACACATAGATCAACAGTCACATATACATCATACAACAAACAAACAACCATCCATCTAGTCACACCAATACAATCATCTTCAAGAGTCACACTCTCAGATCATTCCTCTAAGGAGTCTCACTCCTATGCATGTCGGCCGATATATCTCATCCAGGTCTCAACCCCAAGACATTCCTTTATCAAGCCTCTCTGCTTAAGGAATGTCAGTTAGTTTGTCTAGGTAACTTTTCCGCTCGCCGTGACCCATAAGAGTGCATCTCTCTGTGAGCTCAGCTCCATCAGAGGTATCTGGGTCGCCTCGGATAGTCAACCTTAGACGTGGATACTCATGGCAAAGTCGGGACAACTAGGCTCTACTGGGGTACACGACGCACTAGGAGCTACCTAATGGTCACTGTGAGCCTCCCGAGTCCAATTCGTACATCCCCAAGGTCTCTCCCTAGACCGACCCTTCCGCAATCTGTACTCGCACTCGAGCACAACTAACCTCGTATGACCCCCTGTTATACGGCTCGCCACCTTGGCAATATGCAATGCAACAACCATCCTTAAGTTAACACCGGAACCTTCTCTCACAATCCAAATCTCAAAATCACAGTCTCACATTGGATGGCAATACATCCCCGGCCCTAAAGCCACAGTCTCAAGGCATTACCACGGTGTCAACTCTCAATATAACCAGATCACACTATCAGTCATTCCCATCAACAATATATTATAGTAATAAAATATCATGCCATCACATCAATCATGTCATCACATCAATCATCACAACCAAGCATGTTATAGCAGTCATCACAGTAACAGACATAGCAAACAACCCCAATCATTATCAGTTCTCTAACCTAGAGTTTCAAACCGAATATTGACAAATCTACAATAACTAAACCCAAGACATTATTAAAATATTATTTTAGTGGGGTTTAGCCATTGTTGATTACTCAATATCCTAGTAGGGTCTGGGGCACCCTACATACATGCATATATATATAACTGTGACTCTATGCTTGCCTCCCCGACGATGTCGGTTACTTTCTCCCCACCTTGGCTTATCCGGTACAATTTTCCGAGCTCTCTACATGCCTCCTCTAAGCTATACAGCTGCTGTCTTGCTTTCCAGGGGACCCTCAATGCTCCCAAAATTTGCCCTAACACATGGACAGAGTCCCGGCAATGTCATAAACTCTAATCTTACTATAGATTCTCAAAAAGAGCTCAAATTCAAGCTAGAACCGAAGAAAGAAAATGATTGACAAATGCTAAGTTAAGGATTTGAGCATTACCTCAATTGTAACAAAGAAACACTAGCCTATATGTGTAGTACTCATTGCCCTGATCACAGATTTGAAGTCGGAATCGTGATCTGACGAACGGATTTCCCCCGGGCTTAACTTTCTCTCTCTAACCCTCTTTCTCTCACTCATTTTCGAGCTCCCCTTCATCTCTCTCGTTTTCTCTCGAAAATTTGAGAGTTTCGCCAAAGCTAAAAGGGGTGAGTCAGCACTGATTACGCCCGCCTAAGTTTTCTGCGCCCGGCTCAGCCAATTACGCCCGGCTCAAGTTTTCTGCGCCCGGCCAAAATGCGTAGATCACCGCTTTTGAATTGCGCCCGGCCTAATTTTCTGAGCCCGGCTCAACATACCTGAGCCCGGCCTAATCCCGCGTTGACCAGTTTGTCCAGAATCTCTGATTCACACGTTTCTTCGCGTTCTGAACTCGTTTGAAGTCCGATTGACCCCAAATTTGAAACACATACTAATTAAAACCTAACGAACAAAATTAAGCTCTCACACCAACTTAATTACTGTCTGATTCCTTAATCGAGAAAACGGGTGTTACAGTGGCAACTTGCCGGTGGGCATCAGAGCTTGACCAACTCTTTATTACTTCTAAAATGAAACGGTGTTGTTATCTCATGAGATTAAGTTAGAGCCTGAATATTGAAGTGTTATGCATTAATTTTATAAAACTGATTGTTCGGGTATGAGACCCACTGATATAACACTTGCTGTCTTATGATCTTATCTTGATTATTGAATAAATGTTAATATATTGCTGTGTTGTATGTATCATGTATATGGTTGTTGTATGATATATCCAATTGTCGGTATCTCACCCTTACAGATATATCAGGTTTCTTCTGGTTTCGCTATTATACCTTGGTACGCTAGTACCGATGTTGCCGAGGAGTCTTTCCAAGTCGCTCGAAGACTTGGTTTTAGCTATTTGATAGAGTGACCAGCTTAGGTTTTGAGATGTTATAGATTTCTAATAGTATTTATTTGTATGGCTTGGAGAGCCTTTATTTTGAATGTGAAGTTTATAGCTCGGAGAGCATTTCTTTTGAATGAAAACCTAAGATTTTCCTTTTGGGTCCTGTATAGCTTGTTGATGTAATTATTTCCAAAATAATACTGTCTGGATGTATTTTAGTGTAACTGGAATTCTGGAATGAAAATGTAATTATTTTAGCAGGTGTTCTTTTACCTGGGATGTCCGAATTACAGAGGAGACTATGTCAAAATTTTTGTAAAAATACTAGCTTTTATTCAAGTACATTTCTAAATTAAATAGACTTGCTAGGCTAGGATTGTAAGCCTGTGTGCCGATCAAGGCTTAAGGTTTGAAGTCGTGACAAATTTTTATACCCAATTTCATACGCTTATGTACTTATATAAATTATTTTCCGAAAGCAACCAGCAAACTATCTTTTTAATTTAAATTCCGCATCTGTTACGTAGTAATACCTAGTGGGGGTGTTACAGGACCTTTGCCAATTCTCCTCTCAGCAGCAGGACTCTCTTCGGTCACTGGGAAGGGAGAAGTACTTCTTCGAACCTCGGTCTGGCTATCTGGTCGAGCCCTTTTTAGAAGGCGAGGGCTGGGATCCGAACCACCGGCTAGGTGAGCCGACTTCTTAATCAGTGCCTTGTAATTGAACTTGCCCATTATCACTACAAGAAAGAAATCAGTCAGATTATAACAAGTATGTGGTAAAGTCTTGCAAATACAGAAGGGCTACTTACAATCGAAGTCGGCCCGCCGAGTGGAAGAGGTCGGCAGTTTTAAAAGTTTACCACAAGGCAGTGGCCGAGGGTAAAGTTTAAGAGCCTCAACATCGGCTTGCTCTTGAACAGTCATACAACTGATGTCAAACCCGCGAAATTTCGACGGGTGTGGTTGCCAATAAAAGGGAAATTTAGGTTTCCCATCAGAGTCAAAGAAGGCAGATTCGTTCCCGTCAGTAGGTCGGATTTTGAAGAAATCCGACTTGAAGAACTTGTAAGAGCTCTTGTAAAGGCCAATAATGGCTTTTTTCTCAAGTCCGCTAAGGGAGATCCAGCCGATTCGGTCTCCAAACCGAACTTTATAAAAGTATAAGAACTTGGGTGCAGTGGCCTCCATTCCGACTTGCCTACACAAAATCTGGAAAGCTTTCATGAAGGCCTAGCTACTGGGATGAAGCTGAGTAGGGGCAACATTCATAACCCTTAGCACATCACATTCGAATTGGGTGAAGGGAATAGTGATGCCAATTTGTTCGAATAAGGTTTTATACACATAGGTGAAGTGTGTTTCAACGGGAAAGGGTTTCAAGAAGACGTGTTCATTATCTGAACATGGGAGACAACGGACAATTTGGGGAGTAAGGGACACTTTGTTCTTGACAGAACGAAGGGAATCGTAATTCATAAAATTTGAAAAAAAAAAAGCTCCAACTTCAGGCCTGACCCAAAAATACCCAGGGATAGTAATGTCTGGGATGGGTTCCTTGGGAACCCTTGAAGCACGCCTACGGCGCGGTGGCACCACGGTGGCCTGAGGAGCAGTAGAGCTACTTTCTCCAGTAGAGGAAGATGATGCATCATCTGGGTTACCCTCATTACCCTTCGAAGAAGGAGGGGAAGGAAGGGGAGAACCCCCAACAGGATTAATCTCAGATTCTACGATTTGAACCTCCGATGAAACACTCTGGGATACCTCAAACGAAGGTTCCATGGTACACAGATAGCTTATAATTGAAAGAAACAAAAGGGGGAGTGATTGAAGCAGGAGCGTACCTGAAAAGGAAAAGGAAGTGCAGAAGGATTTGGAGAAGAAAGGATCAGAGATGGAGAAACTTCAAGAGAAAAATGTATGAGTATGAGGGCAAGCAAACACCTGCCTCTGAAAACTCTACAATTTATAAGAAGAGGGCAATGTTTCAAAAACTAGAACGTTACTGTTGAAGGTAATGATGACACACACCATGTGAAGCAAAGAAACGTCTCTTCAGAGTTGCGCAAATTCGGCACACAAATGGCAGAGTGACACGTGTCAAGTACATCGTAAAAAGCGCTGCAACATTAAGCGCTTGGGTATGCAGTAGCAGACTAGGTGTAACACCCTCCTCGGGCGCTACATCGCAAGTGACATTTTAAGGCCGAAAAGTAGGTTAATTAAAATTGGCTATAAAAGAATGGGGTAATTTTTTTTTTTCCTGCAAGTCATAAATATAACTACTTTGTTTTAAATGAATGGATAATAAAACATTCCATTATCACATTTAGGGTCATAAGTTCGCAAATTAATTACATAATGCCCAACCCGACACATAACCCAAAAATCGTAACCATATATGTATCCCGTATAAATATGTGGAGATGCAGCTCCTAAAATATAAAATACTTGGAGTCGCAGCTCCATAGATAGTTACATTAACTCCCAAACATACCCAGCTGGCCAATCTAAAATAGAAAAGACAGTCCTTTCTCGTACACTGTGAGAAGGACAACTCAACTGACGAGGTCTAGTGGAAACTCTATTTGAGTCCACTACCGACATCGTCGAAAAAGACACTACTGGAGTCACTACAAAAGTAGCGCTCTAACTAAGCCCTTTTTTTTTTCCTTCCAAGAGGAAAAACATAGTCTATGAACTATCAACCGTCATTCCCATCTCAAGAAAACAAAAGTAAGGCATGACAGAAAACAAACGCTATCGTCTTGGACTATCTGAAAGCTGAAAGCTGAAAGATGTCCACTAGCAATTCCACCACAGCATCCGCAAGCTCGAACCTCAATATCTACGATGCGTCTGCCAAGCGACATCTTGACGTCTCAATCTTCTCAAAAGAATATAGAAGGCACATAGCCAGCCGACATAGGCAATATAAAAATACGGAGGTGAGATTTCCATTTATCTTACACATAAGGCAGACATGTAGTGGTACGACTCTCAGGTACGTACAATTAACAATTATCAATCATATCTACACTCGTAACAAAACAATAATGTTTCACAGAAACATGACCACAGCACAACGTTTTCCTAGATAGAAACATCTAAGACTCGAGGAATGACCTCTGAATTCCTATACCATGGTTTTTTTACGAACAGTCGGAGAGAGTGGTTCGGAGGATTGTTCCGGAGTCCACCAGCCTTGGGTAATAAAATGCGTCAACAGTCATCATGGTGCACATAGGCTTTTTCGGGAAACATCCTTCACTACCAGAAAACACATTGTGTCTAGTCGAGTATGTCGGTGTATTGCAAGATCACCATGCCACAGAGGAGCAACCAACTGGGCCTATATGAGTATTTCATACCCCGACACACCCCCGAGCATCAATAGATCGTCACTACGGAATTTGCACCCGCATTAAAGTGTTTAGCTCCATCTCCTAGGCACAACGGCCTTACAGAACATAGTTTCACTATGTGTTTAGGCAAACTTTGTCGGAAATGCGTTCTTCTCGTCCATCCAACAGATGACATCATGATTCCTTCAGAATTCTTTCAACGTACTGTAACAGATGCTAGATGTCCTTAAGTCCGAATCACTGGTACTTAATCATCAAGCTAAAGTTCTCAAGTAACCTTTCATCTTTGTGCACAGTTTTCTTTAAAACACTTGATTAAAAGTCCTAACGCATTATGAGATTGGAACATAAGTCCAATTATTTATTTCTCTGCACTTTTCTAACGGAGCCTTTTTCCTTTGGCTTCCAAGAAAACAAATCATTCTGAGTCCATTACATTTTATGGAATATGGATAATGAATTATCCATACTTCATGACTTAAGGTCTTGATCCACCCTACGTCATAAATTATTATGTTCGTGTTTTCACTAAGTCGTTATGACTTAGGTTTTTTGTTCTTTACCGTAAATACTTTGTCTTTGAAGACTAAAACCCTTTTGATCTTAATACCAAAATCTTTAAAATGAAAATCAAATCATTCTTTAAAAACCATTTCCATCCAAGATACACAAGTATCAATTTCTCAAAAACCTTTCTCTTGAAAAATCTTTTAAAAACGCTTAACGACGGTTTTTACTGAATTTAGGCCCAAAAGCCATACTTTTGAAAATATGGTTCTTCACCTCAAATGTATTAATTTCCTAGGTTCAAATACTCATATTAAGTTGTTGAAACACTGACTTTACAGTATTTCTCTCCATTGATACAAAATTCCTAAAAAATGTTACCGAACCGTCGTTAAGTTTGTAAGTCGCGTAAATCCTTTTTCAACGATTTTACACTCTAATAGTCCAAAACTCATTTTGGAGTTTTAGAACAGTTTTACAAGCATGAAAACAATTTCTAACTGTCCAATTACATTTATTTTCGAAAATTTCAGTTTAGTCCCTAAACTTTCATTAATTACAAAAAGGTCCTTATTCACTTAAAACCTTATAACTTTTTATTTATAACTCCAAATCACACCAAACCAACTTCTATAGTTTCATATCATAAAATATTTTCCATTTACCATGAAAATTCCATAAATGACGTTTCTGTCCAATATTTTCAATATTTACAAATAGGTCCTTGTTTACTAAAAAGCATATATCTTTTTATGTATAAATCCAAATAACTTCAAACCAATTTCTATAGTCTTATATCATTAAGGACTACAACCACAATACTTAAAAATAAAGTTTTCAGAACAGTCCCTGAAGATCTCATTAATTGCATATTAGTCCTTATTTCTTTAAAAGTCCATAACTTTCAATATAATTAACCAATTTAATTCAAAATCATTCTTGGGATTATTCAAACTACCAAAGACCATTTTCAATCTTATGAAAACAGTTTTGGAAGAAATCATTTTCTTCTTGATTTAATTTTTCTTTTATAGTCCATAAACCATCGTGGAATCATATGGTTTTGGAGAACAAAGTTGTCTTGCCATATTTCTCATGCTTGGCCGAAACCAAGTTCCAACAAACAAGAAGATTTTCTCTTCATCACTCAATCACAAAACATCATACATGTTCATGTATTCAAGCACTAAATCATGGCATGATTATTTAGCATATTTCACATACTTTCTTTCAATGATCAAGTAAGCATACTAACAATTTCATTTTAACCATTATGCATCAAATAAGCAAATCATCCATAAATTTTCATCACACAACATACACCACATAATTATTATCCCAAGTCCTCTTAGATGCTCACATCAAGACAACACAAAAACAATATAAACCACATACATATCTACATTAAGGTAGGATAGTGGTAATCTCCCCCATACCTCTTGTAGACCACTTGAAGATCAAACAAACACAAGCTAAACCAAGCAAGGTAAGTCACAGTTTTGTCCACCAAAACCTAGACATGAACAACCAACATAAAAACAAGTTAAAGAATGAAGGAAATCACCTAAACCCATTTGAGCATTGGTTCGGCCAATTCAAGAAGAAATAGCTAGGGATCTCTAAATTTTTCAACCTCTTGGATGATGAAAATAGAAGTCATATAAAGATCATAGAAATTGGTTTCAACTCAAATAGATTTTTCTACAAGTTTCTAGAGATTTTTGAAGAAAGCTTCATGAAGATGGAAAATCATGATTCATGACTTAAACAACTTAAATGATTGAAGGAGAAGAAAAAATGATCATGATAGATGAGGGTTTACCTCTTGTTGATTGAAGAAATGAAGAAAGTGATCAAAACAAGCTTAGTTGAGGATTTGACAGCTTTGAGGATATGGTGGTGTTATGAGTGTATCTCATAATCCACTCATCTAAAAATTACGAAATTTGGCTGGTTGGAAAGGTAAGAAGAAGAGGAACAACGTTTATGTTGAAGGTTTGGTTTGATTCAGATCGGATCATGGAAGAAAAGGGCCTTCTTTCCACTGTTCTAGTGTGGTGCTGTGGATTTCGAGCTGCTTTGGTAATTTGGCCATATCTCTCAAAATACTCATCCGTTTTTCATGATCTTTAGCTTGTTGGAAAGAAGAGGGAAAGAGGAACAACTTTAGTGTAGAAAGTTTCGAGTTTCAGAACATAAAAAGGTCATAACTGCGAGGCAGTTTCGGGTGAGTAAGGAGAGTTTGTCTTAGTGTTCTTGGTGAAGAAGAAGAAAATGTTTAAGTGTGGGGGAGTGGGCAGCCACGAATTGGCTAGGGGTGGAGTATGATGCTGCCGTGTGGTGTGTCCAAATGAAGGGGAGAAATTGATTTGTTAGTCTTAAGTGAAGCATGGTGGAAATAAACTAAACATAGGTTTAGTTAATGGTGATTCACCATAGTTAACATAAATGCTAGGTTCATGAATCATTAGGCTATGAAATTTTGTGTGGTGGAGGTGTTCCTAGGGTGATGTGGCTGAGTTATGCACCACATGTGAGGAAGAAGATATTTTGTTGCCAATCATGGTTGGCTAACCTTAGTTGGAGTTAACTAGTCATAGGTTAGGTTAAAGCTCTAAATATCTAGATATATATTGCGATGTAGCGCCCGAGGAGGGTGTTACATTATTGGTATCAGAGCTGGCCGAGTCTTTTGGTCTTTGGGGTTTAGGTCTGTTGTCGTCTTTGTTGTGTTTTCTCTGATTGTGTCTTAAGTGTTTTGTGTTTTTGGTTCAATGAAGAACCAATGTTTGGAAGGGTAATGACTTTAGTCTATCCTTGGCTTAATTTATGTTTTTCATGACGTTGTTCCGAAAGGATACAACATTCGATCCTCACACTCTCCGGGAAATACTTGTCCACGAATGCAGTTCGTAAAATGATCCAGGTAATTTCCTGATGATCAAGCTTCAAGCAGTTGTCTGACCCCTTTCCACCAATACTCTGCATCTCCTATCAGTAGGAAAGCAGCATAGGTAACTCTAACATCAGCTGGAGTAGCCACCAGTTCAAAGATTTTCTCCAGCTCCTGAATCCATAAATCAGCTTTCTCATGATCAGTATCCCCACCAAACTGTGAAGGATTTTGGCTTCGAAAAGCAGTCAGAGCCTTGCCTTCCGCAGCTTGCAGAGTCTGGGCATTCATGGATGCAGTTTGATTGACAATTGCAGCTGCCACATGTTACATAGCCTGAGCGACATAGTCCACTCCATCATCATAGTTCTCATTCACGTTGGCACGACCGCCAATAGGACCACCTCTGCGACCACGTCCACGACCGCGTCCACGTCCTCGTCCACGACCGCGTCCACGTCCTCGTCCACGTCCACCTTCTGGTGCGAGTTCCATACTGACCTGCCCATACAAATCAGTTAAACCACAACCAGAAAATGAAACACGTATTGGTGTATTGACACACATTACTTCTAAGAAGTAATTCAAACAAAACTTAACTCAGAGAAAACACAACGTCAACACAACAGACCTATTTCCCAAAGATCCCGAAAGACTCGACCAGCTCTGATACCACTAATGTGACACCCTAACTTGGGTCATCACATGGTTACCCGTTGCGGAAAATAAAATTATAATTTCGCTGGTTGCTTTCGGAAAATAATGTTTTCTCAACGTTTATCTTTTCAAAATATGGTGATAAATTTTTTCTTCTTCTTGTTACCCTCATAATAAGAAAGGTTACTTGAGAACTTTAGCTTGATGATTAAGTACCGGTGATTCGGACTTAAGGACATCTAGCATCTGTTACAGTACGTTGAAAGAATTCTGAAGGAATCACGATGTCATCTGTTGGATGGACTGAGAAGAACGCATTTCCGGCAAAGTTTGCCTAAACACATAGTGAAACTATGTTCTGTAAGGCCGTTGTGCCTAGGAGATGGAGCTAACACTTTAATGCGGGTGCGAATTCCGTAGTGACGATCTATTGATGCTCGGGGGTGTCGGGGTATGAAATACTCATATAGGCCCAGTTGGTTGCTCCTCTGTGGCATGGTGATCTTGCAATACACCGACATACTCGACTAGACACTGTGTTTTCTGGTAGTGAAGGATGTTCCCGAAAAAGCCTATGTGCACCATGATGACTGTTGACGCATTTTATTACCCAAGGCTGGTGGACTCCGGAACAATCCTCCGAACCACTCTCTCCGACTGTTCGTAAAAACCATGATATAGGAATTCAGAGGTCATTCCTCGAGTCTTAGATGTTTCTATCTAGGAAAACGTTGTGCTGTGGTCATGTTTCTGTGAAACATTATTGTTTTGTTATGAGTGTAGATATGATTGATAATTGTTAATTGTACGTACCTGAGAGTCGTACCACTGCATGTCTGCCTTATGTGTAAGATAAATGGAAATCTCACCTCCGTATTTTTATATTGCCTATGTCGGCTGGCTATGTGCCTTCTGTATTCTTTTGAGAAGATTGAGACGTCAAGATGTCACTTGGCTGACGCATCGTAGATATTGAGGTTCGAGCTTGCGGATGCTGTGGTGGAATTGCTAGTGGACATCTTTCAGCTTTCAGCTTTCAGATAGTCCAAGACGATAGCGTTTGTTTTCTGTCATGCCTTACTTTTGTTTTCTTGAGATGGGAATGACGGTTGATAGTTCATAGACTATGTTTTCCTCTTGGAAGAAAAAAAAAAGGGCTTAGTTCGAGCGCTACTTTTGTAGTGACTCCAGTAGTGTCTTTTTCGACGATGTCGGTAGTGGACTCAAATACAGTTTCCACTAGACCTCGTCAGTTGAGTTGTCCTTCTCACAGTGTACTAGAAAGGACTGTCTTTTCTATTTTAGATTGGCCAGCTGGGTATGTTTGGGAGTTAATGTAACTATCTATGGAGCTGCGACTCCAAGTATTTTATATTTTAGGAGCTGCATCTCCACATATTTATACGGGATACATATATGGTTACGATTTTTGGGTTATGTGTCGGGTTGGGCATTATGTAATTAATTTGCGAACTTATGACCCTAAATGTGATAATGGAATGTTTTATTATCCATTCATTTATAACAAAGTAGTTATATTTATGACTTGCGGAAAAAAAAAATTACCCCATTCTTTTATAGCCAATTTTAATTAACTTACTTTTCGGCCTTAAAATGTCACTTGCGATGTAGCGCCCGAGGAGGGTGTTACATTATTGGTACCCAAACATACCCAGCTGGCCAATCTAAAATCCTTTTTCAACGATTTTACACTCTAAAAAGAATTTCGTCCGCGAAATTAAAGTTACCTTAAAACAAATGCGGATATTGTTCCTTCATGTTATCCTCTAACTCCCATGTAGCATCTCCTGTCGTTGCATTCCAGATCACTTTAACCAATGAAATTGTCTTCCCTCTTAGTGGTTTCACTCTTTGATCCTCGATCCTCACAGGTAATGCCTCATAGATTAAGTTATCTTTCAATTGTTCTCCTATCAGTAGGAAAGCAGCATAGGTAACTCTAACATCAGCTGGAGTAGCCACCAGTTCAAAGATTTTCTCCAGCTCCTGAATCCATAAATCAGCTTTCTCATGATCAGCATCCCCACCAAACTGTGAAGGATTATGGCTTCGAAAAGCAGTCAGAGCCTTGCCTTCCGCAGCTTGCAGAGTCTGGCCATTCATGGATGCAGTTTGATTGGCAATTGCAGCTGCCACATGTTCCATAGCCTGAGCGACATAGTCCACTCCATCATCATAGTTCTCATTCACGTTGGCACGACCGCCAATAGGACCACCTCTGCGACCACGTCCATGACCGCGTCCACATCCTCGTCCGTCCACCTTCTGGTGCGAGTTCCATACTGACCTGCCCATACAAATCAGTT
Organism: Echinosophora koreensis; assembly: GCA_035048595.1. Classification (NCBI taxonomy): domain Eukaryota; kingdom Viridiplantae; phylum Streptophyta; class Magnoliopsida; order Fabales; family Fabaceae; genus Echinosophora; species Echinosophora koreensis. The sequence continues at coordinate 477,901 of JAPCYP010000102.1, forward strand.
AAACCGCAACCAGTCGAGTATGTCGGTGTATTGCAAGATCACCATGCCACAGAGGAGCAACCAACTGGGCCTATATGAGTATTTCATACCCCGACACCCCCGAGCATCAATAGATCGTCACTATGGAATTCGCACCCGCATTAAAGTGTTAGCTCCATCTCCTAGGCACAACGGCCTTACAGAACATAGTTTCACTATGTGTTTAGGCAAACTTTGCCGGAAATGCATTCTTCTCGTCCATCCAACGGATGACATCGTGATTCCTTCAGAATTCTTTCAACGTACTGTAACATATGCTAGATGTCTTTAAGTCCGAATCACCGGTATTTAATCATCAAGCTAAAGTTCTCAAGTAACCTTTCATCTTTGTGCACAGTTTTCTTAAAACACTTGATTAAAAGTCCTAACGCATTATGAGATTGGAACACAAGTCCAATTATTTATTTCTCTGCACTTTTCTAACTGAGCCTTTTTCTTTGGCTTCCAAGAAAACAAATCATTCTGAGTCCATTACATTTTATGGAATATGGATAATGAATCATCCATACTTTATGACTTAAGGTCTTGATCCACCCTACGTCATAAATTATTATGTTCGTGTTTTCACTAAGTCGTTCATGACTTAGGTTTTTGTTCTTTACCGTAAATACTTGTCTTTGAAGACTAAAACCCTTTTGATCTTAAAACCAAAATCTTTAAATGAAATCAAATCATTCTTTAAAAACCATTTCCATCCAAGATACACAAGTATCAATTTCTCAAAACCTTTCTCTTGAAAAATCTTTAAAAACGCTTAACGACGGTTCCGCCACTTTTTACTAAATTTAGGCCCAAAAGCCATACTTTTGAAAATATGGTTCTTCACCTCAAATGTATTAATTTCCTAGGTTCAAATACTCATATTAAGTTGTTGAAACACTGACTTTACAGTTTTCTCTCCATTAATACAAAATTCCTAAAAAATGTTACGGAACGTCGTTAAGTTTGTAAGTCGCGTAAATCCTTTTTCAACGATTTTACACTCTAATAGTCCAAAACTCATTTTGGAGTTTTAGAACAGTTTTACAAGCATGGAAACAGTTTCTAACTGTCCAATTACATTTATTTTCGAAAATTGCAGTTTAGTCCCTAAACTTTCATTAATTGCAAAAAGGTCCTTATTCACTTAAAACCTTATAACTTTTTATTTATAACTTCAAATCACACCAAACCAACTTCTATAGTTTCATCTCATAAAATATTTTCCAGTTACCATGAAAATTTTATAAATGACGTTTCTGTCCAATATTTACAATATTTACAAATAGGTCCTTGTTTACTAAAAAGCTTATATCTTTTTATGTATAAATCCAAATAACTTCAAACCAATTTCTATAGTCTTATATCATTAAGGACTAAAACCACAATACTTAAAAATATAGTTTTCAGACCAGTCCCTGAAATTCTCAGTAATTGCATATTAGTCCTTATTTCTTTAAAAGTCCATAACTTACAATATAATTAACCAATTCAATTCAAAATCATTCTTGGGATTATTCAAACTACGAAAGACCATTTTCAATCTTATGAAAACAGTTTTGGAAGAAATCATTTTCTTCTTGATTTAATTATTCTTTTATAGTCCATAAACCATCATGGAATCATATGGTTTTGGAGAACAAAGTTGTCTTGCCATATTTCTCATGCTTGGCCGAAACCAAGTTCCAACAAACAAGAAGATTTTCTCTTCATCACTCAATCACAAAACATCATACATGTTCATGTATTCAAGCACTAAATCATGGCATGATTATTTAGCATATTTCACATACTTTCTTTCAATGATCAAGTAAGCATACTAACAATTTCATTTTAACCATTATGCATCAAATAAGAATATCATCCATAAATTTTCATCACACAACATACACCACATAATTATTATACCAAGTCCTCTTAGAGGCTCATATCAAGACCACACAAAAACAATATAAACCACATACATATCTACATTAAGGTAGTATAGTGGTAATCTCCCCCATACCTCTTGTAGACCACTTGAAGATCAAACAAACACAAGCTAAACTAAGCAAGGTAGGCCACAGTTTTGTCCACCAAAACCTAGCCATGAACAACCAACATAAAAACAAGTTAAAGAATGAAGGAAATCACCTAAACCCATTTGAGCATTGGTTCGGCCAAGTCAATAAGAAATAGCTAGGGATCTCTAAATTTTTCAACCTCTTGGATGATGAAAATAGAAGTCATATGAAGATCATAGAAATTGGTTTCAACTCAAATAGATTTTTCTACAAGTTTCTAGAGATTTTTGAAGAAAGCTTCATGAAGATGGAAAATCATGATTCATGACTTAAACAACTTAAATGATTGAAGGAGAAGAAAAAATGATCATGATAGATGAGGGTTTACCTCTTGTTGATTGAAGAAATGAAGAAAGTGATCAAAACAAGCTTAGTTGAGGATTTGACAGCTTTGAGGATATGGTGGTGTTATGAGTGTATCTCATAATCCACTCATCTAAAAATTACGAAATTTGGCTGGTTGGAAAGGTAAGAAGAAGAGGAACAACGTTTATGTTGAAGGTTTGGTTTGATTCAGATCGGATCATGGAAGAAAAGGGCCTTCTTTCCACTGTTCTAGTGTGGTGCTGTGGATTTCGAGCTGTTTTGGTAATATGGGCATAACTCCCAAAATACTTATCCGTTTTTGATGATCGTTATCTAGTTGGAAAGAAGAGAGAAAGAGGAACAACTTTCATGTAGAAAGTTTTGCGAGTTTCAGAACAGAAAAAGGTCAGAAATTCGATGAACTTTCGGGTGAGTAAGGAGAGTTTGTCTTAGTGTTCTTGGTGTTCTTGATAAATGATGAAAAGAAAATGGTTTTGGGAGGAGGAAGATGGCTGGCGAAAAAAAAAAAAGGAGAAGAAGAGAATGAATAAAAGAATCCTTGTATTAAATGAAATAAAAGATGATGTGTGGTAGGAAATGAACCATGTAGCCATATAAGTTTGTGGTTGAAATGAAAATGGATACTTGGCTACAAATAGAGAAGGGTGGCAGCCTTAGGGCCTTACAAATGATGTGGATGAGAGTGTTTGGGTGGTGTGGCTGATTTTGGGCCACATCTCATGAGTCATCCATGACTCATTGATCCCATCCATTAGCGGTTCCCGGAAATCTCGTACTCAGCTCCGTCATTCACCCGATTTCGGTTTTTGAGAGGAAAATGATGAAATGAAATCAAAATGAAATGAGTTTGATTTAATGGAGGGATGCACGAAATTGAATAGTTTTAGAGGGTATTTTGGTCAAAATTCACTTAGGGACACTCTTGGAATTTCACTTGAAAATCAAGGGCATTTTGGTCGTTTTACTAGAATAAATATCATGATATTTTGGTGTCATCATTAGGCTTCATAAATGCTAGGTGAGTCACCCATGTGACTCACCACCCTAGTTGGCAAGATGTCCCATCATTCAGAGTCCAGTTTTGTCTCTGCACGTCCGTTCTCGACTCCGTCGTTCACCCGTTTGTTGATGATGCGCCCGAATAAAGTATAATAACTTATTTATTTTGAAAATTTTCAAAATAACCAATATCGTTGGAAAAATAATATAAACCTAAACCGTTTCGTTCACGGATCAAAATTAGGTTTTCTGATCAGTAAACTTTTACTGTCAGTGAAAACACACAGACCGGGTTTCGCCTGAATTTTAAACCTAAAATTTCACCGTAACTTCCTTCGATATAGAAGGTCTCAACTATGATTTTGTTTTTTCCTAAATTATTTTCTAAATCCCTGGTAAAAATATAAAATATAATTATCAGTCAAGGCGGGAGAAAACAGGGTGTTACAATACTACCCCTCTAAAAAGAATGTCGTCCTCGAAATTAACTCGTCTAAGAAAAATGAACACGGATATCAACTCTCTATCACGTGTTCCGATTGCCTAACATTCACGTTTCTTGGTACATGACGTGAAATATTTCATAGATTAGACTGTCGCTCTAACTTATACTGTATTCACTAAACCACCTGATAAAACAAATCAGGTAAATCCCTTTTTGAAACTCTCAAGACTCGAAGCACACTCAAATACTTTGAATGTCAATAGAATGAAATACACGAATTTCCGATAGATTTGGAAATTTGAATGATTCAAAACTTTGACTCCCATTTACGGTGGTGATTCTAACACACCGATGGTAAATAAAAACTAAGAATTTGAACAAATAATTTTCAAGAAGAGAAAATAATATCTAGACTTTGCTCTTTCAAGAAGAAATAAAGTAGAATGAATAGAAAAACATAGAATATTCTTTATGAAAAAAGTCTCTTTAATAGGTTCCTGAATGTAAAAATGCGTTGTACAGCCACATATTGACAAACGTGACCCTAATAAAGTTCCTTCCTCAACAAGAATTTCCTTCAAAAGACAAAATTTTGAAGATGATAATTGTCTTAATTTCCAATAGTCTAGATTTGAAATCAAAACTTATCTTGGTCTTTAAGAAAGCAACAATAAAGTTTTGCAAGTTCCCTCACTCGAGGTAACTCTGATTCATTTGGCATAAAAAAAAATTGCCGTGAATTGTCAAAATTTCAACTGCCATAACATTTATAACGTTTCACTCACAAGGGTAACAAGCTATGATCCGCAAAAGATCATTCTATTTGAAATTGTACTCATTTGCGGAAAAAGCAAATGGTCAAGTTTACAAAACTCAATTCTCAGCAACAAGGAAATATCCGAGCAGATTTCCCAACCAGGATGAGTTACCAAGAAACTATAAAGGTAATTGCAAGGAATAATATAGGAATGCAATTCTGGTTGTTCTGCATAAAACTTAGACAACAAAAGATGCGATGATAAAACTCAACCAACTCAAAACATGTTGGCAACAAACATAGGTAGTACGTAGATAAATACACAGAGTATTTTACACATCCATAGAAAATCAAGAATGATTCTCCACTGAATTAACAGTATAGTCAAAAGTCTACTTTCTATGACATACTTCACTTAAAGATATTTATTTGATTGTGATACTTCAGTCCTACTTGTGATGAAGATTCTACACGTTAACAACTACCCACATATTCAAACTTTAAATATTGATGAACTACCTCCTCTTGTACAGTGTTCTTTAATCGGATCTTTGTTCGTGGTCGCTCGGCTCACATGTTGTCTCCATAAGGTACATCCTTAGGTTTTCCACATACTCTAGCGACATGTCCCGGCTGTCCACACTTAAAACAAATGATGCCCTTAATCTTGCAGTCTCTTGTAGCATGACTCATGCCACACTTCATGCATTTCGGTAGAGACTTCCTAAACGATCCATAACCTTTACTGCTACCACTAATCCACTTCCCTTTTGGTGGTGTCCACATTGGCCTTGCGTACGGTTTCTCTTGAAAAGATCCAAAGCTTCTCTTTCTGCCTTTACTCACTTCTAGATCTCGAGGAACTCGACACTTATCTATCAAGTTCGGAAACTGCAGTGGTTTCAATGACAAGATTGCCTTCCTCATTTCAACCTTTAGATTTTCCTCTAATTTCTTACACTTTCGCACTTCCTCGTAATTCTTTAAATACAACTCCTTGAACTTAATCAGCTCTTCCAACTCAGCGGCATACTCACTGATAGTCATGTCCTCTTGTCTGTGCTGCAGAAACTCAATCTCCTCTGCACGACTCACTTCAGTGGAAGCATACTTCTCCAGAAATTTGCTTCGAAATACATTCCAGGTGATCGCTTCTTGTCTTGCCACTAACAGCTGGCAAGTTTCTCTCCACCAAAATCAAGCATCTCCTATCAACAGAAATGTTGCACAAGCTACCTTCCAATGATCAGGGTACTCCATAGTTGGCAAATTCCTTTCTATTTCCGTAATCCAAAACTCAGCTTTCTCCGAATTAAGCTCGCCATCAAATTGAGGTGGGTTACTACAACAAAACTCACATACTTTCTTTCAATGATCAAGTAAGCATACTAACAATTTCATTTTAACCATTATGCATCAAATAAGCATATCATCCATAAATTTTCATCACACAACATACACCACATAATTATTATCCCAAGTCCTCTTAGAGGCTCACATCAAGACAACACAAAAACAATATAAACCACATACATATCTACATTAAGGTAGGATAGGGGTAATCTCCCCCATACCTCTTGTAGACCACTTGAAGATCAAACAAACACAAGCTAAACCAAGCAAGGTAAGTCACAGTTTTGTCCACCAAAACCTAGACATGAACAACCAACATAAAAACAAGTTAAAGAATGAAGGAAATCACCTAAACCCATTTGAGCATTGGTTCGGCCAATTCAAGAAGAAATAGCTAGGGATCTCTAAATTTTTCAACCTCTTGGATGATGAAAATAGAAGTCACATAAAGATCATAGAAATTGGTTTCAACTCAAATAGATTTTTCTACAAGTTTCTAGAGATTTTTGAAGAAAGCTTCATGAAGATGGAAAATCATGATTCATGACTTAAACAACTTAAATGATTGAAGGAGAAGAAAAAATGATCATGATAGATGAGGGTTTACCTCTTGTTGATTGAAGAAATGAAGAAAGTGATCAAAACAAGCTTAGTTGAGGATTTGACAGCTTTGAGGATATGGTGGTGTTATGAGTGTATCTCATAATCCACTCATCTAAAAATTACGAAATTTGGCTGGTTGGAAAGGTAAGAAGAAGAGGAACAACTTTTATGTTGAAGGTTTGGTTTGATTCAGATCGGATCATGGAAGAAAAGGGCCTTATTTCCACTGTTCTAGTGTGGTGCTGTGGATTTCGGGCTGCTTTGGTAATTTGGGCATATCTCTCAAAATACGCATCCGTTTTTCATGATATTTGGCTTGTTGGAAAGAGGAGGGAAAGAGGAACAACTTTAGTGTAGAAAGTGTTTCGAGTTTCAGAACATAAAAAGGTCATAACTGCGAGGCAGTTTCGGGTGAGTAAGGAGAGTTTGTCTTAGTGTTCTTGGTGAAGAAGAAGAAAATGTCTAAGTGTGGGGGAGTGGGCAGCCACGAATTGGCTAGGGGTGGAGTATGATGCTGCCGTGTGGTGTGTCCAAATGAAGGGGAGAAATTGATTTGTTAGTCTTAAGTGAAGCATGGTGGAAATAAACTAAACATAGGTTTAGTTAATGGTGATTCACCATAGTTAACATAAATGCTAGGTTCATGAATCATTAGGCTATGAAATTTTGTGTGGTGGAGGTGTTCCTAGGGTGATGTGACTGAGTTATGCACCACATGTGAGGAAGAAGATATTTTTTTGCCAATCATGGTTGGCTAACCTTAGTTGGAGTTAACTAGTCATAGGTTAGGTTAAAGCTCTAAATATCTAGATATTTCTTTGTTATCATTATGGCTAGGGTTAGTCACCACTATGACTCACCATGGTGACTCATTCCTCTTGAGTCATCTTGGATGACTCGTCGTTCTATCTTTCGGTGTATCTCTGCACATCCATATCCGATTCCGTTGTTTACCCGATTAGCGTTTTTGAGAGAAAGATGATGAAATGAAATCAAAATGAAATAAGTTTGGTTAAGTGGAGGGGCTGCACGAAATTTAGTAGTTTTAGAGGGTATTTTGGTCAAAATTCACTTAGGGACACTCTTGGAATTTTACTTAAAGTCCAAGGGCATTTTGGTCTTTTCACTAGAATAAATATCATGATATTTTGGTATCATCATTAGGCTTCATAAATGCTAGGTGAGTCACCCATGTGACTCACCACCCTAGGTGGCAAGATGTCCCATCATCCGGAGTCCGGTTTTGTCTCTGCACGTCCGTTCTCGACTCCGTCGATCACCCGTTTGTTGATGATGCGCCCGAATAAAGTATAATAACTTATTTATTTTGAAAATTTTCAAAATAACCAATATCGTTGGAAAAATAATATAAACCTAAACCGTTTCGTTCTCGGGTCAAAACTAGGTTTTCTGATCAGTAAAATCTTACTGTCAGTTAAAACGCAAACCGGGTTTCGTCTGAATTTTAAACCTAAAATTTCACCGTAACTTTCTACGATAAAGTAGATTATAAATATGATCTTGTTTTATTCAAAATCATTTTCTAGGTCTCGGGTAAAATATAAACAAATATATGTATATATTTACCGATATTAAAGAACAGTAAAAGTCGAGGTATTACACTAGGCCTCGGAAATATGGCCATAAAGGCCACATGTCACAAGCAAGACTGGTCTCAAAAGTAACGCAACGTCTCATTTCATCTCGGGTACTGAGAAACTGACGTCACAACACAAGATTGACATGACCGTTCCGGTCTCAGTTCGGCTCGGCTCCTTCGATAAAGCTTTCACGCTTATTGAAGCTTAAAAACTTAGGGGGCTTGTGTATGAGCCGAGGTGGTGCATGAGCCGAGGTGTAAAACTTGGCCCCCAAACCCACCGACCTGAGACAGGACCGAGATGTGAATGACAAAAATAGCAAAGTGCTATGCTCGGCCAACTGAGACCGCCGAACTCACTAGTTGGCCGAGGTACAGTATTGATCACTAAAAGCATGGTAAAAAGGAAAACAAAAACCTAAGCCATGAACGCAGATATTTTCCAAAAAGGCAAGCTCGGCTTCTGTCATGAAAACTTCTTCGCTCTTTTGAGCTCGAAGCTTGGGGGGCTTGTGTACTGGCCGAGTTGGTAAGCTCGGTCGCCGAGCTCGGAAGCCTAACTAACTTAATGATACACTTATCTAAAACCCAGCTAACAACCTTACTTTAGATAAGGAATAACTCTTATCAATAAAAGTAGTTGGAGTTGAGCTAAAAGAGATAAGTGATAAGTGATAAGAGATGAACTAGATCCTAGAAAATAGGATCAGTTTACCCCTCTACTCCTCTATAAAAAGAGGAAGAGTCTAAGAGGAAAGACACTTTAACTTTTACTAGAGCTTGGTGTTCTCTCTTAAGCGTATTAGAGGTCCCGGTTATGATCAAGAGATTATCAATAGGTCCTTGCCCACCGGAGCACATCAGATACAAGATTAAGAGATTGATACACCACATGATCAAGGGTTGAACACAGAACAACGTTTGGCTTTGATTCCCATTGGGATACGTAGGAACAGAACATAAGCATTCTGTCAAGCCACGGTCTAAAACAACCCCAACGTTCACCCTTGGTCTGACGTCTACAGCTAGATTCCGGCAACTCGGATCTCAGCAGGAACATATATTGATTGCACAGTCTGTGTACTGAATCAGGAAAATGCATTTTTCTTGGACTAAATCGATGTATATATCAATGTACAGAAAGCAAATATCAAGCAAAAAAGCATTTAAACATGTAAAACATCAATCATAACTTGGATCAATTATTCCCAATTCTCTTCTAATGTAAAAGAAACTTTCCTTAGCAAGGGGTTTTGTGAAAATGTCAGCTAATTGCTTGGTTGTGTCTACATATTCTATAACTATATCTCCACTTTGTATGTGATCTCTAATGAAATGATGTCTTATTTCAATGTGCTTTGTTCTTGAATGCATTATAGGATTCTTAGTTAGGATTATAGCACTGGTGTTATCACATTTGATGGGCACTTTTGTTAAGAGAACACCATAGTCAATAAGTTGTTGCTTTATCCATAGGATTTGTGCTCAACAACTTCCTGCTGCAACATATTCTGCTTCAGCAGTTGACAATGCCACACTAGCTTGTTTCTTACTAAACCAAGAAACTAATGAGTTTCCCAGCGAGTGACAAGTTCCACTAGTACTCTTTCTATCTAATTTGCAGCCAGCAAAATCAGAATCAGAGTAACCTACTAAGTTACATGTTGAGCCTTTTGCATACCATAAACCCGTTTGCTTAGTTCCTAGCAAGTATTTCATGATTCTTTTAACAGCAATTAAGTGAGATTCCTTTGGATTTGATTGATACCTTGCACACATACATACACTAAACATTATATCAAGTCTATTTGCAGTCAAATGAAGTAAGGAGCCAATTATACCTCTATACTTGGATACATCAACAGTTTTACCTTTTTCATCCTTGTCCAAGTAGCAGGATGGACTCATTGGAGTTACCATTTCTTTTGCATTCTCCATGCCAAACTTCTTCAATAACTCCTTGCAGTATTTGGTTTGACTTATGAAGGTCCCATCATTGCATTGTTTGATTTGAAGCCCCAGGAAGAAAGTAAGTTCTCCCATCATGGACATTTCAAATTCATTTTGCATTAACTTGGCAAATTCCTTACATAGCAAATCATTAGTAGCACCAAATATAATATCATCAACATAAATTTGTACACGTAGTATGTTTTGTGCTTTTCTTTTTGTAAAAAGAGTTATGTCAACCTTTCCTCTTATATAACCCTTTTGTAATAAAAAGTTGCTCAGCCTTTCATACCAAGCTCTTGGAGGTTGTTTAAGTTCATATAAGGCTTTGGTGAGTTTGTAAACATGATTAGGAAAATCATTCATTTCAAAACCTGGTGGTTGACTGACATACACTTCTTCTTGTATAAAACCATTAAGGAATGCAGTCTTAACATCCATTTGATATAATTTGAAATTCATGATACATGCATATGCTAGTAACATTCTAATAGCTTCTAATCTAGCCACAGGTGCATAAGTTTCATCATAATCTATGCCTTCTTCCTGATTATATCCTTTAGCTACTAATCTAGCCTTATTCCTTACTATAATTCTATTTTCATCAAGTTTGTTCCTAAATACCCATTTTGTACCAATTATCTGTTTATCCTTGGGTTTTGGAACAAGTTCCCAAACCTTGTTTCTTTCAAATTGATTTAATTCTTCTTGCATAGCCATAATCCAGTTTTCATCAGATATAGCATCATCAATAGTTTTAGGTCCAATTTGAGAAACAAAGGTCATATTATTACAAGCATTTCATAGAGAACGTCTGGTAGTTACCCCTTTGGATATTTCACCAATGATGTTGTCCAAGGTGTAAGACTCAATGACATAGAGATTTTGATATATGACAAATATACATTTTAATATGTGTGCAAGTGTTTTAGTATCAAATTGCAAAGACAGGTATCAAGCTGAATATATCAAGCTCTGTAAGCAATTAAAGGAGAATATCCAAAGAAGAACTTGAAGAGCTCAAGGAGCAACAAGCAAGGACAAAGATCAAGGAGTCATCAAGACAAGAGATTAAAGAAGAATTAGATTTAAGTCTTAGATGATTTGTAAGAGAAGAAATCTCTTACTCACAAATAGCTCATTTGAAATAATGCATGAAGAAAATCATTTTACATAACCTGCATTAAAAGGAATAAGTCTTAATAAAAATGATTTTTGAAATTAAGAAAATTCTTTGTCAGTACAGCCATGTACTCAATGGATTTATATCATTTCCTGTAACTGACAAATGAATATAAAGTTCTTAATATTCAGTACACAGATGTACTACACCTATGAATAACATGAAATCAGATCAGTTATAAATGGTTAACTGAATACAGGCCTATACATATGCTATGTACGCGTGTATTCAAGTTTCTGGAAAAATCTGATGTTTATTAATACATAGATGTACTGAATGGGTGTACTGGTGGTACTGGTGGATTAACCAAGATCAAGTTTTTAAAAGAACTCGTACAGCCATGTATTACACAGGTGTACAGAAACTTTCAGTATGTAAAATGGTTAATACATCCCTGTACTCAACCCCTGTCCAAGAACTTGAATCAGTTCAACTGATTCTGATATCAGACCCAAATCTGTTTGGACTGATCCCAAACGGTTACAACTTATTTTCTATATAAAGTGGGATCAATAGAATACTCATATAATATCAGAAACACACGAAATCAATTTGAGAGATCAATTGTGAAAATCATTCATCATCTTTCTTGAGCTTATTGTGAAAAGAGTGTTTCATTCTTGTTAGAGCTTCAATTTGTGTATTCAACTTTTGAGAGTTAGAAATCAATCTTTCTGTTTTTATTTGATTGTAAGAGAGAGGGAGTCTCTCTGTGTGATTAGGGTGAGGAATCCTAAGGAAGAACATTGAGGCTTTTTCACAAGAGGTGTGGTATCCTAGAAGTGAAAGAAGTGCTCTGTGGTGTAAAGGTTTTTCAAGCTACCTAGCTAAAGCTTGCTGTGTTAGTGTGTGAAATCCCACATGTGGAGTGGGGACTGGATGTAGGTCACAGTGGTGGTGACTGAACCAGGATAAATCTGGTTGTGTGGTATTTCTAAACTCAAAGCTCTTTAATTTCTGTCTTACACATATAACTGAGTTCTTGATATTCATTGTTCAATATTGTTTCTATAATGATCTGAAATACCTGATTGAACTTTGTGCAAACTGCAATCTAATCTGTGTTGTTCAAATCTAATCTTAAAGGCTTACTATCTGAACTAAATTACGCATAACCTGTTCTTGAATTGCAAGGCTTAAAACTCAATCATATACAAATTGTTCCTGCTTCTTGAAGATTGAATGGCATGCTTTAGAACCTGATTGTTAAAGTTTAGAACTTGATCTGTTTAATTTGAATTGAAACCAGAAGTATTATTGCAATCAATCTTGAGTTATTAATTGTTCAAAACTGAGTTGATTAAAACTGTTCTTGATCATTGAAACTGAAACTGATATATTGTAACTTCAGTTGCTGACTGATTAAGGCCTGTATCTAATACCTGTATAGCCTGTTCTGAATCTTAAAAAGCCCTTTCTTGATTTGTTAAAGATCCTGTGGCAAATCTGATTTGAAAAGTAAGTTTTTGAAAAGGAAGAATTTTTGAAAACTCAATTCACCCCCCCTCTTGAGTCTTTGAAGCCAAAACAACAATTGGCATTAGAGCTAAACTCTTAAGTTTGGCTTAACAGCTATAAGAGTATGGCTTCCAATGACTGCTTAAATGAAGGGGCTTCCCTTGCACACCCTCCTGCCTTCAATGGATCTGAGTATATCTATTGGAAGGAAAGAATGGAAATCTTTCTTGAGGCTGCTGGTGTTGACATATGGGATGCAATAGAAAATGGACCATTTGTCCCCTCTACTGTGGATGCTAATGGTGCTCCAAGAAATAAGCCTAAGATTGAATGGAATGAGGATGATAAGAAGAGAGTTCAATATAATGCACGTGCTAAGAACATTATAACATATGCTAAGCCTAAGATTGAATGGAATGAGGATGATAAGAAGAGAATTCAATATAATGCATGTGCTAAGAACATTATAACATCTGCTTTGAGTCGTGATGAGTTTTTCAGGGTCTCAAATTGCAAGACAGCAAAGGAGATGTGGGACACATTGCAAGTAACACATGAAGGAACCACTGATGTCAAGAGAGCAAGAATGAACACTCTCACACATAATTATGAGCTGTTCAGAATGAAACAAGGAGAACCAATGAGTGAAATGCAAAAGAGATTCACACATATTGTTAATCAACTTGCTGGTCTTGGTAAAGCTATATCAAATGAGGATCAAATCAACAAAGTAATGAGATGCCTAAGTAGAGAATGGCAGCCTAAATTCACTGCAATTTCAGAATCTAGAGATCTGTCTTCAATGACAATTGCAACACTGTTTGGCAAGCTGCAAGAGCATGAACTAGAGTTGAACAGACTAAATGAAAGTGAAGAAACTGACAAAAAGAAGAAAGGATTGGCTCTCAAGTCACAAGCTAAAGAGATACAAGACAGTGATGATGAGCAATCAGATCGTGATGCAGAATCTGAAGAAGAAATGGGGATGCTAGTCAGAAAGTTTAAGAAGTTCCTAAAGAAGAAAGGCAACTTCAAAAGAAAATCATCCACCTTTCCTAAAAGAAACTTCAGCAAAGGTGACAACTCTTCCAACAACATCACATGCTATGAATGTGGAAAGGTTGGCCACATAAAGCTTGACTGTCCAAAACTGCAAAAGAAGGATAAAACTGAAAAGTTTGATTCAAAGGACAAGAAGTGGAGAAAGCCAAGAAAGGCCTATATTGCTTGGGATGATAATGATGTAGATTCCACTGATGAATCTGAATCTGAGGAAGCAAACTTGTGCTTGATGGCCAGCAATGACAGTGACTCAGAGAATGAGGTAAATTCTGATTCACAACCTACTTTTGAGGAATTGCAAGATGCATTTGATGAGTTGCATGCTGAATATCTTAAAATTGCTAAACAACTTGTCTCATCTAGAAAAATAATTGCTAAACAATGTGATGAATATGCATGCTTGAAAATGAAAGAAAGAGAACTAGATGCTAGGAATAAAGTCTTGATTGCATCTAGCTCTAATTATTCTAAGTGCTACTCACTGTCCAAAGAGGTTGAAAAACTGAAAAATGACTTAGCAAGATTCACAAATGGTAGAGATAACTTAGAAGCATTGTTAGGACAGCAAAAATGTATTTATGATAAAGCTGGAATAGGCTATGAACCTGAGATACATGAGAAATCTTTTAAAAAGTTTTTTCCTGCACCTAAGACATCAAAAACACCATTTGTTAGATGCTATTTTTGTGCTAGGAAAGGTCATACTGCTACAACATGCCATTACAGAAATTCTGCATACAATAAGTCCATGTATGTATGGGTTCCAAAAGGAACTTTTGATGGAACTAACCCAAAAGGACCCAAATAGCTTTGGGTACCTAAGACACAAACATGAATTCTGTTTTGTAGGTGTGTTGGAAGGCCAAGAATGTGAAATGGTACCTTGATAGTGGCTGTTCCAAGCACATGACAGGAGACAAAAGCAAGTTCATCACACTCACTCCAAAATCAAGTGGAAGTGTTACCTATGGAGACAATAATAAAGGAAGGATACTTGGCATTGGCAACATTGGAAGTGACTCAACAACAATCATTGAGGATGTACTTTATGTTGAGGGACTGAAACACAATCTTCTAAGTATAAGTCAACTATGTGACAAAGGTTTTAAGGTAAAATTCAATTCCAATAGTTGCTTGATAGAAAATCAGAATGATGCAAATCTGAAATTGATTGACATAGGATAGATAACATTTACATGCTTGATTTAGATAATATCTCGTCAAACAGTGCATGCTGTCTTATTTCAAAAGAAGACGAGAATTGGCTTTGGCATAGAAGAATTGCACACATTCACATGAACCACTTGAATAAACTAATTTCTAAAGATCTTGTAATTGTTTTGCCTAAACTGAAATTTTTGAAAGATGGATTATGTGATGCATGTCAAAAAGGAAAGCAAGTTAAGGTCTCTTTTAAACCTAAGAACATTGTTTCAACAACAAGACCCTTGCAACTTTTGCACATGGATTTATTTGGTCCATCAAGAACCAAAAGCTTTGGTGGAAACTTGTATGCCTTAGTAATAGTAGATGATTACTCTAGATACACATGGACATACTTTCTATCTCATAAGAGTAATGCAGTTGCTGCATTTAAGAGAATGGCTAAAATTGTGCAAAATGAAAAAGACATGAAAATTGTTTCTATAAGAAGTGATCATGGGGGAGAATTTCAAAATGAAGTGTTTGAAAACTTTTGTGATGAGCATGGCATTCAACATAATTTTTCAGCTCCTAGAACTCCCCAACAAAATGGAGTAGTGGAAAGAAAGAATAGATCATTGGAGGAGATTGCTAGAACTATGTTGAATGACTCTAGCCTACCAAAACAATTTTGGGCAGATGCTGTGAATACAGCCTGCTATGTTTTAAATAGAGTTTTGATAAGACCTATTTTAAAGAAAACCCCTTATGAACTTTATAGAGGAAGAAAACCAAACATTGCACATCTTCATGTCTTTGGTTGTAAGTGCTTTGTACTTAATAATGGAAAGGATAACCTTGGAAAGTTTGATGCAAAGGCTGATGAAGGAATTTTCCTAGGCTATTCTCTAACTAGTAAAGCATTTAGAATCTATAACAAGAGAACTGAAACCATTGAGGAATCTGTGCATGTTACATTTGATGAGTCTAACCCCAAAAGGTTGGGAAAGGATGTTGTTATTGATGATCTTGCAGATTCTATTGAGAAAACTGTCTTGGAAGAGCAACAAGGCAATGAAGGAAATGAAAGCTCCAAAGGAGAGATGCTGCAGCAGGAGCAAACAGAACAGCAGCCTGACTTACCAAAGGAATGGAGAACTGTCAGAAATCATCCAATTGATAACATCATTGGTGAAATTACAAAGGGGGTAACTACTAGACAATCTCTTAGAAATGCATGTAATCATATGGCATTTGTGTCTCAAGTAGAACCTAAGAATATAGATGATGCTATAACTGATGAACATTGGATGATGGCTATGCATGATGAATTAAACCAGTTTGAGATAAATCAAGTATGGAACCTAGTGCCTAAACCCAAGAATAGTCAAGTAATAGGTACAAAATGGGTTTTTAGGAATAAACTGGATGAAAATGGCATAATTGTGAGAAACAAAGCTAGGTTGGTAGCCAAAGGGTATAATCAAGAGGAAGGCATAGATTATGATGAAACATATGCACCAGTAGCAAGATTAGAAGCAATAAGAATGCTACTTGCTTATGCTTGCATAATGGGATTTAAATTGTATCAAATGGATGTAAAGAGTGCTTTCTTAAATGGAATTATTCAAGAAGAGGTATATGTTAGTCAACCACCTGGTTTTGAGAATAATGAATTGCCTAACCATGTTTATAAACTGTCTAAACCTTTGTATGGCTTAAAACAAGCTCCTAGAGCTTGGTATGAAAGGTTAAGTAATTTTCTCATTGAAAAAGGTTTCAAAAGAGGTAAAGTTGACACAACTTTGTTCACTAAGAAAAAGGCACACAACATTTTACTTGTACAAATTTATGTGGATGACATCATTTTTGGTGCTACTAATGAGCATTTTTGCAATGAGTTTGCAAGTCTTATGCAGAATGAGTTTGAGATGTCAATGATGGGTGAACTAAACTTTTTCCTTGGACTACAAATAAAGTAAACAGAAAATGGAATCTTCATTAGCCAAACCAAATATTGCAAAGAATTGATCAAGAAGTTTGGCATGGAAAATGCTAAGGAGATGGCAACTCCAATGAGTACTGCTTGTTATCTGGACAAGGATGAACAAGGTAAACCTGTTGATATTTCAAAATACAGAGGTATGATAGGCTCATTACTTTATCTTACTGCTAGAAGGCCAGATATCATGTTCAGTGTATGCATGTGTGCTAGGTATCAAGCAAATCCTAAAGAATCACACCTAATAGCAGTTAAAAGGATAATTAAATATCTGTTAGGAACAAAAGACATGGGATTATGGTATCCTAAGGGAGCTACATGTACTTTAATTGGTTACTCAGACTCTGATTTTGCTGGTTGTAAACTAGATAGAAAGAGTACAAGTGGAACATGCCATTTACTAGGGAATTCATTAGTATCATGGTTTAGTAAAAAGCAATCTAGTATGGCTCTATCCACTGCTGAGGCTGAATATGTAGCAGCTGGTAGCTGTTGTGCACAGGTTTTATGGATGAAACAACAATTAGTTGATTATGGTGTGCAACTAGACCAAATTCCCATTAAATGTGATAACACAAGCACAATTAACCAAACTAAGAATCCCATAATGCACTCTTGAACCAAACACATAGAAATCAGACATCATTTCATTAGAGATCATGTTCAAAGTGGAGAAATTGTGATTGAATATGTTGATACAACAAAGCAACTTGCTGATATCTTTACTAAGCCTTTTGAACAAGGAAAGCTTCTTTTCATTAGAAGAGAATTAGGCATAATTGACCAATCCTATATCTGATCTCTGTTGAAAGTGTTTGTATGTTTAAATCTCTGTGTAAATATGCCTTGTGATTGTATAATCTGTCTCTGGAATGATCTATCTGTGTGTGGTTAGAAGAGAGTTTCAGTTAAAATTAGATTGATCAGGTACACCTATGTACTTAACCCATGTACATGTATAAAAACTGGAAATTTGTTTTATACATGGGTGTGATCAATAGCTGTATAGAGGATCAGGACTGAATCCCCTGTGTTTTTGGTCTGATACATCCCTGTGATACATAGATGTATTAAAACACTGAAACACAATTCCTGAATGTCATAAGTATATTGAGGTGTACTACAGGCATGTATGTTAAATCTAAGAAAGTCAGAATGCACAATCTTTAATACTTGGGTGTATCACACCCCTGTACGCGAACGTTATAAAGTCTGATATTTAAATCCATTTTTTATTTCACAATTTCAAATCCTCTCAAACCCACTCTCTCTTCACCTAATTCGTAACCCTAGCAGAGCTAAACCTCAGACATTTCTTTTCCCCTTTCTAAACCCTAACATGGCAAAAACCAAGAACACTGGTCCTTCACCCTCAAAAGCTGCTGAAAAGAAGAGAAAAGAAATGGAAATGTGGAAATCAGCTGAGAAGAAGAAGGGAGTAGAAACCTCTAAGACCCCTGAGAAGAAGAGAAAAAGGATGGAAACCCCAAAGAAGGCTGAAAAGAAGAAAAAGGAAGTAGGGACTTCCAAAGCTGCAAAGAAGAATAAAGGAAAGGAAGTTGAGTCTCACGTAGAGACAGAAGCTGCAGAGAATGGTGCTCCAACATCTTTCATGGACAATGATGTTCTTCTCCAAAGGTATTCCCTAACCAGTAATCAAAAGGAGTTCTTTAGACAAAATTTCAAAGATAGAGGAATCCTAGAACCTTGGATAATGGACTTTAAGTATTTTGATGATAATGCTTTCAATTTCACTGAGATTTTAATCTGTCAAAAGGTCAAGGAATTTCTAGAAACTAAAGTTGATTACTATCCATTTTTGGTCAAGATCTTTTACTCAAATTTTGAGATGAATGCTAAAGTAATTAGCTCTAAAGTTAAAGGAATTAAGATCAAAATGTCACTAGAGGAATTCAGCAACCTTGCAAATTTACCTTTTTATGGACCTAGTATTGCTGGAAATGGTCCACAAGCTGAATGGTATGATGAATATGATAGGGAAATGGCTAGAGTAGACTTAGTTCTCTCTGATGAACCTGAAGGTAGAGTTACCTACACCAGTGTGATGAGTGTAGAGGATAGGCTTCTACATTATGTGGTTTGCAGAATTTTGATTCCAAGAGGAGGAAATCACTCCATACTGCAGAATTATGATTTAATGATAATGTGGGCAATGCTGAATGAAAAGCAAATCAGTTGGGGATATTGTGTTGCTGCACACATGTTAGAATGCAGAAAAAGCAAGATGATGCTTGCCTACCCTGCACTAGTCTGCAAAATCCTAGCTCACTTTAATGTTCCTTTTGATGGAGAGAAAAGAAACTTGGAAGAAAAGGAACTCATAAGTTTGGTGAAGAATTTGTGAGCAAAATGAGACTGAAAAGGGAAGATGGAAGATGGATAAGGAAAACTGGAAACAAGGGAACTACAGCTGAACCATCTGATGCACAAGGAAGTGTTGCATCTGAATTTGCTCAACAGATATTGGTTATGCTAAAAACATGGATGGCAGACAAATCAAGAGACATACAGTGCAATTGAATGCATTGACAAGTCTGAACACGAGGATGACTAAACTGGAAAAGAGTGTTGATCAGATCAAAGAAGCATTAGGAATTGACTTTCCTAACCCTGCACCTCCTGCACCTGAACCAGAAAATTTTAACATTGCTGAACTGGCAAGAGCTGCTATGGAGGAAGCTGAGCAACAAAATGAGGACACCTCTGTTGAACCATCATTTCAAGGCCAAGGAGACAATTAGTTCTAGGAGTTCTTAGGACTTAGAACTTATTTTGATTTGTTTTGAAAGGCTAAAAGCCTTGGTTTGTAATGGTTTGATGTGACACCCTTCTACCCCGCATGTTATAAGGCATTTAAAAAATAAAACAATTAATAAGAAAAACATGCATTTAACTGAATTAAATAAAACAGTGTCCATGGGTAGAAAAAGTCCCACATGAACTCGTTTACAACGCGGAAAAATAACAAATAAGTTTAATCAAATAAAAACATAATCAAATAAATAACCCAACCCCGATGTCACAATTCAGAGCTGGTATAACCGTTCCGGAAATAAATCCTCGGAATACAACTGAAAACGAGCTATCTAAACTTAAACAACCCTACTATGAGTGGCGGCTCCTCAGAGTCACTCCTCTCCGGGCTGCTCGTCATCCTCTGCAAATGCCAATCAGGCCAAACACAAACAATACAGGGAGTAAGATTCATGTAATCATATAAACAGCAGGGAATAGTACGCAAGGTAAACATACACATAAGCATACATCAACATCCGACAGTATCATAACAACCAAGTATGCTGTGCTATGTAATGCATCAACTACTCCGCTAATCCAACTATGCATGTGGATCCAAACTAACTTAGGATGAACGACTTTGGAGTTACATATCCGTATTGGCCATAGAAGCACCAACACCGGCAGTTCACCAAACCTTGGGTGAACCCCATGGATAGCCAACGCATCAAACCGTGGATGCCTCATCACGGGGGGCCTCGGTCACCAAACCTTGGGTGACCTACCGTGGATGGCCAGATCACCGTACTCTCGGGCGATCTCCCCTTTGTCGAACCTCCCCCATCAACTACTCCAATGATTTATGCAAATGGCACAACAACAAACAATCTCAACCACCTCCTTGCTTGGGCCATGAAGCTCCCAAGACTTTCAACATCAAACTCAACGTAACCTTAGACCCAAACCGTGGGGTCAAGGCTCCCTTGGCCAGTAAGCACCAAGGTTCAACTCAACATGCTTGGGTTTATAAGCACCCAAGACTTCAACTTATCAACGTGCGGTAACCCAACGGATATCGACTTAACATTTGATTATCTAATTATCTTACATAATTAATAACCAGGTTGTCTAATCGTTATCTTTGATTATTTATCTCAACTTATCATCATAGGGGAATGGGGTTAAAAACCCCTTAAGTCCTTTAATTGAATTACTGTCCAGGGGGTCAGCACGGTCGTGCTTAGACCCTAGCACGGTCGTGCTTGGACACGTGAGGGCGTGCTGCCCTTTTAAGTGAAGCACGGTCGTGCTTCACACTCAGCACGGTCGTGCTCAGCAGCCGATCGTACTGTTTAACCTGTTTGGCCGTGCTGAGCAGCGCGGCCATTTTCCAGAATTTAAGTGGGAGCACGGTCGTGCTCCCTGTTCAGCACGGTCGTGCTCAATGCACGACTGCACTGTTCTGGGAAGGGACAGAAGCTAAGTTCTAGTCAACTATGGTAGGGATTAATCTCCATAACTTACACATTTTACACCTAAATAATCAGTTAACATAATTTCATTAACCACAACCCATCATAACAGCAATATCATCAATCAACCAACATCATATTACAACAATAATCAACATGTCATTCTATCATTAAACAACCAATATGAACATATAATAAATATTATGAACATGTAACCAGAACGATCATTTATCAGCCAAATCATCATAACTCATAGACATACAACACCGGGGTCATGGGTAACCCCGTTACCTTACACTAACCCATTGCCTAATGGAAACAATCCACTTCTCCCCATACCTGGATTGAAGGTTGCTCTACTGACGGTCCCCAACGACGAACTGGTCCCGAATCCTCAAGTGGCTCACTCCGGTACTAAGCCTTGATTGATCAGAAATACAAACAGTCAGTATCTCTCATTAAAATGAAAGGAAACTGACAAAGGAAGAGGGACCATTACCTTAACACCAACCCAAACGCACTAAGCTTCCCAACTAGCTTCCACAAGTCCACTATGGCAACGAACGAAGAGGAAACAGGGAAAAAGGTCTCTCTGGCCGAACTAGAGACGGCTGCCAAAACAGAAATAGGGTTTTTACGTCACCCTCGGGTTCTGCTCACGATTATAAACCTCGGACTTGAGCACGGTCGTGCTCCACTTAACGTCAGCGAGACGCGGTCCACGCATTGAGTACGGGCGTGCTTACTATTGAGCACGGTCGTGCTCAACTTAAAATCAGAGACACGCTTCTGACTTTAAGCACGAGCTTGCTGGCTGATGAGCACGAGCGTGCTCATGTACCAGAAAGGGACTTTTAGGCTAAAATCCCACTTAGCCCTTAACCAACATTTTTAAATAAATAAAATTAACTTAATAAAACATTTTAAGAAAAACAGGGTGTTACAATTCCACCCCCCTTATAAAAATTTCGTCCTCGAAATTTCTACGTACCTCAAACGAAAAGATGCAGATACGCCTCCATCATCTGACTCTCGAGCTCCCAGGTAGCGCTTTCCTCAGTTGCCCCGCTCCAAACTACTTTAACCAAGGGAATCTCTTTGCCTCTTAGCTGCTTCACCCTCCTATCTTCGACTCGAAGGGGTAACACCTCAAATGTCAAGTTCTCTTTTAACTGAATTGTATCGGGAACTATCACGTGACTAGGGTCATGAATGTACTTCCTGAGTTGAGATACATGAAAAACATTGTGGAGATTTGACAAGAACGTGGGTAAGGCTATCTGGTAGGCGACTTCGCCGACTCTTTTGAGGATTTGGTAAGGACCAATGAACCTCGGAGTAAGTTTCCTCGCCTTCATCACTCTACCAACCCCAGTCGTCGGGGTAACTCTCAAGAATACATGATCACCTTCCTGGAATTCGAGCGCCTTCCTCCTTTTATCATGGTAGCTCTTCTGCCTACTCTGTGCAACTCTCATATTTTCCTGAACTAATCTGATCTTTTCTGTTGTTTCCTGGACTATCTCTGGCCCTAGCACCACACTATCACTAGGTCCACTCCAACACAAGGGTGTCCTACATCTCCTCCCATACAGAGCTTCATAAGGTGCCATCCTAATGCTGGAATGGAAACTGTTGTTGTAGGTGAACTCTATTAGGGGCAAAAACTTGTCCCAACTTCCAGACTGTTCTAACACACAAGCCCTCAACAAGTCCTCTAAGGACTGGTTGGTTCGCTCAGACTGCCCATCAGTCTGTGGGTGGTAAGCTGAACTAAGCCTAAGCTTTGTCCCTAAAGCCTCTTGCAAACTATTCCAAAACCTAGAGGTAAACCTCGGGTCTCTATCTGAAACTATGCTAGAGGGTACACCATGAAGCCTAACTATCTCTTTGATGTATAGCTTAGCTAACTTCTCCAATGGATACTCCATGTTCATCGGAATGAAATGGGCAGACTTAGTCAGTCTATCCACAACAACCCATATAGCCTCAAAACCAGCTGGAGTCCTAGGGAGTCCAGACACAAAATCCATGGAGTGTTGAGACCTCATAAGTCTAAAACACATTCAAAGTGTAAATCCTCTATGTTTTGATGATTCCAAATAGTTCAAGTATGGTAATATTGAACCAAATGAAATTACTGATATATTTGATAAGTGTGCAGGAAAATAGACTTGAAGTCACTCGTCTAAATTTCACCCGTCTACTTTTTAGTAGAAGCTCAGCAGTGACTCATCTAAGTTTCACTCGTCTAAAAAGTTAGTCAAAGAAAGTCAACGCTCAAGAAAGACTAAGCTCAGTTGATGATGTGGCAAGAATCTAAGTTTGGCTCAGCTGACCACCCGTCTAAGTCTCTGAACAAGCTCTCACCCGTCTAAGTTTCTGAACAAGCTTTCACCCGTCTAAGTTTCTGAACAAGCCTTCACCCGTCTAAGTTTCTGAACAAGCTTTCACCCGTCTAAGTTTTTGGATGACTTTCACCCGTCTAAAATTCTCATGGCTGACACCAAGTCAGTATGTCAGAAATCAAGTCCAAGTCACCGTATTCAAAATTATAGGCCATCCTTATGGACCTCGAAGACCTCTGGATAATAGCTCGAAGGACAAAGAATAAAAGAACGTTGTTTCAAGGTTTTAAGGAATAAACACGCTATCTCTGCACCACTGCAGTAACCTTTTGCCTATTCCAGTACAAAGTGAAAGTACTTTATGGAAAAGTAAACTGATGTTGCACTGAAAGAGGAAAGCTCTCTGCAACAAGTACAAGAAGCCTGCTGCCATATACTCTGAAAGAACAGCTGCTCAGTTTAAAGTGTACTCTTGGACACTCTTGACAATGCCCAATGTTTTCAAGCATTTAATGAATACTCAGAACGACTCTTTGGCATTAAATGGTGTCTCAGAAAGCTCAAGTCAGATGAACACACTTTCTGAAGCTGTGTCAAACGGATCTCTTGATTGAAGCCTTTAAATAGATCAAACAATGAAGATGAAGATAAGAAGTTGAATATCAAAAGAACTCTGCACAGAAGCATTTACTCTCTTCATTAACTTCTTCATTCCTTCATTGAATACATACTCAATCATTAGATATAAATTCGCAGTCTTTCATACTTCATATTTATTTCACTCTCTGAGTGTGATCTGAAAGACTTGCAAGTTGTATTAACTATACAAACCTTCTATCTCTTACTGTTTTTGAGCCTGAAGAGGCTAGGTGAGAAAAGAATACTTGTTTGAGTGTTGAGCCTGAAGAGGCTAGGTGTGCAAAGAATACTTGTACTGTAATTTACTCAGTTATAGTGGAAACTTGGTGCTGCCAAGAAACTGGACGTAGCCCTGTGGATTTTGGGGTGAACCAGTATAAATCTCTTGAGTGATATTTCTTCTCCCTTATCTTTTAATTTGTTTGAGTATTGTTTCAGTCTTAGATTTTTAACTTGGGGAGTTAATACTGTGGTTATCAAACTCTTTTTAACCTTTTTGATTTGTGTGTGCTATTCTGTTTTAATATTAGACGTTTCACTCGTCTAATCCTCTCTTAGTCAAACCTTCTTGCTGTGCCTGCGAAAATCCTTTTTAAGTATCCGAAAAAGTTGGTAAACACAATTCAACCCCCCTTCTTGTGTTCACTTTGGTTATTTCAGTTGGTATCAGAGCTCAGCCTCTGGGTTGAGCACTTAACAGTGTAGAGGAAAAGATCTTGGAGATGGTAGGAGAAACCAGTGGAAGCAAAAACCATGCTGGAGAAGGATCCTCTATGTCGAGACCTCCTTTCTTCAATGGAGAGGACTACATCTACTGGAAAGAAAAGATGAAGTGGTTTTTACAATCCACTAACTCTGATCTTTGGGATATTATCGATGAAGGTCCTTTTGTCCCTAAAGATGACAAAGGAGAGGAAGTTCCTAAAGCAAACATGACCACTGATCAAAGAACAAAGTGGCAGCTTAATGCCAAAGCTAGATATGCAATCATGTGTGCTCTGAGCAGAGAAGAATTTGAAAAAGTCTGTGCTTGTGAGTCTGCAAAAGAAATGTGGGACTCACTAGCCATTGCTCATGAAGGAACTAGCAAAGTAAAAGAAACAAAAGTCAGCATGCTTGTCAGAAAGTATGAGCTGTTCAAAATGGAGGAAGGTGAAACTATTGGCCAAATGTATGGAAGGTTTCAGACCATAACCAATGGATTGAAATCTCTGGGAAAAATTTACAAGACTGAGGAACACATTCAAAAGATTCTCAGAAGTCTTCCAAAACAATGGAGACCACTTGTAACTGCTGTGTCTCAGGCCAAGGATCTAACAACAATGAAGCTTGATGAGCTTCTTGGGACTCTTCAGATTCATGAACAAGAACTGATTGAAGAGAACAATGGAAAGAAAAACAAGTCCATTGCACTCAAAGCTGACAAGAAGTCATCTAAGGGAGCAAGTTCAAAAGCTCTCAAAGCAGATGAATCTTCAGAAGAATCTGGAGAATCAAATGAGGATGACTCAGATGATGAAGATGATGAACTGTCTCTCTTCACCAGAAAAATGAAGAAGCTCTGGAAGAAAAGAAACTTCAGAAAAGACAAACCCTTCAGGCGCTTCATCAAAGACAAGCATAACAAGGATAGTGGATCTAATGACAGAAATGTCATCGTATGCTATGAATGTAAAAAGCCTGGTCACATCAAGGCAGAATGCCCTCAAATCAAAAAGCAATCTTCCAAGAAATTCTTCAACAAGAAAAAGAAAGGTATGATGGCTACTTGGGAAGATCTTGATGAAAGCTCCACTGAAAGTGAAGGAGAGGAGCTTGAAGCAAACCTCTCTCTTATGGCTGATACAGATTCAGAATCAGAAACTGAGGTACATTCTGAACTTGAAAAATTGAATGATGCCTATGATGAACTTTTGGAAGAATCCAACTACATATCTAAAGCTTTTAGATCCCTTAAGAGACAGTATGCTAAACTCTCTAATGAGTACACACAGAAATCTCTAGAGTATGAAAAGTTAGCTGAAGAGAATAGTAAACTTAAGACTGAAAAGTCTGAAGTTGAGATCTCAGTTGAAACTCTACCATCTGAAGAAGTAACTAAACTTCAACAGAAAGTAGAAGAGCTCACCTCAGATCTTGCCAAGTTTGTTAATGGTAGAGATAATCTGACTAAACTCTTAGGAAGTCAGAGGCACTCCCTTAACAAAGAAGGTATTGGATATTCCAATCAAGAACATCATAAAGGATCAACAAAGTTTTCAAATGTAGCTGCTAAATCTATATGTTCCTACTGTGGAAAAGCTGGACATATCATGTCTAAGTGTATTCACAAAAAGAGAAGGAAGTCTTTACAGACTCCTCACACTAACAAAAAAGGACCCAAGAAAATATGGGTACCTAAGGTCATGATCATTCCTGTTGCAGACATTCTCAACAGAACAAAGCAAACACCTGTCATGGTATCTGGACAGTGGATGCTCGCGACACATGACAGGCGAAAGGTCTATGTTCCTAGACCTCCAACCTAAGAAAGGTGGACATGTAACTTTTGGTGGCAACCAGAAAGGAAAAGTTGTTGGTTTAGGTAAAATTGGTGGTAAACCTCCCTTACCTGTTATTAATGATGTGTTATTTGTGAAAGGATTAAAACATAATCTGCTTAGCATAAGTCAATTATGTGACAGTGGACTCTCTGTATCTTTTTCTAAGGATGCATGCATAGTCAATGACTGTAATGGAAAAACCCTCTTTTCTGCTAAAAGGCAAAACAATCTGTATAAGATTGACATGACTGAACTTTCATATCAAAGTGTAACATGCTTTATGTCTAAAGAGGATGAAAAATGGCTGTGGCATAAGAAATTAGGACATGTTAGTATGAAGCAAATTTCAAAATTGAAAAAGCATAACCTTGTGAGAGGATTGCCTGATATTTCTTTTAAGAAAGATATTCTGTGTGATGCATGTCAGAGAGGTAAACAAGTAAAATCAAGTTTCAAATCTAAGAAAGAAGTCACATCCTCTAGACCTTTGCAACTGTTACACATGGATCTGTTTGGACCAGTTAGTGTAGCTAGCCTAGGTGGAAAGAAATATGGTTTTGTCATTGTTGATGACTATTCTAGATTTACATGGGTACTCTTCTTAACCCACAAGGATGAATCTTATAAGGCATTTTCAGTATTCAGTAAAAGAGTACAAAATGAGCAAGGTTTCTGTATCTCTGCTATTAGAAGTGATCATGGAGGAGAATTTGAAAATGAGCAGTTCAAAATGTTCTGTGAGGAAAATGGTATTTCTCACAATTTCTCTGCACCTAGAACTCCTCAACAAAATGGAGTAGTTGAGAGAAAGAACAGATCTCTTCAAGAGATGGGAAGAACAACGCTAAATGAAAATAATCTTCCTAAGTACTTCTGGGCAGAAGCCATTAACACTGCTTGTTATGTACAAAACAGAATACTGATCAGGCCTATTCTAAATAAGACTCCTTATGAATTGTGGAAAGACAGAAAACCCAACATATCATATTTTCATGCATTTGGTTGTGAATGTTATATTCTCAACACAAAAGATCATCTTGGTAAATTTGATTCTAAAGTAGATAAAGGAATATTTATTGGTTATTCTGAAATGTCTAAAGCTTTTAGAATTTACAATTCTAGAACTTCTGTTGTAGAAGAATCAATTCATGTAAAGTTTAATGATGGTTTGAAGACTGATAGGGAACTATCAGATCTAGAAGATGATGTTGCAGGTATTGAACTCAATCCTACAGTAGAAGAATCTTCAGACAAGTCAAAAGTAGACGTATCTGAAATACAGACTGATGCTGATAAGTCTGAAACTCAGACTCTAAAGAAAGATTGGAAATTCAAGACCTATCATCCAGAAGATCTCATCATTGGAAGTCCATCTCAAGGAGTTAGAACCAGATCTGCCTTCAATGAAAACAACAACATGGCCTTCATATCAGATTTGGAACCTAAAAGGATTGAAGAAGCTCTGCAAGATGAAAGCTGGATTCTAGCCATGCAAGAAGAGCTAAATCAGTTCAAAAGGAATGATGTCTGGTCACTAGTTTCTAAACCCAAAGAGAAAACCATTATTGGAACCAGATGGGTGTTTAGAAACAAACTAGATGAAGATGGAAAAGTGGTAAGAAACAAGGCAAGACTAGTTGCCCAAGGTTACAATCAACAGGAAGGTATTGATTTCACTGAAACTTTTGCTCCTGTAGCTAGACTAGAAGCAATTAGGATTCTCATGTCATATGCTACACAACATGATATAACTCTTTATCAAATGGATGTTAAAAGTGCTTTTCTAAATGGAATAATTGAGGAGGAAGTTTATGTCAAGCAACCTCCAGGTTTTGAGGACTCTGAAAATCCTCACCATGTCTATAAGCTTAAGAAAGCTCTATATGGACTCAAACAAGCTCCTAGAGCTTGGTATGATAGATTAAGCACATATCTAATGGAAAATAACTTCATTAGAGGAAAAGTAGACACTACACTTTTCAAGAAATGTTCAAGAAAAGACTTTATAGTAGTACAGATCTATGTTGATGATATTATATTTGGTGCTACTAATGAAAAGCTCTGTAAAGAGTTCTCTGAGTTGATGCAGAATGAATTTGAAATGAGCATGATGGGAGAGTTGAAGTTCTTCCTTGGACTTCAAATAAAACAGTCAAATGATGGAATCTATATCCATCAACAGAAGTACACCAAGGAGCTTCTGAAAAAGTACAAAATGGAAAATTCAAAGCCTATGAGTACTCCTATGCATCCAACAGTTGTTCTAAACAAGGATGAGGAAGGTAAAAAGGTAGACCAAACTGTCTACCGAGGTATGATTGGATCTTTGCTATATTTAACTGCTAGCAGACCTGATATTCAATTCAGTGTCTGTCTCTGTGCTAGATTTCAATCTGACCCTAAGGAATCTCATTATAAGGCTGTCAAAAGAATTTTCAGATATTTAATTGGAACCACTAACCTTGGTCTATTATATAAGAAATCTGAAGATTTCAGGTTAGCTGGATTCTGTGATGCTGATTTTGCTGGAGACAGAATTGATAGGAAAAGCACCAGTGGAGGATGTCACTTCATTGGAACAAATATAATCTCTTGGTCAAGCAAAAGGCAAAGCACCATTGCTCTATCAACTGCAGAAGCTGAATATATATCTGCAGCTGGTTGTTGTTCACAACTACTCTGGGTAAAATATCAACTTGAAGATTACTCAATGTTTGAGCATAATATACCTGTTTGGTGTGATAATACTAGTGCCATTAATCTGTCTAAAAATCCAATACAGCATTCTAGAGCAAAGCATATAGAAATAAAGCATCATTTCATTAGAGACTATGTTCAAAAAGGTGTTTTTGAAATTAAGTTTGTAAACACTGATTATCAGTGGGCAGACATTTTTACCAAACCCTTAAGTGAAGACAGATTTGTTTTTATAAGAAGAAATCTTAACATGCATAATGTACCTGATTAAATGTTTTGCTGTGTTGTCAGAAAAATTACTTGTCTATATTTTCTATGATTACTTGACTCATCTAATTTAGCCAAGCGTCTAATGACGTGGCTAAAAGCACTCAGTGCTAATTTCTGACTGAGACACACGTACATTGCATTTTTCCCTCCTTTTCTAAAATATTTTATTTTATTTGAATTTGATTATCTGTCATTTATGGCAACACTCTCTTTCCTCTTTCCCAATGCAAAAAGCACTCAAACATTTTTAGCATAAACCCGTGTCTTTTCAAAAACTACCCACTCAAAAAGTTTCTTGCTTACAAACTCTCTCTCTAAGCTCTCTTCGTCTTCACCTTCACGAAACCTTCTCTGTCAAACCCTAATCTCTTCTCTCAAATCAATGGCACCCAAAAGCCTCCTTGAGACGCTATCTGAGAAGACTAAGGTATCTGTTACTGAGCTGAAAAAGGTGCTCCCTGGAAGAGTTCCAAACTTTGATGAACTCAGAACCAAAGGTTTAGACGTACTCCCTGAACTTAACCATGCTGGATGGTTACCCTTCTTTCAACTGCAAGAACTTGTCTTCCCTGCTCTTGTTAGGGATTTCTGGACTACAGCGAAGATCACCAAGGACTCCACCACCCACATGATTTCTGGGGATGTTGGTGAGGATCATATCTTCATCACTCACGAGTTACTCGCTGAAGTAACGAGATGCCCTAGGGAAGGAGCTGGGCACTACAAAGACTGGATGAAGGATCAAGGGGAAGTCAATGTAAATTTGGTACTCTATGGGACTGCAAACCCTGGCAACATGGACTCCAAGTATCTGACCCCCAAGGCAAGGTTTTTACATGTTCTGCTTATAAACTGTGTAATGCCTAGGACTGGGTCTAGAAACCATGTCAATTTATTGGAAAAGTTTGCCCTATTTCACCTTATCCAAAGAATAAAGATAGACATAACTGATCTAATCTTTATTCATATGGAGAAAGCTGTAAAGGGAAAAGATAAAGATTATCCCTTTGGAATGGTTATGACTAGGATCTTCAGGGCTTGTAAGTTGGACTTAAGAAGGGCTGTTTCTGCTGATCTCTGTACTGAGATTACCACAAAAACCCTGGCCCTAATGAAAATGAACCTGAATCCTACTCTGGATGGCAATGCTGAAGCCTCTGCTCAGATGGAAGCAACTGTTTCAATTCCTGGTGTTAAATCTGAAGTGGTTGAGGAACCAGCTGAAGAAATTACTGATCAGCTTCAGAGGAAGAAGAGGAAGATTACAAAAACCACTGCTGAAACTGTTGGGACAGAAGAGTCTACTCAGGTTGTTGAACCTGCTGCTGCTGAGGAAGCCACTGCCTCTGTACCTAAGATCACCAAGGTATTCAAGAGAAAGAGGACAGTACAAGCTGAGGGGGAGTCTCAATCAGAAGAGACTGTGATCCCTAAGAAGAAGAGGACAACTGTTACAAAGAGGAAACTTGTCTTGCCTCCCTCTTCATCTCCATCACCATCACCCTCACCTCAGAAGGATTCAACCCCTCCACCTCAGGAAACATCACCTTCTATCACCACAGTTCCAACTCCACAATCTTCACCTCAAAGAATGCCTACACCACCACACAGATCACCTACACCACCTCCATCACCAAAAATTCCAACACCACCTCCATCACCAAAAATTCCAACACCACCTCTATCACCAAGAATTCCCACTCCACATACTTCACCACAAATCCAAACTCCACCACATACATCACCTAACCACCACTCTCCTGAACCTAACCCTACCACATCAGAACCTCACATGTCTGATACTCACCCACCTACTCCACCCTCACCACAAATATCTCACCATTCTGATATTCCTCAAACTGAGGATATTAATGACTTTGAGTACTTTGACAACCCTATTTCACCACCCTCACCACAATCACCAATTCCTGACCATATCTCAAACCAATGCCAAGTGCCTCTGAGAATAGTCTTTCCAGACTTATCCTCTGAAACCAGACACAACCCTCTCCCCTTAGCCACTTTACCACCCTACAACTCATCCTCCAGAACCACACCCTTCTCTGTAACAGATGATCTCTGTCCCTCTTACCTTGATGGCAAGACTCTGGACATGATTGCTTCTCTGGAAGCTGAAAGGCAGGTTGTGAGGCTGGAAAGGTTGCAGAAGCCAGTAGGAAAATGGCTATTTAATCCTCACATCTTCATGAAGCCCTCCACTGCCATAAAAGTAATGCCTGACTCAATGGTGTTGAAAGGGAAGCAGAAGACAATATCCCTGGCAGTAGAGCAGAAGTTTTCCCTTATCCAGAGAACTGATCAGAAGCTGAAATTCAAAGAGAAGATGTTCTCTAAGGGTGGCTGCAGTTCTGGGTTGACAGAAGAAGAGAAGGCAGACATTCCAATTAGAGGTAGCCAAGCCTATGCCCTCTACCCCGTCTCACCCTCTATTTACTTTATCCCTCCCTTCTTCATGGTATTCCCTTTCTCTGTCATAAACTTTCCTGAAAATGCTCCTTTTACTCACATAAATCTCATTAGGAGATCTTATGAGTTCCTTCTTTCTATCATAAATTCCCCTCTACATCATGACAGAATTCATGCCTTTTTAAGGGAATTCCATCCTAATAATGATTTTGAAACCACTCTGTCAACAAATGTATTTCTAGATCCTCACCCTGAGGATGATATTGTTGTTGAAGAGTTACCTCCTACCCCTCCTCCTTGTCCATCAGCTTCTGGAACTTCTCTGGCCACTACAGATTCTACTGCTCCAGTTGTTGCATTTGATCCTGCTGTACATCAGAGACTGGATGAAATGGCTGCAAGTTTGCAGACTGTCATTCAAAGACAGGATGAAGCAATTGCTCAACAGACTACATTTCAAGCTCAGATGTTGGCTCAGCAGCAAGCAATGCAGCAGATGATGGAAGCTTTCTTCAAAAGCCAAGGAGGCCCTAGCTCTTAGTGCTTAGAAATTTTTTTGATTGAGTCATGCAATGTACTAAGTCAGTGATGTCTATCACTTGTAATCTTTCATGACTTTGATTAAATGCAATAAGCTTTTCTTTTGGCAATTTATCTTCTCTGTTTTTTTTTTTTTTCTGTTTGATTGATGCCAAAAGGGGGAGGAAATATAATTAAGTTTTCATGATTTTATATTTCTTATTGTATGTTATTCCTTCTAATATCATGATGACCTCATATTTGTCCTTACTTAGTGCATAAACTAAGGGGGAGCCTAACATACTATGATCTTTTATATCTGTTTCGAAATTTCTACTGTTTCTTTTTGATGTTCAATAAAATCAGAAAAGATATTTGTCATCATCAAAAAGGGGGAGAATGTTGAGACCTCATAAGTCTAAAACACATTCAAAGTGTAAATCCTCTATGTTTTGATGATTCCAAATAGTTCAAGTATGGTAATATTGAACCAAATGAAATTACTGATATATTTGATAAGTGTGCAGGAAAATAGACTTGAAGTCACTAATCTAAATTTCACCCGTCTACTTTTTAGTAGAAGCTCAGCAGTGACTCGTCTAAGTTTCACTCGTCTAAAAAGTTAGTCAAAGAAAGTCAACGCTCAAGAAAGACTAAGCTCAGTTGATGATGTGGCAAGAATCTAAGTTTGGCTCAGCTGACCACCCGTCTAAGTCTCTGAACAAGCTCTCACCCGTCTAAGTTTCTGAACAAGCTTTCACCCGTCTAAGTTTCTGAACAAGCCTTCACCCGTCTAAGTTTCTGAACAAGCTTTCACCCGTCTAAGTTTTTGGATGACTTTCACCCGTCTAAAATTCTCATGGCTGACACCAAGTCAGTATGTCAGAAATCAAGTCCAAGTCACCGTATTCAAAATTATAGGCCATCCTTATGGACCTCGAAGACCTCTGGATAATAGCTCGAAGGACAAAGAATAAAAGAACGTTGTTTCAAGGTTTTAAGGAATAAACACGCTATCTCTGCACCACTGCAGTAACCTTTTGCCTATTCCAGTACAAAGTGAAAGTACTTTATGGAAAAGTAAACTGATGTTGCACTGAAAGAGGAAAGCTCTCTGCAACAAGTACAAGAAGCCTGCTGCCATATACTCTGAAAGAACAGCTGCTCAGTTTAAAGTGTACTCTTGGACACTCTTGACAATGCCCAATGTTTTCAAGCATTTAATGAATACTCAGAACGACTCTTTGGCATTAAATGGTGTCTCAGAAAGCTCAAGTCAGATGAACACACTTTCTGAAGCTGTGTCAAACGGATCTCTTGATTGAAGCCTTTAAATAGATCAAACAATGAAGATGAAGATAAGAAGTTGAATATCAAAAGAACTCTGCACAGAAGCATTTACTCTCTTCATTAACTTCTTCATTCCTTCATTGAATACATACTCAATCATTAGATATAAATTCGCAGTCTTTCATACTTCATATTTATTTCACTCTCTGAGTGTGATCTGAAAGACTTGCAAGTTGTATTAACTATACAAACCTTCTATCTCTTACTGTTTTTGAGCCTGAAGAGGCTAGGTGAGAAAAGAATACTTGTTTGAGTGTTGAGCCTGAAGAGGCTAGGTGTGCAAAGAATACTTGTACTGTAATTTACTCAGTTATAGTGGAAACTTGGTGCTGCCAAGAAACTGGACGTAGCCCTGTGGATTTTGGGGTGAACCAGTATAAATCTCTTGAGTGATATTTCTTCTCCCTTATCTTTTAATTTGTTTGAGTATTGTTTCAGTCTTAGCTTTTTAACTTGGGGAGTTAATACTGTGGTTATCAAACTCTTTTTAACCTTTTTGATTTGTGTGTGCTATTCTGTTTTAATATTAGACATTTCACTCGTCTAATCCTCTCTTAATCATACCTTCTTGCTGTGCCTGCGAAAATCCTTTTTAAGTATCCGAAAAAGTTGGTAAACACAATTCAACCCCCCTTCTTGTGTTCACTTTGGTTATTTCATGGAGATGCTATCCCATTTCCACTCTGGGATACTCAAAGGTTGCAACTTACCCGAAGGCCTTTGATGCTCTATCTTAGCCTTCTGACATACTAGGCACGCATGCACAAACTCAGCTACATCCTTTTTCATCCTAGGCCACCAAAACATCCTCTTAAGGTCCTGATACATCTTAGTGGCACCTGGGTGCACACTCAATCCACTCCTATGACCTTCTTCTAAGATCAACTTCCTAAGCTCAGGAACATCAGGCACACAAACTCTATCCTTAAACCTCAAGATGCCGTCACTGCCATCCTTAAAACTTAGATCTCTACCCTGAGCGGGCAACTCTCGTTGGTCTAAGAGAAACTTGTCTAACTTCTGACCCTCTCTAATCTCATCCATCAAACTGTTGGTAACCTTCAAGGTACCAAGCCTAATACTCTTAGGGGTAAACTCACAAGCTAGACTAAGGTCTCTAAATTCCTCAATCAAATCCATCTCCCTAACCATCAAAGCGGAGACAAGCAGGGTTTTCCTACTCAAGGCATCGGCCACCACATTAGCCTTTCCTGGGTGATAGGTCAGCTCGAAGTCATAGTCCTTTAAAAACAACTCCATCCACCTACGCTGCCTCATGTTCAACTCCTTTTGATCAAAGAGATACTTCAAACTCTTACGATCGCTAAAGACCTCAAACCTCGCTCCATACAGGTAATGCCTCCAGATCTTTAAGGCAAATACCACAGCTCCTAACTCTAGGTCATGGGTAGGGTAGTTCTTCTCATGGGTTTTCAACTGCCTAGAAGCAGAAGCTACTACCTTACCATTCTGCATCAGCACACCACCTAACCCTTGTTTAGAAGCATCGCAGTAAACTACGAAGGGTTCACTAGGATTTGGCAAAACTAACACTGGTGCTGACGTCAACCTATTCTTAAGGGTTTGGAAACTCTCTTCACACCTAGAGTCCCACACAAACAACTGTCCCTTCTTGGTGAGACGGGTTAAGGGTAAAGCTATCTTAGAGAAACCTTCTATGAACCGCCTATAGTACCCGGCTAACCCCAAGAAACTCCTAATCTCGGTTACAGAGTTTGGGGCCTCCCACTGGAGCACCGTCTCTACCTTAGCTGGGTCCACTGCTATGCCACCCTTAGAGATGACATGTCCTAAGAAGCTCACTTCCTCCAACCAGAACTCACACTTAGACAACTTAGCATACAACTGCTTTTCCTTAAGGGTCTGCAAGACAACCCTCAGGTGTTCCTCATGTTCCTCCTTAATCATGGAGTACACTAAGATGTCATCTATGAACACTACCACAAACTTATCCAAGTAAGGGTGAAAGGTCTTGTTCATGTAGTCCATGAAGACCGCAGGAGCATTGGTCACACCGAAGGGCATAACCAAGTACTCATAGTGACCATATCGCGTCCTAAACGCTGTCTTCGGGATGTCCTCAGACTTAACCCAAATCTGATGGTACCCTGATCTCAAATCTATCTTTGAAAAGACGCAAGAGCCCATCAACTGGTCCATAAGATCATCAATCCTAGGGAGGGGATACCGATTCTTTATGGTCACCTTGTTGAGCTGCCGAAAGTCGACACACAACCTCATACTACCATCCTTCTTCTTCACCAACAACACAGGTGCTCCCCACGGAGACACACTCGGCCTAATGAACTGCTTCTTCATCAGGTCCTCCAACTGTTCCTTCAACTTAGCTAGCTCTAGAGGAGACATTCTATAGGGTGCTATGGAGATTGGCCCGGTGCCAGGCACTAAGTCTATGGTAAACTCAACATCTCTCTCTGGGGGTAAGTTATAAACATCCCCCGGAAACACTTCAGGAAATTCTCGCACAACAGGCAAGCTGGCGACATCAGGAGGGCTGCTCTCTACTTCTAGGGAAGCTAACATCATGTATACTTGGGCTTTGTCTTTCATCGAAGCTTGAACTTGGCTGGCAGAGAGAAGGTCCGGATTCTTAGACTCCTTTGGAGTTCCAAAAATCAGGGTTTTATCGAAACAGTTCAGGAGGACATGGTTGGAAGATAACCAGTCCATACCCAGAATAATATCTAGGTCTTTCAAAGGCAAGCATACAAGATCAGCAATGAATGTCCTATCATTTATAACTATATGACAGTTCTTGCATGCATAAGAAGTAGAAACAGGTTTATTTGTAGGTGTAGAAACCAACAAATCATACTCAAGGAAAGCAACAGGCAATTCAAGACTCTTGACCCTATCATGCGATATAAATGAGTGAGTAGCACCCGAATCATACAACACAGTTAATCGAGTTCCATCTATAAAACATGTACCTTGAATCAAGTCATCAGACTCGGAGGCTTCAGCTCCACTAAGAGTAAAGACCCTTCCAGTGGTCTTCAGTCGGTTGGCCTGGGACTTCTGATTCTTGCTGGCGCTGGGAGGCTCGGCCTTGGCTCCTTCACACTCTCGGCTGATGTGTCCTGGCTTGCCACATCTGAAGCAGATAACTTGCGTCTCCTTGCACTGAGATGAGTAGTGATCTGTAGCACCACACTTGCCACACCTCATGGGCCTAGAGACGTTAGAGAACCCGCCTCTAAACCCATCCTGCTGAAGGCTTCTTACCACTCTGCTTGAAATCTCTGCCGGTCGGAGCATACCTCTGCTTACCCTTGTCCCTCTGATCAGTCCTCTTGCCACTCTGGCTATCTGACCCTTTGGAACTAGCAACCCTGAATTGGCTGGCATCTTCATAGATCCTGCACTTGTTGACCAGAATAGGGAAGACTCTGATCTCCTGGTAGCTGATGGCCTGCTTGATCTCAGGTCGGAGTCCAGCCTCAAACTTCACACACTTCGAACGGTCATCCGTCTCATGCTGGTAGGGAGTGTAGTACCTGGCCAGCTCCTCCAACTTTGCCGCATAGTCACCAACTGATAGCGACCCTTGCCTCAAAGACAAGAATTCCATCTCCTTCTTGTCTCTGATATCCGCTGGAAAGTACTTCTCCAGGAACCTCTGTCTGAACACAGCCCATGTAACCGCTGTGCCCTCAGCCTGCATCCTCTGCCTGTAGTTATCCCACCAATGCTCAGCCTCCTCGGTCAGCATGAAGGTAGCAAAGATGAGCTTCTGCTGATCGTTGCAATCCATGGCTCGGAAGATCTTCTCTGTCTCCCTTAGCCACAACAAAGCTCCTTCCGAATCGTATGGGCCCTTGAACGACGGAGGGTTGTTCCTCTGGAACTTATCCAGTCCCTGAAACTCAGCTGGCCCACCGTTGTTAGGGTTAACCTGCCCGATAGCATTGTTCAGAAGTGCCAATGCGTCCGCGATCGCCTGATCGTTGCGTCCTCTACCGGCCATTAGTTCCTGTACAAGTCCAACACAACTCTCAATACAGAAACTTAAGCGAGTAAAAGCTATAGGCAACTAACTTAAAACATCATTATCTATACAAGTATAGACAATTCACACAAGAGTCACACAACAGACTCACAACAGACACATACCACGTCCGAACAAGGTCGAACTGCTCTGACACCACTAAATGTGACACCCTTCTACCCAGCATGTTATAAGGCATTTAAAAAATAAAACAATTAATAAGAAAAACATGCATTTAACTGAATTAAATAAAACAGTGTCCATGGGTAGAAAAGTCCCACATGAACTCGTTTACAACGCGGAAAAATAACAAATAAAGTTTAATCAAATAAAAACATAATCAAATAAATAACCCAACCCCGATGTCACAATTCAGAGCTGGTATAACCGTTCCGGAAATAAATCCTCGGAATACAACTGAAAACAAGCTATCTAAACTTAAACAACCCTACTATGAGTGGCGGCTCCTTAGAGTCACTCCTCTCCGGGCTGCTCGTCATCCTCTGCAAATGCCAATCAGGCCAAACACAAACAATACAGGGAGTAAGATTCATGTAATCATATAAACAGCAGGGAATAGTATGCAAGGTAAACATACACATAAGCATACATCAACATCCGACAGTATCATAACAACCAAGTATGCTATGCTATGTAATGCATCAACTACTCCGCTACTCCAACTATGCATGTGTATCCAAACTAACTCAGGATGAACGACTTTGGAGTTACATATCCGTATTGGCCATAGAAGCACCAACACCGGCAGTTCACCAAACCTTGGGTGAACCCCATGGATAGCCAACGCATCAAACCGTGGATGCCTCATCACGGGGGGCCTCGGTCACCAAACCTTGGGTGACCTACCGTGGATGGCCAGATCACCGTACTCTCGGGCGATCTCCCCTTTGTCGAACCTCCCCCATCAACTACTCCAATGATTTATGCAAATGGCACAACAACAAACAATCTCAACCACCTCCTTGCTTGGGCCATGAAGCTCCCAAGACTTTCAACATCAAACTCAACGTAACCTTAGACCCAAACCGTGGGGTCAAGGCTCCCTTGGCCAGTAAGCACCAAGGTTCAACTCAACATGCTTGGGTTTATAAGCACCCAAGACTTCAACTTATCAACGTGCGGTAACCCAACGGATACCGACTTAACATTTGATTATCTAATTATCTTACATAATTAATAACCAGGTTGTCTAATCTTTATCTTTGATTATTTATCTCAACTTATCATCATAGGGGAATGGGGTTAAAAACCCCTTAAGTCCTTTAATTGAATTACTGTCCAAGGGGTCAGCACGGTCGTGCTTAGACCCTAGCACGGTCGTGCTTGGACACGTGAGGGCGTGCTGCCCTTTTAAGTGAAGCACGGTCGTGCTTCACACTCAGCACAGTCGTGCTCAGCAGCACGATCGTGCTGTTTAACCTGTTTGGCCGTGCTGAGCAGCGCGGCCATTTTCCAGAATTTAAGTGGGAGCACGGTCGTGCTCCCTGTTCAGCACGGTCGTGCTCAATGCACGACTGCACTGTTCTGGGCAGGGACAGAAGCTAAGTTCTAGTCAACTATGGTAGGGATTAATCTCCATAACTTACACATTTTACACCTAAATAATCAGTTAATATAATTTCATTAACCTCAACCCATCATAATAGCAATATCATCAATCAACCAACATCATATTACAACAATAATCAACATGTCATTCTATCATTAAACAACCAATATGAACATATAATAAATATTATGAACATGTAACCAGAACGATCATTTATCAGCCAAATCATCATAACTCATAGACATACAACACCGGGGTCATGGGTAACCTCGTTACCTTACACTAACCCATTGCCTAATGGAAACAATCCACTTCTCCCCATAACTGGATTGAAGGTTGCTCTACTGACGGTCCCCAATGA
Source organism: Echinosophora koreensis (assembly GCA_035048595.1). Lineage (NCBI taxonomy): Eukaryota > Viridiplantae > Streptophyta > Magnoliopsida > Fabales > Fabaceae > Echinosophora > Echinosophora koreensis. The sequence continues at coordinate 517,847 of JAPCYP010000102.1, forward strand.
CGAACTGGTCCCGAATCCTCAAGTGGCTCACTCCGGTACTAAGCCTTGATTGATCAGAAATACAAACAGTCAATATCTCTCATTAAAATGAAAGGAAACTGACAAAGGAAGAGGGACCATTACCTTAACACCAACCCAAACGCACTAAGCTTCCCAACTAGCTTCCACAAGTCCACTATGGCAATGAACGAAGAGGAAACAGGGAAAAAGGTCTCTCTGGCCGAACTAATGACGGCTGCCAAAACAGAAATAGGGTTTTTACGTCACCCTCGGGTTCTGCTCACGATTATAAACCTCGGACTTGAGCACGGTCGTGCTTAATATTGAGCACGGTCGTGCTTAACATTGAGCACGGTCGTGCTCCACTTAACGTCAGTGAGACGCGGTCCACGCATTGAGCACGGGCGTGCTTACTATTGAGCACGGTCGTGCTCAACTTAAAATCAGAGACACGCTTCTGACTTTAAGCACGGGCTTGCTGGCTGATGAGCACGAGCGTGCTCATGTACCAGAAAGGGACTTTTAGGCTAAAATCCCACTTAGCCCTTAACCAACATTTTTAAATAAATAAAATTAACTTAATAAAACATTTTAAGAAAAACAGGGTGTTACATTTGATGGATTCTGTTTTAATTCTCCTGCACTATCTCTCTATTATGAACCTGTTTTGTTTAATATGCTATGCTGTGTTTGAATACCTTCTCTACTGTTTTTGAATGGTTATTTCTTTACCTTTTGATAATGCCAAAAGGGGGAGGAAAATGTATGGTATGGATATAGAGAAAGGAAACAAATTAATGCATATGTTGAGGGGGAGCTTATATGATTCAGGGGGAGTTATCATTTATGATATGTTCTGATACCATGTGCTATTAAATGTTTTGATACCATGATTTATGAATTGACAAAAACACTTATCTTCTGCTACATTTACACTCTGATTTAAGAATTTGTTAAAAAGGTTTGTCATAATCAAAAAGGGGGAGTTTGTAAGACTCAATGACATAGAGATTTTGATATATGACAAATATACATTTTAATGTGTGTGCAAGTGTTTTAGTATCAAATTGCAAAGACAGGTATCAAGCTGAATATATCAAGCTCTGTAAGCAATTAAAGGAGAATATCCAAAGAAGAACTTGAAGAGCTCAAGGAGCAACAAGCAAGGACAAAGATCAAGGAGTCATCAAGACAAGAGCTTAAAGAAGAATTATATTTAAGTCTTAGATGATTTGTAAGAGAAGAAATCTCTTATTCACAAATAGCTCATTTGAAATGATGCATGAAGAAAATCATTTTACATAACCTGCATTAAAAGGAATAAGTCTTAATAAAACTGATTTTTGAAATTAAGAAAATTCTTTGTCAGTACAGCCATGTACTCAATGGATTTATATCATTTCCTGTAACTGACAAATGAATATAAATTTCTTAATATTCAGCTATAGCAGTAATTTTTGGTTGCCACTATCTTGTCAAACACCTCATGATCTTGTTGATCTGTTGTTCATCTGAAATTGTCTTTCCAAGTCCATTCAATTGATTAACAATATGAGTGAATCTCCTCTGCATTTCATTGATGTCTTCACCATGCTTCATGTGAAACAATTCATACTCGTGCATGAGTGAGTTCATTCTTGCTCTCTTCACATCAGTTGTCCCTTCATGAGTTATTTGCAGCGGATCCCACATTTGCTTGGTTGTCTTACAGTTTGAGACCAAGAAAAATTCATCATAGCTCAAAGCAACAGTTATAATATTCTTAGCTTTAGCATTATAACCTACTCTTTTCTTGTCCTCTTCATCCCATGTATTTCTAGGTTTTTCAGTCCCGGTGCCATTTGCATCAAGAATATGAGGGATGTATGGACCATTCTCAACAGCATCCAATACATCAATGCCACTGGCCTCAAGGAATATTAACATCCTTTCTTTCCAGTACATATAGGCAGTGCCATTGAAAGTAGGGGGTCTTGCTATAGAAGCCCCTTCTCCCAAGATGCCATCCTCTTAAGCTGTTAAGCTTTACACAAAAGTGAAAAAGCTCTGATGCCACTTGTTGGTTATGGCTTCTAATACTCAAGAAGGCGGGGGGGGGGGGGGGGGGGGGGGGGGGGGGTTGAATTGAGTATATGAGTTTTTTTTAAAAACTTTTTCCCTTAACCAAACTTTTATTTAAAACTTTGAAAAGAATTTTGCCAACCAACAAAACAAAATTGTTTTTGTTCAATTGTATAAGAATAGAACTTAATCTTTATTCAAGAAAGATAATAGAAAAGATAGAGTTATAGACTTTAGAATTCAGAATTCAAATCAATCACAAATTACCCTTAACAAATCTATATCACAAGTAATTAACAAATAAAGCATTCAAAGTGTTAAGAGTAAGAGAGAAAATGCAAACCGAGTTTTATCCTGGTTCAACTACCTACTCTGGTAACCTATATCCAGTCCCCATAATCTCTTGTGAGTTTTGTCCACTAAAATCAAAATCAATTACAGAATTCTTTTACTGCTTCACAAAATAGGTTCCTTCTACCCAGTGACAGCTTTTCAGTAAAAGCAATCTTGTAATTCCCAAGAGTTCCTTCTACTCTTGTCAAAACCTCTAAGAGTCCCTTCTACTCTCAGATCAAAAACAGAGAGAACACCTTCTCTCTAATCTTCCTTTTTGCAGTAAGAAAGGTTCTTGAATCAGATTCTAAAAAATCAGAGATTACAAATTGAAGCACAAACAGCAATATCTCAAGTATTCTGAATGAAAAGCTCTCTCAATGAATTTCGTGTTTCATCTCAGTAATGTGTGAATTGTTATTTTTAGAAAGTGTTTTCCCTAGTTTTATATAGTCTTATAACAAAATGGATCCGTTGGGAACACTTAAAAGATCAGATTAATTCAAATCAAACTTTTAAACAGAAACTGATCCTATCAGTCAATCGATGCATCAATCGTGTATTAAACAAGATTTGTAAATTTAACACATAGTACATCGATTACACATTCGATTATCTTCTTGATAAATCTTGAATTTGATTAACACACAAGTGTATACATCGATGTTGTTCTTGAAAAGTTAAAGCATCAACAGCCCAGAAGTCTTTACATCAGATGATCAATAGATTGAATAGTCATTTCCAGAAGTGCTTGCCTCAGTTTGGGCTTATGCACAGATGTATCAATCAATTGACTCTTTGTAAATTTTTGATTTCACTTCTGTTCTGTGTATGCATAGATGTAACAATCGATGCACTGAGTATACAGAAAACTTGTGGTTTCTGTTTTACTTTATACACAGATGTATCAATCGATTGTATGCTTATTTCAAAAAGCGCTTGCTTCTGTTTCTTGCTATACATCGATGTACAAATCGATGCACAGAAGCCTAAGTTGCATACTAATCGAGTTATATCAGAATCAATTGATGTATACTGGTTTTCTTTGAAAAGTTAGTTAATTAACTGAAAGATACATAGATGTACAGATCTTCCAATTAACCTTTATTCATTTAAATTCATTTTAATTTTGAAAACCTTTTTATCTTGATTTTATGAGAGCTATTTCAAAAGGAAAAACTTGAAATATTCCTTTACGTTGATAATATAATATTTGCTTGAGATCCTTTGAGATTCTTCTTTGTTGTTCTTCATCTTCAAGCATTTTTTCATGATCCTTCCATTGTTCCTTTTTGATCCTTTGCATCCTTTTCCTTGCTCTGTTTATATCTTATACAAACATTGAAACTTGGCAAGATATTAGTAAGTCAAAGTGTAATTCAGGTTAGTTTAGTCATTAATCAAAATGTACTAGGTTCATTTTCCAACACCTGTTAGGGATCCTACTGACGGGATACCCTAGACAGTGTTTTAAATACTTTGATGCATAAACCTATGGTATGTATGTTATATATATGGTGTTGCTTTGAATTTTTCTTCCACTGTGTGTTTATAAGTTAAGTTTTAATTTTTACGTGTTTTGGAATACACGTTTAACGTTGAGAGCACGATTCAATAATTAATTAATAAGATTTTAATTTAATGGCACAAAGGGGCACAACGGGGTTCTCAACAACCACAACCACCACCTCCACTTGGGCCCATAGGCTACCCAAGTTTTATCATCGTCAACACCTCAACCACTAGGCTATCAAGGATTATCGTTTAACGTTCATCGTTAACTATTTTAAGCATTAACAACACTCTGGCCCTTAAGCACTAGAGCTCAACACCTTGATCATCAAGCAATAAGGCCCCCTTGGAGCGAACACTAGGCTACCAAGGTACAACATCTTATCACTTGGAGCGAACACTAGGCTACCAAGGTTCAACATCTTAACGCTTTGAGCGGACACTAGGCTACCAAGGTATAACATCTTATCACTTGTCTTTGGTCTTCATGTTCTGCTGGTATCTTATTAAGTCTTTTAAGTGTTTGGGGTGAAAACCCCTATTTCAACATTCTGGTTTTTATTCTGGTCAGGTGAGCACGGGCGTGCTCATCCTCAGCACGGATATGTTGGACCTGCAGGCAAGCACGGCCGTGCTGCCTGCTGAGCACAGGCGCCCTGCTCTAGGTTTCAAACTGGAGCACGGGCGTGCTCCTTATCAAGCATGGCCGTGCTCAATGAAGCGTGGCCGTACTGATCTGGGCAGAAAGGGTCAGGAACCCTTTCCCAAACCCTTGAGACAGTTCATAGAATCAACCTATTGGCTTTTACTAATCCATTGATCATCAACTTCATTAATCTTAATTGTTCTTCACTAATATTCATGTCTTATCATCATGGGGAATTAATCCTTTAATCATAGCTTCGTTATTAACGTTCCTGGATCACTCACTAATCAATCCTAGGGTCTTTAATTAAGCCCTATGAACATAACCTTACCTCTCACACTATATTCATGTCTTATGAACAACTGGGAGAAACATCCCTTAATTCTCATTATTATCGTTGATGTATTTTAACGTCTTAACATCATTGTTGGCATTAGCATCCTCAACAATCAACACTCATAAAGAGCACAACACAACAACAGTCAATATCATCATACTCATCATAATCATGGTCATCATAACATCAACATATTTATAACAAACAACATCAATCAATAATAATAGTCATGCCAATTATCAACATCATAACAATTAAGCATCATATAACAAATAGGCATAAGGCATATAGACATGTTATTAAAGGAAAGGGTCATGGGTAACCCTTCGTCTTACGCTACCCCTAAGCCTACATACTCATACTATTCCTTCTCCCCATACCTGGTACGAAGATTCTCAAACGATAACATTGGCAAACTAGACACATTCCCTCGAGCGGCTCGACGAGTTCCCCAAGCCTTGGCCAAACAAGAAGAAGACAATCAATTAGTCTCTAGATCTAATAATAGAAAAGAGACTAAGAGAGAGGGAAGACAACATTACCTCAAACTATACTAGTGCACTACTCCTCTCCCAAAACTAGAGCATGGACACCAAGAACTTCAAGGGGTTCAAGGGAAAGAAAGAGGAAAGAGGTTTCTGCCACACTAGGATTGCCCAATGTGCCAAAATAGGGTTTCATATGCAAACCCTCGCGCTACTGCCTTCTATTTAAAGGCCCAGACCTGAGCACCGTCGTGCTCCTTGCTGAGCACGGGCATGCTCACTTAGCGTCAGCGAGACGCGGTCCTGCGCTGAGCACGGTCGTGTTCCCTAATGAGCACTGCCGTGTTTGTGACTTAGACAGTCACAAGATGCGCCTAACAAGCATGGGCGTACTGGACATGAGCATGGCCATGCTCATATACCAGAAAGGGATTTTAAGCCTAGAAATCCCACTTAGCCCTCCAACAACAACACTAAGTTAAGCCCTAAGGCTTAACCAAACAAACAAGGCACTCACAGAAGCACTTAACGAAAAACAGGGTGTTACAGATCGGATTACAGGAGGTCAGAGGATGGGTGTTTACCTCTTAAGTCAAAAAGAGCTGCTTACTGAAGATAGAGACCTTAGTTTGAGGAAAGAAGTGATGGAGTCTTGAGGTTTCAAAATAGAGTTTGCATAACAGATGTTCCGAAACTTAGGAAGTTAATCCTTGAAGAAGGACATAGGAGTGGACTGACTGTGCACCCAGGTGCCACTTGAAAAGAACATATATAAAACATGAGAAGAGGGGTTGAATTGTGTTTTACTTAACTTTTTGAAAAGATCGAAACTTCATATAAGAGACACAAAGATGAGTCTGATGAAATAGAAAACTTATCACTTTTCAACCCAGTTAGCACAGTTAATCCAAAGCAAACTGACAATATTAAGTTAGAGAAAGGAGACACAGAGATTTATACAGGTTCACCCCAAACCTTGGGCTACGTCCAGTCCTTGGTTTCACCAAGTATTACACTATAACTGATCAGGTTACAGAAGGTATCATTTTCACACCTAGCCTCTGTAGGCTCAAACAAGTATTGTTTGCACACCTAGCCTATCCAGGCTCAAACAAGTATTCTTTCAGAAAGCCTCTTCAGGCTCTACAAATGGTAAGAGATTCATGAAGTAGCATCTTCACAAATTACAACTTTGCCGGTCTACCAAATAACACTTTGGTGAGCGAATAGGTTTTTAAGGTAGGTAAGATCGCAATAAAGACTTCTCAATAAATAGAAATGATTTGAGAAAATAAGTATTCCAGGAAGAACTTAAAGAGAGCTTTGAATGCAAAGAGAGTATTGAATGCTTGAGTAAATGGATTCTGGTGTGTATCTTCAATAGCCTTCAAAGTCTTCTATTTATATTCAAGAGAGATAAATCCGTTAAGGAGAGTTCTTTAGCTGAGTATTCTTTTGTTCTTCATTCATAAATGCCAAAGAGTCGTTCTGGTCTTTCATTTAATGTTTACGATTGTTGGTGAGCTTCAAGACAAGTTGAAGGTATAGGTTGCCATAGCTTTATCAGAGTGCAGTTTGATTCAGAGTAGTGCTTGTTGCTTTTCAGACTTGGGCAACGCGACTTTCCTTATTTGTACTAAGCGGGTCTGCGACCAAGTAAAGTTCACTTTGCCTTTTGCAACAAAAAGAATCTTCAAGCGTGGAATGGTGCTTTGAGCTTTCTGAGTTCGAACTTCTTTATTCGAAATTATCAGGGAATATTCTGCGCATTTCTATATAGTTGAAGTGAGGGACTTTTAGTCACCTACACAGAATTAGTAGAAACAGAGTCATTGTTCAGACGCATCATAACACAGATGCGTCATTAAGACTTTGTTTCTTTGTCATGAGACTCTTGCTTCATGATCTGCACACTTAATACACACGTTAGTAGATTTCACAAGGTTCACTCAAAATCATTCTTTGTTTGGATTCATCAAAATCAGAGATGTCAAAAGATGTAGTCTTAACAATCTCCCCCCTTTTGATGATGACAAACATTGTCTTATGATTTTAATGAACTTGAGATAAAAGCAGATTTTAGTCATAGAATATTATATAAAGATATTCAAGCTCATAAAGATATTCAATGTCCCCCTGAACTAATGCTAACATAATATATTGAGACGCATGGTTAAGATCGTAGCGTCTTATCAATAAAGTTCAGTTAGAGATTTTATTCAGATAAGAATGATATTCATAATATTCATACTTCTCCCCCTTTGTCATCAGCAAAAAGATAAGACAACAGATAAACGATATCTGAGAAAAAGAAAGTTTATTGATTTATCCATCATTGACTAATACATTGCTGACAAAGGAAATACAAACTAAAGGTTTTGTTTTTCAACAATTTTGGTGAGAAGTGCCATAATGGTCTGCATCATCTCACGAAGAATGCTGATTTCTGTACGAGCTACGGGATCCATTCCAATAATGGTGGATGCCATTTCAGCAGGGTCATCATCTGGAGATGAAGAAGAGGAGGGGCCAGGGTCATAAGGATTAGCAGTGGGTGGTTCATAGGGAACAATTTCCAGACAGTGCCAGGGTAGAGAATAACCAGAGGAGAAAATGAAAGTAAGATCAAAGAGAATGGGGTAAAGAGAGAGAGTTAAAGGAAAAACTGAGTGCAACGAACCAAAAGGTTGCAAATAGGGAATTCTAAAAGAAGGGATTTCTCAATTGGATAAAGAAATGAAAAGAGGTGAAAGATAATTGAAAAACCATGTTAAGTTTGCATCAGAAATTGGCAAATCAAAAGAGTGAACTGAAAAAGGGTTTTCATAAAGATAAAGGTAAAATGAAAAGAAAATGCGTAAAGATAAGGGTTGGTTGGAAGGGGTAGAGTTGCCTTGATTCTGTTCTATCTTCATCTGGATATCCAATCCAGGGAATCTGATAAGAATTGAGTTTGGCGCTATCTATAGGCGTCTTAAGCTTGTCAAATAGAGATAGGCCACAGCGATGAGCTGGGTCTTGAAAGACATGAGGCTCAGGATGACTCATGAACGAAGTAGACCATATAGGGAACTTCGGCTTCTTATGCTTCCTTTCTAGCTAAACAAACGGCTTCTTGGATTTTGGATTTAACTTTGGCTTTGGATAGACAGATCCTTTGTCAGGACATATCTTCAACACTGTATTATCCTTCATGCAAGCAGTACAATAGGCGGGTACTATAGGCTGTTCATAGAAGGTTTCTCTAAGATAGCTTTACCCTTAACCCATCTCACCAAGAAGGGACAGTTGTTTGTGTAGGACTCTAAGTGTGACGAGAGTTTCCAAACCCTTAAGGATAGGTTGACATCAGCACCAGTGTTAGCTTTGCCAGATCCTAGTGAACCCTTCGTAGTTTACTGCGATGCTTCTAAGCAAGGATTAGGTGGTGTGTTGATGCAGAATGGTAAGGTAGTTGCTTACGCTTCCAGACAGTTGAAAACCCATAAGAAGAACTACCCTACCCATGACCTAGAGTTAGGAGCTGTGGTATTTGTCTTAAAGATTTGAAGGCATTACCTTTATGGCTCAAGGTTTGAGGTTTTTAGTGATCATAAGAGTTTAAGGTATCTCTTCGATCAAAAGGAGTTGAACATGAGGCAACGTAGGTGGATGGAGTTCTTAAAGGATTATGACTTCGAGCTGACCTATCACCCAGGAAAGGCCAATGTCGTGGCCGATGCTTTGAGTAGGAAAACCCTACACGTCTCCACTTTGATGGTTAGGGAGATGGATCTGATTGAGGAGTTTAGAGATCTTAGTCTAGCTTGTGAGTTTACCCCTAAGAGTATTAGGCTTGGAACCTTGAAGGTTACTAATAGCTTGATGGACCAGATTAGAGAGGGTCAGAATTTAGACAAGTTTCTCTTAGACCAGCGAGTTGCTTGCTCAGGGTAGAGACCTTAGTTTCAAGGATGGAAGTAACGGTGTCTTGAGGTTTAAAGATAGAGTCTGCATACCAGATGTCCCGGAGCTTAGAAAGTTGATCCCTGAAGAAGGACATAGGAGTGGACTGAGTGTGCACCCAGGTGCCACTAAGATGTATCAGGACCTTAAGAGAATGTTTTGGTGGCCTAGGATGAAAAAGGATGTGGCTGAATTTGTGTATGCGTGCCTAGTTTGTCAGAAGGCCAAGATAGAAAGGCCTTCAGGTAAGTTGCAACCTCTAAGTGTCCCAGAATGGAAATGGGATAGTATCTCCACGGATTTTGTGTCTGGACTCCCTAGGACTCCAGCTGGTTTTAAGGCTATATGGGTTGTTGTGGATAGACTGACTAAGTCTACCCATTTCATTCCGATGAATATGGAGTATCCATTGGAGAAGTTGGCTAAGCTGTACATCAAAGAGATAGTTAGGCTTCGTGGTGTAAACTCTAGCATAGTATCAGATAGAGACCCGAGGTTTACCTCTAGGTTTCGGAATAGTTTGCAAGAGGTTTTAGGGACAAAGCTTAGGCTTAGTTCAGCTTACCACCCACAGACTGATGGGCAGTCTGAGAGGACCATCCAGTCCTTAGAGGACTTGTTGAGGGCTTGTGTGCTAGAACAGTCTGGTAGTTGGGACAAGTTTTTGCCTCTAATAGAGTTCACCTACAACAACAGTTTACATTCCAGCATTGGGATGGCACCTTATGAGGCTCTGTATAGGAGGAGATGTAGAACACCTTTGTGTTGGAGTGAACCTAGTGATAGTGTGGTGCTAGGGCCAGAAATAGTGCAAGAAACAACAGAGAAAGTGAGATTGATTCAGGAAAAGATGAGAGTTGCACAGAGTAAGCAAAAGAGCTATCATAATAAAAGGAGGAAGGCGCTCGAATTCCAGGAAGGTGATCATGTGTTCTTGAGAGTTACTCCAACAACTGGGGTTGGTAGAGTGATGAAGGCGAGGAAACTTACTCCGAGGTTCATTGGTCCTTACCAAATCCTTAAAAGAGTCGGCGAAATCGCCTACCAAATAGCTTTGCCACCATTTTTGTCAAACCTCCACAATGTTTTCCATGTGTCTCAACTCAGAAAACATCCATGACCCTAGTCACGTGATAGTTCCCGATGCAATACAGTTGAAAGCGAACTTGACATTTGAGGTGCTACCCCTTTGAGTCGAGGATAGGAGGGTGAAGCAGCTAAGAGGTAAAGAGATTCCCTTGGTCAAAGTAGTTTGGAGTGGGGCAACTAAGTAAAGTGCTACCTGGGAGCTGGCATACCCGCATCTTTTCGCTTGAGGTATGTAGAAATTTCGAGGACAAAATTTTTATAAGGGGTGGAATTGTAACACCCTACTTTTTCGTAAGTGCTTTTCTTTTCTTGTTGGCTGTTAAAGTTGGTTTTGTTAAGTTAAGCTATTTTGGTTAAGGGCTAAGTGGGATTTTGGCTTAAAAGTCCCTTTTTGGTACATGAGCACGCCGGTGCTTAAAGTCAAAAGCGTGTTTCTGATTTTAAGTTGAGCACGCCTGTGCTCAACAGTGAGCACGCCTGTGCTCAACAGTGAGCACGCCTGTGCTCAATATGTTGATCGCGTCTCGGTGACGCTAAGTTGAGCATGACCGTGCTCAAGGGTGAGCACGACCTTGCTCAAGGGTGAGCACGACCGTGCTCAGGTCCAGGCTATATATTCTTGGTACAGAATTCGAGGGTTACGTTTTAACCCTAATTTCTGACATCAGTCGTCACCTACTGCGGCCAGAAAAGTGTCTCTCTCTGTTTCAACCAAACTCAATCAGTTCTTGGAGTTTTGGAGACCATAGGGAGACCCTTCATTGTTAGTACCGATCTGTTTAGGTAATGGTTTCGTTTCCTTTTGTTTCCTTTTCATGTTTACCAATTGGGAACTGATTAGTTTATGTTTCTGATCAACCAAGGCTTAGTACCGGAGTAATCCTCTCGAGGATTAGGGACCAGTTTGCTGTTTAGGACTGTTGTTGGAGCTACCTTCAATCCCGGTATGGGGAGAAGGGTAGTGTAACCATAAGGTAAAGGGGTTCCCCATGACCCCCGATGTTGTTTTATGTTGTATGATTAATATGCTAAATGCCGTTTCTGTAAATGACATGCTCCATTTGGTTGATTATGTCTTTATATGCATGTTATGGACATGTTGGTTATTAGTATGAGTATGATGATGTGTTTTGCCATTGATTGATGTTATGATTTGATTCTACTGTTGCCGTTGTGACTGTTGCGATGATGGCTTGGTTGATAAAAATATTTAATTGGTTAATTAGACTTTAATAAGACTTGATGATTAATGGTTTTAATCCCTGAAATATTTGGTCAAGAACCCGTGTTGAACTCTGCCCAGAATAGCACTGTCGCGCAATGAGCACGACCGTGCTGAACAGGGAGCACGCCCGTGCTCCTAGTTTGAATTCTGGGAAATGGCCGCGTATTAAGCATGGACGTACAACAGCTGAGCACGACCGTGCCGATTAAGGAGCACGACCGTGCTCCACTTAAGCGGTAGCACGCTCGTCATGAGTTAAGCACGCCCATGCTGGGGTTTAAGCAGGACCGTGCCCACCCCTCCTGGACAGAAACAGAATTAAAGGACTTAAAGGGGTTTCAAACCCCATTGCCCCAATAATGATAGATGATACACTAATCAATGTTATGGATTAGATAACTCGGTCTATAATTAATAAAGATGATTGAAAGATGAGATGGTGAGATGATGAGATGGTTAAGTCGGTATCCGTTGGATTACCGCACGTTGATAACTTTGGTGCTTATTGGCCAAAGTGACCTTGATGCTTATTAGTCGGGGTGTTGATGAGTTGAACCTTGGTGCTTATTGGCTAAGGGAGCCTTGACCCCACAGTTTGGGTCTAAGGTTACGTTAACATTACTGTTGAAAGTCTTGGGAGCTTCATGGCCCGAGCAAGGAGGTGGTTGAGATTGTTTGTTGTTGTGCCATTTGTATAGAGCATTAGAGTTGTTGGTTGAGGGGGAGGTTCGACATAGGGGAGATTGTCCGAGAGTACGGTGATCTGGCCATCCACGTTAGGTCACCCGATGGTTTGGTGACCGGTGCCCCCCGTAATGAGGCATCCACGGTTTGATGCGTTGGCCATCCATGGGGTTCACCCAAGGTTTGGTGAACTGCCAATGTTGGGGCTTCTATGGCCAATACGGATATATAACTCCAAAGTCGTTCATCCTGAGTTAGTTGGATCCACATGTATAACGGAGTAGCGGAGTAGTTGTTTCATTGCACCACATAGCATACTTGGTTGACATGATGTTGTTGATATTGATGTATGTTATGATGATGCCATGTTGTTTGTTTTACCTTGCTTCCTATCTCTATATCGTTATTGTTTACATGATTCTCACTCTCCTCTTTCTATTTGCTTGTTTGGCCTGATTGGCAATTTGCAGAGGATGACGAGCAACCCGGAGAGGAGTGACTCTGAGGAGCCACCACTCATAGTTAGGGCATTTCTTTCTGTTAGTTAGTTAGTTTCAGTTGTTTTTCCATGATGTACGGAACAGTTATACCAGCTCTGTTGTGACATCGGGTTGGGATGTTTGTTATTCTTTTATTCGTCTATCTGTCTTAAACTTGGTTTAATTCCGCGTTTGTGAACTCGTTCATGTAGGACTTTTCTACCCATGGACAAAAGTTTCATTTATTAATTAAAATGCATGTTTTTATTTTATTTTATTTTATATTAAATGCCTTATAACAAGCGGGGTAGAAGGGTGTTACACCTTGCTTTATGATTTAGCTCCCACTTAGACTTTTTTGCAGGAGTCCATTGAGCTTTAGGTTTATCAGTGTCATCATCATTCTTTGGAGTGTAGGACCATCAGTAATAATATCCCATAAATCGAAGTTTATTGACATGATGAACCATTGAAATCTTTCTTTCCAATAGATGTAGTTTTCTCCATCAAAGAAGGGTGGTCTTGACATGGATGCTCCTTCTCTAGAGTTGCTTCTGCTTGTACTAGCTCCAGCAGTCATGATTTCTGTTCAACAGGATCTTTCCTCAATACTGTTAAGTGCTCAACCTAGAGGCTAAGCTCTGGTACCAACTGAAAAGAACAGAAATAAAACACGAGAAGGGGGTTGAATTGTGTTTTACTTAACTAGAGAAGGTATTATTTGCACACCTAGCTGTTGGTATTGGCTACAATCTCAAGAGGGGGGGTGAATTGAGAGATTGAAAACATTTTCAGCAATTTAAAGCAAAATAGAGTTTTCTTAAAGAAAATTAGTTTTCACTTAATTTTAATTCCCAAGATTCAGATTATTAATCAAGTAATGACGTTAAGAAAGATTACAAGAAAGAAACAATAAGTTTAACACAAGTTGCAGATCAAAGACTCAAGTTAACAAGCATTTAAGACTCATTTACATCACACATATGCATATAACAAAAGTATGAGTTTAGAGATGAGAAGAACACGCAAACCGATTTATCCAGGTTCAGCTACCTCCTTTGGTACGCTTACATCCAGTCCCACACCTCTGTGGTTTTCTCCACGATAACCAGAAATTACAATATCCAATTACAGCAACACAAGGATAACCTCCTTGCACAAACCTTTCACCAAAAAGCACACTTGCTTTTCTTACCCAAGGATCCCTTCTATCCTTGTTCAATCCTAAGAGATACCCTCTCTTAATCACACTAATTCGCAGAAATAATTGAGTAGAAGAAAGACTCTAATAGTCTGATTATACAAATTGAAGCTCTATGAAATATCACACTTTTCTCTCAAAGATGAAGCACTAATGAATATTTCGAATTTCTCTTTTCAGAATGTATTAGGTGTTGAAAAGTGTTGTTATGAAGTCCTTTTATAGGTATTTGACGATTTAGGTTCATGGGTCTTATCACAAAAGTTGTTACAAGTGATTAAAAATCAGTTTTGCAAAGTTGTAATAGGATAGTCTGTGTACTACATCTGTGTACTCGTGTTTTTCAAACATTTTCAAAGCTCGTACACAGATTGGATTCTTTGTACATCTGTGTATTAAACCAAGTCTTCAGCTTTTTCAAATGCATACACAGATGTATAGATTTGTACACGTGTGTATCTCTTGCCTTGTTCTTTGAATACACATGTGTATACCTTTGTACACAGGTGTATATTAGAACACCAACCCAGATTATTCCAAAACTCAATACACATGTTGTGTACATCGATTTATCATTGAAGAACACGTTTTGAAATATTTGAGTTGTTCTATACACAGGTGTATCATTTTTGTACATCTGTGTATTCTTCATATTTTTCAAAACATAACACTGATACACATGTGTACAACGCATGTGTACAGATTTGTAATTTCAGACCCGAGAGCTCAGTTTCGAATACATAGGTGTACAACACATGTGTACAAACAGATTTCTTATGTTTTTAAAACTCAACTTATCATACACATGTGTATGACACCTGTGTACAGAAAGGTTCTTTTTAAAACTTGAAATTTAGCTTTATATACACATGTGTACAACACATATGTACAATACACTTAATTTCTTAATCCAATTAACATCTTTTGAAAAACCTTTCCTTTGAAAAAATCATTTATTTCATACCTTTGGAAAACTTAGTTTATTCTTAAATTCCAAGTGCTTCACCTAAGGAATCAAGTGTGCTATTTTTGCAATAGCATCTAAAGGATGAAATCTTCATTGCTTGATGCTTTATTCCTTATCCATTGCTTTGTGTCCTTGTCCTTGCAACCCTTGATCCTTGACTTTTCTTTTTCATGAGTGATCTTGCATAATACTTAACACACTATAAGTATACAATCAATATCAAAAAGCTTATGCAAAATACACTTTGTTTGTCATACATCAAAACATCAATGAGGGCTTAGTCTTACACTAGCCTCCGCAGGCTCAAACAAGTATTGTTTGCACACCTAGCCTCTCCAGGCTCAAACAAGTATTCTTTCAGCAAGCCTCTTCAGGCTCTACAAATGGTAAGAGATTTATGAAGCAGCAACTTCACAGATTACAACTTGGCAGATCCTGTTAAGGAAATCATCAGCTCACATCAATATGACATATAATACCACATTAAACTGGAATATAAATACTATATGTCATATAAATGTTTGTTATCGCGTTCGAACTCATTACCCAACTTCTAAACATAGTCAATATCTGATGTGGATTCAACTAGACACGACCAGTAACAACATCCTAGACCTCACAGTCCGATTAGAATCGAACTGCTCTGATACCACCTAATGAGACACCCCGATGTGCCCCGTTGTGCCATTAATTATTTAGTTACCTTTTACTCGCGTACTTAACGTTAAACATAACCCGAAAATACGAAGAAATTAAAAACTTAAATACAACACATATACTTCTGAAAGTTAAACACACCATCGTTATATTATATAAACACACCCATGTTTATCCATTGCAATACTAAAACACTATTTAGGGTATCCTATCAGTAGGATCCCTCACAGGTACTTAATTATACAAAATGTTTACTTAGCGGAAAATAAAAACATCTAACAAGATGCAATGGCCTTATACGTACTAAACTATATTACGGGAATCCACTGCTCCTTCTCCCGCATCAAGTTCATACGGAGTTCCATCCAACTCCTCATCAACTGGTTCTTCCATATAGTCTTCTCATCGAATAAAGTAAACATACTCAAAATACAGAAATAGGGAGATAAGAAATTGTTCTATCATCATAAGCGGAAAAGAATCATAGCATATAATATAATAAAAGCCAAAGACAAGCATCACTCATCGCTAACAATCAGCTTTAAATCACGATATTTTTCTCTACCTTCAATCTCATGCAACTAAACCTTTATGCTGATGTGGCCATCTCTATTCCTAGCACATTAGTCAGTAGTCCAGGACGGTGCAGTGCAAAGAACTTAGTGCCAGAAACTTAGTACGCCACTATTCCCCCATTGGAAATAGCGCATTATGCCATCGTGCCAAAATACATATGCAGTCGTGCCAAGATACATGATATCTATATCCCAGATAGAATACTCAGCGCCACCTATCTAGGACTAAAGAGTATTACGGTAGTCTACCTTTGCCTCAACATCCGTAGGGCACTCACATGCAATATCCAGTATCCAAAATAGGATATCCTGACCTCGTGTGTTCCACTCAAACGGTTGTGAATAACAATGCATCTATATGGATCTCACTAACCCGCATCGGATACTACCTAGTGCTTCAACCTTCCATCACAATCTCAACACACATTCCATCTTCCATCTTATCTATTAAACACTTTAATTAGGCTAGGCACCTCTAAGTTACATCCATTCTCTCACCCACACGAATATCACCCGAATAACACATATCCTTGCCTAAAAGCCGACTAAGCATATTATCAAACCAGGCAGATCCTACATAATACAATAGTCATAAAATACTCAAACCAGATAAAACGTTACACACAGTAAAATACCTCAACCAGCGCATCACAAACAGTTCAATAATATTAAAGTCATACATCATTGAATATTCTGAAATTATCCTACGGTGACAAACCTACAATCCCCAAATCATCATGGTACTACAAAGTAGTTTCCAATACGATTTTGGTATTGTCGATTACTCGACAACTAGTAGGGTTTATGTTGCCGTACACCATTATTATAAATTATATACTACTTATCCGTTCCAATGATGGAATGGTTCTTTCTCCCACCTGAACTTATCACCGGATTCACGAACTTTCCGATCCTCGTTACTACACCACAGTTATCAGTTAACCTTCAACAAAATCAACATACAAATAAATTAATCAAACACAATCCAACTATGACTATATTATGTTAGGTTCGGTCATGATTAATAAATAGGGCTAGGGTTATTTTCTCAACTCCATCTTTTGGATCCTAGTTACTAGAGTCTTAACTAGCATAGATAAATTGTTACAAGTCAAAAACATGAAACAAAATCATCTAACCTCTAAGGTTAGGATTTCGGCCAAAGGGAGTAAAATAGGCTAGAAATTCCTTTTGCTCATATACTCTTGGATCTAGAACCTTCACACCTTAGATAGTTCGTACAAGTCCTTATCCAAGTAAAGATTGAAGAAAACTCATCTAGCCTTCATAGGCATAGATTCGGCCAACATATGAAAAAATAGTTAGAAATTTCTTTTGTGTTCAAGATCTTGGATTAAGAGTATAGAATCCCTAGATAGCTTATAACCAACCTCATCTAAGTTAAAAATTGAACAAAATCTCATTTGCCTACACATACATAGGTTCAGCCATATAAGGAAAAATAGGAAGGAAAATTCTATTGCTTCCATGCTCTTAGATGATCAACATAGAAGTCATATAGAGTTCATATAAATTGATTTCTCATTAAAATTATTTTTCTATGATCTTCTAGAATTATTTGAAAAACTAGATCTAGGAATTGGAATTTGTGAAAACTTGATGAAAATGGATGTTTGATGGATGATTAATGAAGCTAAGAGGATGAGGAATAGGATCCTCACCTTGGAATGCAGAAGTTTGATGAAGAACTTGAAGAGAAATGAAGAACTTATCAAGAATAACTATGAAGTTCTTTGTGTTTTGTGAATAACAAGCTTGAATGTGTAATAGGATGAAAATGAAAATTGTCTAACTGTGGGGAATGGGTGTGGCAGCCGTGTATGAAGGGAGTGAGTGAGAGGGAATTGTTTTGTTTAATTGCATAAGAGTGAACCATGGTTGAAATTAATTGACATAGGTTAAGTTAGAAAATAATATAATACTCAACTAGTCTTAGTCTTCATCATTATCTAGGCAAAATTGTGTGGTGAATGAGTGAGGGAGGTGTGGCTGCGGTTTGCACCACAAGGGAGGAAGAAGAAGCCAACTTGTTCATGTCTTGGTCTTGACCATGGTTAGCATTCAACTAGAATAGGTTAGGTTAGGGGCATTTTGGTCATTTCACTTATAAAGTGTCAGGATTACTGATGACATCATGGATGACATCATTATTGGTTGTGGCTTCTAGATACTCAAGAGGGGAGGGGGGGTTTGAATTAAGTATGAGCGATTTTTGAAAACTTTTCCCCTTTATGCAAAAATCGAAACTTTCTAAACTTCTTGAAAAGGTTTTGTCAACCAACTAACCAAAGCAAGTTTTTGCTTAATGAATTGATTCAAGATTTTGTTCTTTTAATAAGAAAGAGAGAAGAAAAGATTGGTTTCAGATATTCAGCATTCACAAAAATTAATCGTTAACAATTGCCTAAACATACATTCATCAAATAAAGCAATTAAGAGAGTTAAGGGATAAAGAGAAATTCAAACCGAGATTTTATCCTGGTTCAGCTACCTCCTCTGGTAACCTACATCTAGTCCTCACTTCACAGTGAGTTTCGTCCACTAAAATAAAAAATATTACAGGATTCTTTACAAGCTTCAACTCTCAGGTTCCTTCTACCCAATTGAAAGCTTTTCAACCAAAGCAATCTTGTAGTTCCCAAGAGTCCATTCTACTCTTATCAAACCACCAAGAGTCCCTTCTACTCTTGATCTACACAGAGAGAACACCTTCTCTCTAATCTTCCTTTTGCAGTAAGAATGGTTTTTGATTCTGATTCTATGAAATCAAGTATTACAAATTGAAGCTTTAACAGAAATATTTCAAGTATTCTCAATAAAAAGCTCTCTCAATGAATTTCGTGTTTAATCTTAGTATTGAATGAATTTTTGTTCAGAAAGTGTTTGCCCATGCCTTTATATAGTAGTATATCAAAATAGACATGTTGGGCACACTTCAAAAGTCATTTAAGATCAAAACAAAGTTTCCTTGAAAAAAAATCAGTTATCAGTCAATCGATTGTGTAATCGATGTATCAATCAAAGATTCAATTTTTAGGGAAAATTACACTTTTGGTCCCTTAAGTTATTTGTTTTGTTCAAATTGGTCCCTTAAGTTTTTTTTTGTGACAAACTAGACCCCTAAGTTAGGTTCAGGTTTCAAATTGGTCCCTTAAGTTTTTTTTTGACAAACTAGACCCTTAAGTTATGTTCGGGGTGACAAATTGATCCCTTAATTTGTCAAAGGGGCCAATAAACTAGACCCTTAATTTATTAATTTTAATAACTTAAGGGACCAATTTGTCACCCGAACATAACTTAAGGGTCTAGTTTGTTACCAAAAAAACTTAAGGGACCAATTTGAAACCTGAACCTAACTTAAGGGTCTAGTTTGTCACAAAAAAAAACTTAAGGGACCAATTTGAACAAAACAAATAACTTAAGGGACCAAAAGTGTAATTTTGCCCAATTTTTATAACTGAATACATCGATTGCCAAATCGATTGTGTTCTTGGAAATTCTTGATTTTGACTGATACATAGATGTGTAGATCGATTGTGTTCTTGAAAATCATAAGCATTCTCAGCCCAGAAGTCTTTACATCGATTGGTCAATCGATTGCATAATTGGTTTCAAAAGTCTTTGCCTCTGTTTGGGCTTATGCATCGATGTACTAATCGATTGTTCTAACATTTATAAAAGACTTTACTTCTGTCCTGTGTTTACATCGATGTACCAATCGATTGGATGCATATTTCAACAAATGTTGCCTTCTATTTAGCCTTATGCATCGATTGTGTAATCGATTGTATGCTTCTTTCAAAAAGTGTTAGCTTCTGTTTCACCTTATACATCGATTGTGCAATCGATTTACAGAAGCTTGTTTTGCATGTCTATCAAGACAGTCATAATCAATCGATGTATACATTGATGTACACATAGGTTTTCATTAAAAGTTAGTTAATTAACTGAAAGTACATCGATGTACACATAGATGTACAGAACTTTCAATTAATTCTTTTTCATTCTAAGTTCATTTTTATTTTATGAAAAACCTTTTTGATTTTTTTTTTTGAGAGTGCTATTTTCACAAAGAAAAACTTAAAAATTTCTTTACATCAAAATCTAATATTGCTTGAGATCCCTTGTGATCCATCTTTGTAATTCCTCATCTTCAAGCATTCCTTCATGATTCTTCTTTTGCTCCTTTGATCCTTTGCATCCTTTTCCTTGCACTGATGATATCTTATACAAACATTTTTCTACAAACTCCCCCTTTTTGATTGATGACAAACTTACCATACTTTATATGTTCAATCTAAAAGTAATATATAGGAAGTATATCGGAGTTCATAATGCAGCAGTTTTCATTTTTACTCCCCCTATCTAAGTGACAGTTTTTGAACACTTGGATCATGAATTAGGATTTGTTTATATAGTATGGTACCCTTTTTCTTCTCCCCTTTGTAATTATCAAAAAGAAATTATGAGGAATGTAAGTTACATTTTTATAAGGTACATACTAAAAGATATTCATTGAGAAGAAAATTTCATTCATTCATTCATATGATTGTTTCAAATAGAGAGTGCAAAATATGATTCAAAAACAGTAATCACAGCAAATCATGGTGTTGTGTAGCCTCTGTTGCTTGAACATTGGGAAATTCTTCTTCCTCAGGTGCATTTTCAGAAGCAGCAGCAGCAGCTTGCCTAGCCATTTGCACAACATCTTCAGAAGTTGGAGTTGCTTCTAGAGGTGGAGGTGCAGTGATGGGGATTCCCAATTGTAAATGAATAGTGGCCATCTGCCCTTCAAGAGCATTAATCTTTAGACTCATGTAGTCTAACATTCTCTTGATTATCAAGTTTTGCTTATTGTGTCTCTGCTCAAACACTTCAATCATTTTGATCAGCCTATCCATTTTGGCATTTGTTTCAGCATTGTTTTCCATTGGAGCTCTTGGCTCATCTCCAACCAAATTTGTCAGTCACTTGCATTGCTTGGAACCTCTCCTCATGTTCCATTGAGACTCCAAAGTTCTCAAGTAGCTTTACCACTAAGCTAGGGTAAGGTAGTGTAGCTCCATTGATTCTACAGTCCACCATGTTCCTCACAATGATATAGCTCCAGCTGAGCTGTTTCTTCTCAATCATTGCCCACAGCATCAAAATATCATTGTTTTGCACCACAGCATGGTTCCCTGATCTTGGAAGCAAAATCCTACTTAGCGCATATTGAAGTAGCCTATGCTGAATGTGCATAGAGCTGATGTCAATCAGTCTTCCTTCAGGTGAATTCTCAACCAAAAGCACCTTTTTAGCCTCCTCCTTATCATAGGCTTTTAACAAGCACTTTCAGGACCTATCCCAGCCATATTACTCCCCAAGTAATCTAATCCATTAAATTGATAAAACTCATCAAAGTCATTTTAATTCTTTTGTTCTTAACCTCAGCAGAAAATCCTATGTTATCCATTTCCAATGTGTAGTAAAATGCCTTAATCAGAGTTGGGTATATGTCACTCTTAGTTTGCAGGAATTCACTTAGCTTGTAGTGTTCTAAGATTTTGTGAAAAGTGAATCCATTCTTCTCAAAATAATTGAAATCCACAGTTCTTGCTTCATGTGTATCTCTATGCTTAAAATCTTTCTTGTAAAGCATGATATATTCTTCATCAGAGAAATACCTTTTGAGCAATTCAATATCACCATTAAGATCCTCATCTTCTTCTTCTTCCTCTATCGTCTTCCTCTTTTTCTGTTCAGCCTTTTTCTTGGGTGTTTCCTTAGCCTTCTTCTTTACTTATTTCTTCTTTGGTGCAGGCTTTGATGTCTCACCCACCTTTTCTTTTCCTTTGGAATCCTTTCTCTTAGCAGGTTCCTTGATTTGTTGCTTTCTTTGCCTTTGAGAGGTTTGGGTTTTCTCCATTTCCTTCCTCTTAGGGCGTGAAGGTGTGGCTATGGGGGAAGTTGTTGAGGTGTGGAGGAATGGGTTGAAGATGATGATGTTGAGTTGGAGGGAACTGGTGTAGAAGGTGCGGTTTGCTTCCCACGAGCCATTTGAGTAATTTTCGAGCTCTGCTAGGGTTTTGAGCTATGTCAATCGATGTATTACCTTAGTTAGAGAGTAGCAAATTCTGAATTTTGAACTCAATCGATGTTTAAATTGATGTATAAGCTATGTCAGAGAGTCCAACAATAGCAGTATACACTCAATCGATGTAGAAATCAATGTATAGGGCAAGTCAGTGAGTCCCAAGTTCTGGAAACTTCACTCAATCGATGTTACTATCAATGTAACTACAGGGTTATCAATTTTAACCCAAAATTAAATCGATGTATCAATCGATGCATAAGCACTTACAGAGAGTAGTGCTTCTTGGATCAGCAGATCAATCGATGTATAAATCGATTTATAGCAGATCAGATTGAGATTTTCAGATTTTCATAGCAGGTAAATCGGTGTTGAAATCGATGTATAAGGACTTCCAGAGAGTCATGTTTTCTGGTTTTGTCTAACAATCGATGTATCAATCGATGTTCTAGTGTTTCTATGCCTAAAAGACTTTGATCAATCGATGTAACAATCGATGAAAATGTGTTAAAATCAGATTTTTAGATTTATACATGGATTGCACAATCTGTGTACTAGCTTTGAGGTTATGGTTTTGGCTTAAGCTAATCGATTGGCTAATCGATGCACAGAGATCAAATATCAGACACTCCTGCATTCAATCATACAAAACATCAAGCATAGGTTGGATCAATTATTCCCAATTCTCTTCTTATATAATAGAAGCTTTCTTTAGCTAATGGTTTGGTAACAATATCAGCTAATTGCTTAGATGTATCAACATATTCAATAACTATATCTCCTCTTTGAATATGATCCCTTATGAAATGATGTCTTATTTCAATATGTTTGGTTATAGAATGCATTATAGGATTCTTAGTTAGATTTATAGCACTAGTGCTGTCACATTTGATTGGCACTTTCTCTAAGAGAACACCATAGTCAATGAGTTGTTGTTTCATCCAAAGGATTTGTGCACAACAACTTCCTGCTACAACATATTCTGCTTCGCAATTGACAAAGCCACACTTGTTTGTTTCTTACTAAACCAGGAAACTAGTGAGTTCCCAAGTAAGTGGCAGGTTCCACTAGTACACTTCCTATCCAACTTGCATCCAGCAAAGTCAGAGTCAGAGTACCCTATTAGATTACAAGTTGATCTCTTAGCATACCATAAACCCATATCTTTAGTTCCTAGCAAATATTCCATGATTCTCTTTACAGTTGTTAAATGAGATTCCTTAGGGTTTGATTGATATATTGCACACATGCAAACAGTAAACATTATATCAGGCCTACTAGCTGTAAGGTAAAGTAAGGAGCCAATCATACCTCTGTACTTGGATATGTCTACAGTTTTACCTTTTTCATCCTTGTCCAAGTAACATGATGGACTCATTGGAGTTGACATTTCCTTTGCATTCTCCATGCCAAACTTCTTCAGTAGTTCCTTGCAGTACTTTGCTTAGCTTATGAAGGTTCCATCATCACATTGTTTAATTTGAAGTCCCAAGAAGAAAGTGAGTTCTCCTATCATGGACATCTAAATTCATTTTGCATCAACTTGGAAAATTTCTTACATAGTGAATCATTAGTAGTACCAAATATAATATCATCAACATATTTTTGTACAAGTAGTATATTCTGACATTTTCTTTTTGTGATAAGTGTTGTGTCAACCTTGCCTCGAGTAAAACCTTTTTGCAATAGAAAGTTACTCAATATTTCATACCAAGCTCTTGGAGCTTGTTTAAGTCCATATAGGGCTTTGGTAAGTTTATAAACATGATCGGGAAATTCATTCATTTCAAAACCAGGTGGTTGACCAACATATACTTTTTTTTGTATAAAACCATTTAGGAATGCACTTTTAACATCCATTTGATATAACTTGAAATTCATGATGCATGCATATGCTAGCAACATTCTAATAGCTTCTAATCTAGCCACAGGTACATATGTCTCATCATAATCTATTCATTCATCTTGATTATAGCCTTTGGCTACTAATCTAGCCTTATTCCTTACTATGATTTCATTTTCATCAAGTTTGTTCCTAAACACCCATTTTGTACCAATTATTTGTTTATCGTTGGGTTTTGGAACAAGTTCCTAAACTTTGTTTCTTTCAAACTGATTTAGTTCTTCTTACATTGCCACAATCCAGTTTTCATCAACTATTGCATCATCTATAGTTTTTTGTTCAATTTGAGAAACAAAGGCCATATTGTTACATACATTTCTTAAAGAGTGTCTAGTAGTTACCCCTTTGGATATTTCACTAATAATATTTTCTAGAGGGTGATTCTTTGCAATTCTCCACTCCTTAGGTAGTTCATCATTTTGTTCCTCTGCTGGATTCTCTACAACTCCTTCCACTTTTGCATTATCTTGCTTTTCTTCAAGTTGAGTTTCTTCAGATGTTTTTGTAGCATCATCACAAATATCTTTTCCCAACCTTTTAGGGATAGTTTCCTCAAATGTAACATGTACAGATTCTTCTATAGTTTGAGTTCTTCTATTGTAAACTCTAAAAGCTTTACTAGATAAAGAATAGCCTAGGAAAATACCTTTATCAGTTTTAGGATCAAATTTACCTAAATTATCCTTACCATTATTTAGCGCAAAACATTTACAACCAAAGACATGAAGGTGAGCAATATTTGGTTTTCTACCCTTATATAAGTCATATGGAGTTTTCGTTAATATTGGTCTAATCAAGATTCTATTTAGTACATAGCAAACTGTACTAACAGCATCTGCCCAAAAGTATTTTGGCACATTAGAGTCATTCAACATGGTTCTAGCAATCTCCTCAAGAGATCTATTTTTCCTCTCAACTACTCCATTTTATTGTGGAGTTCTAGGTGCTGAAAAGTTGTGTTATATACCATGTTCATCACAGAAATTATCAAATTCCTCATTTTGGAATTCACCTCCATGATCACTCCTTATAGTTACAATTTTTATGTCTTTCTCATTTTGTACAAGCTTGGCTATTTTCTTAAAAGCATAAAAGGCTTCATTTTTATGTGCTAGAAAATATGTCCAAGTATATCTAGAGAAATTATCAACAATCACAAGAGCATAAAGATTTCCACCAGAACTTTTTGTTCTAGAAGGACCAAAAAGATCCATATGCAACAATTGTAAAGATCTACTAGTTGAAACAATGTTTTTAGCTTTAAAAGAAGTTTTCACTTGTTTTCATTTTTGACAAGCATCACATAAACCATCTTTCACAAACTTCTTCTTAGGTAAACCAATTATAGGTTCTTTGGAAATCAATTTATTCAAATGATCCATGTGAATATGAGCTATTCTCCTATGCCATAACCAATTTTCTTCTTCTTTTGAAATTAAGCAACATGCATCATTAGAAGATAAATTGTCTAGATCTAGCATATAGATATTATTTACTCTATTTCCAATCAACTTCATGTCTAGATTCAATCATACACATGTTTGAGTTAAAGTCTACCTTATACCCTTTGTCACAAAGTTGGCTTATGCTTAGAAGATTGTGCTTGAGTCCTTCAACATAGAGAACTCCTTCAATATGAGTTGCTGGAATTTTTCCAATAGTGCCAACACCAAGTATTCTACCTTTGTTGTTGTCACCATATGTTACATTTCTACCTTGTTTGGAAGTAAAGGAAGTGAATCTTGTGATGTCTCCAGTCATGTGTTTTAAGCAGCCACTATCTAAATACCAACTTGAGCTTTTAGCCTTCAAACACACCTACAAAACAGATTTTTAACCATTTGTCTTAGGTACCCAAATTTTGTTGGGTCCTTTGGTGTTAGTCATGACATAAGTTCCCTTAGGAACCCATATTTGTTTGATACTTATCCTTGAAGGATTTCTAAAATAGCATGTAGAAGCAGTATGTCCTTTTCTTGCACAATAGAAACATTTGACAAAAGGACTAGTAGATGACTTAGGTGCAACAAAGAGTTTCTTAAAAGCTTTTTCATGTATTGGTGGTTGGTAACCTATTCCAGCTTTATCGTATACTCCTTTTTGTTGTCCTAATATGGCATTTAGGTTATCTCTTCCCATTGTGAATTTTGAGATAGTACTTTTCAATTTTTCTACCTCTTTTTCCATAATATTGCAATTAGAGCTTGTAGAACTAGATGCACTTAGCCTACTGTTTTTAGCTTCTAATTCCTTATTCTTAATTTGGAGATTTGCATAATCATTACATTGTTTAGCAATGACTTTCCTAGATGACATTAATTGCTTAGCAATTTTCAAATATTCACTATGCAGTTCATCAAAAGCATCTTGTAGTTCATCATAAGTAGGGGGAAGATCATTTAACTCATCTTTATTTTCATTGTCACTTTGATGACTAGTCATAAGGCAAAGATTTGCCTCTTCTTCCTCAGATTCATCAGAGGAATCCATGTCATTTTCCTCCCATGCTATATATGCTCTTCTTGGCTTTTTATTCTTCTTGTCTTTGGACTCATAGCTGTCATGTTTGTCCTTCTTTTAAAGCTTTGGACATTCTGACCAGCAGTCCCATGTCTTCTTCTGAGTCTTCATCCTCCTCAACTTCTTCATCTTCATCATTATCAAAGACTTCTTTGGAGATCTGTGCTTTTAGTGATAAGACTTTCTTCTTTTTCTCCTTCTCTTCATGATCATTCAGCCTATGAAGCTCCATCTCATGTTCTTTGGGCTATCCAAACAGTGTAGCAATGTTCATGGTTTCTAAGTCTCTTGATTCAGCTATAGCAGTGATTTTTGGTTGCCATTCCCTTGTGAAGCATCTCATGACTTTGTTGATTTATTGTTCATCTGAAATAGTCTTTCCAAGTCCATTTAGTTGATTCACAATATGGGTGAATCTCCTTTGCATATCATTGATGTCTTCATCTTTCTTCATGTGAAAAAGTTCATACTCGTGCATGAGTGAGTTCATTCTTGCTCTCTTCACATCACTTGTCCCTTCATGAGTAATTTGCAGTGTACCCCACATTTGTTTTGTTGTCTTACAATTAGAGACCCTTGAAGAATTCATCATAACCCAAAGCAGAAATTATAATATTTTTAGCTTTAGCATATAACCTACTCTTTTCTTGTCATCATCATCCCAATCAGCTCTAGACTTATTTGTCTTGGTGTCATTTGCATCAAGATTGAAAGGGATGAATGGACCATTCTCAACAGCATCAAATACATCAAGACCACTTGCCTCAAGGAATATTAACATCCTTTCTTTCCAATACATATAGGCAATGCCATTGAATGCAGGGGGTCTTACTAGAGAAGCCCCTTCTCCCAAGATGTCATTTGAAGCCATCTTCTTAAGCTGTTAAGCTTTACACAAGAGTGAAAGCTCTGATGACACTTGTTTGTTGTGGCTTCTAGATACTCGGGCGGGGGGGGGGGGGGGGGGGGGGGGGGTTGAATTGAGTATGAGTATTTTTGAAAACGTTTCCCCTTTATGCAAATATTGAAACTTTTCTAAACTTCTTGAAAAGGTTTTGTCAACCAACTAACCAAAACAAGTTTTTTCTTAATGAATTGAATTCAAGACTTTGTTCTTTTAATAAGAAAGAGGGATAAAGAGATTGGTTTCAGATATTCAGCATTCACAAAAATTAATCCTTAACAATTGCCTAAACATACATTCATCAAATAAAGCAATTAAGAGAGTTAAGGGATAGAGAAAAATGCAAACTGAAATTTTATCCTGGTTCAGCTACCTCCTCTGGTAACCTACATCCAGTCCCCACTTCACAGTGAGTTTCGTCCACTAAAATCAAAACAATTACAGGATTCTTTACAAGCTTCAACTCTTAGGTTCCTTCTAACCAATTGAAAGCTTTTCAGCCAAAGCAATCTTGTAATTCCCAAGAGTCCCTTCTACTCTTGTCAAACCACCAAGAGTCCCCTCTACTCTTGATCAACACAGAGAGAACACCGTCTCTCTGATCTTCCTTTTGCAGTAAGAAAGGTTTTTTATTCTGATTCTAAGAAATCAAGTATTACAAATTGAAGCTCTAACAGAAATATTTCAAGTATTCTCAATGAAAAGCTCTCCCAATGAATTTCGTGTTTAATCTCAGTATTGAATGAATTGTTGTTCAGTAAGTGTTTGCCCATGCCTTTATATAATAGTATATCAAAATAGATCCGTTAGACACACTTCAAAAGTCCGTAAAGATCAAAACAAACTTTCCTTGAAAAATTCAGTTATCAGTCAATCGATTGTGTAATTGATATATTAATCAAAGATTCAATTTTTATAACTGAATACATGGATTGCCAAATCGATTGTGTTCTTGGAAATTCTTGATTTTGACTGATACATAGATGTGTACATCGATTGTGTTCTTGAAAATCATAAGCATTCAGCCCATAAGTCTTTACATCGATTGGTCAATCGATTGCATAATTGATTTCAAAAGTCTTTGCCTCTGTTTGGACTTATGCATCAATGTATTAATCGATTGTTCTAAAATTTATAAAAGACTTTACTTCTGTTCTGTGTTTACATCGACGTACCAATCGATTGGATGCATATTTCAACAAATGTTGCCTTCTGTTTAGCCTTATGCATAGATTGTGCAATCGATTGTATGCTTCTTTCAAAAAGTGTTAGCTTCTGTTTCACCTTATACATCGATTGTGCAATCGATTTACAGAAGCTTGTTTTGCATATTTATCAAGTCAGTCATAATCAATCGATGTATACATTAATGTATACTATTTATACATTGATGTACACATAGGTTTTCGTTAAAAGCTAGTTAATTAACTGAAATTACATCGATGTACAGAACTTTCAATTAATTCTTTTTCATTCTGAGTTCATTTTTATTTTATGAAAAACCTTTTTGATTTGTTTTTTTGAGAGAGCTATTTTCACAAAGAAAAACTTAAAAATTTCTTTACATCAAAATCTAATATTGCTTGAGATCCCTTGTGATTCATCTTTGTAATTCTTCATCTTCAAGCATTCCTTCATGATTCTTCTTTTGCTCCTTTGATCCTTTGCATCCTTTTCCTTGTACTGATGATATCTTATACAAACATTTAAGCTTGGCAAGAAATTAGTGAATCAAAGTGTAATTCAAGATAGTTTGGTCATTAATCAAAACATAATAGGGTCATTTTTCCACAATCATGAATCGTCATGTTTGACTTGTGGTCCCGATCTCTTCGCGGGTCTCTATAATTCCGTTCCCGATTCCATCGGTTTCCCGATTAGGGTTTCCGTCTGTTTTTTGTCAAAATTCGCCCGAATAAAATATAATATTTTATTTTTGAACAGAAATTTGGAAAGTAAAATTCCTCACGGAGATAATATAAAAATTTAAAATTTTTTAGTTTCGAGTCAAATTAGGGTTTTCTGCCGATATAAAATTATACTGTCAGTAAAAACGCTAACCAGTTTCCGTCTGAGTTTTAAACCCAAAATTTCACCGTAACTCTCTACCATAAGATAGAGTATGGATATGATTTTGTTTTATCACAAATCATTTCTTGGTCTCAAATAAAAATATAAATAATTATATCTTAACTAGTAATACCGCGTACATAAAAAGCAAGGTGTTACATTTTACCCCCAATTATCACCAAATGATGAAATATTACACCAACCGAACGATGACAAGTTAGATAACTTAATTAAATATTAATTAAGCTAATTAAGAATAATAAGTTGGTTAAGTCGGTGCCCAATGAGTTACCGCACGTTGATATGCTTTGGTGCTTTTTGGCCAAAGTGGCCTCGATGCTTTTTGGTCGAGGTGTTGCTAAGTTGAACCTTGGTGCTTTTTGGCCAAGGAGGCCTTGACTCATATGGGTTAAGGTGTTGATGTTGATGGTGATGAACTTGGTTGCTTATTGGCAAGCGGAGGTGGCGGTTGCCCGTTTGTCCGTTGTTGTGCTCATGCATTCATGCATTGGAGTTGTTAGTGGGGGAAGATCAACATAGGGGAGGTCGTCCTAGAGTACGGTGTTTGGTGAACCATGCGCCCCCGTGGTGGCGCATCCGAGAGTATGGTGCGTCGGCTATCCAAGGGGTTCACCCATGGTTTGGTGAACTGCCGGCATTGGTGTTTTTTGGCCAATATGGATATGTAACTCCGAGGTTGCCTTCCAGAGATAGTTTGGATCCATATGCATAATGGAGTAGCGGAGTAGAGTTGCACCGCATAGCATATGTTGGTTGACTTAACATGTTGATGTGATTATACATACTTAATGATGTTATATATTGTATGTTGCTTTGCTATGCTATGTTGTATGTTCATCTTGCTTCCTATCTCCATGCCGATGTGTTTATATGTATTCTTACTCCCCGTTTTTTCTGTTTCTGTTGTTGGCATGTATCTTTTATGCAGAGGACGTCAAGCAGCCAGGAGAGGAGTGACTCTGAGGAGCCACGACTCTATAGTTAGGATTTCCCAGATGTTTAATTTCTTTTGGTTGTTTTAGTTTCAGTTGTATTCAGAAGATTATTCTGAAATGGTTATACCAGCTATGTATGTGACATCGGGTTGGGTTATGTTTATGTTTTATTTCTTTTAAAACTTGTTTCTTTTCCGTTTTGTTAAACTAGTTCATGCGGGACCTTTCTACCCATGGACCATTTTATTTTAATTAAATGATGTATGCATGTCTTATATTTTTTTTATCTTTATCTTTTAAGCCTTATATAACATTTGGGGTAGAGGGTGTCACAATGGATACCTTCAAGGATAAAACGAGTCCATTTACGTTATTTTAATAGTTCATGGTTCCACAGAAATTTTTAGTCAATATGCACTACAACAGAAAAGGCTTTAGATAGCATTTATGTGTGGCTTTTAATAGCGCTTTTAAACGTTATCTATTCCCCCGTAATTAAAGCTTCTGAGCTAAGATAGCGCTTCCAAAGCGCTATCTTAGGGTACACCTAAGATAGCGTTTCCTCAAAGAAACGCTATCTTAGGTCCTTTTTTTTTTTTAATGTTTACACTGATTTTCCAAATTCTCTCTTCATTCATCAAAACCCAGTACATAAGAAAATCGTATGAAAAACATCAACCAAATCAAAACACAGTAAAGTTAAAAATCATGCTATTCAATGTATCAAATTAATACAATTGTGTGCAAAATATGAAGACCCACAACATAAACAAAAAACAAAAAAAATTACACAATCCTCAAATCCCCTCTAATTTTGAAACCCTAGGATTACATAAACAAAAATGCAAGAATACAGAGGAAATAGAGGAATCCAAACCTTTTCAAATTTTGGGACCTTAATTTCCAAAAAAAAATGAATCACAATGGTGAGATCTGAAGAACGGTAGCGGTGGCGGCAAACCCTCGTTTCTGACCAGATAGTGGTGGTGAACCAAAACCCACGCGGTGGCTGAATGAAGCTAGGAACACAAGCAGAGCAAAGGGGAAGTTGCAGCTTGGTGACCCACGTGGTGGCTGAACGATGTAGTGATGGTGTCCGGTCGTAGTGGTGGCACGATGACACTGCGAGGAGCATGCCCGGTTCGGGTTCGTGACTGGACTAAGGCTAAGGATGAGCGAATAGTGCGAACAGCGGCGCTTCATTGGTTGAGTGACTTGTTCTCTGCTTGCGGTGAGGAGGGGCGCGAAGCAGACGGCGCGATGGCCAGCCTGTCTGGGCGGAGGAGCTTCGCGGTGGTCTGGGCACGGTGGCTAGGCAGGCAGCAAAAGAGCTTCTCGGATCTGCAATGTTTGAAAGTGTGAAAAGAAATGAGGAATGGTTTGGAGTTAGAAGAATAAGGAGAGTCATGGACTTCTTTTAATTTAATTTTAGGAAAGAAAAGATAGCACTTCCTTGAAAAAACGTTATCTTAAATGATATCTAAGATAGAGTTTTTTTCAAGGAAGCGCTATCGTTTCCTACTGTATGACTTTTAATAGCGCTTCCTTAAAGAAACGTTATCTTATGTACCACCTACGATAGCGGTTGTTTGAGGAAGCGTTATTAAAAGTCTCCACCTCATTTTTAATAGTGTTTTGGTGCGGAAACGCTATAAAAGGTGCGCTATTAAAAGTCTAATATGTTGTAGTGATGTGCCACCACTTATTCAGATAACCAATCCCAACGTGATTGATTATAAATGGTTAATAGCACTTCTACAAAAACTAATTTGTGCTAAATAGGACTGTCGTTAAGAGAAATCTTTTATTCTAAGTGTGTATTTGGATGAGGCATTTCAAAATTCCAAAGAATTTGAAATACAAGGTAATTGAATTGCTTCAATTGAAATGCTTTCATTTTGAAAATACTTTGTTTGGATAGAGTAATTCAAATATCTTGTATTTCAAATTTTTTGTTCGAATAAAGCAATTAAATTACCTTCAAAGGGGCCGGAGCCGGGGGCTGGGTCTGATTGGTCCGGGTGGTCCGAGTGCCAAGTCCGAGTGGTGTAGGGGCCGGGTCCAGGTGGTAAGGGGGCCGGCCCCGGGTGGTCGGGGGCCGGGCCCGGGCTGTGCGGTGGCCGGGCCCGGGTGGTGCGGGGTCCCAAAGGCGGGCCTAGGTGGTCTGGGGGCAGGGTCCGGGTGCGGGGCCTGGGTGGTCAGGGGGCCGGGCCCGGGTGGTCTAGGGGCTGGGGCTGGGTCCGGGTGGTCCGGGGCCGGGCCCAGGTGGTACAGGGACCTGGTCCGATGGTCCGGGGAGTGCGGGGGCCGGTTCGGATGGTCCGGGGGCAAGGTCCAATGGTCCGAGGTCGAGCCCATATGATACGGGGTGCTGCGGCGGGTGGTTTGGGGGCCAGGCCCGTGTGTTGCGGGGGCCAAGCCCGGATAGTGTGGGGGTCGGGGCCTGTGGTCCGGGGACCGAGTCCGGGGTTGTTCGGGTGATCCGGTGATGGTGGTCTGGGGGTCGGGACCGGGTGGTCCGGGGACCACTGTGACACCCTCTGCCATGCATGTATTCAAAAGCGATAACACAGATATAAAGAGAGAAAGAACACATGCAAATATATATAATATTAAAAATCAGGCAGAGACTGCCGCATTGTAACATAACGCGGAAATAACCAAAACATATTTATAAAGAAAACATAATATAAACATATAAACGAAACCCAACCCCGATGTCACATTACAGAGCTGGTATAACCAATCCGATAAACAACTTGGATAACAAACTAAACTAAACATAAACTAACTACTAGAAGCAGCTCCTCAGAGTCACTCTTCAGCAAGCTGCTCACCGTCCACTGCATAACACAAAAAGGGTACATGCAAAGCAACAACAAAAGATGGGGAGTAAGAACCATATATATAAACATAACGGCAATAGGATAGTTGGCAAGATGAACATACAAGACATAGAAACATAGCAACATAGCATTTATAACATAGCCATCATACCAACCCAACAACACATCACAGTATAACAATATATAATCATCAATCATATATTGCAATGCGAAGCACTACTCCGAATGCATGTGGATCCATCTACACCAGGCGCATGACTTCGGAGTTACATCTCCACATTGGCCAACAAGCACCAAGCCGGGGCAATCCACCAAACCATGGGTGGATCCTTAGGACAGCCGACGCACCATATTCTCGGGTGTGCCACCGCGGAGGGCCAGATCACTTAGATCACCGCAGATGGCTAGATCGCCTAATTTTTGGGCGACCTCCCCTATGTCAATACCTCCCCCTATTAACTTCATGCATGATGCATGCATACAAACAAACAACTGTTTATCCACCACCTCTATCGGCACCATTTATTATGACTTAACCTCTTTGGCCAACAAGCACCAAAGGTAAAATCATCTTTAATCTTTAAACTTTAAATGTTAAACAACACTCTAGCCAAAAAGCACTAGAGCTCAACACCTTGACCATTAAGCATCAAGGCCCCCTTGGCCACCAGGCTACCAAGGTACAACATCAACAACACCTTGACCATTAAGCACTAAGGCTCAACATCATCTTTTCACTTGTCTTTGGTCTTCATGTTTCGTTGGTATCTTACTAAGTCTTTTAAGAGTTTGGGGTGAAAACCCATATTTCAGCATTTTCGGTTCTGTTCTGGTCAGGTGAGCACGGGCGTGCTCACCCTGCAGGTCCAGCACGCCCGTGCTGCATGTTAAGCACGGGTGTGCTTAAAAGTGCGCCCTTCTCTGGATTTCAAACTGGAGCACGGCCGTGCTCCATGTTAAGCACGGTCATGCTCAATGGAGCGTGGCCGTACTGATCTGTGCAGAAAGGGTCAGAAACCCTTTCCCAAATCCTTGGGACAGTTCACAGATTCAACCTATTGGCTTTTACTAATCCATTGATCATCAACTTCATTAATCTTAACTGTTCTTCATTAATATTCATGTCTTATCATCATGGGGAATTAATCCTTTAATCATAGCTTCGTTATTAATGTTCCTAGAACACTCACTAATCAATCCAAGGATTTTTAACTAAGCCCTATGAACATAACCTTTTCTCTCATATTACATTCATGTGTTACGTCATTAACAATCCTATTAAAGATTCATTAACATCTTTTAACATCGTTGTTGGCATTAACATCCTCAACAATCAACACTCATAAGAGCACAACATCATCATCATTATCATAACAGTCTCATCATCAAAACAACATCATTATCATGGCGTACATCACATCAACAACATCATACATACATAGGCATACTATCATCAATTGAAAGCATATCATTATGAGCAGATAACATCCACTACTACAGAAAAGGGCTTTAATAGCGCACATTCAATAGCGCTTTAATGAGAAACGCTATTTAAAAAGAGGCGGAACACTTTTAATAGCGCTTCCTTGATGAAGCGCTATCATAGATAAACCTTAAGATAGCGTTTCTTTAAGGAAACGCTGTTAAAAGTTGTTGGGTTGGAATAGATAGCGCTTTCCTAAGAAAGCGCTATCTTTAGAATGAAAATAGATAGCGCTTCCTTGAACAAGCGCAAGATATTCCTTTCCCTAAAACTTATGCTATTCCCACTCGCAATTTTTCCCTTGCTCTTGAAAATTTCTTTCGCGCTGAACCCTCACTGCTCGCTCACGGCCTCTAGCTCCACCGCCTCCAACCCTCCCCCCCCCCCCCCACCCCGCCCCCCCACCCCCCCCCACCCCCCCCCAACAACACAGCGCCACCCAAGCCTCAAAACGTCGTCGCTACCGCCGCCCTCACTGCTCGCGCCTCGTAAGCCTCGCATCGCGCCTCTGTCAAGCCTCGCGTTGCAACGGCAACCTCGCGTCCAGCAACGGCAACCTCGCGCCTCGCATCCAGCAACGGCAACCTCGCGCCTCTGTCCGCCTCGCGTCCACCTTGCACCGTCTCCCTCTTATACGCTGCCGTCGCCGCCGCTGTCCTCGTCCTCTCAAGTTTGCTTCTTGAAACAATATTAGCAAACTTCATTATCATGCAGTGACCCTACTTCCTCTTTTCTTGCAGGCTTCTGTCTAGAATTTCTTACTATTTCTCCAGTGGACCATTTCTAAGGTTCTGGATCAAGAAAGGATATGATCCACGCAAAGATCCTGATTCTCGCATGTGAGACTTACTCCTCATTTTAAAATAATCTCTCTGCCTTCAATAATCATTTGCACTCAAAAGTGTTTGGTTACTGTCTATGTATTGCTACTATGGGGTTGTTAAAAATCACTCTTCCCTTCCAAATTATATGTTAAGCTAAGAGTGAATTGTCTTTTCAATACTTTAGTTCATTTTGGATGCTTAAATACAATCAGAAATATAATGCATATTATATGTTTGATAAAATGTCTAAATTTGAATTGATAATTGTTTGTATCAGAGTTGATAGCATTCATTTTGTCAGCCAACGGTGCTGTCTCCACTGTGACACTAAATCAACCTTCAACTTCTGGGGACCCTGCTATATACGAGGTTTGGGACTTTCTTATCATTATGTACATCTACTTTTGGATATGCCAATAGGTTAATAAGTAATTATGATTGTTTTTATACATGTACCTACATTTTTTCTTGCCTATGAATAATACATGCACATAATCACATGGCAATCCTTTATGAAGATACTACGATTTATTGATTACTAATATTCTTTTGTTATTTTTGGAAGAATGACTTAGCTTAAGAATTTTATTTATGCATGGAAGTTAATATTATCACTGTTCATAGCAATCAAAATTGTGGTTGTAGCAAGATGTTTGGATTTTACTTTACTTTAAAAAATACTTTGGTGCTGACTCCAAGTTCTTGGCTATCCTAGTTTCAGATTTTTAGTTAGAAATACCTATAGTTTAAACATAAATTTTGCTGCCAATTTATTAAGTATTTATACACACATTTCTATCTTGTTCTGTATGAGCTAGCTTTATACATTCAAAAAATTGTTTCGTCCCTTAATGCTCACTCTTGTTTTTGCTTCTCTCTTGTGTTGGCCATCTCATTGCATTTGGTATCCCAAACTCTCTCTATTTTTTGCTTCAGTGATTGTTGGGTTTTGATTTGATGCTATGTGGCCTTTAATGTTTGCAATCATATCTGAAATATTTGGCCTCAAATAGTATTCTACTTTATACAAATTTGGATCTGTAGCAAGCCCAGTTGGATCTTACATATTGAATGTGTAAGTTAATGGCTATTTGTATGATAAAGAAGCTTTGAAACAATTGGAGATGAAGGAACTCACAAGACAAGAAGGGAAGGACTTAACTTGTTTAGGATATTGATAGGAAGAGATTAAGAAGACAAATTTATTTTTGATTGCCTGCAACCCTCTTGTGTTTTGGGGTATCTATGTGTTTTGTCCTTTAATGCGGGTATTAAAGAATAGTTTCAGAGCTAGATGTATGTGTTTATTATAAGAACTAAGCAAAAAACTAAAATATCTAGTTGTTTTTTCCTATTGGTAATAATGGCTGAAGGAGGCTTAGTAATTTATCATTTTCACATAGCAGGATAGCATTGATTTCTTTGTGCAGAACTAGTAAATCAATTGCTTTTGGCGAAGCAAGCAACAATATTGCTTTTCAAGCAAAGTTCTTTCATACCAGCAAATTACCAAAGTCTACAAGCATCTAGGTATGGAACTCATGTGACTAGATTGCTTTGTGTTTATTTCCATATCTCCTTCAGTGTGCATCTTTGTTCCCATTAATTTAGAGCTAAAAAAGTCATTATTTGACTTGAACAAAAAGATCATTCACATGATGTTTCCCTGGGCAACTATATCTAAACAAAATAAAGGCTAAGGCTTTTAGCCTTGCTGAAACGTGTGTGTCTCTATAGTTTATATATATATGGTGCTCTTATATGAAATGTGATAAGAGCAAGGCATATAAATAGGCATTTGTTATGCTAAAATTATTATGAGGCAGGCATAGAAAGGAAGTATGATTAAAATAATTATAAGGTATAATATGATATGAGAAATAATATGGTTTCAAATGATGTTGATTAAATAGTTCAAGTTTTTGGTTTTATATGCCATATTTGCAAATGCATATTGTTTTTTTTTATTTCTCACTTCTCTTTTTAATATGCAGATCCATGTTTTAGCTTAATGATGTTCCCATGCCATCCATGTAACCATATAGAATGGTGAAGCCCACTAACTTTGTTTTGCACTTTGAAAATAGGGACCTTAGCCGTAACCTCATCACTGGTTCTCCCCAAAACTTTTGCTCTTACCTAAGGAGAGCTTGGCATACGTGTTCCAGGATTACTAACTTAAGGGGTATTGCCAGGGCACTTTCCAAATTGATTGATATGTAAGTCTTTGCTGTTTCTTTTATTTCTAATTTACAAATGCATGTTGTTTTTGTGGACTATCACTGAGGTGAGATCACAAGTCTTAGAATTGAAATGGGAATATTTTTTCAGTCTCACAAATAAAATGAAATCAGCACCAATTATGCTACATACACGGTTATCACCAATTATACTAATAAATATAGAATCATGTACTTATCAGAATAAACTTTATATCAAAATTCACTTATATATAGTTTGTCAGATATCAAGCCTTTTATTATGGATATGAAACAACATGTCTGTTCAACAACTCATATATTTTTTCTGCATGTCTGAAGTATTAATTTATCATTATGAGTTTGAAAATTTTTATGCAAAGATGGATTACTCTTATTTATTGGTTTTGGAATAAGTCTGACCATTTTGAACTTGGAGAGGCAACACTTTACCCTGCTCGATCAATAAAACTGAACTAATAAATTCAGATTCATTAAACGATCTCTGTTTTTTCTGTTTTACAGATGCATGTATGCAGAACCATTGGAGTTGATACATAAAATTACTTGGCGTCGCCTCTTCTCCAGCCTGTAGTGCCAGCTAATCTTTTTTCGTGTATATCAGTGTTCAAGTTATTATGTTCAAAATTCACATTTCAATATGACTTGTTACTTCCACTGCTAGTCAAGAAGAGTAATTTTTTTTATGAGTTGTAGGTAATAATTATATAGTTGATGGATTCAGATGTCAGTAACTTTGCTCGTAAACATGATTTAAAATGTGGAAGTATGGAACTTTTATTAGCTATTAGGAAAAATTGTGTTTACTTTGATAGGCTGCTATATTTTTCTCTTTGTTGCCATGTTTTGTTAATGCTAGCTGTCATGGGATGTTGGATGGGGTTTTTACTATTTTTTTGCAGACTTGATTTTTAAGCTGCTGCATGAGGTTTCTATGTTTTGGTTATTGATTTTACATCACAGTAGCTAGGTTGTTTTCATGTTTTTTAGGTGGGCTTGGTACTATAGGTTGTATGCAGTAATAGGGTGCTACTATAGGTTGTATGCAGTAATGCAGTGTTGCTGTGAATTGTTTAGTGGGAAATGTAGAAAAAAAATGTGAATACTTAAAAAAAAAAAAAAAAAGGGAATAGGTAGCGCTTTCTTGAAAAAAACGCTGGCTAAAGTTACAAATAGACAGCGCTTATTTGAGAAAGCGCTATCTATTGCAAACTTTAGGTAGCGCTTCCTTGAGAAAGCGCTGTCTAAAGTGTGCAACATATTGTCTTATTTCTAACTTTAGACAGCGTTTTCTCAAGGAAGCGCTATCTATTCCTACTTTCAGTAGCACTTTTTTAAGCGCTATTGAATCTCTCCCACCTTCAGTAGCGGGTGAATGATAGCGCTTGGAAGCGCTACTAAAGGCAAAAAAAAAAGCGCTATTAAAGCCTTTTTCTGTAGTAGTGATCATACAATTAGATATAACAACAGTTAGACAATTAGCATGCAAAACGGGTCATGGGTTAACCCTCATCTTACGTTACCCCATAACCTACATGTTTATACTAGCCCTTCTCCTCATACTTGGTATGAAGATCCCCAAAACGATAACGTTGGCAAACTAGACACGTTCCCTCGAGCGACTCGACGAGTTCCCCAAGCCTTAGCCAAACAAGAAGAGGATAACTAACTAGTTTCAAGATCTAATAATAGAAAAGAGACTAAGAGAGAGGGAAGACAACATTACCTTAAACGACACTACCACGCTACTTCTCTCCCACAACTTGAGCAAGAACACCAAGAACTTAAAGGTTCAAGGGGAGGGAAGGGAAGAGGTTTCTGTCGCACTAGGATTGCCCAAAGTGACAAAAAGAGGGTTTGGGTCGCAACCCTCATGGAACTGCTCTATTTATAGACTCAAAGAATTAGCGAAAACACATAAAATAAGACTTGTAGATAATTCTCTTAGCTTTCCAACGCCATAAAGATCACATCGATCGGACATCTAGAACTCAAGATATGGCCAAAACGGTGAAACATGTTACTTGGACTCTAAAAAGATTGAATCTTTCTAAAGCTAAACTTCCTCAAACATGAACTTAGGCATCAAAAACAAAAATAACAATCATATACAAACATATATTTAACATATATGAAAGCACTAAGCTTATTTACGAAAAACAGGATGTTACAACCGGGTCCGGTGGTCCGAGGGCCTTGTCGGTGGTGGGTGGCACATGAGTAAGGTGCGGGAATTTCAAAATACCACTTCTTTAGGTGATATTTCAAATTCCTCAAATTTACTTTAAACCAAATACCCCCAGAAAATCTCTGGATTTCTAAAATCCTTCATATTTAATACGCAAACAAAGTATTTTAAATTGAAGTATTTTGATTATCGTCTTAAAATATTTTACCCTCTCCAAATGCTCCTTCCAAACACACCCTAAGAGTAATTCAGGAATATATATATATATATATATATATATATATATATATATATATATATATATATATATATATATAACATTCCAAAGGATTCGACCACCATCAGCACGAACGGCTTCTGCTTGACATATATGAAGATGAGCTAGTCAGCTAATGGTTCGCATGTGATGTGAGTGAAAAAGTTAATTTATATATTCAATTACAATTTATGGGAAAGAGAGTTTTTAATCAAGAAATGATCAGATGGAGAACAATATTGAAATGAACACTACTTTTGATCTCCAAGAGAACAATACAACCACACACTTCCATCGGTACAACATGACCTTAGCCAAATGGGCAGAATGGTTTACAGCCTAGCACCATAGCACATTGTTTCAACAGTTTCATAAATTCTGCACTAGAAAAATGTACGCTACACAGATCAACGTTGGCGACCTTGTGTAATTGTCTAGCAAACCCCAATACGTATATATAATATATATCTAGTTAACATCTAAGTGGTTAGTACAACATATTTGGATACATTTAATATAATAATTAATTCACAATTACTTATGTTTTGTTTTCATCTTAAAATATGCCATATGATAGTGTGTTCTTTCTTCAACCCTTCTTAGAAAGTGGGGATCGGAGTTTGTGCACTTTGATGCTAAAGCAAGACTTTATTTAGGACAAAATTTAGGTACATTAAATGTTTTCCAATGACAATAGAGCATGTATAATAGCTATTACACATCTTATGCTTGCATTTATGAGCTATTACACATGTCCTATTGTTATCGGAAAATAGTACCTAATGTACCTATACAATTATACATAAGTCTTGTCCTTATTAATATATACTGCTATTTATTAAAACAAAGAGTAAAGGCCCAAAGTGGTCCCTCAAATTTTTCGAGTAGGCCAATTTGGCCCCTAAAAAAAAATAAAATGACAATTTGGTCCCCGAAATTTTAAAACGAGGGACAATCTGGTCCTTACGGAGGGACTGAATTGTCCCCCGTTTTTAAAATTTGGGAGACCAAATTGTCCTTTTTTTAGAGACCAAACTGGGCTATTCGAAAAATTTGAGGGACCACTTTAGGCCTTTACTCTAAAAACAAAATCTCAAAATACGCAATATCTTAATATTCACGTATATTAATATAAATCAAATATTGTTAAAAATGTTGCATAAAACATTTCTCCATTTTTTTCTCATATAAGAGAAAATTTACTCAATGAGTTTTAGCTAAGTTGGTTGTGCAAACTGGACTTGTAGGGGAGGATCCAGATTCGAATCCCATAGAATACGTTCTTGGGGAGGACCGGGAAACTGTGACTAAGTACCTGAGCGGAGATTAGTTTTATATCGAATCCAAATGATCTAAGCTTGTAGGGATACTTCAGTCTTCATATATGGATCCTAGGGAGTCAAAGATCCTCATTACGATGAGTTCCAACAAAAAATAAGGGAAAATTTATTTATCAAAAAGTATGAGGTATTTTCAACCCATTTACATAATCTTAAATAATATCAAATTATTTTTTGCAACTGCACCTCTCTATCAGAAGAGTCTTATTATTTGTACAGTTAAATTGAACATTTCAACACCGTATTTTTTTCCAACCTTCCAAAAAGCAGCTGTAGATAGGGCGTCCATGAAACATTGTTGTTGTAGAAACACTCAGCACAAGGTCAGTAAAAGAATATACAATATTATTAGTGTTTTTAGTTCTTCATAGTTTTAACCTTTGAATTTCAATTTTTGTCACAAGACATTAATCAACACGTCCTTGAGAGGATTCTACTGAAATAAATCCGGATTTCCAGCACATAGAGATCATCGGAGTTATGCTTTTCCAAATGGAGATCAACATAAGAATAACTTTTAATTCATTTATAAAATGTATACTACTACGTGCACGCTTCTGATTGACAAGCACATATGTCTCCTTGTCCTTTGTCACTTTGTCAAGTGTGCACATGTTAATGCCCCATTGTGTGCTTGTCACTTTCTAGTTCTTCACTTTGATATGGTTTTGGTGGAGGCTCCTCATGCCTGCTTGTGCATATGTATTATATATCCACGGCCATGCTTTTTATTTTATTTTATAAACACCTGATTTTATATAAAGGAATACTTGGGGTTCCCAACTCGTTTACAAAATAACACCTATATGCAATCTAATGTAAGACCAAAATACAATCAGAACCCACATGCCCAATCAGCCAAAGAGAAAAGAAAGCCACATATTTTTAAATTATGGTTCATGGCCATGCTTTTAAATCATGGTTCGCAACCGCAATTCAGTTGTAATATTATAGTTTTGGTAGTCTTCTTAGTAACAACATTGTATCTGCGATTGTAGTTGCTTTTGCCGTATTTATCCATAATTTTTTCTATGATTGTGGTAAACACAATTATAATCACAACCGCAATTTAAAGTCACACCCGTGTGGTTTAAATGAAGAATAAAGACATTCCAACACCAATCTTATCTATGGTTTTTTGTATTCTTCTTCCCCCACCATTCCCTTGGCCAATAATAAGAGAAGTTTTAAAAAATTATGAAGATCTTGTGCAAAACAGCAACTTTTCTTTTCTTTTTCTCTGTCTTTTTATTTTGTTGTTCTTCCTATGTTTGTAAACCCATGCTTTAAAACTATATATGTCAGGTTCTATGCAGAGAAGGACACGTACTTTTCAACTTCTCTATATGGGAAATAGTGAGCTTTATCATCATTTTCCTCTTCTCTCGCAATGACCTAAAAATCCGGTATATATATATATATACACACACACACGTAGATATATATTAACTTTTGTTTTAGCTAGCTTTGGTGGTGCAGGTAGATAGTTCAAGAGCATATCAATGATGTTGAAATTTTGAAAAGTTATGATTGTCCTTGATTTGATCCAAAGGAAGAAAGAAGAAAAGGCCCTCATTCATATACAGAGCGTGGGGAATGGTCTTATAATTATTAGAATCTTGGGTAAATAGACAAGAGTTGTTGCCACAGTTGCAAGGGCCACTTCAACCTGCCTTTTGAGTATCAAATCGGACCCATTCCAGATATAAATTTAGCATCTACCCTTTGGTTGGTAACTCTGCTTAAATAGTACTTAATCAATGAGTTTGACCCAAAAGCAATTCACTTCACTCTCATCATAATTAATTTGCCCGGGCATATAAATATAACTAAGCTTCTCAATTTCTTTTAATCCAATTTCCTTTTTTTTATTGAGCTTTCAATTCTGAAAGACAATGTGTCAATGTTATTTTTTTATACTTTGAGTGTTGTATGAACCCATTGGAATGTATAAACTAATGTTATAGGTCCTCAAGACTTTGATATAAGGGTTAGATTACCCCTTATACTCCATTCAATGATATT
The DNA here is from genome assembly GCA_035048595.1 of Echinosophora koreensis. Taxonomy (NCBI): domain Eukaryota; kingdom Viridiplantae; phylum Streptophyta; class Magnoliopsida; order Fabales; family Fabaceae; genus Echinosophora; species Echinosophora koreensis. Next base: position 561,671 of record JAPCYP010000102.1, read on the forward strand.
TCCATTATTTCATAAAAAAAATTGAAAACAATTTTTGGGTTCCGTGGTTTAGCAAAGTTTTAAATTGCAGTTGCGGGTGCAGTTTCGTTGTATTTTCCGTTATTGTAGACAATTATGAAAAAATATGGTCAATACAACTGCAACTACAGTTCATATGCATGCGGTTTCGGATACTATAAAAATCACAACATCATGGCCTCTACTGTGGTTTCGGACAAGTATTCCCTCCTTTACTTCCCATTTTAAGTTTTGTCCGATTCTCAATTAGAGGGCGCCACATTGCGTTATGGATACTTTTCCTTTACTTATACTTCCAAAAGAAATGGATGATGGTTGTGTAAACCTGCTTCTAACTTTTTCTAGCATCATAACCAATCAAGAACCCCACCACACCGTGGTGACGTGTTGTGCCTTCATTGGTGTTCCTATGGGCGTGTCTTTATTCCATGGTTGAAATATATTATCACCAAAAAGTTGGTAAAATAAGGCTGCTCAAAACCTCAAGAATCATGCTCTTAATTTCCTTCTCTTGTTCACAGTGCTTCACCCCAAAAAAAACCATTTATAAATTTACACACTAGGGTTTGGGTTAGTCAACAATCACTGACTTATATATAGAGCTATATATCTATCTCTATAGTCATCAATAGCATCTAGCAGATATCTGATTTTCTGGGATTATTTTGGGTGAAATGAAAAACTAATTGGAACCCAAAAAATTAAGTGCTATCCGTATTCCGTACATATATATACATCTAGAAAAATAGAGAGATTGATTTAGGGAGTAGATTAGGTTTTTGTAAGCATGAAGAAGAGACAAGTGGTGGTGAAAAGAGATGTGGCCAACACTTCATCTTCAATGGTAAGAAACATTCGATATGGGGAGTGCCAGAAGAATCATGCAGCCAATATTGGAGGGTATGCTGTGGATGGGTGCAGGGAGTTCATGCCTAGTGGAGGGGAGGGAACTAGTGGGGCTCTTACATGTGCTGCTTGTGGCTGCCACAGGAACTTTCACAGAAGGGAAGTGCAAACTGAGGTAGTCTGTGAGTACTCTCCTCCTAATTCTGGTCGCTGATTCCTTAAAATGAAAGAAGAAGAACAAAATTGGAGTGCAGGGTTTGTGTTTCAAATTAACTGATTGAATTTTTCTTTTGATCTTAATTTCTTTCTTTGGGTTCTTGTACGTGTGGATTAATTACCCAAAGAGTTGCATTTATTCTTGTAAAAGAAAATTTTATACTTCAAGGTTTGTGTTGTTTTGGAATGTTACATATCCAGGTGTTCTCTTCTCTTTTTCTCCTTCCATTCTTCTTCTTCGTCCTATGTAATGATGAAAGAGTAATTATACTTAATATGATGAGGAACTGAGAATTGGAAACTCTATGTTGATTTTATTCATTAGTATATTACTTTCTAGAACTTCTAACCTAGCTATCTGATTTTTTTTATATTAATAATTTAATTTGGATCTTAATTTTATATTTGGGGTTGTGGGAAAATTAGCTTTTCGCGTATTGGTTATTATATCAAACAATTACACAGTTAATGAGTGAGCTGTCCAATTTTGCTTTGGATAGTGAATTAATTATAAGTTTAATTGATGCATATATAGATTGACAGCATTAGAACTTCCTCTTAGATAAACTGTTTCTGTCTATATATAAATGTATATAAGCTGAAAGGAACGATTATTTTATCAGCAGATTGGAATACTTATTCATTTAGGCGGTGCTTGACCACTTCGAATATTGATCTTTATGATATGTTCTAGGCAATCCATGTTTCATCTCTTCCATTCCCAAGTGAGACTCAGACTAGTAAAAACATTTTTGTTGTAGACTGGTAGTTAAAGGCATAACGAATAGAAAAAAAGAATGTCAGAAAACTTCTCAACGACCACCCAGCTTCTATAAAAGTTGTGAAATGTATGGATTTTATATATTTGAATGATTTCGGCGCATTCCTGTTAGTATCTATCTACAGAGGTTAATTAAGTTCCTAATTTGCAGGAAAATTACATTTTAACTATACAGCAACTATTTGATAAGATAAAACTCCTAGTATATTACAGTAGCAAAATTTTAGGATTTTGAAGTTGTTGAGAATGTGAAGATTTGGAGAAAGCTTCTATAGTTTCTAGCAAGTTATAGATTCTGCTGAGAAAGCCAAAAGATGTTAACTGTGTATTCTTCCTTCTCATGTGCAAAAGGCAACAAAACAGGTTAGTCTCAAAGAGATGAAAATAAATTATCTTTGTCACAGTCATTTAGCATTTGAAATATTATATAATTCCTTAAGCCCCACTTGTGTTAAACCATGTCGAGGACATGCCATTGAGTATTTTTTTATCTATATATTGATATATATATTCCTTAAAGTTAACTAAAGGTCTAGCTGCGCAGAGTTAATATATTGTTCCGAGAAGTGACCAAATCTCTTTTGGGTAGTCAGTGGAAATTGTGGAATTTGCCACAGACCATAAGGAAATCGTTTCAATAAAGGTACAAAAATAAAGAAAGTAAAAAATCATGTAGCTTTTATAAGTTGGAAGTGGCAGCTGCACTTTCTATGTTTTGCTTGTGATGTATGGGCTCTTGAGTTGTTTATTATTGTCAGTAATGAATGAAGGATATATAATTAATTTATGCTTCTTTTCTTTGAATAGGCCTAATTTATCACATTGATATGAGTGTAAAAAAATGGCAATCTCTCTGCACTTGAGTTCAGAAATGCTTACATTAACTGTTTCTCATAGCTAACTAGTAATTTGCAGGAAAAATATATATTTAATAAGCCAATTGGTTATCAGAATGTTATCAGAATGTAGATTGTTGTTTTTTTTAGGAAAAATTTAGGGTGAGGGGATGATATCCGAGTCCAAGGTAGAAAAAATCTCTGTGTTTTAAAAACACTTATAAGTGAGCAAGGTTTCAAATCTGGGTCTGAAACCGAAATATGGGCCGAGACCTGTTGGTTTTGGCAGCCACCAAAACCGCGTCGCGATCGTAATTACAACCGCATCAGCCGCATTTTCCCGTAATATCCGCGATGCAACGAAACCGTAATCACAACCGCAATTTAAAACTGTAAGTGAGACTATAGTATGTGGGCTCAAACCTGCGACTTTTCAGATACGCGACTGTCTCTTGCTCCACTAAATCAACTCATTGGGGTTAGAATGTAGATTGTGGTGTAACTATGGAAACATTCTTTATAACATTTTTTTTATGACTTCCTTCTATAGATAACTATCTGAAAACGTATCAAAAATATCGTGTTGGAAAAAATTGAAATTGAAATTCTATTATGTTCGGAAGTATCTGAAATGGCATTGATTTGTTGCATCGGGTTTCCAAGTGCGCATGCTATTCTTATAGGTGGATCAAATTCCCATAGGCAAAGCGCTTCTGGAATGAAAATTAACCAAAGTCCAATAAAACCACTCCATGTTATGTAGATTATATTGTTGCTTTTTCGGTTAGGGATGTCTGGATGGTACTTTCATAAGGCCATCAATATTTGGAATTATTAAAATACCTAATTTGGTATAGCCAAATAAATGGCAGACATATATAACCAATCAATCAGTCACACAAACTTGTAAGGATATTGTAGGGATCGTAAAATGTGGAAATTAAAGAGTAAGGATTTAAATCATGCATGTGAGCCCCCTAATTAGGTATAGAAGGATGGGTTGGCTTTACAATATATGTCTACGCTCTGTCGGGGATATATGACAGTGCATGTCCTTGTTTGCCTAATGCCTTTCTCATTCTCACTTTCTGTTGTTCATTTGGCGAATATTCTACAATGCAAGCTCATTAAAAGCATAAAAATCCCTTTATGAAGTCAAGCTCTACCACCTCCACTATTTCTATTATATATCATGAGAGAAGAAATAATGATAACCACATGCAATTGAGTCCAGTCGTAGCTCCTTTTTTCCTTTTACTTATTTCGCATCATGCTACTAACTTGAGAAAATTATTGAGAGCTGAACTTTGATGCTACTGCTACGAGACCTTTATATTCAAACTAGTAGGGCATGTTCAGATCCAATGCCTTTGAAGCACAAGAGACCTCCAATATATAACAATGGGTTACAAAATGGAAAGGAAAACTTGGGATGGATTTAATCGATCCATTGTAAAGTTTGTCAATTAAATACATAGCTTACGTTTCAACTATATTATGGTTATATTTGCGATTGTGGTTATATTTTATGTTGGTAAGAAGCAATCGAATGTAAAGAATGAAAATAGTAAACGCACAAGGACAAAAGAATTTGCTAACGAGATTCGGCCAATTGTGCCTACATCCCCGGGAGCTGAGTGGCTACGCTCTTTGCGCTCCGCTCCAGCAACTGTCCACTTATTACATAATATGAACCATACACAACATTTTGTTTACTACAATTGCAAACAATCACAAAAAATTATGCCATGGTTTCAAATTTGGATTGAAAACTGTAACGGAAGCTGCAACGTTATTGTTTTAGTGGTTTGTGAAATCGTATTATGATCACAATTACGGCCGTATCAACCACATTTTTCCCCAATTGTTCATATAATAATGACAAACGCACATTGACTGTTACTGAAATCGTGACTGTAATTTAAAATCTTGGCAGATGTGATGACAATATTAGGATCTCAATTGCAATTGCATACTACAATTTAAAACCATGCATGCAATATGATTACCATTGAATATGATGACGATGAGGCTTTGCTTCCATTATATATTGTTATACAATGCAAATGCTACCTGGAAATATACAAGAAACTAACTATATATATACAAGTGCGCGCGCCTGTGGAGGGGCCCTATTTTGGATGTTGGGCATGTAAATATAATAGGACCTACGTTTAAGATGCCGCTTTCATGAATATTTGGACTATTTCAAGCAAAATTTGTTTGATTCCCTCATCGCTTGCCGCAGTACGGAGATCCCATAATATACCAAGCAAATAGCACTAACTGCATGCGCTGCAGCATCGAAATGAGTCTAGCCAAAAAGAGCAAAAGCACGTCAGGAAGGAATTTCAAAATTCCAAGGTGATATGATCTCCAATTCTCCATGGGGGTTCGAACGACGAGCTTGGATTTTCTTTACCTATAGATCGTGGAATAATTATCACCCAAAAATAAAAATCACAAATACAGGAAGCATTTTTTATGTCTGTTAAAAGTGCTTTTTAACATCACAAAAAAGCCGGACGTTAATACAACAGACGTTAAAAATGTGACTTTTAACGTCTATTGTGAACACACATTTTTAACGTCTGTTGTGAACAGACATAAAAGTTTACATTTAACGTTAAAAGTAATTTTTTATTTTTTTTAAAAACAGACGTGAAAAGTAATTTTTTTTTTTTTAATTTCTGGTTATGCAATATCCCTTTCCCCCAGCTAGCTCCCTGCATTAACTAACATTCCTGAATACAGAATTTGCACACACTCATCACTAACAAGTCCATATATGGAGAACTTTGCACATAAATAAAATCATGCATTTGCATTCTAATATATATATATATATAATATTCAAAATAGCTAGTCACAATTAGACAGAATTTATCTTAATTAACACAATTCAATATTCTATTACTAACTAGGCCACAATACATAAAAATTAATAATATAATATATATTCTATACAACTACACATTATATATTGTAACACCCCGTTTTTCAAGTATGTGATTAAGATATCAATTATGTATGTATAAGTGTTAGATAATGTTTCTTATGGTATGAGGAAGTTGTGGCTCAAATTTGAGAAATTTGGCCCTGGAACGAACTCAGAACGCGAAGAAATGCGCGAAAACGCGATAAAACGGGTCCTGGTCAGCAGAGCACGCTCAAGCGTGGAAAACACATCGTTTAAGCATTGGCACGCTCAAGCGTGGCTCCTTGGATGCTCAAGCGTGGAAGAGGTGGAAACGATGTGACGCGGTGCGGTGCGGTGGAGACGGCACACTCAAGCGTGGAAGCGGTCACACTGAAGTGTTCTCACGCTCAAGCGTGGGAATCTGCATGCTCAAGCATGCTGAGGTTCTATAAAAGCCTTTGTTTCTGGTTCATTTTGAAGTCTTGGTCGAAGTTATGAGCTCTTCTCCCATGATTTCGAGCAGAGAAGAGGTAGAGGACCATTGTTGAGGTTTCGAAACTTCGTTCGAGTAATTCGAGTTTCGAAATCCAAATCCAATCATACTGTCGTGTTCATTGTTTCGAATTCTACAAGTTTCGATAGATGGTTTCTCGAATTGACGAAGGTATGTCATAGTTTCATTGATGTGCTTAATCCGTTCTTCTTGGATTCATAACCTTGGTGTTATTCTGAGCATATATCTATGATATTCGGTTGTAGTTCTGGTAATCTAATAAGCAAGGATTTTGTAGTTGTCGTGAAAGCTAAGCCTTGACTTCAAGGGAGCCTAGAGGCAGCGAGAATGCTCTTGAGGCAACAGAGGTATCCCTATATGAATTGTGGTTTAGATTCGTATTCATAATAGTCTTGGTCTCTGATATCATTTAGATATTTTTGTGTTTTCGGCGACATGTTATACCCGTATGTGTGCCCTGAATGGAAAATGGAATGGTGGTCATATTAGTGGGGATGATGGCAGATTTGGAATGTTTTCGTAGGTGTGCTCGTGGTTGACGGTGATCGAGGGTCAAGGCTGTTCGTTAGTTCAGGAGTTGCGTTTAATCGTTACAAGGCGAGGGGGAAGAAACCTCAGTTATCGGGAAAAGGCATAGAATATGACCATTAACATGTGTGGGGATTCTCAAACCTCGTTGATAATCGGTATATGCTTGGTGTGTTTGTATCTGAATAATATGTTTGTGTGATAACATGCTTGTATGAGTAAAATATGATTATATGATATGCTTTGATAAGTTGAGGTTGTGATGGAACTGATCATGACTGAATTTGGAGATGTTTGTTATAAGACGAAGTTGATAGTTTAAGTAGGAAAATATGATCATATAGTGATATCGAGGTGTTAGATGGAAATGTTGTGTGAAATCACGTGGTGATGAATGCATGCACATATCATACATATTGCTAATCAACCTTGTGCGTAGCCGCAACAGCTATTTGAGCTGTTACTAATATGGGGTTGATGGTTGTGAACGACTACAACGATAGTTGGACGATTGTCACAGGAGAGCCGTATGAATAGCGACAAAAGTCGTTTGAGTAGCTATCGTACGAAGTTGGATCATACTTGTGTGTATAACTGCAATAGTCATTTGAGTGGCTATTGCACAAGGGAGGTGACCGTGTCGACTGCAACAGCCATTTCAGTGGTTGTCACAGTGGAGCCGTGTGAATAGTTGCAACAGCTAAGCAATTGCCACACAAGGTTGAGGTGAACTATCCGGAGCGACCAAGTTGGCGGAACTCATGTTGGAGCGATGCAGGTGCTTTCTCATTGTTGGAGAACTTCTCGAATTTCTCATTGTTGGAGGGATTCAGGAAGGCAGTGTTTCCTCAGAGTTGGAGGACCTCTGTTGCACTTTCTTGGTAACGCAGGAGCCAGTAGCCCAACTACCGACTTACGTTGTTGTAGAATTGGTCAATCATGCATGTCAGACTAGTTGTGCACTAGAATGAGCTGTGATCCAAATAGATGAGATTTCGAGGTTGATTGTTATGACAACGATCTTGGGAGACGGATTGTGTTTGTTGATGTACATGTTAATATGTAGTATTTTCTTCTGTTTCCTATTCTATGATGATTGTAGAGTTTCTTACCTCCTGTATATGTATGTTTCTCTTATTATGTTTATGTTGGTTCAGATCATGACTTGAAGACAGAACGAGCCTTTAGCTGGCGCGAAAAAGAGGACGAGGATACTAATGTCTCTCCTGTTAGAAGACTTTCGAAGGTATTGTTTGCTCTCTATTAGTAATATCACGGCCAATGGAGTGTCAAGTACTGTATAAGCCATAGCTTCTGTAATACTCTGATGTTGTATATATGTTTTTAAATTTTTATGTTATAATTATATGCATCAATAACATGTTAACTTCCATGTGGCACTCGAAAGGGTGTTAAATTAGTGGCATCAGAGCAGTTCGGTTTTAAAACGGACTGTGGGGTTATGTCCGATTAGAATCGAGCATTGTGAGGTACAAGATGTTGTTACTCGTCGTGTCTAGTTGGACCTACATCAGGTGTCAACTATGTTTAGAGTGTGGGTAGAGTATTCGTATCGCGAGTTATCTTTTGTTTCTACGTTGAGAGACCATGATAACTGTTTCAATTATCATAAGATATATATACTACATATTTCTTATGAATATGAGTTGATGAACCTATGGCTCATGAAACTCATGAAACTCTTAGTAGCCGACGTGGGGAAAATGTAGAAGATAATGATGAGGATGTAGAGATTCCTAGAACTGAGGAAGAAAATGAATCTGAAGTCATGAGAACAATAAGGGATATGGCAAGAACTATGATGCTTCAGTTGCAGTAAAATACAGTTAATGCAGCAACTTCAACAACAGAAAAATCAACAATCATAGAATCAAGAGCAAGAAGGGGTAACGGATGCGGGACTGGTAGCATTCATGAAAGGCAAACCGCCACAATTTCATGGAGAATATAATCCAGATGGAGCGGAATTGTGGTTACAAGAAATAGAGAAAGTTTTTACAGCTATACAATGCAGAGAAGACAGAAAAGTCACCTGTACATCTTTCATGCTAGTAGGAGGTGCAGAGTCATGGTGGAAAAATCGACAAAAGATTTTGGAAACGGAAGGAAGAATAATTACATGGGAATTGTTTAAAGAATGTTTCTTGGAAAAGTATTTTCCTGAAGCAATTAGACATGAGAGGGAGCAAGAATTTATGAGTTTAAAACAAGGAAATATGTCAGTCGGAGAATATGCTATAAGGTTTATTTCTTTGCTGAAGTTCCCCAAATTCTACCAAGTATGCCCAGATGAGAAGTGGATCTGTAAAAGATTTGAAGATGGTTTAAGAAGTGTGTGACACCCTTCTACCCCGCATGTTAATATAAAACATTTACTTAAAAGAGGAAATATAAAAACATGCATTTAATTGAATAAAATAAAACTTGGATAAAAAGGTTTCACATCTCAATTAAAACAACGCGGAAATAACATAGTTTTAAAACAATAAAACATAAACAAGACAGATATGGAAAAACACAACCCCGATATCACATACAGAGCTGGTATGACAAAATCCGGATACGTCACGGAAACAGACTGAAATAACTAAAAACAACTAACAACTATAACTAAGCATCCTAACTAGAGTCGCGGATCCTCAGAGTTACTCCTCCACTGGCTGCTCACCGTCCTCTGCATAAAGAGATACATGCAACAACAGAAACAGGAAAACAGGGAGTAAGAAATCATGTAAACACAACGGCATGGGAATAGGGAATAAGATGAACATACATCATATCAGGCATAGCATCAACGTCATATAACATCATTTACATAATACAAGTCAACAGTCAAAAGATGCTATGCGATACAACACTACTCCGCTACTCCGTTATGCATGTGGATCCAATTATCTCAGGAAGTCAACTTTGGAGTTACATATCCACATTGGCCATAAAAGAACCAACGCTAGCAGTTCACCAAACCATGGGTGAACCCCTTAGATAGCCGACATACCATAACGAGGTACGCCACCTCGGGGGCGCACAGTTCACCAAACCATGGGTGAACCACCCGAGACTTGGGCCAGATCATCATAACAGGACGACCTCCCCTATGTTGAACATCCCCCACTAATCAACTTCAACGTAGTCAACCATGGCCAAAAATCACCAAGGTCCAACTTAACAACACCTCGACCAAAATGCATCGAGGTTACTTTGGCCAAAAAGCACCAAACCGTAACAACGTGCGGTAACCCATAAGGTACCGACTTAACCATCTTATTGCTCTTTGTCATCTTAATTATCCTTTAATTAAGTTATCTAACTCATCATTGTACGATTGATGTTTTATCACAATATTGGGGACATTTGGGGTGAAACACTCCTTAGTTCCTTTAATCTCATATTCTGACCAGCAAGGGGAGCACGGGCATGCTCACCCCAGCACGGTTGTGCTGCCACTTAAGTGGAGCACGGTCGTGCTCACTATCCTGCACGGCCGTGCTCAATGTGCGGCCTACCTTTCAAGAATGAAAACCGTGCTCCCTGTTCAGCACGACCGTGCTCCTGAAGCGGGTCGTACTGTTCTGGGCAGAAATCAAACGTGTTCTTGGGGTTAAAACTCCCTAATACTCTCAAATCAGATCCTAGGGTCTTAACTAAAACATTTGGCATGAAACCTCACCCCTCACTAACGCTGTTCATGTCTTATGAAGCATTGGGGAACTAATCCCTTAATTCCTATGTTAACTAAGAGTCCTAATTAAACCAATTAGAATCTTATTAACATATTCAACGTATTAACAATATCAGCCACTCAACATTCAATATAACAACAGCCAATAGCAATCTCATAACAACATCAACATAACAGTCATATTCATATCATGAACAGATTCAACTATTTATATATCATTTGCATATAAAATGTAATTAGAAACCATAGGCATACCATTAACCAACTAGCAATTATAGTAATCAATTCATACAACCCAAATAGATCATGGAATCAACAACAATTAATCGTAATAATTATGACAACAATAAAATGGGGTTATGGGAATTCCTTATCTTACGCTACTCCCTAGCCTAGTGTATACACTATTCTTCTCCCATAACTGGTATGAAGAATCAACTGCAACACAACCACGACAAACTGACTCGTTCCCTCAATTGGCTCGAACTGCTTCCAAGCCTTGGCCAAACAATAGGGACAACTGTCAGTTTCCAAACCAACAGGGAAAGGAAACCAAGAGGGAAGGGATCGTTACCTTACAACGATTGGCACCGACTAACTAGACGCTCCCAAGGGTCTCCACTGCTCCGAGAACGGAAGGAGTTTAGAGAAAATAGGGAACGAAATGGTTGCAGCCGCACTGGGGAAGCTGCTACTGACAGAATAGGGTTTATGACGTAAACCCTCGATCACTGTTCTGCTTATAAAGACGCAGGCTTGAGCACGGGAGTGCTCCTCCTTGAGCACGGGCGTGCTCCTCTTAGCGTCTACGAGGCACAATTCACACTTGAGCACGGGCGTGCTAACTCTTGAGCACGGGTGTGCTCAACTCAGCATCAGCGAGACGCTCACTAACAACGAGCACGGTCGTGCTCCTTAACAAGCACGATCGTGCTTGTGACTCAGAAAGTCCCACTTAGCCCTCAAGCTAAGTCTTAAGGCTTAACCAACCAAACAAGCATACAAAAGCACTTAACGGAAAAGCAGGGTGTTACAAAGTGAATTACAGAGAGCAATGTTACCATTGGGAATTTTCAGACTTTCAGAATTGATTGAAAGATGTACTTCTTTGGAAATTCATGATAAAAGGATCGAAGCTCGTCAACAAAAGAAGAATAAAGGGCCAATAAGGAATCATCAGCAAAATAAGGATGAGGGACTTCGTCAAGAACAGAAACCATATGATCGCTCAAAACAACAAATTATAACGGTTCAAATGGAGGGATAAAGACAACTTAATTATTTCAAGTGCAGAGGAGGCCACTTAATGAAAGATTTCCAAATAAAAGACTTTATTTGCTTTAAATGTGGTAAGACAGGACATTTTTCTCGGGACTGCAAACAAGGAGGAATAACAAGATCAAATGATGGAAAGCAGGGACTGGGAACACAATATCAAGGAACGGGACAACAGACGAAGCGAACTACAACAACGGGGCGTGTATTCACATTGAGAGGAACTGAGTCTTCTCAATCGTAAGCAGCGAGGTTTTGTTCGATGATCTTTTGGAATTAGTTAGCAAGTTTCTCTCGCTATGTTTTGGATAAGAAAATATTTTGAAGCTATAAGTTAGATACCTATATGTATTTATTGTGAAGACGATGATGTATGAATGCTAAAGACATGCTATGTATATATATGTACATCAACAAGTTGGTATATGTTTAAGTTGTAATAAGTTAAGTATATGTATGAATCAGTAAGATCACGTTATCAATAGTTGTATCAGAGTGCTCAACGGAAGCATATAGAACTTTTGTACGAACCTACGATGTTGCATATAACCACCGCAAAATTTTGAGGACGAAATTTCTTTTAAGGGGGTGGTAATGTAACGCCCCGTTTTTCAAGTATCTGATTAAGATGTCAATTATGTATATGTAAGTGTTAGATAATGTTTCTTATGGTATGAGGAATTTGTGGTTCAAATTTGAAGAGATTTGACCTTGGAACGGACTCAGAACGTGAAGAAACGCGCAAAAATGCGATAAAATGGGTCTTGGTCAGCAGAGCATGCTTAAGCGTGGAAAACCCAACGTTTAAGCATTGGCACACTAAAGCGTGGCTCCTTGGATGCTCAAGCATGGAAGAGGTGGTGCGATGCGGTAGAGACGACACGCTCAAGCGTGGAAACGGTCACACTGAAGCATTCTCACGCTCAAGCGAGGGAATCTGCACGCTCGAGCGTGCTGAGGTTCTATAAAAGCCTTTGTTTTTGGTTCATTTTGAAGTCTTGGTCGAAGTTATAAGCTCTTGTCCCATGGTTTCGAGCAGAGAAGAGGCAGAGGACCATTGTTGAGGTTTCGGAACCTCATCCGAGTAATTCGAGTATCGGAATCCAAAACCAATGACATCGTCGTGTTCGTTGTTTCGAATTCTAAAAGTTTCGATAGATGGTTTCTCGAATCGACAAAGGTATGTCATATTTTGATCTATGTGCTTAATTCGTTCTTATTGGATTCTTACCCTTGGTGTTATTCTAAGCATATCTATGATATTCGATTGTAGTTCTGGTCATCGAATAAGCAAGGATTTTGTCGTTGTCATGAAAGCTAAGTCTTGACTTCAAGGAAGCCTAGAGGCAGCGAGAATGCTCTTGAGGCAGCAGAGGTATCCCTATGTGAACTGTGGTTTAGATTCGTATTCGTAATCGTCGCGGTCTCTGATATCGTTTTTATATTTTTCTGTGTTTCCAGCGACACGTGATACCCGTATGTGTGCCCGGAGTGGAAAATGGAATGGTGGTCATATTATTGTGGATGATGGCAGATTTGGAATGTGTTCGTAAGTGTGCTCGTGGTTAACGGTGATCGAGGGTCAAGGCTGTTCGTTAGTTCAGGAGTTTCATATAATCGCTACTAGGTGAGGGGGAAGAAACCTCAGTTATCAAGAAAATAGGCATAGAATATGACCATTAACATGTGTGGGGATTCTCAAACCCCATTGATAGTCGGTATATGCTTGGTGTGTTTGTATCTGAATAATATGTTTGTGTGATAACATGCTTGTATGAGTAAAATATGATTATATGATGTTTAGTATGCATGCGGTAATACTACATTATCTTATTGATAATATGACAATATGTGGACTGTGTGCTACGATAAGTTGAGGTTGTGATGGAACTGATGATGATTGAATTTGGCGATGTTTGTTATAAGACAAAGTTGATAGTTTAAGTAGGAAAATATGATCATATGGTGATATCAAGGTGTTAGATGGAAAGGTTGTGTGAAATCATGTGGTCATGAATGCATGCACATATCATACATATTGCTGATCAACTTTGTGGGTAACCGCAACAACTGTTTGAGCGGTTACTAATATGGGGTTGAAGGTTGTGAACAACTACAACGATAGTTGGACAATTGTCACAGGAGAGCTGTATGAATAGCTACAAAAGTCGTTTAAGTACAAGGTCGGATCATACTTGTGTGTATAACTGCAACAACCGTTTGAACGGCAATTGAGCAAGGGAGGTGACCATGTCGATTGCAACAGCCTTTTGAGTGGTTGTCACGGTGGAGCCATGTGAACAGTTGCAACTGCTAAGCAATTGCCACAAGAGGTTGAGGTGAACTATCCAGAGCGACCAAGTTGGCGGAGCTCATGTTGGAGCGACGCCGGTGCTTTCTCATTGTTGGAGAACTTCTCGAGTTTCTCATTGTTGGAGGGATTCGGGAAGGCAATGTTTCCTCAGAGTTGGAGGACTTCTGTTGCACTTTCTTGGTAACGCAGGAGCCAGTAGCCCAACTACCGACTTACGTTATTGTAGAATTGACTAATCATGCATGTAGGACCAATTGTGCACTAGAATAAGCTGTGATCCTAATAGATGAGATTTCGAGGTTGATTGTTATGACAACGATCTTGGGAGACGGATTGTGTTTGTTGATGTACATGTTAATATGTTGTATTTTATGTTGTTTCCTATTCTATGATGATTATAGAGTTTCTTACCTCCTGTATATGTATGTTTCTCTGTTTATGTTTATGTTGGTTCGGATCATGACTCGAAGACAGAACGGCCTTTAGCTGGTGTAGAAAAGAGGAAGGTGACGAGGATGCTAATGTCTCTCCTGTTAGAAGACTTTCGAAGATGTTGTTTGCTCTCTAGTATTAATACCACGACTAGTGGAGTGTCAATTACTGTCTAAGCCATAGCTTCTATAATAATCTGATGTTGTATATATGTTTTAAATGTTTTAAATTTTTCTGTTATAATTATATGCATCAATAACATTTTAACTTCCATGTGGCACTTGAAAGGGTGTTACAATTATCTTCTAAGTATATAATGTAAATTCATACAAACTACACATTATCTTCTAAGTATGCAGCATGTATCTTTTCACTCATTTTTCTGCAGCATACTTAAAAAAGATGTCTGCAAATCGCATCATCAAGTTTTTAAAATCTTCTTTTGAAAGAGGAGATTGATCGCTGAAAGCCTGCACAAGTTCAAATAAAATAAACATTAAATCAAGTCATCACCAAAAATAAAATATATAATTAAATAACTTGTTTAATTAATTACCTTCTTCCATCCCTTGGTAATAGATGCGGAGATGATGTTCAACATATGAAGCATCACATAATAGGCACACGACCAACCATCTATCTGATAACGAGACTACAAAAGAAATTAAATTTAACGTCAATATATATATATATATATATATTATATATATATATATAGTAATTATAATATTAATTACTATTTAATAAACTAGCAATCTTGAGGATAATCCATTCATGATTTCCTTTTGAATTTGAAGGCCTACTTTTCCCGTTGGCGCAAGATATGCTACATGCCTTCATTGCGCTATCATAAACAAAATATTCATGTCAATTATATGTTCATCATGTGTGTAATAAAATAAAAGCAAATGTTACAAATTAAATTAAATAGAAGATTAATTACTTACGTATTGATACTGGCCACCACCTCCTTCGACGGGTCCTGGTGGAGAGAGCATAAGAATATGACAGTATACCTAGAAGGATGAAGTAAGATCAACTGCCAATGTTTATTCCATAAGTTGGGTGCCAGATATATGTCTTTCCGATCACTTCCTCCCACTAAGTTGCCAATGTATGCACTGACTTTACTGTGATTAGACAAGAAATCAGGCAGCATGATAGTGGGGTCTAAGAATCCATAAACATTGCAGCCCCTGTCAATTAGAAGGCGATGCAGATACCTAAATATGAAATAAGTGGATGTTAATTACGTAATATATTGAAATTGAAATAAATAATAAAATTGAAATAAAATATAAAATTGAAATAAATTATAAAATTAAAATGTACTTACGTACACCAAATACTCGGAACCATGTTGGCTATCCACTCGCCATCTGGGCAAAACTGCCCAAGATCCTCACCACAGAATTGAAAAAGACGTGCTGGGTCTGGGCGTGCCCTCCATCCATCGTGTTCCAGTGGAAATACAAATATCTCAAACGCAAAATCCTCACCAAGAGAGAATAGACGAGTAATGGGAAACTGACGAAGCGACATTGGCTTCGGCTTTGCCTTCAATTGTAAATAAAGAAAGCATACGTAATTGAAAATAAAGAAAACATAAGTAATTGAGAAATATGATCATTATGAATATACCTGGGACAACTAGAATTCCTGCTGTGACAACTCCCGCTCCCGCTGTTTCAACTCTAGCTCCCTCTTTGACAACTCATCCACCTCCACATGTGTCTTTTGACAACTCTCTTTTGTGTTCACTTTTGAAGGTTGGGCAACTCCCGCTGTTTCTTGGGAAGCCATGGAGGAAAACTACTGCATAAGCATCTACGTGAAGGCTGGGTTCGTTAGAAACCCTCTCATCAGCTAATCTGTAAAGGTCGGGTCGGCAATGAGCTCCTGTTTAACCTCTTCTCTAAGCTTCTCCTTATCGATCGCCTGCTCGACCCGCCTACGTGAAGCGCCTTTCCCATAGAATTTCTTGATGCCCACAATCCCTAGAACACCAATGACCTGATCAGGGTGGTCGTCTTTGCCTAGGGCAATGACCAAGATATCCCAACGTCCATGTGGGATGAATAATCCATGCGAGCTTTTTTCCTTAAGCTCCTGATATGAAGACGAAATTAAAAATATGTAAGACAATGTGTTACAAATATCAACTAGAAATGCAGTTAGTTTGTTACTTGCAATCTTTTCTGCCACAATGCGTGTGGCTTCAACTTTAAATCTCCTTTTTTGTCTTTCGGCCCTCCACCCAACAGTCCTTGCATGCGGGTGGAGACGGATGATCAACAACTGTGTCCTCAAGTACCTCTCCTGCTGCTATCATCTCATTCAACTTCTCCTGCCTCTCGTTTAACTTATTCTCCATCATATTCTTCTTCAAAGTGGGATACCACCTTGAGACATGGCGTGGGTGTGAACATTCTTTGCTTGATTCCGCTTACCCCTTTCCCTTTTAGCCTGTCACAAATAACATGTAATAAATTTAGTTAAATAATTTTCTTTAATTAAATGTACTTTAAAATGGATTAGTAAATTAACTTCAACTAACCAGAAATTGAGGTGTGCCTCGGCTCCTAACAAAGCTATCCTATGTTTCCTTATCAAGGTATGGGCAGCAAGTAAGAGGAGATTCGGAGCTCTTCTCTCCGAATATGTAATGCCTAGTCAGATTATGCTTAAACCCCTTCCAACGCATAGCCGCTAGTGAGAGTCATTTCTGGCTATGGTCATCAGTATTGGTCCACGTGATCTACATTAATTACTTAACAAAAAGGAAGAATTAGAACTCAAATAATTCTTTAATAATGTAGTGTAAAATTAAAATACCGTGATTGACTCCCACATTTGATCCTTCACATTCTGCGGTACGTCTTCCCATTTATCATACAAAATGCTAGTATGCTATTTAGCTTTCTTAGCCACCTAACTGGTAAATTTCTTAGCAAGGGGTCCCTGGGGAATCAGTTCATAATAAAACCAGACCTCAAGCTTCTGACCGCTGAGCCTAGACTTGTCTAAATTATCCCCTTTTTTGGTTGAAATGCTAGCCGACCCTGCTGAATCAGCCCTCTGTGATGCCTGTTTGGACAAAAATAATAATAATAAATTAGAGGGTTAGTTATAGTATGGATAAATAAAAAATATAAGCCTAATTAATTAACATTATATGTATAAATAAAACTTACTCTATCAGTTGGCGTAGCTGCCACCGACCCTTCCCGTGCATGAGGGATGTCAACCCTCTGTGATGCCTGTTTAGACAAAGAAATAATAAATTAGGTTAGGTATAACATGGATAAATAAAAAAATATAAGCCTAATTAATTAACATTATATGTATAAATAAAACTTACACTATCAGTTGGCGTAGCTGCCACCGGCCCTCCCGTGCATGAGGGATGTTTGCTGAATTAGCCATGTGTATGCCTGTTTAGATAAAAATAAAAATAAAATAAATTAGGTTAGTTTAACATGGATAAATAAAAATAAAGCTAAATAAACTTGGATAAATAAAAATAAATCTAAACTAACATGGATAAATAAAACACTTGCCCTAAAAGAACATGTAACACCCCGATTTTTCACTACTTTCTAATATTGGTAACAAATATATGAATGATTATATTTTATCCGAGACTTATAAAATTATTTTGGATAAACCAATGTCATTTCCATGATATATTTGATATCATAAGGTTACGATGAAATTTTGGGTTGAAAATTCAGACGGAGTCCGGTCTGCGTTTTTCACTGACAGTAAAAGTTTACTGCTCAGAAAACCTAATTTTAAGTCGTGAACGAGATGAGAAATATTTTTATCATATTTTATACGATATTAGAAGTTTCAAAAATTTTAGTGTAAAAATAAAATATTATATTTGTTACGGGCGAAAACGTCGAAATATCTCTAGGAAAACCTGAGTCAGATGAACCAGGGAGTCAGCAACGGAGCTGAGATGACTGATGTGACTGATATGACGAGCATTTATGACAATCCTATCCGAATCATAATGGCCATAATGGCACATAAATGCCATTAGATATTTTTATGATGAAATGACTATTTTACCCTTGGTATCCTATGGAAATTGCAAGGCTTGCTATTGAAATTTTGGGACCATTTTTCCCTTCCCTACACGGGTCTAACCTTTTTTTTTTCCAACACTTAGGAAATTTTTCAACTCACTTATATCATCTTCATGAACCAAAACTTATTTCTCTCAAAAACCCTAATCAGGCAAAAAACCGAATCGGGTATATTTGTGCAGAGATACATCGGGAAACAGACCGACAAGACATCTATGATGACTCAAGAGGAATGAATTATCATGGTGATAATTTACTCTAGTCAAGACAAAGAAAATATCTAGGTAATTTGAACATTAACCTAACCTACGTCTGGTTAAATCTAATCGAGGTTAACTAACCATGATTTGCCACACAAAATATCTTCTCCCTAACATGTGGTATAGGAGGCAGCCACACCACCTAAACACTCTCATCCACATCATTTGTAGGCCCTAAGGCTGCCACCCTTCTCCATTTGTAGCCAAGTTTTCATTTTCCATTTCAACCACAAGTTTAATATGACTACATGGCATAAATCTCTACCACATATCATCATTTACTTTCATTTAACATAAGAATCAATTTGTTCATTCTCCTCTTCTCCTTTGTTCTTACGCCAGCCATCTTCCTCCTCCCAAAACCATTTTCTTTTCATCATTCATCAAGAACACCAAGAACACCAAGAACACTAAGACAAACTCTCCTTACTCACCCGAAAGTTCATCGAAGTTATGACCTTTTTATGTTCTGAAAATCGAAACACTTTCAACATGAAAGTTGTTCCTCTTTCTCTCTTCTTTCCAACGAGCAAAAGATCATCAAAAACGGATGAGTAGTTGGAGACATATGCCCAAATTACCAAAACAGTTCAAAATCCACAGCACCATACTAAAACAGCGGAAAGAAGGCTTTTTCTTCCATGTTCCGATCTGAATCAAACCAAACCTTCAACATCAAAGTTGTTCCTCTTCTTCTTACCTTACCAACAAGCCAAAGGTCCTAATTTTTAGATGAGTGCATTGTGAGATACACTCAAAAAACCACCACACCCTCAAAGCTGTCCCAAAAGCTTCCATTTCTACCTAAGCTTGTTTTGATCACTCTCTTCATTTCTTCAACAAACAAGAGGTAAAACCCCATCTATCATGATCATATTGTCTTATCCTTCATTTATTTTACAAGTTTATGCCATGAATCATCATCATCTAATTTCATGAAGTTTTCTTCTAAAGTCTCTAGAAAATTGTAGAAAAATCCATTTGATTTGAAACCAATTTCTATGAACTCACTATGATCTCTATATTCATGATCCAAGAGCATGAATCAAGATAAAATTTCTTTCCTATTCTTCCATAGTAGGCCGAATCTAAGTCTTAGAGAGACTAGAAGAGTTTGTTTCAATTTCTATGATTTAACACTTGATTTCATCTCTCTAATACCTATGATTATTGAATCCAAGAGATTAAGAAACAAATCAAATTCCTAGCCTAATTTGTTGATGATGGTCGAAACCCTAACTCATTGAGTTAGATGAGTTTTTGTTCAAGTTCTTGGTTTATGATCATTGATCATGTCTTCATCATGTTTAAGGATCATTAATCAATGAGTTAGAAAATTTTTAAACATCCTTAGCCTAATCACTTGAGTAGGCCGAAACTTAGCCATAGGAATTAGATTGATTTTTGTTGTTTCATTTGTTGATTTGGATTTAATTTGTTGTGAAGGATAAATCGTTGTTGATTATCATGAGTGTGCGAAGGAGACGGAGATCGAATCGGAAAACAGTTCGTGAAACGAACACTTGAATCTTCAAGAGGTAAAGGGGGAAGCCTGAGGAGTTTAAGATAATCGTATGCTATTTTGTTGAGTCGTCTGTGAATTATCTGTAATGATTTTCTGTGATTTTTGAATCGTTTATTGTTTAAGTGATTATATGATTACTTGATTTCTGTGATATGTTGATTTACATGATTATAATGGAATTGTTAAATTATAATTGTGATGCATGCCATGACTTGAATGTATGCCATGTTGTGGTGAAATTATCTGCTGTTGAGTGATGGATTGAGAAACCTGACATTGGTCAGTGTTTAATTTAAATTAAGGATAAAAGCTTGATAAGCTTGGATAATTAATCAGAGTGATTAATTTATGAGAATTTGAGAAAAAGGTGGAAAAATGTTATTTTAATACTATTTTTGTGGAAAATGTGTCACTAAAGTGACAGTAAGGGCGAAACTGTGAAAATTTTCACAGGCTCTAGTTTTTCCAAAATAAATTCAACTTTATTATCAAGTGTTATTTAAAGTGATTAAGTAAAGAAATAACGTAATATAGCAGTCAGAACAATTACTTCTAATAGAAAAGTTATTTAAGTTATAAAAAGATTTTTATGAGAAATTTTGACAAAGAGATTTTATTTTGTTATTATGAAATTTTATGTAGTAAGGACTTTTTGAAAGTTGAATTTTATTGAGAACCATTTTCATAAATAAAGTGATTGGAAAGAAAAGTATTTATCAATGATTTTTACGTTTTATCAACGTTTTAACATAAAAGAATTTCTGTAAGAGGATTTTCATTCAGTGAAATTATTCCGTTAAACTTGGATAAGTTTTCGGAGATTTGTTTTGTATTTGTTTTTCACTGAGTGAAATTTTTTACAAAGGATAAACGAACATAGAAACCGAGACGTCGGGGTTCTAGTGTTCAGTGGACACGTAGATCAAGGATTTGTGTCATTGGACTGAGTGTCCTGCAGTATTTTTGTGGACTGTGTGTCCTAAATTTGATGTGGAAAATGTGAGTTCCATATCCGCGAGCCTAAGACTAGTGCATCAGTTTAGGGATTTGCGATTGAGCACTCGGACTGTGTGTCCTGTGTTGAGTTTAAAACATTTGGACTGTGTGTCCTACATTTGTTTAAAGTGAAAAGTCTTAATATAAAAATTAAGCATGGTCGTGAGCTTCGGGCTTCGACAAAGGAAGATTATTACGACAAAGAAAATGAAACGAGAATAAATGTTTTACATGCATTATTTGGCAGACGTGCCAGAGTTACCATGTGTATGACTACAACAATGGTTGGACAGTTGTCACAAGGGGCCGTATGATTAGCTGCAATAGCTGGTTTGAGTGGCTATCATACGAGGTCGGATAATACTTGTGCATAGCTACAATAGCTTTTTGAGTGGTTATTGCACAAGTGAAGTTGTACATAACTGCAATAGTTGTTTGAGTGGTTATGTATCTGTGCACAACTGCAATAGCTGTTTGAGTGGTTGCCACAGAAGGGTAGTGTGAAATATTATTTAAACATAACTGCAATAGCTGTTTGAGTGGTTATGGATCTGTGCACAACTACAATAGCTGTTTGAGTGGTTGTTACAGAAAGAATAATATTTATACATAACTACAATAGTTGTTTGAGTGGTTATGTATCTGTGTACAACTGCAATAGCTGTTTGAGTGGTTGTTACAGAGGGGTAGTATGTGATACATAACTGCAATAGCTGTTTGAGTGGTTATGTATCTGTGTAAAACTACAATAGTTGTTTCAGTGGTTATCACAGAGAGGATGTGTGAACAGTTGCAATAGCTGTTTGAACAATGGTCACATGAGGTTGAGGTGGATTATCCGACACTGTAACGTGGAACACTGAATGCTGTACCCTTATTTGGCAATTGAGCCTGTTTTACTCAACGAAAAGAAGTTAGGATCGAAGTGTCATGCATTTTTATAAAATGACGATGACTGTCGGGTATGAAACCCTTTTTGATAGAATTATTCTGTTGTTTGAATAATTTCTTTATATGCTGTGAATATTTGGTATATGCTGTTTTATGTGTCGCGCATGCGGTTGTCTTATCAAAACTCATATATTGGTATCTCAACCTTGCGATATATTTGTTTTTCTGGGGTTTCTGTTGTACCTTTGTACATGAGAGCAAATGATGCAGAGGATTTCCCGTTCATTCGAGGAGCTTAGTTCCGATCCTTGAAGATGTCGGTGATAGTGGTAAAGACCATAGAGGTCTTTCCAATGGATGTTATCTAGATTGACCAGCTTAGGATTTTCTTGGGGTGTGTGTGTTTTTCAGAAAATCGGTAAACGTAGTCTTGAGACCTTTTATATGGTTCAGTTTTCAGTTGGGAATCCTGAAATACTTTCAGGAAAAACTTGTACGCTGTGAAAGATTTAATTTTGAATATACTATATTTATGTGTTGTTGAATATTATATAATGTTACCGTTGTGATGTGTGAAGCAAATTTTCAAATGTGTTCCATTGAAGAAAAAACAAATTTACTCCCATTTTCGGACTTATACAAAATTTTAAGCCTTAATTTCTGAAAGAAACCAGCAAATTCCTTTTAATTTTATTTCCGCACGTGTTCACAAGTTAATGCCCAAGGGGAGTGTTACAGAACAAAACTCACACTATGGTCAAGTTTAATTTAGCTAGATCAATATCCCTTCGTGATGATCATCATGAGTGGCATGTATATCGTCCACCTCATTTTCCTCAATGATAGTAGGCATGTTTGTTGAGAATGAAGGAGTCTCAGGAATATCGAGAGTTGAATCTTGATTTTCATCACTACCATTATACATGCTTTTTCCTTGGAGAACCACAAACGACCTTTTGTTAGAAGGATCAGTGTGTAAACACTTGTTTTGCTTGGGAAGCCATAATGAAAGGCTCATCTGTATGACCTAACTTGCCAAGGTCTACCAATGTAAATCCCTATTCGTCAGTTTGTACACCACTTTTACTGTCAACCTACTTATATTTAAAAACCAGCACCGTAAACTTACTGTAATCGAGCACCCAAATCTCTTCAATGACTCCAAAGTAAGGTATCAGTGCAATAACGAGGTTTGTATCTTTAGAAATAGAGAAATGCATGGATCCAGCCACGATCATAACCCCACTATGTTGCATGTGATGTGATCCTAGGAAGCACAACCTTAATGGGTCCATGGGGGCAAGTCAACTTTGAAGCAAATCCAAATCGAACCTGCTTCACCATTTTGGCTGTTTCTTGAGTTGTAGATGTCCGATTGAAGTGATCTTGGATGCGTTGGAAAGCTTAGAAGATTATCTACAAATCTTATTTTTAACTCAAGACCTGATTCGGCGTCTGTCATGATAGTCACACTATAAATAGGTGTCTTGTAACTCATTTCACAAGTTTGAATTCATTTGGAAGGTTTTCTCATACTTGAGATTTCTAGAGAGAGAGAGAGTTCTCCTCTTCTTGGTTCAAGAGTTGAACCATTGATTCTTATCTTGAATTTCAATATTCAAGTGGTGAATCCTCCTTTGGCTTATCAAATTCAATCTTCTTCTCCAAGAAGAATGCATTTGAAGCGCCTTCCCCTTCATCTTCTTCCTATTCCATTTTCTACTTTTTTCTTTAATTCTTGCAATTTAAATTCTGCACTTTAATTCTTGTTCTTGTCATTTCAATTCTTATATAATTGTGCTCTTCTACTCCTTTTTGTTTCTCTTGATTCTCACTTGAGAATCAAGCTTCATTCTATTGTTCTAGTTTGTGTTTGATCTTGAATTCTTAGCACTTGAAATCAAAGAAAGATCCTCAAATGTTTAGTGATCAATCCTTGATCATATCAAGTGGTATCTAGAGCTAGATCTTTGATCTTCAATTGTTTTGAATTTTTGATCAAATTTTTTTTTTCAAATTCTATGATGATCTTTGATTTGGAGCCAAATTCATGTTGAAAATTTACATGCTAGTGGCACCATTTACCATATGAATTGGATGATGAAAAGTAATTTGAATCCAATTGTGATCATGGATCTAGAATTTGAAATGAGTTTGAATTGATCTTGCTTGAATTTTTGGTGAAAATATTTTTCCTCCACATTTTCACTTTCAATTTTTGGCTCCAATTATTGCATGTGCTCTTCCTTCACATGTGATTTTGGTTGCTTCTTGAAAATTCAAGAATAGATCTATTTGCCTTACTTTGTGATTTTGAACAAATTGAAAATTCAAATTCAAATTTCAATTCACAATGGTAAGATTGATTCAAATTTTAATCAAAAGTGCTTCAATGATTTCCAAATTTTTGAACCTAATGGATCTTCATGAAATTCAAATTGTGGCAATGATGTGTTTATCATCCACTTGAATGAAAGATCTAGGTCTCAAATTACTTGCTTTGTGCTCATTCACTTGGAAATTATTCTACACTACTTGAATTGTTCATTTTCCCAAGTATTACACCAATTATGTTCAAATTTGTTCATGATTGAAGGATCTTTTTTGTAAATTCGAAAATTAAGTGTAATTGCTGTGAAATTGTAATTAGCAAAAGTCAAGTGGCTGAAGTTTAAAAAAAAAAAATCTGGTGTAAAAAGTAAAAGTGGGCCAAAACCATAAATATACAAAGTTTTGGGGCAAAAGTACAAATTTTTGAAAATTCCAGCAAAAGGTAAAAGACTTGACACCATTTCACATGCTTCTCTTTGTATAGATCCTTCACAAATTGGTGTAGTACATTTCACAATGATCATTACTTGTTCACCAACACTTTGATTAAATTTGAATTACATTTTGTTGAACTCTTTCAACTTGTCTTCTTCACATCAAATTGAGTGTGCAATTCTTCTTGAACCTTTTCTTGCTTGTCTTATAAACTCCATTAGTTTTGTATTAGTTGTTTTCAAAATTCTTGTCCTCTTTGAATTGATTGCCTATTGGTTGATTTGTCACTTGTTTAATGGAGACTAATTGTTGAGATCTTGTTTCAACTTGTAGATCCCTTGAGGAAGAAACTCTTGAGTGGAGAGAGACAAGAGAGAAATCATATTGTAAAAGTCTACATTGAGTGATATATATGAGTGGCAATCTTTGAGTGAATGGTGAGTGAGTGGTGAGGTCCTTATTATATTCATTTTTGACTTGTAATCTTTTCTTTCACTTGTACTTTAAGTGTATTTGTTCCTTGTTGGATTGTACTTAATTCTTTTTTATTTTTGGTGGTGTAATTATTCTTATTGGTTAATATTCATTTGATTTGTGTACTTTTCAATTCTCTGGAATTTGTATTGTAATTTCTCAAATTGTAAGTGTACCATGGCTTCACAACATAAAGAAGACATTGAAGATTCTTCTCCATCATCACCAAGAACAAGGTACTTGCATAGGAAGTTGGATAGAATGACGAGGAAAATAGAAAGAGTGTTTGAAAGATTAGAGGTGCTTGAGAACAAAAAAGGATCAATGCATTACAACTCACTTAGAGGCTCATCAAATTTGGAAGACAACCATGAGGATAGACCTAGATTTGATAGATGGAGACCTAAACATGAGACGGATGACAAGTTGCATAATGTGAAAGTGAAGATCCCTAGCTTCCATGGGAAGAGTGATCCTGATGCTTACTTGGAATGAGAGACCAAATTGGAGCACATATTCTCTTGCTACTACAATAGTGAAGAAAAGAAAGTAAAGGTAGCTAGTCTAGGATTTCATGATTATGCTTTAATTTGGTGGGATCAATTGTGTAAAGAGAGAAGAAGGTATGAAGAGAAACCAATTAGTACTTGGAGAGAAATGAAGAGGGTTTTGAGAAAAAGGTATGTGCCTTCAAGCTACACTAAAGACCTGTAACATGCACTCAAGGTTGAAACACAAGTGAAGAGAAAGAACTCCTTCAAGAAGGAGGGTGACTCATCAAAACAACTTGAAGTTGTTGGTAAAAGTGGATCAAAGGCCACATTTCCTAACTCTAAACCTTCCACTTCTACCCTTTCTTATATTCCTTCTATGCGCCACAACAAAAATATTACTCTTGTGCCCCTCTCTACAAATGAAATTAGTGAGGATCAAACAAAAATGAGAGAGAAAAGGAAGCTTGATAGAAAAGCCAAGAGTGAAAAAGAAGAAAAAGAAATAAATGCAAAAGAAAAGAATGTGCCACAAAATAATATGGAAAAGGCAAATTGGCACAAGTGAGTAAAACTTTTGCGAAAATCAAAAGGTTAAAGAACAAGATGGCAAAGAATGCATAGTTTTAAAAGAAAAAGAAGTAAAGAAAATACCTTTGGAAAACCATCCATTGTATTTACTTTACTCTAATATTTTTGGTAACAAGTCTCTTCCATCTTTTTCTTTACCTACTACCTTTGAGTTTCTTTTGGATAAACATCAAGTCACTCCTCAATAAACTAAAGAAATTCAAATGCTTGTAGTTATCTACAATGATGCTATCTTGGCACATAGGAAAACACAAGTAAATCTTCTTGAACATTTAAAATGTGTTTTGTTATTACTTAAGAAAGGAAAACCTTTTGCTAATCTTGAAAAATACACTTTTTGCACCACCAAAGTGGAATATTTGGACTATGTTTTAAGTGTTAAAAGTGTGCATATTGTTAAAGTTAAAAGTAAGGTAAAAGAAGTTTTCTTAGTAGTGCAACGAATTAATAATATTCAACTTAATGATGTTTTCTTGCCTACTAATACTTCTACCTTACCTATGTGCATTGAACCTATTTTACAAATTCAAAAGCAACTAATGCACATCCATCAAGGTTCCTATTCAATGAGAGAACTAAGACACATATTAAATATCTTTCCAAATGTTTCTCTCAATAATGGACAAACATTACCAAACAACCTTCAAGGGATTACACCTTGTGGAAAATATTTGAAAGGGTTGTTCACAATACTTGTTTTCAAAAGGGTGGTTTTTTGACTAAGGAGGATGGGTTGAGAATTACAACAATAATAAGGGAATTATCTTCCCAAATAAGGGAGTTTCCATCGCAAATTTTTTTTTTTTTGGATCTTTATAAAAGAATAAATCTAAACATCTTCTCTTTATTGTAGGATTAAAATTCAGGACGAATTTTCTTCAAGAAGGAGGGGATGATGTGATCCTAGGAAGCACAACCTTAATAGGCCAATGGGGGCAAGTCAACTTTGAAGCAAACCCAAATCAAACCTGCTTCACCATTTTGACTGTTTCTTGAGTTGTAGATGTCCGACTGAAGTGATCTTGGATGCGTTGGAAATCTTAGAATATTATCTACAAATCTTATTCTTGACTCAAGACCTGATTCGACGTCTATCATGAATGAAATTGGGCTACAAATTTAGCACGAAATTTTGTACGGGTTTTGATTTAGTTAGGCTTGTAATTGGGCTTAAGAGTGTTTCAAGCCCATTAGGACTTAGAGAGGTGCATCAGCTGATACTCACACTATAAATAGGTGTCTTGTAACTCATTTCACAAGTTTGAATTCATTTAGAAGATTTTCTCATAGTTAAGTTTTCTAGAGAGAGAGAGAGAGAGAGTTATCCTCTTCTTGGTTCAAGAGTTGAACCATTGATTCTTATCTTAAATTTTCATATTCAAGTGGTGAATCCTCCTTTGGCTTATCAAATTCAATCTTCTTCTCCAAGAAGAATGCATTTGTGGCACCTTCCCCTTCATCTTCTTCCAATTCCATTTTCTACTTTGTTCTTTAATTCTTTCACTTTAATTCTTTGCATTTACTTCTTGCAATTTATTTTATAGTCATATATCAATTGCTCTTCTCTTCTACTCCTTTTGTTTTCTCTTGATTCTTCACTTGAAGAACAAGTTTCATATCAATTGTGCTTGAATTGTGTTTGATCTGAAACTTTGAAACAATTAGATCAAAGAAGATCCTAAAATGCTTAATGATCAATCCTTGGTTACTTCAGCATGGTACTCTTGTTATCTTGTTCCTTTGTATAAAAGGAAAAGTTATTGATGTCGTATCCGCTCCAACTTATGACATTAAAGCTAGGCCCACGTGCTAGCCATTTTAATGTATTAGAAGTAGTACTACCATCCTTAAGAATTTCTTCTTTAAACCATTGTAAAAAATCTTGTTATGCTTGTTCAACAACCACTTTTCGTTCATTCGAGGGTTTTCTTCCTTGACTTTTCTTTTGTGATCACAAAAGTAAGGTTGAACAAAATCGATGTTATTCAATATATACAAATGTGCTTGAAGTACTTCCTCCCGACCCTTGCTCTTAATCATTACACCATTTGTACCCTTACCTTGACATCTTCTCTCATCATGACGAGGTTTAGGAACCCTTATAGGATCCGTGTTAGGAAGGTAGTTTGAACAAAACTCAATAGCTTCTTCTGCAATGTACCTTTGACCAATAGATGCTTCGAGACGTTGTGGATTCTTCATATACCCTTTCAATATCTTCATGTATCGCTCAACTGGGTACATCCACCTCAAAAAAAAGGGGCCACATAATCTAATCTCCCTCACTAAATGAACAATTAAGTGAACCATGATGTCAAAAAATGAAGGAGGAAAATACATCTCCAATTGGCACAAGATTATAGCAGCCTCTACGTCCAACTCATCCAACTTATGGGGGTCAACGACTTGGCTACATATAGCATTGAAGAATGAGCAAAACCTAGTTATGGCATGTCTAACATTTTTAGGAGCAATACCACGAATAGCCACAGACAGTAGTTGTTGCTTCAACACGTGGGAATCATGAGACTTTAAGCCAACTAATTTGAGATCACTTGAGACAAGCCTCTTGACATTTGAAGAGTAATCATGTGGAACTTTGATGCCCTGATGACACTCACAAAAACTTTGTCTCTCTTTTTTTTATAAAGTATGACATGTTGGAGGCAAATATGTCTGCTTACCATCCTCAACAACTGGAGCTAACTGCTCTCGTATACCCATCGCAACGAGATCGAGATGAGCACTCACGCTGTCCTTTGTCTTGTCCTGAATGTTGAGAAGCGTTCCAATTACACTATCACAAACATTTTTCTCCACATGCATCACATCAATGCAGTGTCTGACATCAAGCTTGCACCAGTATGGAAGATCAAAGAATATCGACCTCTTCTTCCATATGTTTTTCTCAGTAGCCTTAGCCTTCTTTTTAGCCTTGCCAAAGATAACATTGATGAGCTTCACCCATTGATAAAGTTGCTCTCCATTTAAGGCCGTCGGAGCATTTTCACTCTCTTGGCATTCGTTAAAAGCTTTTCTCATCTTACGATATGGGTGATTACGTTAAAGAAATCTCCGATGCCCAAGGTAAATTGTCTTCCTTCCATGATGCAATTGAGTGAAGCATGAGCCTTCTTCATATATAGGGCATGCTTTATAACATGGCACGCATCTTGAAAGTCATTGATGGTGCAAAATAAAATGGCACACATCTTGAAAGTCTCGTGAGAATACCCATAAACTACATCAACACCTTCCACCCACAACTTTTTCAAGTCATCAATCAAGGGGCTTAGATAAACATGAAATAACCAAAGTTAACACAAGAAGGAGGGTTGAATTGTGTTTACCAACTTTTTCGGAAACTTTGAAAATTATTTTCGCAGGCACAACAAGCAAAAATAAAGCTACAAAAAATTAGATGGGTGACTCGTCTAATTTTGAGACAGAACACACATGCACACAGAGAAGGTTAAAACCGAGTTTGATATTCACAATATTAACTTCCCAAGTTAAAAGCTTAAACAAATAACTCTTAAACAATTTAAAGAGATAAGGGAAGTGGAATATCACTCAGTTTTATACTGGCTCACCCCAAAATCCACAGGGCTACCTCCAGTTCTTGGCAGCACCAAGTTTCCACTATAACTAATCAGATTACAGTACAAGTATTCATTCCACACCTAGCCTCTCCAGGCTCAACACCTAAATAAGTATTCTTTTCTCACGTAGCCTCTTCAGGCTCAACACAGTAAGGAGTAAAGGTTTTGTGTAATTAATACAACTTGCAAATCTTTCAGATAACACTAAGAAAGTGAAATAAATATGAAGTATGAAAGACTACGAATTAATATCAAATGATTGAATATATATTCAATGAAAGAATGAAGAAGTAAATAAGAGTAAATGCTTCTTGAGTATTTGCGCAGAGCTCTTAATGTTGTTCTTACTTCATGTCTTCATCTTCATGGTTTGGTCTATATAAAGACCTCAATCAATTTGATCTTTTAGGCATAGCTTAGAAAGTGTTCTCCTTTGATTTGAGTCTTATGGGATGCCATTAATGCCAAAGAGTCATTCTGTATAAATATTAAATGTTTAGGGACGTTGGACTTTGACATATGAAACCAAGAGTACACTTTGCTTCTGAGCAGCTGTTGTTTCAGAGTTACAGTAGCAGGCTTCTTGTACTTGCAGCAGAGAGCTTTCCTCTTTCAGTGAAACACTCAGTTCACTTTCTGGAAAGCACTTTTACTTTGTACTAAAATAGATAAAAGGTTACTGCTGTGGTACAGAGGTTGCATGTTTATTCCTTGAAACCTTGAAACAAACGTTCTTTATTCTTTATCCTTTACGTTATTGTCTAGAGGTCTTCGAGATCTTTAAGGAAGACATCTTATTTAAATAAAGTTGACTTGGACTTCATTCTGACAGTCTGACACTTTACCAAGTGCAGTAGTGTTTGAAAATTAGACGGGTGTGATATGAGCCAAAACTCAGACGGGTGAGCAAGTCATTTTTAGACGGGTGATCCACTGAAGCTTCTTCAGACTTATGATTCTTACCACGTCATCAACTAGATCAGAACCTTGATTGAGAGTTGACTTAGTCTATGTCTGAGTTGACTATTTTTTTAGACGGGTGGGTTTTTAGAGGAGTCTAAAAACTGCACTGTACTAAAATGTAGATGGGTCATATTTTAGACGAATGACCTTAAGTCTATTTTCCTACACACTTAGCAGACTTATCAGTAATTTCATAAAGTTCAATATTACCATACTTAATCTAATTGGAAACATCAAAACTTAGAGAATTTACACATTGAATATGTCTCAGATTTATGAGGTCTCAACATTCTCCCCCTTTTTGATGATGACAAATAATTTTTCTAATTTTATTGAACATCAAAAAATAACAGCAGAAATTTACAAACAGATATAAGTAAGCAAAGTATGCTATGCTCCCCCTTAGTTTATGCATTAGATAAAAACATGTATCAGAGCAAAACAAGGTGTCAGAGCAAGAAATATGCAAAGCAGATTATATCTTGTTAACTTATATTTCTGTTATCGTTTACTTCTCTTTACTTCCTCCCCCTTTTGGCATCAATCAAATTGCAGATTAAAGATTACAAAAAGTGATATCAAAAACTTCATCTCATATTATTAAGAGTAAAAAAGATTACAAGTGATAAGGACATCACTGACAGTAAATTGCATGACTCAAAATAAATGGAAACTAAGTCCTATGACCTAAGAACTAGGACCTCCTTTGCTTTTAAAGAAAGTTTCCATCATCCTTTGCATTGCTGCTTGCTGAGCTAGCATCTGAGCCTGAAAAGCAGCTTGCTGTTCTAATGCAGCATCCTGCCTTTGAATGACAGTTTGCAAACTATAAGCCATTTCATCAAGCCTTTGATGAGCAGCAGGATCATAAGCAACCACTGAAGCAGTAGAGTCTGATGTAGCCAGGGCAGTTGCAGATGCAAAAGGAGTAGGGCTAGGAGGAGGGGTAGAAGGTAACTCTTCAATTTGGATGTTATCCTTAGGCTGAGGATCCAGAATAACATTTGTTGATAGAGTTGAGACAAAGTCATTATTGGGGTAGAATTCGTCAAGGAACCCATGAATCCTTTCATGATGAAGAGGTGAGTCAATAACTGAAAGAAGAAATTCATGAGATCTCCTAATGAGAATTATAGGAGTAATTAGGGTAGTTGGAGGGAAATTTAGAATAAAGAAAGGAAAGACCATAAAGAAAGGAGGTATAGTATAGATAGAAGGTGAAAAAGGATAAAGAACAAAAGCTTGGCTACCTCTAGTAGGGATAGTTTTCTTTTCTTCTTTTGTCAGCCCAGAGTTGGAGCCACATCTCCAGTAGATGTCTCTGACTTTTAGGAACTCATGATGAGTTTCAGTTGTGAGCAACCTTTTTCTGAACTTGCACTTATTGTCATTAGGCTTGATGAGGGAGAATTTTGTTCTCCAGGCAAGTTGATGACTTTCTATTTGCCTTTACTAACCATAGAGTTAGGCATTACTCTGATCTCAGTAGATGGCTTCGTGAAGACATGAGGATTTGGCATCCATCTTCCTGCAGTCTTCTGTTTTCTGGCCAGCTTCACAAGCTGCCTTTCTGCTTCCAATGACGCAATAATATCAAGGTCCTTGCCAAACATAAAAGATGAAATAGAGTCATCTGAGACAGAAAAATGAGTGGTTCTGGAAGATAATTGGTAAGGGGGTAGAGTGGCCATTGGAAGAGGGTTGTGTCTGGTTTGAGAGAATAAGTCAGGAAAGACTATTCTCAGAGGGACTTGACATTGGTTTTTAATGTGGTCAGGTGTTGGTGGTCTAGGTGGAGGTGGAGGTGTGGTAGGGTTGTCAAAGTACTCAAAATCATTAACATCTTCATGATGGTGAGTCTCAGAATGGTGAGATGACTGTGGTGTGGAAGGTTTAGACAATTGGGGCTCAGTTTCAGACACTTGAGGTTCTGACACAGTAGGGTTAGGTTCATAAGTATATAGTTCATCAATCTATGGTTCAACAGCTTGTGGTTTAGAGACAGAAGGGTTAGATGAAGGTTCATGAATAGGTGATGGTTGAGGTGGTGGTGGTGTTGTCTGTGGTGGTGTTTGTGACACCCTCTACCCCGAAACGTGTATTATATAAATAGTAAATAAAAAGATTATGTTTTTACGAATAAAAACGTGGATTCTTGAAAACATTTTTCACAAAAATTACTTGAGAGCATCACATCATAAAACTTGAATTTAACTAAAGAATAAAATAAAAACATCATAAACAATCTTGAAGTTTGTATGGAAACATAATGATAGTAAATTAATCCCCTGACCCGATGTCACATATATTAGAGCTTTAGATTCCTATACAATATAAATAACTAAGTTTCAAAATTGAAAACATAAAGCACTAAGACAACATGCAATACAGCCGTCTCCAACAGCTACATCACGACACTTCATAGAAGGCATCCCTCCACTACTCATATATTCCTGTAGATTCCTCCTTGTCTGTCACAAGACTAAAAATGTTGTATGGGTGAGAGATCATGTTCAAACCATATGAAGAGAAGAGACAGTAACCAAGACAGTGCGCATACACAATTACACAACCTTAGCATACCATCCAACATACACACATAAACACATGACATATCAATTTACATCATATCATGTAAACAACTTATATTATGCGATGCAAGTGCAACACTACTCCGCTACTCCGTTATGCATGTGGATCCAAACTATCTCTGGATGTCAACTTCGAAGTTATATGTCCACATTGGCCATAAAAGCACCAACGTCTGCAGTTCACCAAACCATGGGTGAACCCCTTGGATAGCCGAAGTATTATAACTGGATACGCCACCTCGGGGGCGCATAGTTCACCAAACCATGGGTGAACCACTCGAGACTTGGGCCAGATCATCATAACAGGACCACCTCCCCTATGTTGAACATCCCCCACTAATCAACTTCAACGTATGAATGCGTGAGCACAACAACACACAAGTCAACCACCTCCTTTGCTTGGGCCAAAAAATACCCAAGACTTATCACCAACATCGACATCAACACCTTAGACCCAAACCGTGGGGTCAAGGTCCCCTTGGCCAAAAAGTACCAAGGTCCAACTTAACAACACCTCGACCAAAAAGCATCGAGGTTACTTTGGCCCAAAAGCACCAAAGCGTAACAACGTGCGGTAACCCATAAGGTACCGACTTAACCATCTTATCGTCTTTAAACATCTTAATTAACCTTTGGGGTAAAACATAGATCAAACCTATTGGCCTTTACAAAGTCCATTAACAATTAATCTTATCACTTTTGCTTAATCTTTAGGTCTTATGACTTTTGGGGAATTAATCCTTTAATCTGGTTTCTCTCAAATTCTCATGGATCAATCCCCAGTTCTTAACTAAACCTTTTGGCATAGACCTCACACTTATTATTAACATTCAAGTCTTTTGAATAATTGGGAAAACATCCCTTAATTCTCATTATCATCATTAAGTATTTTAACGTCTTTCATTATTGTTGGCATTGACATCCTCAACAACAAACACTCATTAAGAGCACAACATAAAACCACAACCAATAACATCATAACTCATCATAAACATGGCATCATAACATCATCATAGATATGGCATAACATCATCATCATCAACATTAACAAGTCATATCATTATCAAGAATCATGTCAAAACAACACTATAACATACACTCATATCAACCTCGACTAGAACATATTCACACAAATTCACACAATTGAATCAATTTGTTCATTATTAAGGTTCGTTACTCCTACAATGAACATGGCATATTACAATCACAAACACCACATATATACTTTTGTTCATACAAGGATTAATCAACCAATCAAAGTAAGCATAGAAGCACAAAGAGGAATTATGCAAAAACCCCTAGCCACCTCAATTCCCTCTCAAATCCCATATAGAATAAACAATCTCCCCCCATACCTTAAATTGGATTTTGCAGCACACTGAAAAGAGGATAAGGGATGTTCCGCAATTTCGTTTGAGTGCTTCTTCACCATGGCATGAAAACAACAATGAGAGACACTCAGAATCAATCCTTATTTCAAGAAAACTCAAAGGAGAAGTAAGAAGAACATAAGGAATGATTATTACCTTTATTTGAGACCTATGGAGACTGAAAGGAATGAATAAAAACACTAGCAAGATGACTCCATAGCAACATCAATGTTCTCATGGCAGAAGATGGTGAAGGACGATGAACGCGAGCAATTTTTCTTCAAGAACTATTGAGAGAACCAAGGGAAAACAAAAGAGATGAGGAGAGGCAGATTTCTAAGTATTTAGTCATGGGAAATAGGGTTTTGGTCGAGTCTTGTGGTATACAAAAAGAGTTAGGGCGTAACGGGCTCCTATTTCAGCCCAAACTGCGTATGGTTCGGTATTTTGCACATAACTTGAGTTACGAGTATTCGATTGGGGTGTTCTTCATGTTGTTAGAAAGCTTAGAGAAATATCTACACATTAATGTACAATGACCGAATCTAAATCGTACTCTAAGATGGTCAAAAGTTTGATGGAAGTTTAGTGACAGATTTAGTAGTTATTCCTAGATAGGATCCTTAGGAGATTATGATAAGATCTTAAGAGGTAACCAAAAAGAGGATTATCCTTTATTAATAAGGACTCAAATCTGATTGGTTGAGGAGGCTAAAATCTAAGAATTACACTATCTCTATTTAAATACTAAATCACACAGTATCTCATCATATAATTTTTAATCACTTATTATTAATAAAATCACATATCATATATTAACATATAAAATCACAAACAAAATCATATATTCGTATAAGATCACACATTAAGCGACACAATCTCATATTAATGAAAATAATCATATATTAATATACATATTATCATATGTAATAATATATACATACATATATATGTATAAGCATAAAAATACTATAACACTAATGACAATTACATTACAATTATATAAATAACAATACTAACTTCATTAATAATAATAATAATAATAATAATAATAATAATAATAATAACAACAACAACAACAACAACAACAACAATTAGGCATCCATAGTAACATATACCCTTATGCGGAAATCAGAGTGTTACAGTGTTGAAGTTGACATAGGCAAACACAAGAAGGGGGGTTGAATTGTGTTTGTTAATAATTTTTGAAAACAACCTTTTTCAAAACAATTTTCTCACATAAGGATTGAAAGGCAGAAGCACACAGTTAGTATAAACAAATAAAACTGAAGAGATAAGGGATTAGAAGATTAACGCAAGCGTTTTATCCTGTTTCACTCTCTTGCAACCAAGAGCTACGTCCAGTCCCTTCTACTTGTAGGTTTCTCTCTACTATTTTCCAAATAGATTACGACAAGTATTCAACACCTCTCCAAGCTACAAATATTCCTTTCTTACCAAGCCTCTTCAGGCTCTACCTCTAACAATAGAAGATATTGGTTTCTTTTGATCTTCTAACTCACTATGTGTGAGGATATGAAAGTTTAAGATCTGTTGAATATTATCAAAATATTCAAGCTAAGGTATTACAGACTTTTGCTCTTAAAAGATGTTGAACTCATAAATGGCAAGTGTTTTTCTAGCAAGATTTCTGTATTTGCAAAAGTAGTTTCTTCAGATATTGAGGTCTTCTATTTATAGTGACCTTTCTCTTCTCTTGAAATTCTTCAACGGTTGTTTTGAATTTTCCCGTTTAGAGATGGAATCAAATGCATAATATCCGTTGTGACTCATATCTTGAAACGTGGCCATTGGTTATCACTCTTGCACAAACTTTGTACACCTCCGAGCAATTGCAACTTGAAAACTGTCTTGCCCCCCTTGTACAAATTCCAGCTATTCCAGCGTTAAAGATGATAGGGTACAAGGCGTTTTATATTGTACTATTTTGCTTTTGCATTTCTTTATTTGTACTATGTTTCTCTCAAAGAAAACAAGGCAATAAAACAGTTAAAGCAAATAGGAAGGACCAACATAAACTTTGAAATTAAATATCAACCATTTGAAATAAATACTTCTATGTGGTTGAGGTAGCATCTTCTGAGCATATAAAATATTCATAAAGAAAAAGAGCTCGTCTACTTAACAAAATATGTCTACACGCTCACAGTTAAAAACTCTTTTAGCTCGTCTGCTGACGTGGCAAATTTTCTCGTCTACTATCAAGCCTTTGGGCTATATATCAGTGAGTTACTTTGATCTCCGTCTACTGACGTGGCACTTAAGTTCGTCTACTCATAGGAGTTAAGATTTTCGTCTACTAAGAACACTTTATATTGCGTCTACTCAAATATATTGAAATAAATAAATATACCAAAGATTTTGAGCAGCTCGTCTATATAGGTGGACGCGGATATTAAGAACCTCTTTCAAGGTTTCCAAAACTTATTAAATTTCAAATATTCCTGCAAGACTAGATAGAGCATGTAGATCTTAACTAATACTTTGCCATGCAAATTGAATCCTTTTTGTTAACATCAAAACATCAAAACTCAGGATTATTTATTCCAAATTACTTTGGTTCCAACAATCTCCCCTTTTTTGATGATGAGAAAAACTAATTAAATTTGAGTAAGCAAAGTCTAAGAGAGCTTACAAAGCTCCCCCTAAGACAAAGCATTCAAACTTAACAGGAATAAAATATAAGACATGAACTCAGCAACCTATATCATATATAACTTATCAGATCAGTTCAACTACTTGTCAGACAAAAGATAGCATCAGAGCAAATAAACAACTATGCCAAACATGTACGACAAATAAAAACATGCATATACAGACAAAAGTATACTATAAAAAACTGACTTTCATATATATATAAATTTAATTATCTCTTCCATTCTCCCCCTTTTTTGTCATCAGACAAAAAGGTAAGGTGGGGACCATCACTGTCAGTAAAGAATAAATAAAAAACTTAAGAAGATGGTGGAGGTGGAGGAGGAGGGTTTGGATTTGGATTTGGGTTTGGTAGAGGGACAGAAATTTGTGTTGGCAGATTTTGACTTTGTTGAAAGCTCATCATGATGTTCATCATCTGGTTCATCATCACATTAGTTGGAGCCAGGGCTTCTGCAACTTATTCCTTCACTTGCTCCTTGACCTCAACCTTTACTCTCTCCTCTACAATTCTTCCAATAATTTCTTCAAAGTTTGGAGGGAGTGAGAGTATGGGTCTTGAACTTTCAGCACTCTCTTGAGCATGTGCTTGACTAGTAAGAGTGTCTAAAGCTCTAGAGGATTGAGGTTGCTCTGATGGATGAATCACAGTCAAGG